>CM052649.1:162083810-162113229 GCA_028533165.1 Leontopithecus rosalia | reverse complement strand
TCTGCCCCCTCACCCATATTTGGCATTTCTCCCCATGCCGTCCCTCCCCTGCTCCCCCCCCCGCTGTCCCTCCCCTATTTCCCCCAATAGACCTCAGTGTGTGGTGCTCCCCTCCCTATGTCCATGTGTTCCCATTGTTCATCACCCGCCTATGAGTGAGTATATATGGTGTTTCCTTTTCTGTTCTTGTGTCAATTTGTTTCAGCCTGATTTCTACTTTTGAATGGATGAGGTCCTGAGGTCCTAGTGTTCTCTTTATTTTGAATTGCCTTTCTCTTTTAGTGTAAACTGTTGGTGCTTTTAACAATACATTTCTCTCAAAAATGTGGATCTCTTATGAATCTGCCTGCGGTTCACATCATTAGGCAAAAACCATATATACATATATCTTTGAGACAAGTACTTGTCTCCTTCGTGCTGTAAGCCAGGGTGCTGTTACACAGTTCCTTTAAGATTGTTGACATCCTTTGTTTATTTGATTAATCGAGGGAGTCTATGATTCCCAGTTTAATTTTTTCAGAAGTCTTAACAAAGCAACTTATAACCACAACCTTTATTTGATTGTTACCAGAAGACTGGCTCTACCTTTTAGAACCTTCTGCTCTCTGGAAAGCCTCAGAATAAGAGAGTTTTATTTTCTAACCTAGCAAGTACTGAGTTGGAAATAATTCATCTAAATTTGCTAGAAAACTGAGCATTTACCCTCTTAGTTCATCTCTCTCTTTCAAAACCTTCTTATTGCAGCTTAAAGAAGCCACATGACTCATTCAATTATTTCTATCCATAATTTTCTATATTATACATTATTTCAAGCAATAGTCTCATCAAAGTCTTCACTGTACATAACACAGGTGTTTTTTCCCCTGAATCCTCCAATAGTATGCTGCACTTTCAGCCTCCACCAACAATCTCCTCATACCTACTTCTCAGTCTCAAAGTTAGTTTCATATGTTTTGTCATAACAGCACTGCACTTGTAGATAGCAATTTCTGTTTTACTTGTATTCAGTTGTGGAACAAACCACCTGAAACTTTCCTAAAAATTAATGATGATTTATTCCTTCTCATAATTCAGTGGTTCGGGAACTTGGGCAGGGCTCAGTGGGATGGTTTTCCTGTTCCATGTGGTATCTTTGGTGGTCACTCATTTGTCAGCAACTGAATTGGCTACAGGGTATGAGAGGATCCCTCTATGTGTAATATTCCACATGGCCTTTCCACAGGCTTTTATTGCAGCATAGTGATCTCAGTAGTTGGGATTATATGTCAATTGACTTCCCCAGAGTGAAAGTGGAAGCTGCCAGATGTGTTTATGCTTAATCAGCACAATGCCACTTTAGCCACACACTATTCCTCAAGGAAAGCCTGAGAAGGGGGAAATCAGTTTCACTTTTTTATTTTAATTTTTATTTTTTGGGACAGTTTCACCCTTGATACCCAGGCTGGAGTGCAATGGCGCAATCTCGGCTCACCGCAACCTCCACCTCCTGGGTTCAGGCAATTCTCCTGCCTCAGCCTCCCGAGTAGCTGGGATTACAGGCGCGTGCCACCATGCCCAGCTAATTTTTTGTATTTTGAGTAGAGACGGAGTTTCACCATGTTGACCAGGATGGTCTCCATCTGTTGACCTCATGATCCACCCACCTCGGCCTCCCAAAGTGCTGGGATTACAGGCATGAGCCACCGCGCCTGGCCCAATTTCACTTTTTAATGGTAGATGCCATACACATTCAGAGATGGAAGAAATTGGTAGTGGCCACCTTTAGACTACATATCAGAAAAGGATTTGCATTTATATCACAGCTCTTCAATTTACATGTTTATTGGGTCAACTAAATTATATTCAGCTTCTAAGTACATAGTGTGTTTTCACTAGTATTTGTTTGTTTTGTTTTTGTCATTGATGTTTCCCTGCCTGTCTCAAGTCTTTTCTTCTTCTTCCTCTCCACCTTTAACCAGACCTATTCTAGTCATACTGTAGGACTTTCTCCAGGAATTTTTTTTTCTCAAAGGCTTAATTAGGTGCCTCTTATTTATGTTCTATATCACACTATGCTTATTTTTACCAAAGTAGTTATTATGATCTCATTTCTCTTTGAGCTCCCTGGAACTAGAACTATATCTTTCCCACTGTGCTTTGTACTTTGAAAGGAACAGAGTGTATTTACATTCAGTATTTGTTGGATAAGGGAATGTACCTCATGAAATATATTTGAATAGTTGGAGAGATCTATGGGAAGAATGCATTCATTCTATAAGTAATAATGATCATCATAAATATTAAGTGCACGTTTACACTACACTATGCCATGCACTAAATTTTATGCACCTCATGTGGATTAAGCCTCTCAAACCTTCATTATCTTCATTTGAGATAAGAGAAAACTAAGAATTATGAAAGACACTTGACTATTGTACCTCAACTTCTACCTGAGAAAGCCTGGATGAAAATCGGACTCCACCCAACTGTAAGCCTATGTTCCTCATTGCTAGATTATTCTGGCTAAAGTAAAATAATAGTTCACATTTTTATCCTAGGATTTTAAAAACAACTCTTAAGTTCCCCCTAAAGGTTTCATTCCACAGATTGGAAGCATTGGCATAATTAACATTCATACTGAAGTCACCCTACTCACTTTGCATAGAAAATTTAAAACATGGCTACCATGTGTCTACAGCCTGGGCAACAATTATTAAACCACGTACACTGCCAAACAATAAATTTTGTTGTGGTACATTTGTGTAGATTTAGCCAAGGCCACAGGAAGCTGTGTTTATCCAAAGTAACATCATGTTACTCTCCTATTTGCAATCTTCTAAAAGTTTACTGAGCATGATATCTCACTCCTATTGATGTTATAATCATGTCACAGTGCTCTCCAAAATATGCCAAGCTCATTTATACCACAGGGTTGTTGCACTTGTTGCTATTTCTGCCTCATTCTTTCTTCTCACACATACTGGCATCGCTAACTCATCCACTCCTATTGATAGGTGCTTACATATCAGTTTTTCAGAGTAGACTTCCCTGATCTCTATCTAAAATAGCTTGTTTGTTGGGCTTTATCTTTTTTTGTCAAGATCAAAGGATATTTGATCTTAATTCCTCATCTTATAATATACACTTATTTTTATAATGTTTCACATCTACTTCACTATTGTATAAGCTTCATGAGGGAAAGTAATGTGTTTTTTTCTCACCATCATTTACCTGCAAAGATAATTTCTCAACTCAGTAGCTGGCTATTACATCATAGTTGAGTGCATGAGTCAATAGCTGCTCCTATTTTCTAAGTCCCGGTCATATGACTGCTCAAGCTCTTTCTTTTGCTGAATTAGGTGCATTACATTATACACCTATTCCTCCTTGAGTTTATTTGTATTATTGTCCTTGCCATACTGTTCTACCAGTGTTGCTTTCATTATCCATCTCTTCTGTGGTTGGATAGTGGATGGAAGACTGTGAGGTCAGAGTTTTTATCTTACTCATGTGTCTACTCCCAGTATTTTGCACACTGCATGATATATTTTAACTACTCAATAAATGTTTCCTGAATGAACATAAAATAAACTTTCTCTTCATTAAACAGAAGTCGTATCACTTAGTTTAGTCTACTGTTGACACAATACAAGAGTTTAACATCAAATTGGCATTTTAATTATAAAATACACTATAATTACCTAGAAGATTGTATGTTGGGAAGATTGGCTGAAAATGACATTGTATCTTGAATCCATGTAATTTAATGAGCAAGATATGTTACTCTAATTAAATTTCTAAAGAGTTTCTGCTATTTTAATGCCTAGTTTATAATCTAGAGAAAATATAGCCTTCAAATTAGAAAGCCATTTGCAAGGCACGTTGACTGTGAGGCGCATTCGCTGTGCTTCAATTTTGTTTTTTGAGATGGAGTTTTGCTCTTGTTGCCCAGGCTGGAGTGCAATGGCATGATCTCAGCTCACCACAACTTCTGGCTCCCAGATTCAAGCAATTCTTCTACCTCAGCCTTCTGAGTAGCTGGGATCATGTGCATGTGCTACCATGCTCGGCTTATTTTTTGTATTTTTAGTAGAGGCAGGGTTTCTCCATGTGGGTCAGGCTGATCTCAAACTCCTGACCTCAGGTGACCCACGTACTTCAATTTTAACTAATCCCCAGCTTAGCTGAAATTTCTTGGATGATCTTAAAAGATCAGTTAACCATTTTCATTTGAGATGACCCAATCTGTAAAATGGAGGTGACACCTGTGATGGGTTGATGGCTAAGTCAATGTTGCTCCTTGAGTGAAATGTTCTGAGTGGTATTGTGTAGCTACACACCTAAGAGACTTCCCTGTTCTTTTCATCATGACTCTCATGTGACAAATGGATGAAATGAATCAGAGGTTCATATGTCCCCTCCAGCCTCCAGGCAAAATAAATTAGCTTTCAAGGAAAACTGGTAGATATATTTAAACGTCGAAATATTTTATCTCCCTTTTCTTTGACCAAGTTTTGTCCCTTCAATGCAAAGATGAACATCAAGACTGATGCCAGACCCCATCTTGCCTCTTCAGCAGATTTTATGAAGCTTTTCTTACTGTAGTTTCTTGTATTTTTTTTTCTTTTATTTTTCTTTCTCAAGGGAATATATGAGCTAATTTGCCTATACCAGAATCAAGTAAATTCAGATATTTTTTCTAACTCCCAGGAAATCACCAGCCAATTTATGAATGTCCTTTATCTGTTTAGATTTTTAACCTAAAAAAATAGGAATTTTTGTGGAAAATAATAATTCCTAGTAATAATCTGAAAATTAATGCAAAATTAATATGCATCAAGAAAATATAGAAAATAAACAGTGAATCTGAAGATTTCATACTTAACACAGTGAATCTGAAGATTTAATACTTTAACATTATGAAGATTTATGATAACATTTAAAAATTGAAATTTTATGTTATAGGATATTCCAGAAGAGGCTTCCAATACCAGTAAGCCAGTTGCTCATGGTAAACACTCAGCTGGTTTTCAGAAGGTTAGAACATTTGACAATAATTAGACTTTCAAACCTATTTTAGAAAATCAGATGAGCATCAGAAACTGCCTCTTAACCAGCTTTAATTACTATGAAAATAGATGAAGACTTCAAACATCAAAAGACTATTATATTTTGAGTGGTATAGGTTTGTTGTCATAATGTATAGTTTGGTAAATAAGGCATAGCCAATCTCAGAGAAAACTGAAAAAAAATTTAAAGTATTTCTCTATTTAGCAAAATAGACATTGTCAGTTTTCTGGTGCTGTGAGTTTGTTTCAACTCTACTAAGCATCAACTAGATTGGATTCTCATGTTGGAGACTAGAATGCATCACTGTGTGAATTGAAATGCATTACTCTGTGAATTGGAATGAATTAGGCACACTCTGTTGCACTTCTCTCCTGTCATATTTCTGCTGTTCTAAAAATGGTTTCTATAAGAGTTTACTATCAGATCTAGGACAACACTTTATAAACAAAATTTAATGGAAGCTTTCATCTGTTAAATTTCATTACAACTCACATTAGCTCTTTTTTATGCTATAAACATGCTTATTCTGTAAGTTACAGATGTATCATCCACAACTGTCTAGGCAATGCAACAATTTAAGTACTTTAGAAAAACAAGAAAATAAAGTTTTTTTCATTAAATATTTTTTACCTTCAATGCTTTTATAATTGAGTCTGAATATTTTGAAATTCTTTTGATAAAATATTTTGATAAAATATTTTAAAATTCTTTTTAAAATATGTTTAATTCCACTTTGAATAAAAATTTTCATTTGATCAGGACAGTAATAATTCACAGAGAAGCGTAACACCATATTGAACCTTAACATTTTTAAGTAGAGTTTAATTATTTGGATTGTGGGACTGAGGAATGTTTGAAGGAAGTGTTCCAAATACTTCTTATAAAATATATTTCCAAATTCTGGTGTATGTTCTTGTACCGAGATGGCTATGTTTAGATCTGCATGCGTCTTTAACAATTCACTCTCAATTTTGAGAATTTGCCTCCTGACTTGGTGACATACAAAATTTTGTTTGGTAAATACACTGGATAACTCAGAGTTTCAAAATCATGATTCTCATTGTTCTAAATCTGTAAAAATTGAATTTACATGCCGAAACAATAGAGGCCCAGTTTCAGTCCTTTACGTAGTATGCATTCACATTCATTTTTGCTTTAAACTTCTTGACCTGAATGACACAGTGTGTGTGAATGTGTGTGTCTATGGGTGTGTGTGTGTGTGTGTGTCTTACAGAGGAAGGTGTTACATTTGGCAGCGCATCTTTGCAACATTTCAATGTTGGCTTTAGTTTTCTTGACAATTTTGTCTAGAGCTCCATAGTACTTTTATGCTCATGGATTTTTCATTTTGCTCAAAGAAGTCATTGATCATTAAGTTCAACTTCTTTCCCAATTACTACATCACACCAGGTGTCACGTCTTAGCAGGGGGATGCCCCTGTGCTGTTGCTTAAAATCATTGCTTGACAACAACTTATTTAACATGTAATTCAATAAATACAGAAAGTGCACAAGAAAATTGACAATCTAATTGTTTGGAGATAGCAGTGGCACAGCATTAACGCACTCATTTTTTATTAGAACACGTGGAATGTTTGTTACATTGATGTCTAAAGATAGATAAACAGCACCATCCTATTTTAAAGATGAAGAAACTACAGACGTTTTGAATATTTATGCTCTAAACACAAAAATTACATTAAAAATAAAGAGCCATTTTATTTAAAGAAATGAGTGGATTTAGCAATATTTATATTAACAAAGCATTCAAAACTAAATTAGGACATATGCTATTTCTAATCTTGCTTCATAATGTATGTTTACTTTGTTAACTAAATCCTTGCCTATAGTCTATACAATATTTGACGTTAAGTTGATAAAATCAGGTAAACACCAACACGCAAGTTATAATTTAGAGACAGTATACCTATCTGTTTGGATTCTAAGTAAAGCACTATTGTCGTACCGTAATCTAAATGTTTCTGTCTTTAAAACTCAACAAATGACTGAAGTTTGCCTTCTGATGTTTTCTGAAAATAGCTGACTCTGGTGAAAATAATTAAATTATTCACCTCTACACTGCTGAGTTCTACTCTAGCTCTGATACTCAGTTACTGTATTCCTTCAAACTAATGTTTTGAAATTTTTAGGCTCTCATTTTCTCAGTGTAAAAATTAAAATAAGTCACCTTTCAGAGATTTTGTGGATACCAAACAAGTTAATATAATAAAAAGTGGCCATCACAATACCTGGGACATAAAGTCCTCTTCCACTCTTATATTCCCTTTTCCCATCTTCACTTCCTTTATATTCCCTTTTCCCATCTTCACTTCCTTCTTATGCCATTCTTAGGATTCATTTTTTCTCATCTTACCCCCAACTACTCAGGCTAAGTCTAAGTTGTACTTTTACACTGCACTGTGGATGGTACCTTGGTCACATCGATTATTGGAATGCAGAAGTATTGTTTGGCCCTGTCCTTTACATACTCTATCTGTTTTTTATGACTACATGGTGGAAACATGTCTTCCAGAAAACCTCTAATTTTCTGAGCAATTACTTTATTCTCACTGAAAGGACTCTATGAAGTTTTGTAACAAGATATTGCAAATTCATCTTTGTTCCCCTGACTCCTAAGCTAACACTAGTTGTGTGAAGTATTTTGATACGTTCAGTCTACAATAATTTATCCTCAACCATATCATATATACTTAACGCTTGTTTAACCCTCTTCCCATTCCATTCCCGTTACTTCTTTTGTGTGGATGCATTGTCTGCATCTATACAGCACATCTACAATACTTTTTATGAGTAATTGAATTATATATAAGTTCACATGTATGCATATAATTATATTTTAAATCATGACATAATATTGCCAGGTTTATTTTTTAATGGAGGTGTGTATAAGATATTATGAGAACATGTTGACGAGGATGGTCTCAATCTCTTGACCTTGTGATCCACCCGCCTCAGCCTCCCAAAGTGCCGGGATTACAGGTGTGAGCCAAACACTGGAAAAAAGAGGTCTGTTTGGAGAAGCAAAAGAAACCTCAATATGTTTTGCTACATTTTGAGATAAGTGATGACTGACTAAATAGATTTCAGAAAATGATATGCCCCTCTCTCAACAAAAATGTAAAATAAAAAGTAGAAGCAGAGGGAAGATTATAAAAGAACACCATGGGCTTGACAAAAAGGTGCCAATGTGTTATGGCTGTCACAGCAAGCTCGCTGGTGAGTATTTAATTCAGTATGAGTTTTAATATCTTCTGCGTATTTGCGAGAGAGCAATTTGAAAATCACCATGTCTTTAATATATCAAATACATTAAAATCTTAATCTTAGCAGGTAAACAAATAGGAACATTTAGAGCACAAATGGAATCCGTTAAATTTCTTTTACTTGATTTATTGTAACACCGCTTACTTACTGAGATGAAGATTATATACAAATTACTAAAATTATGCCCAAACTATGTTCAAGTAAGAAACTAAAGGGTTTCTTCAGTTTATGATTTCTTTAGTAAAGGTTGTTTATTGCTCACCATCAATGTCTTTCGCTTATAACATAGCTTGTTATCAGAATGTGAAAGTAAAGGCTTATCGTGCTCTGCATTTCCAGTTTTTCTTTACATTCTAACAGTAGCATTACAGCAATAATAATAATACTCATGACAATAAATACCGAGATGTGAATATTTTCATCAGTTGTTTAGTAGGCCTGGCATATATTGCAGAGGAAATATAAAACTTGTTTCTTAAACCATGACAAATAAAATAGAGCTTTCATTTTCAAACAGAAAAATTGTATTTTAGATAGAGGAGAAGATCCTTTACTATACTCTGATACAAAGGAAAGGAGAATAGATAAAAATTCTAAATGTCTGAATGCCTTGGTGTCAACAATTAGGGCCAAGTTTATAATACTTTGCAGGGCCAAGCATGAACGGATTTCTCTCTGCATCTCTCTCTCTCTCTTCTCTCTCTCACACATATTCATTTTTTAAAATATCTTATAATAACTTTTGTGATATTCCATAGTGTTGGACCGATGAGTCAATGCTTTATTAGGGAATTATGGCACCCTCATAATGACAGGAGAGTTTGAGAATGCTTACAGAGTTTAATTTATGAAAGGGTCTTTCATTGAATCAATTTTAATACTGTTACAAAGACCACGTTTGAGAAAAGCCAGTGGAGGTTTTGTGGTGTCCCATTTGGCATTCACTGGGCATCCATCCACTAAGGTACAGTGTGCTTTTTGCATAGGCATGGAGGTGGGAAAGAAAACCAGATTTCTTGTCTACCTGAGAGATTCCAGCATAGTGATGATAACATTTTGAATTAGTAGGATAAGCAACTGTACCTTAATGTGAATCTGGATTAAAATAAATTTTGAAGTATCTTTTGTATTTAAAAGAAAAAATGAAAATAGAGAAAAGCAAAGATTTGTGATTGTTTACTTGCTTATCACACTGTATATGCAACTTTATATTTTGCTTATTTCACTAAACAGTGTTGCATTTGAAGAATGTTGTGCTTTTGTTGGGGTTTCACAAAAGTTTCCAATGCAGCTGGCATGCTTCATGAATTCCTAGGTCCAACAATATTCTTAACAATAAGAAAGAGGACAAATCTCAAGTTCTCATTTGCACAGGGCAGGAAATGACAGCAAAACTTCTCTGGTTGATGGAGGAGACAAATTCTCCTTTAGTATGACGTTGTGGCTGTTTTCACAGGAGCATCAAGCATTCTATAAAATTGGGGCATGAGACACTGATGTTTGCAGAACTTTTTATTAGCGTAGGTTAACCTAGGATGATTAAAACTTCAACCTATCACTTAATTCCCTAGGGTAGGGACTGACAAGATTTTCTTTAAAAGTTCAGAGAGTAAATAGTTTTGTATTTGTAGGCCAAGAGGGAAAATCAAGACTAATACATAGTTAATTATGAATCAAGAGAGAGAGCAAATTTCCATAAATATTTTATTGATGACATTCAAAAGATAATAATTGAGTATAAGTTTCTGTAATCAAAAGAGTCTACTAATAAAAGGAATAAAACTGGGATTCATTGTAGTTCAGTTAATATTACTTATCATCACAGTAGAAATGTGGCCTCATTCTCCCACAAAACCTTTTCTTGCTCTTCTGAAACACGGGGATCTTTCCTTCTGGGAACTCAGCAGGAAGTCTCAAGTGCATCACTTATTTGGCACTCCTATACTACTCTCACAGTGCTGGAGAACTTTGTGTGAGAACCAGGCTACATCTGCTTAGACCGCCTGGGCTTGAATTTCAGCTGGATTATCCATTGGCTGTGTGGTTTTTAATTTCTTACGAACTTATCCAGAAGCTTTTGTGTCCTTATCTGTAAAATTAGTAACAATACCTATTCAGGGCTGTTTAAAGATAAAGTCTGTGGATACATGCAAATATTTAGAAGAGTGCATGAGATGATGTAAAGCCTGGATATATATGTTACAATTTTGATTTATTTTCAAAATAAATATTAGCTTGCAGGGTGTACAAAAACAGGCTGTAAGCCACCATTTGCTAATCCCTGTCCTAAATTGAACATGGTGTGGTAGTCCACCCATATCCCTCACCTCAGCACTGGGATACCATTCTCCTGCCTGCTGGGAGTACTGGCTCCTGCTAAGCACCTATCTGGGAATCAGGAATTGTCTTCCTCTGAAGAAAGCTGTCTGGCTAATATCGCACTTCTTCCTTGGGGGCAGCCTGCATCCCATGACGATCAAAGGAGGGTTATAAAAGTCTTGTTCTCCAAGACAACTCTGTAGAATTATCTCACTTCTGAGCTCCTCCTGGGATCCTTTAAGGTCTGTGTTAACAACGGCAATGCAACAGAGTTTGCCCTTTGCCAGTCTTTCTTCCCTTTCCTTCACAGGTGTGATTCCTGACTCTACCTCAAAGGATAACAGTCATCCACCTCAAACCATATTTTAGATTATTTGTATCCCCAACCTCAGTCTTGGGGATTATATACAGCTATGTTTAATGCTCCTCCGCCTTAAACTCACATTATCCTTTGTTATCCCTTACATGATTTTTAAGAGCTTCAGAACATGGTCTTTGTCAAGCATTTTGAGATGCAAAGTAAAACTGGGATACTGTGTTATTCTCACGCTATGTTCATATTCTGATGTGATTCAGTGATTACCCCAGAAATGTAATTGAGTGAAATACGACATATGAGAAATATTTAAGGACTGATCATTACTAATATTCTACATAGTAACCGAATTTGCTGTTCCAAATTACAACAAAAATGCTTCCTCTTTATTGGGGTTGTTTTGTTCTAATCTCCACCCACAGCCATCTTAACTTACTCTCCATTTCAGAGTCAGAGAAAAGACTCAGTTGAGGAAAATATTTGCAGGCTGTTTTATACAGATACAAATGTGAGCTGCAAAATTGTGCCACCTTCAGTTTAATGCAATATTGCTGCTATTTATTTGGTGAATAACATGGAATGGAGAGGGTATTTTGATAGATTATGATTATAAAAAGATCCAAACTACTCAGGTTTATGACCTTCTATGAATATAATGAAATGCTAGTGTATAGCAGTACTTTCAGATTGCCATGAGTCCCCTTAGCTAATAGAAGACATAAATAGAAAACGATTTCTATGAAAATGTGCTTCTTGTAGGGTTAAATGAGACTTCTGCCTCTTGCAACACATTTTAGAACAAATAAAAGAATATAATACTTCATATGAATGAACAATGAATAGATGAAATTTTGTACTCAGAAATACAAAGGCTGATACAATAGATTCAAACAGGGATTTTTAAAAAATGAATGATTAATAGATCCATATTAGTCTGACTATTAAGCTTGGCATCTTAGTGCCATCTTTACTTTTTTACTCTGAGGCATGGAGTCAACTCCTGAAGGGCCCTTTCTTCTTCAGAGATGACCACTGAAGAAGACTGCCTGAGCTTGGATGTAATATAGAGAGTTATACTTCTGGAAGAATAAAGGTTAATTTCATTTTCTATCACTGAGAAGCTCATTTCTTCCCACTGAACAAAACTGCCCAAATTTTCAGGATTTTCTTGGAAAGCCTGGATATTGAGTCATTACTCAATTAATGGTTTCATCCGCCTCAGGCTTATTTAACATACACAATCATGTCCACTCAGTGATGTTAGCATCTCCTGGGATCTTGTTAAAAATGCACATTTTGGGGCATTACCCCACATTCACTAAATCAGGATTTTTAAAGGTGAGGTCCAGTCATGTCAATTATAACAAGTGTCTTACATAATTCTGATGCCCACTTAAAGTGAGAAGCTTGAATGAAAAGAAAAATGAAATGAAATGAAACAAGACAAGACAAAATACAACTAAATTGTTGCAACAGAAAGGACGTTGCCTAACATGGCAAATGAATGGTCATAGAACTTAAAAATTGTGCACATCAAGAAATATTTTAAAAATTAGGCTCTCCTAGGAAGTTATTCTGTTAAAAAGATAGGCTTTTATGACAACTATCTTTCCCCACTTAGGCAGAATGGAGCAGATTAGAGAAATATAATACAGTAAGACAAAGAAATCATCCCTAAAGAAAATGCATCTAAATTAGAAAAAAGGAAACACCTTTGGTTTCAGGCAATGCACTTCCTGAGATTTTAGAACCCAGGCAGACTCGATAATTAAATATGGAACAATAAGTTGTTGAAGATAGTCACTGAAAAACCTTTGCCATGAATACGGAAGATTCTGACTTTTTAAAAGAGTATTTCTTTATAAATCTTAGGGCATGTTAAATTTTGAGGCCTTGTTACATAAATGTATATTAACTATTAATAGATATCTTTAATACCTGCATTTGCAAAAACTCTGGAAGTGATATGATCAGATGTACAGGAAAGCACATTAAAATCTCAATTTTTTTCCTATCATCCACTTCTTTTTCACTCTAGAAATTTCAGATTCTCGTCTTTATTCTCTCAAATTTTTCCCAATGTCCAGATTTCAGTTTTCTCCTTGGTCCTCCATTATTATGGCATATAGATTGACTTTATCCTCACCCAGAAATAAAGAATTATTCTCTGAAAAACAGAGAATGTGGAACAAGCAATTATAGTATTATTTTGGGGAAAGCAGACAAAAATATGAAGCATGCCCCCATTAAATTTTTCTATTTCCTGCCCCGTGGAGCTGCCTGGTTTGGGACTTAGGAAAGAGGATTAGGGAAAAAGGGGGATGAAAAGAGAAGATGTTCTTAATTCTTCCGCTCCAGGACAGTCACTTCCTGACCCATATGCAGTCAAGAATTTCACCAAGATAGATGTCATCAAGATGGCTGACTAGAGACATCCAGTGCTGGCCTCCTCTACAAAGAAGGAGTATAGCAGCAAGTGGGTGATAACCACATGTTGAATGGAGTCTAGAGGATAATGCTAATCTAACAGTGAAGACACAGGGAAACTTTGCGACACAGAAGCCCAAGAAGGCAACATAGAGAGTAAAGCAGAACAGCTGTCCAGATCAGCTCTGAGCCAGGAGGGATGCCCCATTGTGGGGAAAGATGAGCAAGAGCAAGAGATGTCTAGCTGCCCGCAATTCCACCACAGAAGCCTGTAGTCTTAGCTACAGGAAAGTCTTTCAAACCTCACTGGCACTGAGTCTAATGGGAAGCTTCCCAGAGTCCACACAACTGCATTGTTTTAGAGGGAATTTGAGCTCAGTCCCACCAATGAGATACAAGCTGTTGCATCCTAACATCATTTTGAGAGCAGATCCAACACCATACTACATGCTGCCCTGGGGCTCCATAGCCCTTACATCTCTACATCCCTGGGGCCCTACCAATATCCACCCACTTCCATCCAGAGGGCTACAGCATCACATGCCAACTAGACCCAGTGGTGTAGCCATGTTGCTAACACCTGAGCCAGTGTAGCTATGCTACAGCTCAGGGAACCATTGTCCAACACATTAGAGAGATGCTCCAGGATATAGAGAAATAAGGGATGCTCTTTTCAGGGCCTAAAAACTGTGTGCCCAGGGCCACCAGGACCAGCAGCAACCCCACTCACTCCAGCAGCTGGCACCACATACCTGTGCACCCAGCCCAGGAATCCAGAGTCAGTCCATCTGCCCAGCTGTGGACACAGTCAGCACCCTGCTTAGGGGCCTGGGAAACTGCCTGTCTGTCCCACCACGAACATCACTGATGTATACATATCTCACTTTAAGGCTCAGAGAGTGCAATGTGTGGCCTGCCAGTGCCTGTGTACCCTGTCCTGCCCTGGGGCCCCAGGACTGGTACACCCAGACTACCAACACCACTGCCGGCACCTGCATGCTCCACCTGGGGCCCAAAGGCTGACCCAACCAGTGAATGCCTCTGCCTCAATTAATATCAGCATCTGCCAGCTAAGGGATTGAGGACTGGCCTGCTTGATACCCCTTTGCCCATCAAAGCTGCATCACAGCTTTCACAAACAACTGCAACTTCAGCCACTAGTAAACTTACACTGCTGACACTGATTAAAGATAATTATATGGAAACTAGAGTGCCCACCCAGAACTAAAGCCAAAACTAGTCTACCTAACTGACATTATAGATACATCTACAGAAAAAATTTTTCCCACGAAAGCTAATACATAAAATTAGAAGTGACCATTACACCATATGTGCAGATATCAATTTAAGAACATAAGAAACTTGAAATAGCAAGGAAACATGATATCTCCAAAGGACTACAATAATTCTCCAGTAACAGACCATAAAGAAATGGAATTCATGAAATGAAACACCTGAAAAGAAGTTTAAAAATGAGAATCCTTAGAAATCTCAGTGAGATACAAGAGAACGTATATAAACAATACAAATAAATCAGGAAAAATATTCATGATCTGAATGAGAATTTCAACAAAGAGAAATTCTTTTATCAATTTCATCCTTTTAAAACTCAAACAGAAATCACAAAAATGAATAATTCAATGAATAACATAACAAACACAATCAAGAGCTTCAAAAATATATATGGTCAAGCAGAGAAAAAAGAATTTCTGAATATGAAGACAGGCCTTTTGAAATAACCCAGTCAGACAAAACAAAAAAGAAGAAAGAGTTTTAAAAGCCTATGTGACATAGCAAAAGAGCAAAAAAAAATACAAATGGGATTATATCAATCTAAAAGTTTTCTGTGTAGCAAAGAAAACCATTAACAGAGTAAAGAAATGGCCTGCAAAATGGAGGAAAATATGTGCAAGCTCTTTATCCAACAGGAGATTAATAGTCAAAACATATAAGGAACTCAAAAACAGTTAAGAAAACAAATAATTCTATTAAAAGTTGGAAAAATGATCTAAATAGACATTTCTCAAAAAATACAAATAGCCAATAGATTTATGAAAAATGTTTAACAACACTAATGATCAGGGAAATTCAAATCAACACTGCAATGCAATATTATCTCACCCCAAGTAAAATGGCTGTTAACAAAAAGACAAAAATAACAGATGCCAGCAAAGACACAAAGAAAGGGGTAGTCTGGTACACTCTTGAAAATATAAATTAGTAGAGTCATTTTGGAAAACAATATGTAGGTTCTAGAAAAAACTAAAATTAGAACCATCCTAAGATACAGCCATTTCATTGCTGGGTATATGTATAACAGAAAGAAAATGAACATATCAAAAAGATATCTCTACTCTCCTCTATGTTGTAGCACTATTCACAAATAATCGGTTTGTCTCCATTAACAGATGAATGGGTAAAGAAAATGTATGCATAATAGACTATTATTTAGCTGTAAAAAAGAATACAATCCTGTCATCTGTAGAAACGTGAATAAAACTCAAGGACATTATGTTAAGTGAAATAAGCCAGAAATAGAAAAATATTGCATGTTCTCACTCATGTGGGAGATCAAAAGTGGATCTCATGGAGGTAAAGAGTAGAATGGTGGTTACCTAAGGCTGGGAAGGGTAGGGAGAAGGTAGAATAAAGAGAAGTTAGTTAACAGGTACAGAAATACAGTTAAAAGAAATAAGTTCTGGTTTCCAAAGCACTTAGGGTGAATGTAGTTATTAGTAGTTTATTGTAAGTTTTAAAATAGCTAGAAGAAAATATTTGTAATGTTCTCAACACAAATGATAAATATTTGAGATAATGGATATTCCAATTAGCCTGACTTACCCTTATACATTCTATGCATTTTTTCCAAACATCACATATATACAATTATTATGTATCAAAAATAAAAGAATTTTACCAATTCTTTGGTAAGTACTGACTGTGAATTTATTCCCCCCCAAAAAATCATGTTTTGTTTGTCTTTTGTTCTAAGTGTCATTGAGTTTTTTACCTGTGTAATAAACACAACGCTGATGTTATTCCAAATGACAATCAGGCATTACTAATCAAAACTTTAGGGATGATTTTATTAGATTGGTGCAAAAGTAACTGCACAAACTGCAATTGCTTTCTGAGTGAAATAACATATGCTGATATTTTGGAAAACAGTATGTAGTTTCTTCAAAAAACTAAAAATAGAACCATCATATGATTCAGCCAACTCATTGCTGGGTATATATGTAACAGAAAGAAAATTAGCATATCAAAGATATATCTCAACTCTCCTGTATATTGTAGCACTATTCACAATGGCCAAGATACGGAATTTACCATATCTTGATCTGTTTTAGATAGATACTTGTACCTGGTGAATCTAAAGTTGTAGGTCCAAAGTTGAAATTTAGTGGTATTCTTTTAAAAGGGTACATCTAAATATGCCAGATTATAACATTAAAAAAGTGAAAAATAAGCCAATTGACCATGATTTTTCTCAACATGATATCCAATAATCTTACTTTTTTGTCACCAAATCAACATTGATTTTGTAAATTGGCAGCTGCAAACTAAGTCTGGAAATATTAACTCTTCATTCAGACAGGAAAAAATAAGTGCATTCAGACAAGAAAAAAATCAGTGCAAAGGTATAGCTGACATTTATGAACGTGCACTCAGTATTGGGTTCTTTAGAATTAATGTATTGAGAATAGGTACCCTGATTAATTTTCTTAACATTCACATGAACAAACTTTTTTTCTTTTTATCCTATAGACTCACTTATGTATTCAATAGGTGCTGATTAAGTGCCATCAATACACCAGACACTCATCTAAGTGTGAAAAATATATAATTAACCAAAATCCTTGTCCTTACGTTGCTTAGCTTTCAGCATTACAGCTGAGAAAAATAATATGTAAGTAAATAAAAATACGTCCATAGTCACATAATATGTAAGTGTCATAAACAAATAATTCAAGTCTATATGACATCAAGAGTTTTAACCATAATATTATATCCAAGACTGAAAAGTCAGTAAACCTCTGATTTATCTTACTTTCCCCAATCACAGACTATCTGGTGCTACTGAAAATAAAAGTTAATGATATACATGCATTTCTTTTCTTCCTACATAAAATCATCTATGAATTGCTTTTTACTTTGGGTAACCTAAATAGAACTAAGTGTAATACAGTAGTATTGACAAGAAGAAATTATATGATAAACACGAGTTCAGAAAGAAATATATGAGGAGTAAGGAGCTTTAAAGGGTATATGCTAGTGTGCCCTAAAAATTGAGAGACAGAGAGAGAGGAAAAAATAATATACTTAACATATAAGCAAATTGTATGCTTTATAGCAATATAATAAGATATTACTTCTTTGGAAAAAATTAACGTAATATAAATAGTTCATGGTATCTTGTTGTTTCCAGACATCCGTGAATATATTAACATTCAGGAAATGCTTAGGAAACTACATAAAATCTTGCATTTTTTTTCCTTCTTATGAGCCACCTATTATTGTAAATGTCTTTTAAGATGAAGAATCAGCTAAATATGATATTGCGCTTATTCTTATAAGGCAAACATTACATATAACAGGCATTCTGCTGATAAATTCTTAGTTGAAAGAATATTCTTTGGGCATTATGCAAGTTGTTTATAATCTTCAATTCAATGAACATGCTGGGTTGCACTATTTCATGTAAAGAGAATAATAGATTATAAGCTTAACTATTACCATTTCATATTTTATGGTCTCCCCAGCATACTCAGAGGCTCATTTTTCAGCATGACCTCCAGTGAGCACACATAAGTAAACAGAATCTTAAATCTGCTTAGAAAATAAGAGCAAAAATGTTTGGAATTAAGTATTATTCACTCAAAGAGGTTAGAGATGGAAATGTGACAAGTTCTCAAGTGAACATGAAGAAGCATCATGGAATTACTATTATCCCTAACCCATCTCACTGAGTTCACAATGTGTAACTGCATCTGAATATGTGTAGTTGCTTATGGGTGACAGCAACCCAGCATTGATTAGAGACTCGAAAAAAAGAAAATCATACCCACCCTAAATTTAACACAACTTACAAAAGAAATAGTGTTCACTTAAAATATTAGGAGGGGAAAGCTATGTTTGCTTTGTTTTTTACCAGGAGCTTATAAATGTCCTACATATCAGAAATGCATGCTCTGCATCTGCACAATGTCATACATTCAAACAAAATGTTCCAAATGAAAATTTGATTAGATGTGCAGTTGTTATACAGATGAAGTAGAAAAATGCTAGATTGGAGCTTGTCACCGCCCTACCAATATTTTGGTACTGTATAAATCAGCTTTGGCAAATCAAAAGATAGTTATTTTTATTAAAAAGGAACTATGAGTATCAACTTCCACTTACAGACATGGCAAAGCAACTGATACTAAATTAGCTCTCTAGCTTTTTAAAAATAAAAGTATATGAAATTATTTTTCAGATGCCAGACAACACACAGCACATAACTGTGGCATCTGAAAGAGGATAAATAATGAAGGTTAGCTCTATGGTTACCGTAGCTTTCTGTAGGCATCACCTTCTAGACTATGGTAAGGAACAGGGTGGCAATCAAAATTAAGCCCAGTGGTTTTCCTAAGCTAAGGAGAGAAAATTGGCTAGAATTTGCTGGACAAAGTATCAAAGAGAAGAGATCTGTTCAGGGCAGAAATGTCTGAAATTTACATAGTAATTCCTTTGAGTCTCTCACTGAGTACAAAGATGCACATGTACAGGGACACTCTATGTAGCTGGGCAAAGAACAAAAATGAAAGTTATTCCTGGGGGTAGGGAACAATTACCAGAGCACTGTAGACTGACTGAGCTATCAGAACTTGCATAGGGCTGGGAGACCTTAACGAAGAAAACACTTTGTTTTTTGTTTTTTTGGGGGACGGAGTTTCGCTCTTGTTACCCAGGCTGGAGGAGATCTCGGCTCACCGTAACCTCCGCCTCCTGGGTTCAGGCAATTCTCCTGCCTCAGCCTCCTGAGTAGCTGGGATTACAGGCACGCGCCACCATGCCCAGCTAATTTTTTTGTATTTTTAGTAGAGAAGGGGTTTCACCATGTTGACCAGGATGTTCTCGATCTCTTGACCTCGTGATCCACCCACCTCAGCCTTCCAAAGTGCTGGGATTACAGGCTTGAGCCACCGCGCCCAGCCGAAGAAAGCACTTTGAACACCCAGTCCATCCAGTACAGACTCAGAAGGGAAATGCCTTTGAAGTAGAACTAATTTAGCATTAGAGTAAATGTTACTCTAGCTGCATGCCAACAAAACTGAAAAATAAGGATTGAAAGTATCAAGCTTATGCTCAAGAAAATTAACAGGCTAAAATAAAAAAACTCAAATCTTCACTAAGAAATAAGACAAAAGCCAGATAATCAACAAGATAGCTTTCAGTCAAAAATTCCAAGAAGCAGAAAAACGAGGCCCATACCAGAATGAAAATCAACCAAAAGAGACAATCCCAGAAGTAATAAGAATCATGGAATTAGTGAACAAGGACTTTAAAATTGCTATCACCAACATGTTAAAGGATTTAAAGGAAATCATAAATATTATGGGAAATCAAGGTAAATATTAACTATAATTCTGCATAAAATCAATAAAAAACTGGAGCAAAAATTACTATTTACAATATTGTGAAAAATGAAAATGAATCTGATGACATCACACAAGACTGCTGCACTGAAAACATAGCTGAGAGAAATTAATGGATGACTTTATTAATCAGGAGATTATGTTCATGGATAGGAATACAAAATATTGTATAGACGTGATTTTCCACCCAAGTTGATATGTATATTCAGCATAATCTCAATCAGAATCTCAGAGGACATTTTTTTGGAGTAATTGGCAAGCTGATTCTAAAATGTATATAGAGACTTAAAGTATGACCAAAGAATTATGAAAAAGAACAAAGTTTAAAAATTTACACTTCTTTATTTCATTTTTTAAGTTATCATAATTAAGTCTGTGGTACTGGCATAAAGATAGATAAACAAATGAATTAAATAGAATCAATAATCCAGAAGTAGGTCCACATATGTATTGTCAATTGATTTTGAACCAAGATGCCAAAGTAATCCAATGAAAAATTGAAAGCTTTTCAACACATGGAGCTGAGCACAACTAAATAGATATGTTGGGCTAGGAGGATAAGAGTAAACACTGACCTTTACCTCATTCCATACACTAAAATTAACTCAGTATTAGTCATAGTCCTAGGAGTAAAACTTAGAACATATTTTATATAGCTTTTTCTTTTCTCTTCTCTTCTGTTTTGAGACAGAGTATCTCTCTTGTTTCCCAGGCTGGAGTGCAATGGTGCAATCTCAGTTTACTTCAACCTCCACCTCAGGGATTCAAGCAATTCTGCCTCAATCTCCAGAGTGTCTGGTATTACAAGCACCTACCACCACATCTGGCTAATTTTTTTATTTTCAGTAGAGATGGTGTTTCACCATGTTAGCAAGGCTGGTCTCTAACTCTTGATCTCAAGTGATCCATCCACCTTGGCCTCCCAAACTGCTGTGATTACAGGTGTGCCTGGCCTATATAGATTTTTCTAAAAGAAAATATAAGAGAATATCTTATCTTCATTACCTCAGAATAGACAGAAATATCTTATACAAGACCCACAAGGCACTAATTCTAAAAGTAAAAGCTTAATAAAATGTACATTGTCAAAATTTAAAACATTATCTAATCAAAAGAAAACTAAAAAACTGCGTAGACAGCTGGGTGAAGTGGCTCATGCCTGTAATCCCAGCTCTTTGGGAGGCAGAGGCAGGAGGATCACAATGTCAGTAGATGGAGACCATCCTGGCCAACATGTTGAAACCCCCTTTCTACTAAAATACAAAAAATTAGCTGGGTGTTATGGCACATGCCTGTAGTCCCAGCTACTAGAGAGGCTTAGGCAGAGGAATCTCATGAACCCAGGAAGCGGAGGTTGCAGTGAGCTGAGGTCATGACACTGCACTTCAGCCTGGTGACAGAGCAAGACTCCATCTTAAAAACAAAAACTAAACCAAGCAAAAACCTGATAGGCACACCACATTTTGACAGAAAATAATTGCAATATGTATATGCTACAAAAAATTATATACAAACAACTTTCACCACTTAATAAAAACATTTTAAAAATGAACAAAATCTTTGAACAAGCATTTTCAAAGTTCATTTTAGAATTTACCAATAAATACATTAAAAGTGTGCCAATAAGCCCAAAAACATTGAATAACATCATTAATCATTACAGAAATGCAAATTAAACTGAAAACATTACACTTTAGCATAGCTAAAATTGAAACAAAGGACCGTATTACATGCTAGTGAAAATATGAAGCAGGTGAAAAATCTCATGCATTGCTTGAGGAGGGCAACATAATACAAACTCTTTGGAAACTGGTCTATAATTTTCTTATAAAGTCACTATACTAGTTTTACATTGTTAGTGTAATAAATTACCACAAACTTGGTATCTCAAAATAATGCTAGGGGAAAAGCCTGTTTCTCTGCCCTTTCCACGTCCTAGAAGCTGCCTGAATTCCTTAGATCATGGCTCCTTCTTTCAACTTCAAAGCCTACAATGTTGCTTTCTCTGACTGTAGTTCATTGTCAAATCTCTCTTTCTCTCTTTCTGACTGTAGCTAACAATTGTTCTTCATGTTTAAGGATTTATGTTATTAGATTGAGCCCACCCAAATAATCCAGAATAATTAATCTCCCTATTTCTCCTTGCACATGTGCATCTTATATTCATCCAGACTCAAGGCAACTGTTATGCAGTTTTCAGGAGCTTCTTGCCTCAATATTTCTCTTTTCTTTCATACCTTATCTTTAATCAAATCTGCAAATTTGCTTTTTCCATGTAATGTAACATCTTCACAGATTAAAGAGATTTAGGTGTGGACATCTTTAAGGAGGCATTTTTTTTTTAACTGACCATGGTTATCTTCAGATTTACTTCCAGATATTTACTCAAAAGAAAAAGAATGTATAAAGTTGTGTGTATAAAAAAGACATATAAAAGTATCCCTAGAAGCCTTATTCCGACTAACCAAATATTAGAAACAATTCAAATGTCACAATTTGAATGGATAAACCAGTTGTGGTATATTTCAGTATAATGTATTATCACCTGGCATTAAAAGTAGCGAACTACTGATATATGCAACAGTATCAATGAACCTCAAAAGCATGCTGTTTGAAAAAAAGGAAGCAAATTATAACACATACTGTATTATTTTGTTTATATGATTTTTAAGAACAGGTGATAGAAATCATAATAGTGGTTGCCTCTAAAGGGATCAGGGCTAGAAACTGAGAGATGATATACGGGATCATTATGGGGTGGTGAGAATTTTCTATATCATGATAGAAGTATGGGTTATATGTACTGGAATGCCAATAGTTTTAACTTGCCTTAAGTAGACACTTGATTTTGTATTTTTGAGGGGGGGGGCAGTACCAACTCTTTATGCATATTGAGCAATTTTCTTTCCAATATTCTTAAGGGAAAAAAGAAGATTGAATACATTAGGATTAAACAACAAAAATTCCCTTCAATAAAAAAGCGTGCCTTTGTTATCGAGCTTTTATTCTAGCAAGTACCATTTGTGAAATAAATTAGGCATTAGGGATTAAAAAAACACCTAAACTAAAATACAGCCACTATTAACAAAACATAAATACCCTGTACTAGTAGATTAACTGATGTATTAATAATAAAATTTAAAATATAATCGCACATATATAAAAACTGAAATCCCAGAAGTTTGGGAGGCTGAAGTAGGTGGATCACGAGGTCAAGAGATTGAGACCATCTGGTCAACAAGGTGAAAGCCCATCTATACTAAAAAAAATAAATATACATATACAAAAAAACCTGAAAGCATGAATTTTAGCATAATATAGGACTAAAATTTTAATTCTTTAAAGGTATTGCTATTATTAAGACTAGTAATTACAGCTTTCATTAATTTACCAACTTGTTTGGCACACACTAGCAAGACATCTTACATTATATTAATATTCCGTATGACCTTGTACAATAGGTATTATCACCATTTTATAGGAGAGAAAACGGAATGTTATAGATAACAAGCAACTTGCCCAAGTCTACCCAACTCTTAAGTAGCAGAACAGAGTGTTTAACAAAAATATGCCTGGTTTCAAGCCCCCTTCTGCGTGTGCACACGTGCACACACACACACACACACACACACACACACACACTGACGTTTTCTAATTTAGAACATTATCTTATACATGATATGAAGTTCAGCTAGACAAGTCTTTAGACCAGCATGTTTAGAAGAGAAAGAAAGATACAGTGTTCAGCTGCAAATTTCCTTACCCTGAAGGCATGCTTTGGAACATTACCTGGAGCCAGCAACAACTTATATTTTCTTTAGTTCCCTGGCATATTCCTGAATAAGACCCACGTGTCATTGTGAAAAGGAAACTAGGTAAACCAAGGGTTAAGAAACTTGTATTGTGCTCTCTGTTCTGTTACTTCCTTCCCCCAAGACCCTGGAAAACTCATTTCACTTGTCTAGCTTTCAGTAGCTCTGGTCTATATAATGTTCAACGTTATAGAATATTATGACCTGGTAACGCTGTTCTTTGAAACAGTTACAGAGTGTCCACTGTGGACATTAGTATGTAATACTTAAATACCGTAAAAGAAAAATATACTGGACCAGTTAAACAGGTAAGGAGGATTTTATTCATGACTGTTGCAATAGGAGAGACTTTTGCAATATGAAAAAAATTGAATCCAACTGTGCTGAAACAAAAGGTGGGTGGATTCTTGTTGCTGGTATGAGCTAATGGAAAAGTATTGGAGAACATTAAGATGTCAGTCCAGGTGATTGGGCCATTTGTGTTTGCTAGGTGGTGCTTAGGAAAGTTAGGCTTCTATCCTTCCACAGAGACTGAGAAAGTAGTTTTATCTTTCTCGATGACTACGTTTTAAGTGGATGACACCTAGGTCTTTGAGAAAGACATTTCTGGACTATAGAAGATTCACTTCTCAAAGGGGTAAAGAATGAGTTTACAAGTTTTCTCAAATACTCTAAGTAAAGGAAAAATGGGCCTGTAGTCAAGATGCCTGTTTAAAATTTAGTCAAGCTGAGGATAGTGTTGAAGCTATCTTGGTCAAAATTAATAATATTAGATACAATATTTTTCTTAACAGTGCTTTAGTTTTCGTGACTCTGACATTTGTAGAGGGAAGTGAGCAGTACTCATTACATTTACTTCATGGCAATGTCTTCCACAAAGTTAGCTTCTTCCTCCTGCTTTAGACTCACATTTTGCTTAATCCCTTCTTTCTTCTCAATGCTAAGCACAGTGGTTGCTCCATATATGTGTAACAATTAGACAAAGTAATTAGCTAAAGAGTTTAGAATAAAAGAATAAAGAAAGGAATTAATGAATACAATTTCATGGTGCATTGATTGGTGAAATGGCAAAGGCAATATGTCAAAATGTCTTCTTGGTATTGTAGCTAGTAACAGTAGATGTTAAGGTAAAAGTTTGGAAACCTAGCACAAACTTTTAATTTCTAAAATCAGAGGACCCTGTTAGGGACCTAAGATTTAATTTCATTACAAAGTGTGTGTGTGTGTGTGTGTGTGTGTGCACGTGCACCACATTGTTAAAAAAAAAAAACTTTAGATCTATTTATAAATTATAAAACCAATATACTGAAAGTGGAATTTCTTACAGTGTTTTTTATATCTATTAGAAACCCTCATTACACTTATTATTGTTTATTACTTGGTCAGTGCTTCTTTTCTTCACTGGAATTCTAGAGGTCAGGAATAATTTCTGACTTACTCATCTTATATCCTTTCTACAAAAAGTAGTGCCTGATACATAATAGAAACAATAAATATTTGTTGAATAAAAGTGTATACAATAATAGAAATGTGAGATTATTTTCTAACCCAAGTTAAACAAAACAAACTCTCTTTAAGAAGAAGGTACTTTTTACTGCCTTTCTTTGCTTTTCAAATGCAGAAAGTTCTCAATCCTCTATTGTCTAACTGGTATTTTCTAATAGACTCATTGTTTTGCTGAATCTGCCAAGTCAAGTCAGAATTAATTTCACATTTGAATTTTAATGGATATAATGATTCTCTGATTCCAGGAAGGATTAATCTAGCACCTTTGCAAGTTTTGTATAGCAGCCATTAGAAATATATTCAAATGATATGTTTTGAGAATAAGGACATTGGATTTCAGGGATATGAGATTTAATAATTCATCCAAAGGTAGAAAATGATTGGGTCAAGAGCTCAGGTGGCTTGCTATTCATTTCTTTTCTTTCTATTGAAAAACTCTGTTGTGGTGGCAGTTCTTTTCAAACCTTATGTATTGTGACTAAAAACTTATTTAATTACTTATTTTTGCTGCAATCAAAGGAAGATTTACATTTTCATGAATCAATATGAGTTCGGTGTTTGTTTTAGAAAACGTAACCACTATATAGCTTATAAAGACCTTCTATTTTAATTACATTTGTTTGTACATGTGGTTTGGGGGTTAGTGAGGCACTCTAAATGACCAGTTGAGCTGAAACATTTGTACTAATATTGCATTATTTTTAGCTGAAATATTTAACTAGTTGATTGGTTGGCTATTGCAAACTTTAGTCTTCTTTTTTGATAAAATAAATTATTTCTATTTCTAAAATAAATACTGGTTTTGTACTTTTGTTGGTTACATATACACACAGAACTTGTTGTGGCAAACAGGGCATGTGTGTTTATGTATACTAAATACTGAAGAATCTCTAAGTATAAAAAGTCACAGGAAAAACTCAGTTAAAATGAATCTATTTAACATTAAAATGTCATAATGTTGGCAGCAGTGAATCCATACAGGTCTGCAGCAACCTCAGTTCTTGACTCCTCAGAAGAAAGAATGTGACTGAAGGGCGTAGGGCACGGTGAGAGATGGAGGCAAGTTTTAGAGCCGGAGTGAAAGTTAATTAAAAAGTTTTAGAACAGGAATGAAAGGAAGTAAGGTACACTTTGAAGAGGGCCAAGTGGCAACTTGGGAGATTCAAGTGCATGGTTTGACTTTTGACTTGTGGTTTTACATATCAGCATGCGTCCAGCGGGTTGCATCTCTCTTACTCTGATTCTTCCCTTGGGATGGGATGTTCCTATGCGCAGTGGCCTGCCAGCACTTGGGAGGGGCCACATGAGCAGTATGTTTACGAAAGTTGTACACATGCTCACTTAAGGCGTGTTGCCTTTACCAGTCGAGTGTTCCTAGAGGAAGACCATATAGCAGTTAAACTCCGCCCTTTTACCTCTTAGTGCACATGCTTGAGCCCACTCATCCAAATTCCGAGATCTTATCTGGAAGCTGTTAGTCACCAGCTTCAGGTGTTTTCTTCCTGTTGGAAGATTGCATTTCCCTGGCACTGGCTGCAACCAATTATTCTTTTAGAGAGACAGTTTGACAACAATTTGAATATCACAGGATAGTTGCCTGACTTTCCTGGTGGGGAAGAGGCAGCCCTCTCCTGCTCTGCTCGTGTCTACCTAACTACCTACTTTAACAATAATAAAGAGTGAAGGCTGGGCGTGGTGTCTCAGGCCTGTAATCCCAGCACTTTGGGAGTCTGAGGGGGGAGATCACAAGGTCAGGAGATCGAGATCATCCTAACACAGGGAAACCCCATCTCTACTAAAAATACCAAAAAACAAAAAATTAGTTGGGCGTGGTGGCACATGCCTGTAGTCCCAGCTATTTGGGAGACTAAGGCAGGAGACTCGCTTGAAGCAGGAAGGCAGAGATTGCAGTGAGCCGAGATCATACCACTGCACTCCAGCCTGGACAACAGAGTGAGACTCTGTCTCAAAAAACAACAACAAATAACAGCAACAAAACAAAAACAACCACACCCTTATCAATTTTTTTCTTCCAGGAAAATTTTATTTTTTTGATTATTTGAATTCTTCTAACATGTATTAAATATGTTATCAGGCCCTGTTATACATGCTTTACAGGGATTATCTTATTTCATCTCAGGGTATCACTATTTATTAAGAACTGTCATCTTCCCATGGTACGGATCAAAAACAATAGAGAATAAGTTTGCTCTCCAATCTTCAGAGTTAATGCATGATAAGGCAAGAATTCCAGCTGATGCAGACTCCAAAATTCATATACTTAGGTGTCAATTTCCAAAATAAGATTGTCTCATAAACATTAAGAATTTGTTTGGGACATGTCCACCTTTAACACATTTGTGGAATCACTTCGGATACTTTTCCCTTGTTCTTATACTTGTTTTATTTTTCATGGACTCATATATGGGAAGAAATGTTTGAGTGGAACTAATTTAATAATCAGTTTACTCATGGGTCTTTTCATCTATGACAATTTTTGCTTTTTTGAACCTAGTAAATATGGGGACTCTGATAAATAATACTCACTCACACGTTCCTACTGTACCCGTTAATAAATATATGTACCTCTGTAGGGATGCATATGAATTGACCAACAGGTAAACACAAAGAAGGTACACATAAGACTAGTACCTAGTCATTGTGACCTCCAGCACTGTTACTAAATTGGCTAAAATTCCTGGAAACAGAGGGAAACTTGTCACCTCCTCCTTGCTTTATCCCTCACAAGGCCCATATGTACTAGCTCATGTTAAAAAGATTCCTGAACGGGAAAGAATGATTTTAAGTTTCAGCAGAACTTTTCTTCAAAGAAAGTTCTTTGTAGGAAGTAATCTTTTAAGTCTCTCACTATTTTTTTTTGAAAGAAAGATAAAGGTGGAGAGAGAACAAGAGTCTTGCTCTATTGCCCAGGCTGGAATGCAATCTGAAAATAGGTATTAAAAATGTCTTTTATGCCGATAATTGTGCTTAATAGCTGAGACAGAAAGGAATAAGGGAAGAAAATAACAAACAAACAGCCAACCAATATTTTATTTACATCTATGAAATGCTATGGAAATGCTGAAGAGTGATTTACTTCCAATTATGTGGTCACTTTAAAAATATGTGTAATGTGATACTGAGAAAAATGTATGTTCTGTGGACCTGGGGTGAAGAATTCTATAAATATTCACTGAGTTTACTTGTTCCAGGTCTGAATTCAAATCATAGATGTCCCTGTTAATTTTCTATCTCATTGATCCATCGAATATTAACAATGTGGTGTCAAAGTCTCCCGCTGTTATTGTGCAGGAGTCCAAGTCTCTTTATAAGTCATTGAGAACTTGTCTTATGTATCTGGGTGCTCCTATATTGGGTGCATATATATTTATGATCATTGACTCCTGTTGTTGCATTGATCCTTTTACCATTATGTAATGTCCTTCTTTGTTTCTTTCAGTCTTTGTTACTTACTATTAATGTCTATTTTGTCAGAGATGAAAGTTACAACTCCTGTTTTTTTTTCTTTTTTCTCCATTTGATTGATAAGTCTTCCACCAACCCTTTGTTTTGAGGCTTTGTGTGTCCTTGCTTATGAGATGCATCTGGATACAGAGAACCAATGGGTTTTGACTTTTTATTCAATTTGCCTGTCTGTGTCTTTGATTGGGGCATTTAATCCATTTAAATTTAGGATTAATATTGATATTTGTGAGTTTAATATTGTCGTTTAATGCTAGCTGGCTATTTTGCCCATTAGTTGATATAGATTCTTCATTATGGAGATACTCTTTATCCTTTGGTAAGTTTTGGCTATGACAGGTACTGGTTGTTCCTTTCTGTGTATAGTGCTTCTTTCAGAAGCTCTTGTAAAGCAGGCCTGGTGGTGATGAAATCTCTGAGTGCTTGCTTGTTCACGAAAAATTTTATTTTTCCTTCATTTATGAAGCTTAATTGACTGGATATGAGATTCTGGGTTGAAAATTCTTTTCTTTGAGGATATTGAATATTGACCCCCACTCTCTTCTACTTTGTAGGGTTTCAGCTGAGAGATCTGCTGTGAGT
>CM052649.1:162072569-162083710 GCA_028533165.1 Leontopithecus rosalia | reverse complement strand
GATCTTTTCACATAGTCCCACATTTCTTGGAGACTTTGCTCATTCCTTTTTACTCTTTCTTCTCTAATCTTGTCTTCTCGTTTCATTTCATTAAGTTGGTCTTGACCTCTGACATCCTTTCTTCTGCTTGATCAATTCAACTGTTAAAACCTATGCATACTTGACAGAGTTCTCGCATTGTATTCTTCAGTTCCATTAATTAACTTATATTCCTCTCTAGATTGTCTATTCTCCTTAGGATTTCATCAAACCTTTTTTCAAGTTTCTTAGTTTCTTTACATTGGGCTAGAACATGTTCTTTTAACTCACAGAAGTTTCTTATTATCCACCTTCTGAAGCCTAATTCTGTTATTGGAATGTACTCATTCTCCATCAGGCCTTGTTCCCTTATTGATGAGGAACTGTGATTGCCTGTAGAAGGAGAGGCATACTGATTTTGGGTATTCTCAGCCTTTTTATGCTGCTTTCTTCCCATCATTGTAAATGTATCCACCTGTCATCTTTGTAATTACTGACCTTCAAATTAGGTCTCTGAGTGCATGTCCAACTTGTTGATTCCCCATCCAGTGTCGAAATCTGAGCAACCCACTGCGCTGGCTAAAACAGCGGCATTAAGATTTGTGGTGCTTTTCTGCTCAGGAATCTCCAGTCTGACTTTCTTCTTGAGTCCCTTTTTCAATCAGCTGAATAGGCGACTCTGCCTTCCCAGAGCTCCAAACATTGGCCAAAAGATGACCCAGTCCTGTTTACACTGCACCAAGAACCTCTGCACCAGGGCGCCGGCAAAACCACTGTGCCTGCCTCAAGAATTGTGCTGGCGACCCGTTGGGCTCCTACTCTGGGAATCTCCTGGTTCGTGAACAAGAAAAATCATCTGAAAGTGTGGTGTCCTCTCGTTCTCTGCACTTTCACTAGGAGCAACAATCCTGAGCTGCTAGTAATCAGCCATCTTGGATCCCTCTCCCAAGTCTCTCACTATTAAAGCAAATGGGGCAAAATTTAACCTTTAAAATTTATGTCATTCATTTATTAACTTCTAAACTCTTAACATTTATTTTTTCTATTATATTTTCCATTTAATTCTTAAACCTGTAGACTAAGTTCATCTACAAGTCTACAGAGTCTATATGCTTTAAGTTACTGACAACTGTTTTGTATATGATATGATTGAGCTGTATCATCTCCACCCAAATCTCAACATGAATTGTAGCTTCCATAATCCCCCCTGTGTTGCAGGAGGGACTCTGTGGGAGATGATTGAATCATGAGGGTAAGTGTTGCCCAGGCTGTTTTTGTGATGGCAAATAAGTGTCTCATGAGATCTGATGGTTTTATAAAGGGCAGTTCCCATTGCACACACTCTTGCCTGCCACCATGTAAGATGTGCCCTTGCTTCTCCTTCGCCTTCCACCGTGATTGTGAGGCCTCCCAGGCATGTGGAACTGTGAGGCCATCCTCCTTTTCTTTATAAATTACCTAGTCTCAGGTACTTCTTCATAGCAGTGTGAAAATGGACTGATACAGTATAAAATAAAAAAATGTGGTTTACCCAGCAGTATTCACATTTTTTTTCTATTTAAATTCTGGACACACTTTCACAGTTAGGTTGAATGTCAGGAAATATCATTCTGTATAACGTTTAATTTTTCCTCTTATTGTCAATTATCACTTTACCATGTATTGTGATCTATAGAAATGTCAAGATCAAAGTGAACACTAATCCCGGAAAGTGAGGTAGCTTTGTATTTTCCACCACAGGCCAGGTGCATCTATGTTTTGATCTTTGCTGATTTCTAAAACTGCTCCATGATTCACTTTCTTTATTTTCCAAAGGCAAGAAAGCTTCATGTTGCTTTCTTTAAATCTCAACTGCTGAGTTTTCAATTCTCTAGAACAAATCTTATTTCAAAAAATATGCTTGGAAAATTCAGTAATGAACTTTTTCAAATTGTGAGATTGTTATCACATCACTACCAAGGTATCTAATGATAGTCTTTTTATTTTTTTTTCCTACACAGACTAAAAAAAAATAGCAAAGTCTTTTTGTTTTTTCTGTGCAAATAACACTTCTTGGTGAATTGTCAATATTTTTGGCCATATGGCTCTTTGCTAGAAGTAAACAGCTACTGGTAAAACTCTTCATTGATTTTACAGTTTTGGAATTGTAAATTGACAGTGTTATAATCCAGCAGAGCAATACATCTTGTACTTCTCACCAGGGAGGGTCATGTGTCAGCCCAAAGGAGGGTGATCTCTCTTGTATCTATATGATTTAGCACTTTATTACATTGTATTATCCTTTTGTTGTTTATTCTTTCTAATTTCTTATTTTTTAGAAATGTCATAAATTCTTTTGTGCCAGGAATTGTGGCACTTTATTGTTCTAACCTTCCCATTTTCTCCTTTTTTGCCTATAATCCTAGCACATAATTCTTGTACTTGAAATTCAGTACCATTTACTGTTTAATAATTCATATCAAAATCAATATAATTTTAAAAAATAACTTCCCTACATATGAACAGAATGGGTGAACTTCATAAATCTGCTGAAGTTATCGTCAACAAAAATTGTGAAAATACTTTTATAGTTCAAATTCTTTACCCATCTTCTATTTTTATATGCTTAAAGTATTTCTTTCTCCTCTTACAATAATGCTAAATTTTATTTTGGTGCTTCCAAATAGATAATATTAAAAGATAACAAATTAAATAAATAACAAGAAAATGATATTTTTATATAAGATTGGCAACTGGAACAAACAGGTTTTAGTAAGATAAATTTGAGTTCTTTCTAAAAATATAAACTTGTAGAAGTATGAAAAAGGAAATTATAGCCAGGTATGATGGCTCATGCCTGTAATCCCAGCACTTCAGGACCTGAGGCAGGTGGATCAGGAGGTCAGGAGATCGAGACGAGCCTGGCCAAAATGGTGAAACTCCATCGCTACTAAAAATAGAAAAAATTAGCTGGGTGTGGTGGCATGCACCTGTAGGCCCAGCTACTCAGGAGGCTGAAGCAGGAGAATCACTTGAACCAGAAGGTGGAGGTTGCAGTGAGCTGAGGTTGCACCACTACACTCCAGCCTGGGCAACAAAGCAAGACTCCATCTCAGGAAAAAAAAAATGATCAGTTTTCTATACATTAGTTTATGACTTGACAGTGCAGGGAACATGGGTTCCAGGAAGAAGAGCATACTACAAGACCCCTAATACCTTCAGCCCCTATCTGCCTCTGCATTTTCAGGAAGGAGTACGTTTACTGCTGACCTTTCGATCATTTTCTGAATTTAAGTTTTCTTATCACATAAAGGCAGCATTTTAATCCATGAGTGTCTCAGTACCATCTATAGTCAGTACTATTTTGAGAAACTCCCCATTTAATACTTCTCTTTAGAAAGCTCTCTGCATCATACTTATTAAGCTATATCACACCCAACAAGATTTTCTTGTAAATCTCCTCAGAGAACCCACTGAGAGTCTAAATAGAGAGAACCACTGATTAACTGGAAAACTCAATTAATCTTTATTGTTTTCTTTTTCTTCTTGAGCTGCAGTTGAAGGATAAAGAAGTTAATAGCAATAACAATAGCAGTAAGAAAAGAATAATATCATAAGTGAATAAAATGTTTTCTACAAGGTGACTAGGACCTATCAAGATTAATTCAGATCTCTGGTGGACCAATTTTTAGCCCTGAGGCTGCTCACACATCATGGGAAAAATAAATTTGATTTTCTACAGTGTACTTTCCAAGGTATACATGGTCTAACGCATTTAAGAAATATTTCAACTCACTAGTAGGAAAGGAAAAGATTCATGACACTATGAACAGGAAATTTCATTCTACAAGATTATACTGTTGTTTCACTCTTTTCCTAGTCAGTGTTTATAATCATTATACACATTGTCTTCTGTATCTTTTGAAAAATGTGGCAAGCTCTTAATGTTTACCTGGCTCTAGGAGTGAAGTTCTTCATCTACACACAAGGTGGGGCCCTGAGTGCCTGAACCTTTCTTAGAGCGGAATGAGTCCTGAGTGGAGTTAGTTCAAGCTGGATAAGCAGCCTCTCTCTCCATCTGGTCCATTTGCATGTGGCTAGAACCAAGGACACGTGTTCTCAGGGGCTGTGTGGATACTGTGTGCAGAGAAAATCAGAGAAAAGCAGTCTGCAGGTAGAAGCACATGAGCCAAGAGCCTGTGTGATCCAAGAGAGCAAGAAACATAGAGCACAGCAGTCTTGGTGCCTAGCAGCTTTCTCTTTCCTGATTCCAGGCTTTCCCGGCTCTCCATTCGACTTTTGAATTGTGTCACATGCACCTTGATCCTGAAGTATGCTTTGTCAGTACTAGTACACTTCCGAGTTTACAGCCAAAAAATCTCAACTTAGTAGCAGTTAAGTCCATTTTATCTACTTTTCTTATACTCTTAGACACTATTTTTCTCATCATGACAGTTTTTATAACTGTCATTATGATTTTCTTCCTATACAAAGTACTTGTATTATTATTTTCTCCCTACTTTGAAGTGGGTACTATTATGATCCCCCTTGACAAATGAGGAAACTGAGGCACAAAGCGTTTACAGATATTGCAAGAGAGGTTGTGATGAAATGGGAGTTTGGTCCTAAGCATTTTGGTCCAGAGCCCATATTCATAAACTCCAATTCAGTTTTGAAAATAAAATAATAGTGACAAAGTTCATGTATAATATATGGAACTAGAATTTAAAAATTTGTGTATATATTTGTGAGAGTGTGTGTGTGTGTGTGTGTGTGTGTGTGTGAGACCCTTGTATATACGGAACACTCACCCATCCCAACTGCATGTGGAAAATGTCATGTGAAATTATTATGAAAAGATTCATATGTTCTTTGTTTCTTGTTATATTTTCTTGGACTGTTTCCTTCAGTTATGACTTCTCTGAGTGAAAAATGAGACTTTGCACAATGGCCATAATCAGGCCATGGGTGCCTACTGTTGATTCACGTGCTCACGCAGACCTCTGAACTGCATCCCCAGTTTAGACTCCTGCTTCTGTAAGCAGTCATCACCTTTGCATAATCTCTCCACTCTGAGCTCTATCCAGGCAAACCCAGTGAGACAGGGTGAATTTAAAAGGCCACCATAAACTGAGCCACGAATTACCAACAGATCCAGTGGTTCAAGAATAATTTCCTCTTCAGCTTGAAATGTAAGTATGGCTCACTGAGAAGCCATATTACCTCCTGATTCCAAGGAAGGGCTGTCAAAGCAGAACTCGCGGAGTGTAAAGTTTTTAAAGTGCATTTGTTATAGCTTGCTAGTCTGACTATTAAAGTGAAACACTACACACCGTTAAACCTTCAAACTAGCACTGCAAAAATACTTATCAAAAATACAGCCTCTGGGAGATTTGTTTGCTCTAGAAATATGCTGTCTTTGCAGTTACTTTTTCCTTAATGAGAAGGCAGTGCAGGATTTGTCTTTTTCATTGGAGGGCAAAAAGCCAAATAAAGGGAATTGCCCTTAAAGTGACATGGCAATACCTAATTCCTAGGCGGTGTTCAGAAATCTTTCTGAAAACACTTTACATTCTGAAATAAAAGAAAACCATTTGTTTTGCCTCATAATTTTGTATTCAGCAAGTTACTGATCTATAATATGACAGTTGAAAATGTGAGCCTGAAAATAAGCCCCTCCATGTAGGAAGCACTGTTTTCCTAAAAGCAAGAAGCTATATATTCCTTTGCATCTGGGTTAATCTAAAACTATCAGGAGCTTAGGGAATGACAATGAGTTGGATCGGTACTGTTTTGGAGCATTGTAAAACTTCCCATTAAAAGTTTAGAAGTGACGTCGTCTCCAGTCACTAGGGGATTCTGGTCTCCCTTTGTAAACTTGTGCATGCATTTCGTTCTTTGGCTTGTTCCTTGAATATGGCATTTGCTTGGAGAATGGGTGACCTGCCTTGTCAAACAATACACAGTAGAGTAAAGGTGGAGGCAAAAAATAAATAAATCAGTAAACCTTCAGAAGCATTTTCTTGCTTTTCCCATTTAATTTTTCATTTGGGTTATAAATGGCATCTCAGACAGAAGGAAGCCTCCTGGGTTTGTCAGGATCCTCTGCTGGCCTAATCGTGAGCATGACACATGCAGAAGTGAGGCACTGAGAGAATTAGTGATTGCGGCAAGAAGAAGGGAAGAGTGATCAATTATTCACCACATGCCACCAAATACAAGAAGCATGACCACCTCTTGTCTCTCGCCTTCTCTCCTCTGTGCACACAAACAAAGCTCTTCCCACAGCCTACATGGCATTGAGAGAAGTATTCCCTTCAAACAATTTTAATTTTCACCAATCCATTTACATCTGACTTTATAAGTGGACAAGTATAATTAAGGAAGGAAGTTAATGAATATTCTCTTAGTTAGCTTCCTTCATTCCTTCCTATCCATTTATTAAATCAGAAAAGAAAAAGTAGACTCATGTGAGTGATCCTGAGAATAATTTATATATACAGTTGATTTAGGAAATACCTATAACATGTTAAAATTAATGCAAAGGATTTGGTAAATTCCTTCTTATTTTCTGTATTTAAAGAGACACTTCTGATCATGAAAAGTAATAGAAATTATCCTGACATTAAAAAGCAGTCCAATCACTTGTTTTCTTTGTGGATTCAGGTAGCAGTCAAGCCATCAATAGATATTCTTGAGTAAAGGAAGATGGGCAACTTTGTAAATCTTCAGTGGCAATCCTTGCTTTGTAAGCCATCTCTGTCATTGATGAAGTGTGTCATTTTGGGTAGTTCAAACTTGTGATATCCAAGCATTTTTTTATCTGTATAATACCCCATCTTCCAGTAATACATACTTCACAGGGTTGTTAGAAGAATTAGATGATGTTTCTAAAAACATTCTATCAGTGTTACTTCCTATATACCCCTTTATGCACAATTGTTCTGCATATTTGCTAGTTATTGATATTTACAGTGGATACCATCAGAGACCAAATGGGTATCTACTCTCTCTCAGATTTTAAAATGCTCTATGTTGCTTTTGCATCTGAAAGACCCACTTATGGATGCTTTTGAAATATCTTTTTTTCTGAGTTATATAATATATTTCTTATACAGATTTATCATTTGCTGAAACTTCATATGTGCCAAGAACTATTAAGTTATCTTTGGCTTATATAATCTCTTTGAAGCCTCATAGTAATCCTCAGAAGAAACGTATTATAATTTCCATTTTACAGATGAATACATTGAGACCCAGAGCAGTTAAGTATCCTCAATCCCAGACATGTGAAAATCCAGTCAGTCAATGGTCTTTACTAAGGTTTCTCATCTCTTTAATATACAAACAGATTTCCTGGGTGTATTAGTTCATTTTCACGCTGCTGTAAAGATACTACCAAAGACTGGGTGATTTATAAAGGAAAGAGGTTTAATTGACTCACAGTTCTGCATGGCCTCAAGAAACTTACAATCATGGTTGAAGCTGAAGCAGGCACAACTTACATGGCAGCAGGTAAGAGAGACAGTGAGCATGTGAGAGCACAGGAAAAACTACCATTTATAAAACCATCAGATCTTGTGATAATTCACTCACTATCACCAGAGCAGCATGGGGGAAACTGCCCCATGATCCAATCACCTCCCACAGGGTCCCTCTTGGGGATTATGGAGATTACAGTTCAAAATGAGATTTGCCTGGGGACGCAGTCAAACCGTATCACTGGGGAATGTTAAGATGGAGATTTGTTAAGATGGAGACTCAGTAGGCCTGGGATGAAGCCTGGGAGTCTTCATTTCTAAACAACTCCTCAATGGGGCCAGTGATGCTGGTCCTCACACCACACTTACTGTTGCAAGACTCTAAAATACCCTGCCATACAACTTAAGTCTAGGTCATGAACACTCAATAAATATCAAATAAAAAGTGAAATACTAGTCAAAGACTGAAGAAAGGTTATTTCTGATTATTTGTTCAGGTGAAAGTTTCTGCAATGAGTGACTAATTTTTTATAAGGCTTGTGTCATAGAGCAGCTATTTGACTTTGTTACAAATAACCTTCGCCATATATATGTGTTTCCCTTCGTTGAGCCAGTTCGCTGCACCCCACTGAGCTCCAAGTCATATTTGGCCTACTAGAGATTTTTGACCCTCAGTAGATTAAGGGATGTTGCCTTTGCCATCTGGTTACTTTCCAGATCCCTCCCTCACTTGTCATGTCTCAGTCTTTCTGACTGAGCATTAATAGCAAAATTCATGTTGGCCACAGATTAAAAAATCATTAGAGTGAATTTTTTATTAAAATGTAGTAACCTAACATTAGGGAAAGAGAAAAATATGATGAGGGAAAAGAGGAGAAGAGACGAGAAAGGAGATTAAAAAAATAGCAGAGAAGAGGAAGGACTATAAACACAAGGACCACAGACTTTAGAACTGTTGATGTCTCAGAACCTAGGAAATAAGAATGGTTAATAAACAGAAGTCCTAGGAGATAACCTAACACTTGCTTTCACCCCGGAAATGATGTTTGTCATCTATCACTGTCAGACTTAGTCCAGAGACACTTTTTCTCTTTGCCCCATGTTTGCCATGTGACTTTGTTTCCAAAATGTTTACTCTCCACCCCCACCCTTGTAAGAAATGGTAGAGGAGTCAACAATAGACACTAATGAGGAGGATCTAATATGTGGCAGGCACTGTGGTGAACAAGTGGGAATTTGGACTCTGATCTCATGAAGCAGAATGTCTAATAGGGAAGCCAGGGGCCTCATCCAAATGCAGCTACCCTCACTGAGACAGAACCTCTGACTTCTAGCCTACAATTTCTAATACTCCCTTTTCTGAATTTCATTAATAAGCCTTTGCCACTGGACTACAAATTGTTATTTATAAATGTGTTGTTCAACAAATAGAAAAAACAATGCGACTTTTCATCATTGTGTTTGTGTAGGTACGCAGAGGCATGCACACACCTATGTATTTCTTTCACCATTGCACAATATTATATTACATATTTACAATTGTGGTTAATATACATTCTGATTGCCCACAGAAACATCACTAGGTTTGCTGATAGACACATCCAAGCCAGATAAAGCCAAAAGGAGAGAGACAGAGAGAGAGAGAGAGAGAGTGAGTGTGTGTGTCTGTGAGAGAGAGAGAGAATAGAAGTTACCTAAGTAAAGCAAACTATGACTTTTTTTGGCTTTCATTCTAAAGTATGAAGATCAGCTGTGATCTAAATACATGGTCATATAAATACATGGTAATGGCTTTATTGAACAACAATCCTCAGGTATAGTTCTAGCATAAGGGAGCAAAAGTAAATGCAGAACTTCTATTTATGGAGGTTACAGTATAGTAGAAGAGGCAGACAGTAATAAGAATAATGCAAACGAGTGTACAGACATGCACCAAGAACATGGTAGACTTATCTTACACTAGAGAATGTAAGAAAGAAATCCGAACAAAGGTGGCTTTGGGGAAGGAAGCTTTCCTTAGGAGGTGACTTGAGCTGAATTTTAAAAGATAACTCAGGAAAAGCTGCAAATGGGAGCAACCCTGTTGTGAAAGAGCACATGGAATGTTCCAGGAACTCCCCAGACAATATGTCTGGGGGACAGAGAACAGAGCAGGAGGTGTAAAGAGAGGCCATGTAACTGGTGGTCTCTTTGATGCAGTGAAGGATGGAAATAACCATATAAGTAAAACATAGTGTTTATTTGGTTCAGCCCTAGCCACGATATTTTGGGTATGTGGGGAAGGGGTGTGACACAGTAATATGGTTTGGATCTGTGTCCCTGCCAAATCTCATGCCGGGTTGTAATCCCCTGTGCTGGAGGTAGTACCTGGTGAGAGGTGACTGGATCATGGAGTAATTAATAGCTTAGCAACATTCCCTTTGGGTACTGTATAGTTAGTGAGATCAGGTTGTTTAAAATTGTGTGGTGCCTTCCCCAACCCCTTGCTCTGGCCATGTAAGATGTGCCTGCTTTCCCGTTGCCTTCTGCCATGATTCTGAGTTCCATGAGGCCTCCTCAGAAGCAGATTCTGACATGCTTCCTGTACAGCCTGCGGAACTGTGAGCGAATTCATCCTCTTTTCTTTGTAAATTATGCAGTCTCAGATATTTCTTTAGAGCAGCGTAAGAACTAACACATGCAGGTACTGGGAAACACAGTTCCCATTTCCTTGTCTCAGCCACAATGTCCTGAGGTTGCTTCTGGAATTAATACATATTGTCCACATGTTTAGGTGCTCAGGGCAAAGTCATCTTCTCTTGCTTCTGACATTGCCTATAGAGATATTCTTTGCTACTTCCTGCATGCTTTTATACTACAGCAGAATCTGGGATAAAGGAGACAGAAAACCATCTTCAATTAGGTTTGCATTATAATTTCTTGTATAACAAAAATGGTGTTTTATGTAGATTTCTAAATATTTTCCATAGGGACTGAATGAAGCAACATTTTACTGGGGCCATTGAAAATGGTGGTGCAAGGTGTTCAAGGGCCAACTTGTGTGACAGATCTGCTAAGCAATCCATCATCACCATTGTCCTTGCTTCAGCCTTGCCCACCCTCATTCTTTCAACTGGTTTTCTCAGTTTTCCAAGGATTTCACTCTCATGAGGGTCCTCAGTCCCACCCTGTCATGTAGACTCCTGATCAAATCATGAATCCAAACTCATCCCCATCCACATCTATAAAATACCCGCCGTGATGTGTATTCACTGCTCCACTTCCAGATTCTAAGAATGTATGCTGTAAGTCCCAAATAAATTAAAATGAGTTAAAATTTAATTGAACAGCTACTATGAGTTTAACACACTTAATACTATGGAAGATATCAGTGCCTAATTCCTTTACTATGATTTATCGTAGAAATTGGGATAAGTTTAGAATTGAGAGACCCAGGAATTGGTTTTATATCCCTGTTGCCTCAGTGACCAGGCATGTGATCTTAGAAAAGTCACTAAGTCACGGCCGGGTGTGGTGGCTCACGCCTATAATCCCAGCACTTTGGGAGGCCGAGGCGGGTGGATCACGAGGTCAAGAGATCGAGACCATCCTGGTCACCATGGTGAAACCCCATTTCTACTAAAAATACAAAAAATTAGCTGGGCATGGTGGCGTGTGCCTGTA
>CM052649.1:162035763-162072469 GCA_028533165.1 Leontopithecus rosalia | reverse complement strand
AAAAAAGTAAAGAAAAGTCACTAAGTCCCTATGTGCCCAAATTTCTTTTTTATTTTTTGAAAGAAAAATGGAGATACTGCTTCATTCATTCATTCGTTCATTTCATATTTCTTGAATGCCTGTTATACATAAGGTAACAGAAACCCCAGGGATACAAGGTTGATAAAAAGAAACTTGGGTTCCACATTTGTGGAAATTATAGTCTGCAGCTCAAGGTTATTCTGAAAATCAATAAGGTAATGGCTGTGAAAGTACTTTGAAAATGGCAAATATTGCACATGCATTAATTTTACTCATCACCCCTATGCTTAAGAAATTCAGAAGATTTTTCTGAGCAACAACGATAACATGAATAAAACATGTAGAAATAAATTTTACAGAAAAGGCTAGACCTGTGTAGTGTATTTTATAGTCTAGTCCACCAATGCAGTAAAATTTCAAAGACGGACATTTGAAGTTGGCATGGAGGATCAGAGAGACTTCTTGGAGGAGATAAAACTTGAGTTGGCCCCTTGACAGATGAGTTTCCATAAAGGATTACCAGTACCTTTCTACTTTCTTGATCCTTAGAATGTGTAATGAATAAAAATATCTGTGGTGAAGCCGTGCATCGTGTTGACATGTTTAACATAGAGATCTTATTTTATTACTAGCATAATAACCATAGGACTGGTTTAATTACTTCTCTTAACAGCATGGGTGTGCGGCAGATTTAGAGATTTCACTGTTTCTTAGATCTAAATGGAAAAGAAACTGATTTCTTTACAGAAGAAATAGGAAGGTAATTTATTTCTTCTACTGAAAATGCAGCAGATACCCTGTGTTTCCTCTGACTCTGTTGAATTATAGTATGGTCAGTGAAATTGATATTCAGGTCAATATCACTCTTTGAAGCTGGTAATTCTTTGTGGATATAATCTGTTTCTTATATGTTACTTTAGTCATATTTTGCAAAGGAACCTCATATTTGATCAGGGAACTTGGCTTTTTCAACAATCATAAAACAATAAAATAAAAATAAAACTACTTGTGAAATTGGTGATAAAATGCTTCAATATTTGTTGAAATAAAATGCCATGGTATATTTCATTAAAAAATGCGTAAAGAACAGAAAACAGCTCCAACTGGGTATCTAACTCAGTATTTTCTTCTTCTTCAAGTGGGCTCTTTCATACAAGATACTAAATTTAAAGTAAATATGGATGTCCCTCAGAAGCCAAAAACCCTTGAAGAGAAATGTGAAAATACATGTTAAAGATTTGTATGATAAAGAATGTTTGATTTAGAAAATTTTTAGTATAACCATAGTAGTTACAAAAATCTAACTACCTATTAAGTTTATTTTGTTTCCATATTTAACCCCAATTACCCTGTGCATGGGAATTCTTTTAAAATTTAATTCCCCCTCTCACTTTTTATTTTCCTGCTTCTGCAAGCACCCCCTCATCCCCCACCCCCATGCATATAAATTGCAGCAGGTGCACAAAATTGAAGACATCACAATTAAATGTAATCAAATATTTTAGGCACTAATGAACAGCTCCAGGAAAACAAGTCAAAAGAAAAAAAGCCTTTAAGTGAGTGGATTTTAAAACACCCAAGGCACCATAGGACCAATTAAGAGAGTCAGATACCAGGACACATACTGACATTAATTATCTTTGAGTTCAGGGAAATAAAAAATAAAAGCAACAATTATCATAATAAATCTCCACACAGTGCTTGTAAGTTGTGCTAATCTACAACACACCTGGGTTTCAGATATTTAAGGCGAATACTCAATCAGTTGGTAACAACCTCACAGAGGGGCTCATGGGACATTTTTTCCTTCCTGTGATCTGCCAATCAGATAGAGGGGCTAAAATGATGTCCAACAGCTATGTCTGCTTTATTTCTCATCACTCACATGAGTTACAGACAGAAGCACTGTATAATTTATTCAGTAAAGTAAGACACAAAGCCAGTATTCTCTTTAGGGGATGTTTATTCAAAAAGAAGGAGAAGTCAAGAATAGATATTCATGGTAAAAATTTGAATCATTGGAGTCCCTAAGTCCCAGGATGTCTCTGTAAATTTATTCTCCCTGAAGCCAGAAAGAATCTTACTAAAGAGAACAAATATTTCAGTTAGGGAATGTGGGTTTTCATTTTTTTAAATGCACAGGAAGGGTCAGAGAAAGAAAGTTAAGTGGTATAAGCAAAGAGGAATAAAAAGGAAAAAAAACTTTTTAAAATTGATCTAAACTCTATTGATAATTTGAGAACAAGAGCATCATATTTTAACAAAAAAGGATATTTAAAAGATAGAAGATTGCTAGGATTCTTCAATCAGGGAAAAAATAACATATATATGAATTATTAGAAAAAACTATGCAAATGTTTGTAGGGTGAATGCCTTCAATATGATTCCGGTGGAAATGTAAATGAATGACTTATCTTCCTAAACTTTTGATTAATAGTTTAACATATTAACATTTTCAGTGGACTCCTAGTTGTATTAGATGCAAAAGAAAACAAATATATGATTTCCATCTTCTTGTCCCCTCTCTGAATGCAGATAACTTTTTTTGAGGAAAGCTACGTTCAAATTATATATGATATTTATAGTTTTTACACCAAGTTTAATATTTAGGACCCTGCTGTTTATCCCAAAAATATAATTTTGATTATTTTGTCTCCTAATCAGCTGAGCATTCTGATCATGCATGCGGTAATTTCTTAAGTATTAAAATATGCATGATGTTTGTGCAATTTTTAAATGTTTTATATTATACTGTGAAAAAGAGAAAAATATACACATAATTATTCATTTTTGTTTCTTAGATGCACAATTTTAGTAGACCAAAAGATGTTGTAAAAGATAGTAAAAAGGGCCGGGCGCGGTGGCTCAAGCCTGTAATCCCAGCACTTTGGGAGGCCGAGGCGGGTGGATCACGACGTCAAGAGATCAAGACCATCCTGGTCAACATGGTGAAACTCCGTCTCTACTAAACATACCAAGAATTAGCTGGGCATGGTGGTGCATGCCTGTAATCCCAGCTACTCGGGAGGCTGAGGCAGGAGAATTGCCTGAACCCACGAGGCGGAGGTTGCGGTGAGCCGAGATTGCGCCATTGCACTCCAGCCTGGGTAACAAGAGCGAAACTCCGTCTCAAAAAAAAAAAAAGATAGTAAAAAAGTAAACAAATGCTTTTATTATTATGTAATACTTGACATAGTCTAAAAGTGCTTCTAATGAAAATACTGGAGAAAACAAAACGGGTAGTCTTTACCCACAGCTTCTAACAAACTGTGGAAACTAATTTCTAAATTTCTTACTTTGCAGTAACATGTTGATTCTTCTAAATTATATGCCTTTACATAGAATGCCCTCATATAATGAAAAATTTTGAGTTATGTTTATTGTATATCTGCATACAGCTAGATAAACTATGGCATGGCTAAATGTTTAACCAACCTTTTTTTTTCTTTTGAGACGGAGTCTGGCTCTGTCACCCAGGCTGGAGTGCAGTGGCCCATCTTGGCTCACTACAATCTCTGCCTCCCAGATTCAGGTGATTCTTCTACGTTAACCCGCCTGGCTAATTTTTGTATTTTTAGTAGAGACGGATTTTCACCATGTTGGCCAGGTTGGTCTTGAACTCTTGAACTCAAGGGATCCACGTGTGTCAGCCTTCCAAAGTGCTGGGATCACAGGTGTGGGCCACTATGCTGAGCCTAACCAGACTTTTTTAAAAAATAAGTTAATATTTTGGAAATATAGCCTTGGCTTCTGGAAATTTTTTTTTAGTGTTTTATCAAATCTAGAAAACATAAAAACATTTTGACACATTTTATTCCATTCAAAATTTGAAATGTATTTATACAGAAAGGCATGATTACAAAAATATTTAAGACATAAAAACATAGAAAATATATTTGCAAATGTATAGCAAAGTCTTAGCCTGTTTGTGTTGCTCTAAAGGAATCCCTGAGGCTGGGTAATTTATAAGGAAATGAGGTTTATTTATCTCACAGTTCTTAGGTTGTACCAGAAGCATGGCCCTGGCATCTGCTTCTGGTGAGAGCCTCAGGAAGCTTCCAATCATGGTGAAAGCCATGATGGAAAGTAGCCAGACTTAATGAAGAGAGAGGCAGAAAGAGACAGGAAGAAAGAGAGAGGGGAGAGAAGCGCCAGACTCATTTTAACAACCCACTCTTGGGGCAAATCTCATGGGAACTAATGGAAGAACTCACTTATTACCTCAAGAAAGGCACCAAGTCATTCATGAAGGATCCACCCCAGGACCCAAATACCTCCCAAGATGCCCCACCTCCAACACCAGAGATCAGATTTCATCCTGAGGATGGGAGGATCAAATATCCAAACTATAGCAGGTACTAATCTTAATAAATAAAAGTTCTTATGAACCATTAAAAAAAAATCTATGTGGCCATTCATCAGCTCTCCCTGCTTTGCTGGCAGTGAGTGTATCTCTGCGTGGACCAACCACAAGAGGCTCCTTCTCGGTTCAGCTGCTTAAAAAAAAAATTAAATACCCAATAATAAAACTTTAAATTACAGTAAACATAGAAAATGGTGATAATATTGAATAATACATAGACGAAGAAATGCACACTTTAAATGTATTCAGTGCTTGAATGTGAAAACAATGAGTTTCCAAATAATAAATATATAAAACTAATTGCTAATAAATCACCATCATAATAAATAATATAGAAATAATATAGAAATTATCATTATATATAATGTATGTATTATTTTGTATATATTTATTTTGATGGGGTATTATAAAATACTTTTATTAAAGGTTTTTCATTGATAATATCTTTCATTAATAAAAAATTAGAATCAGTGTCTACGTCATTTAGAGACTGAGTATAAACATTGTAATAAACTTTGAGAGTTAGAATTTTAATTTTATTGATATGGGAGAGTTTTGTAGCAGATATTTCAGGGAAAGTACAGGTATTTAATTATTTCATAGTATTATACTATTATATATTTAATCAAATAGTATGAAACAGTATATATATATATACTGTATACATATGGAATACCTGTATGTTACAAGCTGATATGCTAAGAATACTTGCATTTGGAAACTGGGTTTAAAGGCACTATTTCCTGTATAGATTTCTGTATTCTTCAAATGATTTAATTTTTTTATAATTAGAAAATTACCTACACAAGGAATTATTGATACTTTTACATTTATTCAGATTATTCTTTCCTATATTCATATTACTAGAGTTTTGTCTGTCACTTTCTTTCTCTTTTTCTATTTTATATTTCTACTCTAATTATGATTAATGATTATACACACAATTATTTTGCTCAATTTGGCATTCTTGTTTTAGAAGAAAGATTCTGAAATGGAATTACTGGGCCAAATAAAAATATTTTGGGATTCTGTATAATAGATGAGAAATTACTTTTTTGTTTTTGAGACAGAGTTTTGCTCTTGGCATCCAGGCTGGAGTGCAAGGGCGTGATCTTGGCTCACTGCAACCTCTGCCACCCAGGTTCAATCGATTTTCCGGCCTCAGCCTCCAGAATAACTGGGATTACAGGCACCCACCACCACGCATGGCTAATTTCTGTATTTTTAATAGAGAAGGGGTTGCACCACATTGGCCAGGCTAGACTTGAACTCCTGAACTCAGGTGATCTGCCTGCCTCTGCCTCTCAAAATGCCAGGGTTACAGGCATGGGTCACTGCATCTGGCTGAGAAATTACTTTTTGAAAATATATTAGTAGTATATATTTGAATTACATTACTCCGAAGAGGACAACAAAGCACTCGGGTATGCTACCCTTCTAACTTCAAAGGGGAGAAAAGCCAACAGTGCAAATATTTTCAGTTCATTTTATATACCAAAGAGAACACAGAGCAAGGAAACAGAATACTTGTACTCAGTTCCACCATTGAGCAAAACACATGATCTATGCACAGTTTGGTTTTCCGCAAACATTTGACTCAAATAAAAATACCACAGGTCACTTCCAAATTAAACTTTTATGGTCTAAAATGAAACATATCGTACTTTTTTCCCTCCCTGCTTTCTCCCACTGGCAGCAGACATATTTTGCTTTGCCAACACAGTATTTTTCTTTTAATTAAGCAAAGAAGCATATAGATCATGATCAGACATTTTTCACATAAAAATTTAGATCGAACTTCTGAGAAATCCAAAGATTTGGGACCAGTGGTCCCATTTTTCAGAAAAGGAGCATAAACTAGGACTCTGTCGCTGAGTCACCTAAGAGAGTTCCTTGAACACAAGCACCAGTGATACCTGAACAGTCAGTCTAATCGAGATGACTACTCAGTGACGAATGGACAGGGAGAATGCATGGGGTGGAGCTGGTGGACAAAGACTGGATTCACATTTGTCGTTGCCAGGATGGAGCCCGTGGTGTGAGCTTCCATCACCCTTCTCTGAATGATGCTCAAGTTAAAACTGATGAATTGTGTATTTCTGGAATTCTCCATTTATGTCACAATGCTTACATCATTCATCTCACTTCATCTCATTATGTAGGCATTTTATCACCTCACAACATCACAAGAAGGGTCAGTACAGTACAGTAAGATATTAGAGAGAGAGTGCACATTCACATAACTTTTATTACAATATATTGTTACAATTGTTCTATTCCCTTTTTAGTTATTGTTGCTAATCTCTAATTGTGCCTACCTAATAAGTTAAACTTAATCATAGGTATGTATACATAGGAACGAAAAAGAGTTTATATAGGATTCCCTGCTATCCACAGTTTTAAGTACCCACTGGTGATCTTGGGACAAACCACCCAAGGATAAGAGGGGACTTTTGTAATTGCATTTTTAATTGCATTCAAATTCTTACTTTCTGGTAGGAAAATGTCTCTTACATTATTTGCCCTTCCTCCTTTGCATGTCCTGCAAGTGTTTGTTTGCATTGTTGATCTGTTCCTCTCAACTGGCTTCCATTTCAGGAGCCCAGTAAAAAGAGGACAGACACATTAAACTTCACTTTGCCCTGACGTGTTATAATCAAATGCCCCAACTGTTTAATGAGACTTGCTGTTTGGCTTTTAACTTCAGTGCTGTTTTTTGTAAACTTACACTGAGTCCCAGAACTTCTGGATATGGCATTGTCATTTTGGATCTAGAGATTTTTCCCTATGCATATGTTTTTTTTCTCTCTTAGTCAATATACTTTTCATTGCTATAATATAAGAATGTTTTTGAAGGCTTATTTTATATGCTCCATTTTTGGTGGGTAATATAATTGACTTACAGTTCAGCATATTTGGGGAGGCCTCAGGAAACTTACACTCATGGCAAAAGAAGAAGCAAACACATAGTTCTTCACATGGCGTTTGGCAACAGAGCACGTGCAGCAGAACTGCCTTTTATAAAACCATCAGTTCTTGTGAGACTTATTCACTATCAGGAGAACACAACAGGTAAACCTATCCCTATTATTCAGTTACCTCCCACTGGTTCCCTCCCAGAACACATGGGGATTATGAGAGCTACCATTCGAGATGAGATTTGGGTAAGGACACAGCCAAATTATATCATTCTGCCCCTGGCACCTACCAAATCTCATATCCTCATATTTCAAAATCAAGCATGCCTTCCCAACAGTCCCCCAAAGTTTTAACTCATTGCAGCCTTAACTCAAAAGTCCACAGTCCAAATTCTCATCTGATACAAGGCAAGTCCCTTAAATCTAAGAGCCTGTAAAATAAAAAGCAAGTTAGTTACTTCTTAGATATAATGGGGTTACATGCATTGGCTAAATACACCTGTTCCAAATGGGAGAAATTGGCCAAAAGGGCCAAAAGGGGGTGCAGGCCCCATGCGAACCCAAAGTCAGTGGGGCAGTCAAATCTTAAAACCCCAAAATGATCTCCTTTGACTCCAAGACTCAAATCCAGGTCACATTGATGCAAAAGGTGAGTTCCTATGGTCTTGAGCAGCTCTGCCACTGTGGCTTTGCAGGGCATAACCTCCCTCCCAGTTGCTTTCATGGGCTGGTGTTAAGTGTCTCTTTTTTAGGTACACAGTGTAACTTGTTGGTGGATCTTCCATTCTGGGGGCTGGAGGATGGTGACCCTCTTCTCACAGCTTCACTAGACAGTTCCCCAGTGGGCGCTCTGTGTGGGGGTTCCCACCCCTCATTTCACTTCTGCACTGTCCTGGCAGAGGTTCTCCATAAGGGCTCTATCCCTGCAGCAAACCTCTGCCCGGACATCCAGGTGATTCCATACATCCTCTTAAATTCTTGACTTTTGTTTATGGGTGGGCCCAGTATAATAATGTAAGCTGCCAAGACTTGGGCCTGCACACTCTGAAGCAATGACCTGAGCTGTACATTGGCCCCTTTCAGCCATGGCTGGAATGCAAGGCACCAAGTCCTGAGACTGCACAAAGTAGCAAAGCCCTGGACCCAGCCCATGAAACCATTTTTTCCTCTTATGCCTCTGGGCCTATGATGGGAGGGGCTGCTTGGAGACCTCTGAAATGCCCTGAAGACATTTTGCCCATCATCTTGGCAATTTAAAAATTTGGTTCCTCATTACTTATGCAAATTGCTGCAGCCAGCTTGAATTTCTCCCCAGAAAATGGGTTTTTCTTTTCTATTGTATTGTCAGCCTGTAAATTTTCTGAATTTTCATGTTCTGCTTCCTCTTGAATGCTTTGCCACTTAACATTTCTTCAGCCAGATACCCTAAATCATCTCTCTAAAACTCAAAGTTCCACAGATCTCTAGGGCAGAGGCAAAATGCTACCAGTGTCATTGTGTAGAGAGTGACTTTTAACTCCAACAGGTTACTCATCTCCATCTGAGACCACCTCAGCCCAGATTTTATTGCTCATATCACTATCAGCTTTTTTGTCAAAGCCATGCAACAAATCTCTAGGAAGTTCCAAACTTTCCCACATTTTTCTTTCTTCTTCTCAGCCCTCCAAACGTTTCAGCCTCTGCCTGTTGCCCAGTTCCAAAGTTGCTTTGACATTTTCAGGTATCCTTATAGCAACACCCTACTCTCCCAGTAACAATTTACTGTATTAGTCCATTTTCATGCTGCTATGAAGAAATACCCGAGAATGGGTAATTTATAAAGGAAAGGATGTTTAATGGACTCGCAGTTCCACATGGCTGGGTAGGCCTTACATCATGGTGGAAGGGGAAGAAGGAGCAAAGGCATGTCACGTGGCAGCAGGCAACAGAGCATGTGCAGAGGAACTGCTCTTTTATAACACCATCAGTTCTCCTGAGACTTGTTCACTATCATGAAGACAGCATAGGAAAAACCCACTCCCATGACTCAATTACCTCTCACAGGGTCCCTCCTATGTTGGGTGGGGACTATGGGAGCTACAATTCAAGATGAGATTTGGGTGGGGCCACAATCAAACCATATCATCTATAAAAAAGGATCATTCAATATATTAATAAAATGCTCCCATATTTTTCTCAATAAAGGTAGAAAGAATATTGGGGTGTCTCATATCATTGAAGTCACATGTATGTATAGGTGTATCTATTAAGCCTTCTCATTAAATTGAGGCTTAAAATCATTCAACAATTGTAAATTTTAAGAGCCTGGAAACGGTTTCGTTTTCTTTTTGTTGTTGTCGTTGTTTAACAATTAACCATGCATCTTCTTTTAAGGGAAAAACCATTAAATACTTTTATATAACTTTCTACTTTGCTTTTTTGTTTTAATTTTACTCTCCAGTGGGCCATATCCTACAATCAGTGCTAGGAGGGGAAGAGGAATAAGGATTAAAAAGAAAGGATTAGAGGCAGTTGTATGAAGAAAGAGAGGATGAGTGATGTGTTTTCCTTGAATATTTTATTTTCTTAATTGAAAAAAATGCTTAGGGCCCACGGATACTAAATCATTTTTTGCATGTATAAAGCTGATCAATGAACCTGTTTATTTATTCCTAAAACTATTTACCCTGCTATGTGGAGTGATAACCAAAACCGTCTATTTCATTATCCTTCTATATAAACCTCAGCAGAAAGGAAAATACATATAAGACCCTATTCTCAATAAGATCTCTTTAGAAGCCAGGAAAAATAGAGGACTTAGTTTTTTCAAGTAGGGAAAAGTGAACTAAATTTATAAAGAAAGTTTTTAGAGTATACAAAATTATCAGTAATTCACTTATAATAAATAAGATATATTTACCCTGATTTTTTTCTGTCTCTTAATCTCTCTCTGTCTCTCTGTCTCTGTCTCTGTCTCCATTTCTCTCTCCCCTTTTTGTAGCAGCCTCCACAACATACTCTATATATTCAAAAGGAAATTTTCTTTTTATTTGTCCTGACAAAAGCCAATGTAATTATCTCAGTGAGCTGAGAGGTTTTCCCAACAGATGTGTTATAACAGTCTGCTGTCAGGCTTATGATCACAACAATTAGTCTAATAATTTAAAAACCAAAACAAAAATGGACAAATTTTTATCTTATATCTCACTGTTCTCATATCTTTATGTCTCTTGCATATACATTCTTAGATAGTAAATTTCTAGTTAGGATATTTCAACCTCAGGATTTTACATTTAGATGTCTTAAAATATTTGTAATGCATACCTCAACGGATATATGTGTATACATATATTGACTTTTTATGAAGAGCTCTTTACCTCCTCAACTTTTAAATTCACTTTTGCTACCTAGTTAAATAGAGTTAATAATTTATTCCAGCTTACTCAAATTCATGTCACTGCTAACCCTGAAAACAAAAATTCCTAATTTATTAGCATCAGTTTTTAGCTAAAAATAAATTACTTTAAAATGAGCTTTTTCTTCCTTCTTTACAACTCTTAGCAAAAAGAATGTCATGAGGTAATTTCTACTAGAATTTATCTTACTATTTTCATTAAAATTTGTGTGTTGCATTTGATATAAGTAAACTATATAAAATACAGATTCAGTTTATAAGAAAAAGCTGCTGAAGTGAAGGCTTTAGAATTCTTTTGAATTTTACCTTTATTACATTACTTGAATTTTGTGAGGAGCTCTATTCTGAAATATTATTCTACTCAAATTGGAAAACATGTATCCCATAACTGGCCTTAAAAGTAGGAAGGACTTGAGGATGTGACTCAAGTAGTATACAAGTCATATCAGTCCAGGAAAGCTTAGTTATAACTAGATAATTTGTTCATGTTCCTTTATTCATTTCACAAATATTTAGCATTACACACGTGACAGTACTAAAAGGATGGACAAAGCCCTTCCCACATATAGCAAGGCATGTTCTAGCTGGGGACTCACAAAATAAAAACATTTTAAAAAATCATTGCAGGTTGTGATAAGTGCTATGAAGGAAGTAAATATGCTACTGTGATTGAGAATGGAGGGAAAGAATTTATTTAATTTAGGGAGAAGAGGCCGGTCAAACAAATTAATATTTTAGACAAGCTGAAATAGAATAGTGGGGATGACCCAAATATAGAAAACTCTTTTCTACAGAAGAAACAGAGACTGCAAAAGTCCTAGGATTGGGGAAAATTTATATTTTAAAAACTGATAAAAGGCTAATGTGGCTACAGCAAAATGACAGAAGATGCGGTGAAACTTTAGACTAGTTGGGAAAGAGGGTCCCAGTGCCAGAGTTAGCAGTCTTTTAGACAATGATAAGAAGTTTTAATTTTGAGTATTAAAACTCAATACGTTGTTGTTATGTAGAGAAGAAGATACTATATGAAAGAGTGAAGGAATGTTAATCTAGTTTCCTTAGTGAAAAAAAAATCATTCTCTAAAATTCCACTGTTTTATATAAGTATTGCCAGAGATCTTTATGCTTAGAAATAATCTGTAGATGGGGCATGGTGGCTCACACTTGTAATCTCAGAACTTTGGGAGGCCTAGGTGGGTGAATCTCTGGAAGTCAGTCATTTGAGACCAGCCTAGTCAACACGGTGAAACCCCATCTCTACTAAAAATACAGAAATTAGCTCAGTATGGTGGCACATGCCTGTAATCCCAGCTATTCAGGAGGCTGAGGCAGAATAATCATTTGAACCTGGTGGTGGAGGATACAGTGAGCACTGATGATAGCCACTGCACTTCCAGTCAGTCCAAAAAACAAAAAAAGAAAATAGTCTGTTGAGTTACAAACACAATGAAAAAAAAAAGAAACCTTTTTTTGAAGTTTGTAAGGTTGGCTACTCACAATCATAGTTACTACATCTTCACAACACTCAATAAAAATATACCTTCAGTGAGGGAATATAGGAAATATGACAATCAGTTCATTTAGCATGAGAGAAATAGAATGGTGACATGGTGACTCCTCCATCATACTTCAAATATGTAAGTTAATTTTATATTTTGGGTACTTTCAAAATGTTTTAAAAGGAAACATTTGAAAAATATATAATCAGGTGTGGCATAATCTGACAATCATAATATCTTCATGAAATATTAAAGAAAACAACATTCTACCATAATTCCACAACAAACTATTTAAAAGCAATAAATGTCATATAAATCTTGAAAACAGAGCAGTAAACGTCATAAACTCACAAAGTTTTGTTTTTCACTTATAGAACTGCTTTTGAATTCATATACTTAATAATAAAGAGCCTATATAGTATTGCTTACATTTATTCTTTCACAAAATAATAAGGATTGTCATACTTTGTCACAGGTACTATTTTATTTTTATATGGAGCTGCTTTTGATATTTTTGTAGTTATTAGAGGGCACATATGATATTATCAATCTCTGAAGATTAATTCTGTGTGCTCATCCAAATGTTAAAAAAATAAAATATTTTTCATCAACTTAATATTTAAAATAAACACAATAATTACTTCCATTTTCTCCAAATATGTCATGGTTATTTTAGATTGAAAGCATGTAGTGTATATTTGCTGAATTTAATCTAATATTTATAACAGACATTTGCAAATAAAAGAATACAAGTGCTGTGCAACAATGATAGTATCCAAGTAAATAGAATGAATTTTTTTTTATCATGGGTGTAGAAAAGCAGAACCAAATTATATTAAAAGTAAGATAGTTGGAGAATATATAGTTGGGATAGTTTAAAATCTCTTTGCTATGGTAGCAGGATTTTAGGATAGTTCTTTTTTTAATTTATAAATATATATTCTTTTAGTTAAGAAAGAAGTGAAACATTTCACTGAACTGCATAAATATTTGCTACTCTTGCTTTAAAACATATTCACTTACTACACATTCTTATTTCAGGCCACATAGTCATTCTCTAATTTATATTTATATCCCATTGTAAGGACTAAGTCCATTCAATAAATAAAGGTTTAAAAAATCTATAGAAATAGTTTTGCAAATTTATACTAAAAGTTTAGTACGATTTCAATAAATGTGTACAAAATGCTTCATTTAATCTGAACACAATATGTGCCCATCACCAAATAATTTGTGCAAATCAAAATTGTCTTAATTTGAATTCTAGCTTTTTAATAAAAATATGATTTTGTTTCACATGTTTTTAAAAAGATTACCAAATACATTTCTGTTTTGTGCTAATTGTTTTTTGTTTTAAATATGCAATGAATGTCTAGCAGAGGATAATTTAGATGAAATTTTTCAGACAGCTTTACTTCTCTATTGTTAGAGAAAATTGTTTTGATTAATAATTATACTCGAGAAATTTCTTTGACTCTTTCATTAATTATTATAATAATGAGTACATGAATTTGAATTGTTTCACATCTTATTCTGATTAAGTTTATTTTATGTACTTCAACTATTTGCTCTATCTATAATTATCGATCACTGCAGTAAAAATACCATTTGTTATCTCCAAGAAAATATTAGCAAATTCTCCTTCTGATCGATTAAAAAGTACCATTATCTCTTTTCCTCTCAGAAATGTAAAAGTACTGCTTGTGTTAGTTATCTGTTACCCTGTTTCAAATTACCTGAAAAATTATCATCTTAAAACAATAAACAACTCAATAATAAAAGATAAATTTACCAATTTATAAAACAGGCAAAAGATTTGATTAGTCATGTGCCCAAAGAAAATGCAGGAGTGACTCATAGCCACAGAAAGATGCTCAACATTGTTAGCATTAAAGAAATGGAAGTGAAAACCACAATGAGATACCACTTCACACCCACTAGGATGGCAAATTTCAAAAGGCAGATAATAACAAGTTTTGGCAAGGATGTGGAAAAGTTGGAACCAGCATACAATGCTGGTGGGAATGTAAACTGGTACAGCCTCTTTGGAAGACAATCTGGCAGTTCCTCAAAAAGTTAAACATAGAGTTACCATATGATCCAGCAATTCCATTCCTGGGCATATACCCAAGAGAAATGAAAGCATATGTCCACACAAAAACTTATAAATGAATATTCATAGCAGCATTATTCTCAATAGCCAAAAGTGGAAACAACTCCAATACCTATCAACTGATGGATGGATAAACAAAATATGTTCTTTATATGGCAAATTATTACATGGTAATAAAAAGAAGCAAATTAGTAATACATGCTACAACGTAGGTGAAACTTAAAAAATATTATTAAGTGAAATTAGATACAAAGTCCACATATTGTATTTTCCATTTGTATGTAATGTGCAATGTAGGCAAATGTGTACACAAAGAGGAAGATCAGTGGTTGCCTAGGCCTGAAGGGTAGAAAGTACCGGGTAGGAGGCAAGAGAGTGGGGAGTGGCTGCTGTGAAGTAGATTTAGTTTTAGGATAATGAAAATGTTCTAAAATTAGATTTTGGTGATAGTTGCACAATTCTGTAAATACATTTGGAAACATTGAATTGGACACTTTAAATTGGCAAACTTTATAATATATGATTATATCTCAAAGGTATTGTAATAAAAACAAGCAATTACTATTTTACTTTTTTGTGTGGGTATGGACTTGGGAACTTGGGAGCAGCTTAGCTTTGGTTCTATAATAGTTCAAGATTTCTCATATGTTGCAGTCAAGATGTGACCAGGAACTGCAGCCACTTGAAGGCTTTATGTGGCTGGAGGAGTTACTTCCAATATGGCTTACTCACATGGCTGTTAGCAGGGGACCTCAGTTCCTTGCCATGTGAGTCTCTTCTCTCCAGAGGACTGCTTGAGTATCCCCATGACATGATAGATGGCTTTCCCCAGAGCAAGTAATACAAAAGGGAAAGGCAGGAGCCACAATGTCTTTTGTGACCAGCCTCAGACCAGAGGCCACATACAGTCACTTCCACATATCTTAATTGCTATACTGGTCAACCTGATTCACTGTGGGAAGACACTACGTTTAAGTCTATACATTTTAGGAGGTAAGAATCATCGAGGTACACCTTTAACGGTACTTTTTTTTAATTTTAATTTTTATATTTTTTTGAGACAGGGTCTCACTCTGTTGTCCATTCTAAAGTACAGTGGTGTGATCATAGTTCATTATAACCTTGAACTCCTGGGCTTACGTGATCCTCCTGCTTCAGCCCAGAATGGTCTCAAACTTCTGGCCTCAAGCAATCCTCCTGTCTCAGCCTTCCAAAGCACTGAGATTATAGGCATGAGCCACTACTTGCAGCTACTAACTATATTTTTTAACTTCAAGTCAAAACACATTGTGTAATAAATCAATAATTGAAATAGGGAGTCTGCTATATTACTAGTAACTTTTTAAGCCAGACTTCTCAAATTAACTCACTCTTGAAGAAATCCATTAGAACATTATCATATTTGCTACGCCTGTCATAAATGGATCTCATGCCATTGTTCCCACATTCCTAAGAAATTTCATGAAGATTTTTTTTATGGCAACTGAGATCTGCAGAGAGTTGTTACCAAGTATTTGTTTAATTGGATAAGATAACAAGGTTACTTAAAATAGTGGTTTCTAAATTTCAGTGCTCTAAGAAAAGCAATTATTTAGCAGAATTTTATTTACATATTTTTCCCTATGGTTTACAGACTGAAAAGCTGCTGACATTTGTATTTTTACTAATTATATTTTTTAATGGTACTTGAATTTAGTTTAGGGTAACTAAATATTAATACATAGAATAACAGGCAACTGTGTTATAGACAGTGCATGTTCTTAAGGCTTCCTCTTGCACTTATACCAAATGAACAAAATACGAATACCTTATATTTATATGCTGAATTGCATTACGGAATCTCTCTCTTTTCTTTTCCCACTAATTTCTGTACATCCTTCAGGATCTACCGCATCACTTCCTCTTTCTTCTCTAAAGTTTTGTTCACCTCTATGCTTCCACAGAAGTCCATGCTATCGCGCGATCATTTCTGAATTTTACTGAATGACCTGGCTTAACATCTATACCGAAGCTCTTTGCAGGCTTGTGTCCTTTTTCTCTGAATCTCCAAACCTAGCTTAATATCTTGCAAATTATAGACCCTCGGTAAATGTGGGCTGTTTACTTAGAGCTGGAAAGGATACACAATGTTCTCTCTTCCAACTTCCTGCACTAATGCAAAAATGCCTTCTATAGCTCTCCTGGCAGATGGCATCCAGCTTCTGTTTGGAAAGATTCATTGATGAGGAAGATGCTTGGCACCTTATTAAAGAGCTCGTGAGAGAGTTGTGGTTTTTTTATGTAATTTTAAAATGATGTTGAAGTGAAATATGTCTCTTTGACTTACAATTAACAATTCTATTTGTAATTTTTGTAGCAATATATGTTGAACACTTCAGAATAGTATCATCTCAAATATTTGAGTGGCTCTACTATGACCCAAAATTATATTATTTAGCCTCGATGTTCACAAGGTTTACCTCACTTTTTTCTTATGAAATAATACTCATGGTTTGTCACGTTATTGTGATCCTCTAGATTAAGTCTAATTCAACCAGAAAGTGGCATGTTGAGCTGATGCCACTTTCTGGTTGAATTAAGTGGCCCTCTATGGTGGAGCATCAATGTGTAGAGCCTAAAAATCAAGATAAAAATAGTAAATATCTACAGAGATTGGACTTTGATACATAATTTAAAATCTGTTTATCACAGTCGTAATTGTAGTGGTCAACTAACCCCAAACAGAGATTTCCCAAGTGAACGATTAAAATGTACTGTATATTTAATAATTTTATAACTCTACTTTCAACGATAAGACTGTTTAAAATGGGTTTTGTCTTTTTTGATGGAAGCAAGGGGCAGACAGAGCTATCAATGTAATAACGGGCCGAAGCCTGGGAGACAATCTGATTTTCAAAATCCACCTCACCAGAGGAATGGCTTTTACCTAATCTAATTCCTGGAGTTTCCTTCAATACAGCAACCATCCCAAATTGAAAAAGTTGTACAAATTAAAGAAGGTATCCATGAACAGAGTGCTTGCACTAAACCACATCTGAAGGTAAGGCAAGTTTTCGGCAGTACCAAACAAATTTCAGAACAGAAAATCTCAGTGTAATTTCTACTATATAAAGGCCAGGCCCATTCTCTTGTAATCTTATCCTTTGTATCCTGCACAAACCCTTCCTACACGTATCTCTGAGTCTTCTGGAAAGATGGAATGACCTAGATTCTGTTTTGTTTGGTTCTTAATCAGTGCTCAATTCATTTGCATATAGTTTATGTTTGTAACATCATTATATGGAGAAAGCAGCCGTAACTAAAATGTAAGGGATGGTATCTACACCATTTAATCCCATTGAAATTCTCTTATTTATTTAATGAAACTCCCAGTGTGACTCATGTTATTCCATAACCTCCTCTTCCCCTCCTTTCCTGTTCTCCTACCATCTGCTTTAAACTAACATATTTTATGCTATTAAATGTAAAGTTTTTGCTTCTTCAATATATTACATTGTTCTCCTGACAAATACTAAATTATAAATAACATAAAAGGAAAAATTACATTTCCTTGCTGTAATGTTAAGAATAATAATCATAGTTAACATTTATGAGCACTTAATATGAGTTAGGCACTGTGTTTACATGTGTTATATGTAATAACTCACTTTCTTCTAAAAAGAATCATTATGGGATGTGTCAGTAGCATTTCCTTATAACAAAACTAAGGCTGGCAGAGTTGTGGCCAAGTTTCAAACCCAGGCAGGCTGACTCCAGAGCTCCTATTATTAACCCATATAATATAAGAATTATTTTAAACTTTGACCCTATCACATATTTTCTTTGTTTCAAATGTAAAACGTTGAACATAAACATATGATAACCATATTGCTATGTAACTTTTTTCAACTTATCGGTAAAAATAGTTCAAAAGAAAATGGCTCAAAACAGAAGCTTCTGGTATCTAGCTAATCTCCAACAGTGTTACACTTAGCCCTTTCATAAATACACAACATGAATCACTCATGATCTAAATTATATTAAGAAGAAAATGTATTGTCATATATAACAAGAATTATAGCACGCTGGGCATGATTTGTGGCTCATCCCTCTGTTTTTAGCATTTCTTGTGGTTTTGCTCTTTGCTAACTTCTTTTTTAAACATGAAGCTGGAAAGGAAATGTCTGCTGCTGTTATAAAAGTCACATTTAAACATGAGAATGTTTAGGAAGCTGTTTCTTTGTCGTTTTCCTATTAGGGCAGAAAGTTTCCCTGAAGTTAGCCAGTCATGTATTTTGTCAAGAAAAATGGGAGTAAAATCATTGACTTAGAACTAAATTATCTGAGGAGAATTAGATGGTAGAGAATTTTTAAAATAAATATAATAATTGGTAAGGCACATAATATATTCAGCCAAGTCTAAGATACCATCAATTCTAAAACCAATTATTTAAGTGCTACTAAGAAATAAAATATTCTTTCAATTAAACTATGTCATATTACTGATTATAAGACATGTTCTTACTTCAAAGAAGTTAAAGTGTAAAAAAAAGTACATCTTAGAGTCAATGGAATACGTTATTATGTTACTTTTTTTTTTAACAAATGAGAAAACTAAAGTTCAGAAATACCAGCTTTGACAATGCCATAGAAACAGAACTTGAACCCAGGTTTGCTTTTTAACTTTACATTCAAAGTTTTGCCTCAAAGGCCTTCTCTTTCCTTGGTCTTTTTCTCCTCTCTTTATCTAACTTCTGAGCCAAAATATGACTTTGATTCTCATTAGACGGTCCTATGTGTCTTATATCATCCATAAAATCAAAGCAGCCACTAGGAGCTTCCTGTATATATACTGTCTGAAGCCAGGCCATGTTTCCAGCTCTCTTTCAGTGAGAGTCTCGTTGGGAATGTAAACACACCTGCTCCCCAGAAAGGAAGTTCCAGGTAATGAGGTGTAACAACGGGAGGGAGTAAATCCAACTGATTTAGCAAAACTGAAAATGTCTATCATAACTTCTAGGGTGAAAAATCTTTAAATACTAATAAAGGATATAAGAAACAGAACTTAACTCTACAGTGGACCCATATGGATGTTGGTAGTGTGGTATTTGGAAACAATAGATGAAAGAAATGAATTCTGAAGTCAGCTTATCTTGGTTAAGGAATAACAATTGCTTATTGAAGTAACTATTGACATATTGAAGAAGCAAAGTGCTGAGGGTCTTAGCTTCTTCACTGAAAAATAAGGATACTAACTGGATCACTTCAAAGAATTGCTTAGGGAATCAAACAAACTAACATGTGTAAAGAGGATTGTATGGTGTTTTGCACGTAGTAATACTTCAGTAGTGAAAAATTATCAATATGATGAGGACAGACTTCCTTTTTTAGTGCATGGAATTGTCTCCTCTGTATGGTCATCTCACAGTGCTTCTGATCCACCATCATGAAAAAGGAAATTTATATTCAGAAGTGAAATTCATCATTACAAATATCCAGAATCCTAAACTGCTAAAAATCAGAAATCCGAAGTCTGGAGAATAAATGATTGACGGACCCAGTTTAAAATCCTGTATGTCCCACCTCTAAGCTATTTGACTTAAGGCAATTACTTAACTTTAATATGCCTCTTTGTAATGAGATGAAATGTGAAACTCTTGAAGTTTGTCTGAGGTCTAATTGAGGTATCGTGTATGAATCTTCTAGCACAGTTCTTTTGAGACATAGTAGGCACTTTAAAAAGACCCCTCTCAATTTTTTCTTTAGAAGTGACACAGAAACACTTAGACATTTTTTGTTTATCTAATTAAACCTCTCTTGCCTCAAGCACCCAAGATCAAAATGATTAAAAAGCTAATTTCTGTTTTAAAATGTCTGTTTCTAGGGTAACAACAGTATTTGTTGTACTTTCTCCACAAAACCACATATTGGTAATATTATAGGTTAAATTTAATTTGGGAGACGTGCCTGGCAATCTGAACACTATTTGTAACGTACTTTAGTAGATAAAATTTTATCCTTAATCCTAATACTCTAATTTCAGATAAAACGTTGGAGCATTGCCTATTTTTAACTTGGAATTCTCCTATACAGTATATAATTGCAAATAAAATACAGCTTATTTGATTTTAATCATGTTATTGTAATTTTTGATTGTGTATTCTGAGACTTTATCCCTATTATCACTATAGTCTGTAGAATTAAATGACCCTCTTAAGAATTCAGTTTGATTACAATGAAAGCACATTATAATAAAGATATTGCCATTGGAGGAAATAAATCAGGTGAAATGAGTTTTCTATTTTGTGGATTTAAATGAGTTAAAACATTTTTTATCATAGAGTGAGAGGTAAAAATAGTGTCATGTAGAAGTGCTAGACATCAAACTAACCTCCCTTGTTAAGCACCAATGTTTAGAACTACTAAATAATTACTTGAGGATTTAAAATACTGTCCACTTTCACTTTTCATCTCAGTAGTTTTCTACTTACATTTTTATATTAAAGATGCATTTTCCGCATTTTTAAGTAGTGAGGAAAACACAGGTATTTAGGATCAGAATCTCTTAATTCTTATCCTGGTTCCTGGAAAAGACACACGTACACACACATACACAAACACACACACATACTCACACGGTGCATATTAAGAGTCACAGACCATATGTGTAACTCATTACCAAATGAAAGGCCATAAGCTCTTTATAAGTAGTTGTGAAATTGTGATCACTCCTTTATTGTTGATGTCATTAATATTGGATGGTGGGTATTGATAGATACAATACTACAGTGGATTTGCTAGGGAGAAAGCTTTATTAATAGTGTAGCCAAACATAATGAAAACTCATAAAGTTTACTTCCCATGCTGTTCTATTCATCTGTTCACTACAAAGCTAGAGTCAAATGTCTTATGCCTAAATATGTAAAGTTTTTAATATCATTTTTTCCCTCCACTCAAAGCCAATTCTAGCTGGTAAGGATCTATCCAGATAAATTGTAAAGATTTCCTTTGCAATTCTTTTAAAAACCTTGCTTCTAATAAAATGCACGATTATCTGACAGCATCAGGGAAGTCCTCTGGTGAAACTGAGCATACAGATTCTTGGATGGGATAAAGGTTATTATTTCTAAATACTTGTGGAAAAGTTTGTGTACATATATTTCTTTTTTTTTTTTTGAGATGGCATCTTGATCTGTCACCCAGGCTAGAGTGCAATTGTGCAATCATAGTTCACTGCAACCTGTGGGGTTCAAGCAATTCTTCTACCTCAGCCTCCCAAGTAGCTGGGATTACAGGTGCCTGCCACTGTGCCCAGCTAATTTTTGTAGTTTTGGTAGAGACGGGGTTTCACCATGTTAGCCAGGTTGGTCTTGAGCTCCTGACCTCGTAATCCACCCACCTCAGCCTCCCAAAGTGCTGGGGTCATAGGCATGAGCCACTGTGCCTAGCCTTGTACATACATTTCTTCTTGAGTAAAGTGTCCTTTTCCTACAAACTTTCAACCATTTTGAATTTTACTGGCTTCAATCTTTCTTTCTCCATAATTGCTCCTTTTTTTTGAAACTTCCTCCTCCATTTGTTATTTATAACCTGTTATTAACTTATTATTTTTAAACTGTTATTAACCTATATAAGGTTAATTCATCCGTTTACCAATTGCTTGTTGCATCCTCACCATGTAAGTTGCCAAGTTTTCTCAGGATTGTAGATTGTGTACATGTAGACAGTGTAGATAGAAAAGGACTCAAACTCAAAACATTGACATGTTCACCCAAAGACTTGCTCTGGCATAGCCCTTGCTACTAAAGTAAAAATCGCTGTATGATTAGATATCAATCTCATTTTCATCTTTTGTGTTCTCTGTTCCAATAGCCTCCCCACCCAACCTTCAATATTCCCCTTCAACATACACAGATATTTCCATCTTGGTCCCAGTCCATTTTGCTACTTCCTACTCCACTCAAATTTTTTTTACATTTACAGCCAGTGGCATGGCCCATGCTTTGCAGGAGTCTAAGAACTTAAGCTGCAGACCTGTCTTTGTTTATCCTCCATCAATCTCACTGTCTTCTCATCAACAGTCATGGGCTTCCTCTGTCTCTTTTATAGGCTAAACCAGTCCCCCTAAGTGAGTCAGTATCCTCTCATAGAGCATATTCTCAGCTCAACATTTATACACTGACACTCTGTATCACTGGAATATTCCATTTTCTTTTTGAAATTGTTGAAAAAAAAAAAGCTTAGCTTTTACACAGTCTTTGAGGGTGCTTTTGATATGAATCTGATTGAATAAACATTTGTTTTTCTTGGTTTTACTTTTGACCTTCAAGAAGTTAAAAAAATAGAACAGGAGGTCATGTAATAGATTTATTAATAGATGTTCCCTTTAAGATACCTTTAAATGTCCTCTACAAGGACGTGGTATCTTGATATAAACTAGAAAGTGTTCTTTACAAAAACTTCATAGACTTCTGATTCTGTAATACCTATGGGTTCTTCACAAGTGCTTATTTCCTGAATTCCTATGAATTACTTAACTGTAACCTACAAAAGCTAAAATCAGCATTTCTAACTAAATTTTGTTGAATAGTCTAGCTCTTATGCCTTGTCATTATTGCAAAATTGATACTGCATTTTTTACACAGTGGATAATGAGAATTCCTACAACGTTCCCATTTTCATGAAGCACAGTTTGGTCATTCATGTATCTTTGGCATTGTTTTAGGTTCAGCGTGATTTTCAAATTTAACTTCTTAAATTTCGATTCTGTTAGTTGAGTTTCACCATTTTCAGTTTATTTTGTTACTTGATGTTCTACTTCCTCATGCCATCCAATTAGGCAAATTTGTATTAATTGTTTTAATAAATAAATAAAGCAAAAGGCAGTAACAACTATAAATTAGAATTTTCTTGAGAACTTACCATGTGCCAGGTACACTGTTAAGCACTTGATATGTATTTCAGAATGTAATTTCACAAAGCTACCTAAAAATGGTACTGTCACTACCCCAAGTTTAGGGCTGTAAATAACTGAGGCTTCAGGATTAAATTATAAGTCTAAGAAGACCTAGATAGGAAATCCTAGAGGCCAGGGAGTCTGATTCCAGAGTCAGTGCTCTTAATCACTGTTAAAATGTTGAGACACACAGGCATTATTGTTCAAAAATTAACCACAGGTTATTACTGATCTCTGTTGTTAGTGCAGATATAACCACACCTCCCTCCCAGTCTTCTTGTTCAGTGACATTTTACTTCAAACACTCTTCTCTACTGTAAGAGGTACAACATCCAATACATACTGTGCTATCCCAAGTTCATATTGGTTGAGTATTGGATGAATGGGAAGGCAGGAATGGATGAGATATGAAGTATTTTCCCTGACTGAAGTCAAGAGTTTAAGACTCTGGTATCTTCAGTGATACAGCACAATACTTAGCAGGTGTCACCTGCTGCTATTTATGACTTGGCCCATCTTTTCTAACACTTCTCTCACCCTAATCCTCAATATTAGAAATGCAACAGAGAACAATCCCAGTCCTTCTCTCCTTGTCATTGGTACTTCCTCAGCCTACACTGTCTTCATCATAAAATGGGTGCATGCCCTGAGGACACAAAATACTTTAAATTCTTTTGTTGGGTATTTCTTCAGAATATCTACACATCTCAATCAACGTATTGATTAATTGAAAACTCAGTCTCAGAAGCTGTAATTCAAATAATAATGATACTGAGAAAAATAATAAATCAGAGCAATTACTGGAAAGATAAATACAAGTGAAACATACAGCCAACCACCCCCAGACAAGTCTGAATATTATTGGAAAGAAAAACGTCTTCAGAAAATGTTCCTTTGCAGATGATTTCAAGCTTCGTTTAAAAGTAAAAGTGTCAGTGTAACTCAATGTTTCTCAACCCTGGGTCGCCTGGGGAAGCACCAGCATGTGCTAATGCTCCCATGAAAGCATATTCTCTGCCAGCCCCCAGCAGTGGTAAGTTTCAGAAGCTCCTCAAGTGGTTCTAATATGGAGCCAGGCTTGCGAAACTGTGCTAACTACATCTGTGTGAACCGATAGATTGAATGACCGAGGGAAAGACCCTTTTGTTTGATAACTGCCTGGAATTGAAACTAGCTCTTTCCTGCCTACACCTCTTCTTTTTAACTAAAGCTATTGATATTCTTAACTTCATGGATATGAAAGAATAGTCACAAATATTTTTCACATTCCCCTCAAGATGACTTTATTTCATTTGCTTTTTGTTTTTTACTCACTTAACCTCTGCTCAGAAGAAGCTAAATTAGAAAACAGTTGTGTGTTAGAAGTTTAAAAACTGTTTAGAAAACTGCAAAGCATGTTTCCCAGGACCCTTCTTTACAACCTTGCTAAGAGCCCTAGATTTCATGCGGGGTGAAAGAGTAGATTAATCAGTCTATAAGATCATTTATCTTTTATCCTTTCTCTGGAGGCTATCAGCCAGGGCACCTACGTAGGAGACTTATTTTTGTAATGTGAACAGTTGTTCTTTAGGAATGAAATTCTGTTCCACTGACAAAAGATGTGAGAAAGCTCAGGGTGCCCCTTGAACTGTCTGACACTTTGCACAAAAGGTAAATCTGCTAAAAATATTTTTTTAAATACTTGAAATTCTCTCTCAACATTTTCTGAAGTGCCGAAGAATGAGAAATCAACTTCTGGAAAAAGGCAGGAAGAACAGAAAGGCTAACAAGCCTCACAAGAAAGCAATCTTCTGAAAAGATTTTTTAAAAAGGGTAGTTTTCTAAAATTGAAGAACATTATTCCTTCAAAGAAAATGTCTCAAAGTGTCCTTCAAAAATATCAGTTCCTGTTAAAAGCAAATTGTGTCATTTTTATTGAAGTAACCACAGATTTGTCAATTTTGTGATTGGCTTGGTTGGGTCATCCAATTTGACACCTGTAGGGATTTCACCACCATGCGTCAATTTTTTAATAAATTCCACAGATTGAGAATGGTAAATAATAAATGATATAGAGCTTTCAAAGTCAATATTTAATTTAACATACACTCAGGGAAACTAATACTATACATATACATAATTCTATGGTTTGAGTTGAAAGAAATCAGGATCTTTATCATAAAAACTGAAAAGAATTTTAAAAAAAGATGAAGATGTAAAAGCCATGAAATAGCAAATAACTTACTTCATAAGGCTATAAGACCAAGTGGAATTAATCAACTTATCTGAGTAGGAAAGTAACTAAATGCCAAAAACAAGTCCCCTAATTTCTTGTTAGAATTGGAATACACCAAAGAACACCATTAATGTTTAACCAACATGGCTTTTCCAAAATAGGTGTTTTGGAAAATAGTGGCAAGTACTTTTCATAATTAAGTACAAACTTATTTGCAAATAAGTGGAAATAAAACTAATTATTAAACATGAAGACACAGTTTGGAGGAAAACATTCTGTGTAAGATCGTAGTAACTGCATTTTAAAAATGCCAATATGTGCCCACTTTGGGCGTAAATTTTGATTTTACTTATGATGAAAGCATACTCATTTTAGTGCTATTGAATCTATAAAATAGAGATGTTTTTAATGTTAAATGTGTTTTTTCCACTACCTAGTTTTATTGGAGAAACACAGTTGGCATCAATTTAAATATTATATATTTGACTACTGTGGTTACTAACCTCAACCAATCAGCAAACTACTCTGAAACTATAGAGACTCTTAGGCAAGCAAGCACAAAACATATAAAGAGCTATGAAAAGGCTAATAAAATTAAGAAAGTGGGTGTAAAAGTAATTTTATTATTAGCTCCTGGAGAGAAGATACCCTATCGCAATGTTGTTGTTTGAATTAAATTGTTTTTTTCTCATAAATCTCAGTTTTGAAAAGTATAACTGTCTTTTCTTAAAGCTATATGCATCTTTGTTGTTAATCCAGGTAGTTTTTTTTTTTTTTAAGTTGAACAGTTTTAGAAATTTAGAAATAAAAAGTGACACTGATAAAAAATTAGAGTCCATTAAAACAATGGGGAAAACAGACTTGTAAGATTAATGGCTCCTGAAGATAATTTTAAATGCAAAAGGATTCACCATCCACATATTGGTTCAAATCATGAGTAGATGAAGCACCACATGAATCTATAATCTTATATAACCACATGTAGAATGGTGGTCCCATAAGATCATAGTGGAGCTGAAACATTCCTATCACTTGGCGACATCATGGCCATTCTAACTCATAATGCAACTCATTACTCACATGTTTGTGATGATGCCAGTATAAACAAACCAATTGTGCTACTAGGGGTACTAAGTCTAGCACATAGTTATGTACAGTGCAGGATACTCGATAACAACTATGTTGATGGTTTATGTATTTACTGTACTTTTTAAATGTTATTTTAAAGTACACCCTTTCTACTTTTTAAAAAGTTAACTGTAAACAGCCTCGGGCAGGTTCTTCAGGAGGTACTCCAGAAAAAGTCATTGTTATCACAGATGACAGCTCCGTGCATGGTATTGCCCCTGAAGACCTTTCAGTGGGACAAGATGTGGAGGTGAAAGACAGTGAGATGGATGAGGTGTAGGCCTAAGCTAATGTGTGTCTTTGTGTCTTAGCTTTTAGCAAAAAGTTATAAATATTAAACATTTAAAAATAGAATTGCTTAAATAGCACTATGCAGAACAAATATTTTTGTATACCTGTATAATGTATTTTTAAGCTGTGTTATTACAAAACAGTTTAAAATTTTAAAAACAAAATATTTATAAACTAAAAAATTATAGAGAGCTAAAGTGTATTATTAAAGATTTTAAAATGAATTTAGTGTATGTAGCTTAAGTGTACAGTGTTTATAAAGTAGTCTTAGGCTTTCTTATTCACTCACCATTCAGTCATTAACTTGCTCAGATCAATTTTCGGTCCTACAAACATCACCAATGGTAACATTTTTTAATCTTTTATATCATATTTTTACTGTACATTTTATTTTTTTTATTTGGAGTCTCTGTTGCCCAGGCTGGATTGCAGTGGCATGATCTTGACTCATTGCAACCTCCCCTCCAAGGTTTCAGAGATTCTCCTGCCTCAGCCTCTCGAGAAGCTGGAATTACAGGTGCCTGCCACCACACCCAGCTAATGTTTTTTGTATTTTTATTAGAGATGGGGTTTCACCATGTTGGCCAGGCTGGTCTTGAACTCCTGACCTCAGGTGATGCACCTGCCTCAGCCTCCCAAAGTGCTGGGATTATAGGCATGAGCCACCACGCCCAGCCTACTATAACTTTTCTAAGCTTAAATGTGTTTAGATGCACAAAAAGTTACCATTATGTAATAACTGCTTATAGTATTAAGTACAGTAATGTGCTATAAGGTTTGTAGTCTAAGACCAATAGTATATACCACTTAGCCAAGGTGTGTAGTAGGCTGTACTATCTAGGTTTGTGTAAGTACACTGCATGATGTTTACATGCTGAATTCACTTAGCAATGCATTTCTCAGAATGTAACCCCATTGGTAAGTGATGCATGTCTACTGGATGGGCCCTTCATGGCATAGTACTTCTACCAAATCTATTCTGTTCCCTATCTAATTGGTCCAGCCCCTATCCTCTGATAATGTTTTCTTTAACCTCAGTAAGACTCTCTGTTGGCTCTGGCATTTAACGTCTGCAACCCAATGCCATAAATCTGCTGGTAAGAGTTTTAAGCACCAAAATAGACTAGTGATTAAGAAAGGCTTTATCATGTAAATGTTGTGTAGTACCTCGCACATCATATAAATGCTGGCAGCTGCCTATAGCCTATCCAAATAACTGGTCCTATCTAGAGTTTATGGCAAGAAACTACAGAGGAATTATCATGCAAAATTTGGATGAGTAAAAAGTAGTCAGAGAAAAAGTTTACATAACTATATGTATGTAAAACTAGACAAACGTAGCTACCAAGTAATTTGGGAGTAAAATCTCTGTGGCAGATACACATTTACTTCCCAGCTAGTATCTTCTGCATTTTTTGAGTCAATAACAAGGTGACGTTTAGTGTCCAAACCACCAAAGCAATACATGAAGTAAGTCAATAAATTGGCATTTGAGTGAATGTTTTCAGTAGACAGTCAGAAACAAAAGAAATGTTTTGGCAGTTAAACTAGGTCGCCTTTGTCCTCAGGGTGATCTAGTTTCACTGCCAAAAATTTTTGCAATGGGTTTTCATTGCACTTACAGAAAAAGCCAGACTCCAAAACTTGACCAACAGGCCTCTTGCCTGCTTTTCTGACATTATGCCCTACTCTCCCCTTCCTTCTCCAGCTTCATGCCCAGGTCTCCTGGGTCCCATAGCAAGACTGTGGTTCTAGTAGCTGAGTTCTTAGAGTTCCTGTTTCTTATTCCCGAACAGCCTCCCATTTTCTGAGTCTTACCACAAATCCCAGGTCCCAAAAGGGCCTTCCTAAAGCAGACTCCTCTATTGCCATCACATAACAGTCATTTCTTCATAGCACTTATCTCCATATAAAAATGTCTTTTTATTTGTTTACATGATTACTCTTGTTCCTTTTCTCTAGAATGTAAGTTCAAGACCACTGATTTGGCCAATTTTGCCTTGTTCTTTATTGTAACGTGGCTTGCAGCAGCATAGGTGCCTAATTAATATTTACTGATTTAATCTTTTTAATTTTATATATGCATTCATCAAACATGCATGTAGCATTAGTCTGCCCCAGGCATGTTTCTGAACCTCTTATAACTAACATAACAGTCTTACAAGGTAGGCATGGTAAGTATGCCCATTTTACAGATGAAGAAACTGCAGCGTAGGGAAGTTAAGTTACCTGCCAAATGTCAGAAAGCTGGTTAGAGGCAAAGCAGAGTTTAGAAGCTAGGCAGTCATGCATGTACTACGGTCTGTGTTACGAGGACAATAGTGTGCTGATGTTACTTTAAGCTATTGAGACAATCGTAGGCAATGAGAAGACCTGCAAGGTTTAGGATAGAGCCACAACTCAGTCTATAGGTGGAAAAAGTGGCTGGTTTTCACAAAGTTTCAGAATGTATATTGGCATTAATTCTGCAGCTTCTCTTAAAGCAGTTTACCCTCTCATTTTATTGTTCAGCTGGTAGACTCTTGCTTGTTTTCTATGTGCTGTTTTCCTATCTTAGTATCTGAGTGATGGTGTTTTGTTCAGGGAATAGAATAATACCTTAAGTTAGCATTTTTAAAATTATGCTTGATGAACAATAGTGTCCCATGATATTTAGATAGGTGTTCCCACTCTCCCCCTAAAAAATGTTTCTATAGTAAGAAAAAAAGAGAAAGTATGACTATAGAGAAGTACAAGGGTATAAATAAGAAGGATATTTTTAATACATATCAGAAAAAGAGATATTATGAGTAAATTGTCCCCAATGTGTGAAGCCATATGATGTTTACAAATGTTATTTTTATATATTTCCAAGGTCTTTTATATTTACTGGAATGCTTTAGGCTAAATTGATTTTTGAGCTTTAAATGAGATGACAAGTGACTAATTCTCTAAATTTCTGAAGAAATGAGAGCTGCATTTAAAAAATATTTTAAAAGCATTTTCATTCCCATGTTGTTATGCTACTTTTTCCTACTTTACCCAAATAGTGGATGATGATTTGCAGAGTTCCTCCAATCCAAGTTTTTACCTCTCCATTAAGAAAATGCAAATGATTCTAGCATTTTCTTTGTGGTACTGCTTTACCAGGGATCCTAAAGAAACTCGGCTAAAATCTAAGATAAAAGCCCAACACTATAGGCTGCAGAGCCGACATCTCATATAAGAGAGATTTATATAGTGTGTCCCCTAAATTTAACTTTTCAACACAGGTATTAATCAGCCTGTTGTGATCTTAACATTTCTGAATGACAGTTTTCTGTAAGCCAAGAAACCTACACCAAATTAGAAGTGGGGTACTGGGGGTGGACAAGGTATCAAACATGGCTAGAAAATGAATGACCCCTGGAAAAACGGAGCTAACTGAACACTTAAAATTTTCAAAATGAGGGTTCACTCATGATTTGACTCTCTGTTTGTCTGCTGTTACTGGTGTATAGGAATGCTTATGATTTCTGCATGTTGATTTTGTATCCTGAGACTTGGCTGAAGTTGCTTATCATCTTAAGGAGATTTTGGGCTGAGACGATGGGGTCTTCTAAATATACAATCATGTCATCTGCAAATAGAGACAATTTGACTTCCTTTCTTCCTAACTGAATATCCTTTATTTCTTTTTCTTGCCTGGTTGCTCTGGTTAAAACTTCTAATACTATGTTAAATAGGAGTGGTGAGAGAGGGCATCCTTGTCTAGTGCCAGATTTCAAAGGGAATGCTTCCAGTTTTGCCCATTCAGTACGATATTGGCTGTGGGCTCGTCGTAAATAGCTTTTATTGTTTCGAGATACGTTCCATCGATACCTAGTTTATTGAGAGTTTTTAGCATAAAGCACTGTTGGATTTTGTCGAGAACCTTTTCTGCCTCTATTGAGATAATCATGTGGTTTTTGTCTTTGGTTCTGTTTATGTGATGGATTACGTTTATAAATTTGGTATGTCAAACCAGCCTTGCATCCCCATGATGAAGCCTACTTGATCATGATAGATAATCTTTTGGATATGCTGTTGCATTTGGTTTGCCAGTATTTTATTGAAGATTTTTGCATGGATGTTCATCATGGATATTGACCTGAAGCTTCCTTTCTTAGTTCTATCTCTGCCAGGTTTTGGTATCAGGATGATGTTGGTCTCATAAAATGAGTTAGGGAGTATTCCCTCTTTTTGTGTTGTTTGGAATAGTTTCAGAAGGAATGGTACCAGTTCCTCTTTGTACCTCTGGTAGAATTCCACTGTGAAGCCATCTGGACCTAGACTTTTTTTGGTTGGTAGGCTATTAATTGCTGCCTCAACTTCAGCTCTTGTTATTGGTCTATTCAAGGTTTCAACTTCTTCCTGGTTTAGGCTTGGGAGGGTGTAAGTGTCCAGGAATTTATCCATTTCTTCTGGATTCACTGATACATTTGCAGAGTTGTTTGTAGTAATCTCTGATGGTAGTTTGTATTTCTGTGGAATCACTGGTGATATTCCCTTTATCATTTCTCATTGCATCTATTCTTCTCTCCTTTTCTTTATTATTTCTGGCTAGCGATCTATCTATTTTTTTTGACCTTTTCAAAAAACCAACTGCTGGATTAATGTATTTTTTGAAGGATTTTTTTGTGTCTCTATCTCCTGCAGTTCTGCTCTGATCTTCGTTATTTCTTATCTTCTGCTAGCTTGTAAATATGTTTGATCTTGCTCTTCTAGTTTTTTTAATTGTAACAATAGGGTGTTGATTTTACATCTTTCCTCGCTTCTCAAGTGGGCATTTAGTGCTATAAATTTCCCTCTAGTCACGGCTTTAAATGTGTCCCAGAGATTCTGGTACATTGTGTCTTCATGCTCAGTGGTTTGAAGAATGTCTTAATTTCTGCCTTCATTTCATTGTTTATCCAGTAGTCATTCAGGAGCAGGTTGTTCACTTTCCATGTAGTTGGGCTGTTTTGAGTGAGTTTCTGAATCCTGAGTTCTAATTTGATAACACTGTGGTCTGGGAGATTGGTTGTTATGATTTCCATTCTTTTGCATTTGCTGAGGAGTGATTTCCTTCCAATTATGTGGTCAATTTTAGATTAAGTGCAAAGTGGTGCTGAGAAGAATGTATATTCTGTGGTTTTGGGGTGGAGAGTTCTGCAGATATCTGTTAGGTCTGCTCAGTCCAGATCGGCAACCAACAGAATCGGAAGAAATGTTTGTAAGCTACCCACCTGACAAAGTGCTAATATCCAGAATCTACAAAGAACTAAAACAAATTTACAAGAAAAAAAAAAACCAACCAACCAACCCCATCGAAAAGTGAGCAAAGGATATAAACAGGCACTTTTCAAAAGAAGACATTTATGCAGCCAACAAATATATGAAAAAATGCTCATCATCACTGGTCATCAGAGAAATGCAAATCAAAACCACATTGAGATACCATCTCATGCCAGTTAGAATGACAATCATTAAAAAATCTGGAGACAACAGATACTAGAGAGGATATGGAGAAATAGGAACACTTTTACATTGCTGGTGGGAGTGTAAATTAGTGTAATCATTGTGGAAGACAGTGTGGCGATTCCTCAAGGATGTAGAATTAGCAATACAATTTGACCCAGTTAATATCCAAAGGATTATTAATCATTCTATTATAAAGACACATGCACACATATGTTCTTTCGAGCACTGTTTACAATAGCAAAAACCTGGAACCAACCCAAATGCCCACTAATGATAGACTGGATAAAGGAAATGTGGCACATATACACCATGGAATACTGTGCAGCCATAAAAAGGGATGAGTTCATGTCCTTTGCAGGGACATGGATGAAGCAGGAAACCATCATTTTCAGCTAACTGACACAAGAACAGAAAACCAAACCGCATATTCTCATTCATAGGTGGGTGTTGAACAATGAGAACACATGGACAAAAGGAGGGGAACATCACACACTGGGGCCTGTTGGGGAGTGGGGGGCTAGGTGAGCGATAGCGGAGGGTGGAGAGTTTGAGGAAGGATAATATTGGGAGAAATACCTAATGTAGGTGACAAGGGGATGGAGGCAGCAAACCAGCATGGCGTGTGTGTACCTTTGCCACAATCCTGCATGATCTGCTCATGTACCCCAGAACTTAAAGTATAATTTTAAAAAATGTTTTTAAATTTCAAACTGATCAGCAATTGGTATGTATGTTTTGTTGTTTCTGCTGTTCTCTTTCCTTTTTTTTTTCTTCTTCTTCTTCTTCTTCTTCTTCTCTTCTTCTCTTCTTCTTCTCTTCTTCTCTTCTCTTCCTCCTCCTCCTCTTCTTCTTCTTCTTCTTCATTTTACTTATCCTGTTCTTTACCTGCAAAGCTTCTCATCTGCCTTGTCTAATTTTTCATACAAATTAGTGGCATGATAGTATCTGTATTAGTATCATCTTCCAGTTATTATTTAAATATTCTGTTTCTAAGGAGACATGGTGTGGAGTCCTAATATGTTTGCAACAGTGAGGAAGGGGCTGCAAGTTGGGGGAGAAAAACAGCTAACAGAAAAACTGCTTGTACAACATCCTGTTCCCAAACACCTCTTTCTACGTGTAGCCCCAGAGAATGACTCTACTGGCACCTAGCCTCTCCAGCGCAACCCTATAAAACAATTCTCCAGGCCCTGCCTCTTGGCGGACAGCTTTCTCTCTGCTGTGCTGCCCATTGCTCTCTTACAACCTATCTTCGTTTTCCTTCTAGTCAATCTTCCTTTCTTTATGCACGACTGTCTTGGTAAATTCTTTTACCAGCCACAACGGTGACCCCAGCCAGTCACACCCATGACACAGAGGACATAGTTGTTTGAGTTCATACTATAAACCAAAACAAAATTGGAATTTTCTATTTATAAAATTTAAATTTGGATGAGGAAAACAGATTATGAGTTAAAGTCAAATATGTCATTGTCACTATGTTTTAAGGAGAAAAGTAGTTTTTTAAGCAAACACTTAGGGTCTATTTGTCCAATTAAAATTGCTCTATTGTTTTTATTTTGAATGCTTCTGGTGGAATTAAAATTATTTTAAATTTTATTTATTTGCTGTGTTCTCCTATAGTTTGCTCATCAGTAATATTCTTTGACAGTCTTTATTTTTCATTCTAATTCCCATTAGTTTTGTGTTTGTTTTTCTCCCTCATTTATATCAGCATCTCCATTGTTTTTTAACTTCTTGGCATCTGTTGAGATAATTGCACTACAATCATAATCTGTGTTGTAATAATTATTTGATAGGTATTTCTCCATGGATATTTATGTTAGAAATATTAGGATTCAAACAAAATGAACCAGCCGCACCTATTATAGAAGCTCTCCTGTGATCTCTCTGATTTAGTGGTGGGAGAAATATGGGCTGACTTAATTAACTGAAAGAGAGGGCAAGTGAGGCAGAGTGTCATATGATCTGAATTTAAAGAAACACTGCTATTTAAATCACATAGCTAGCAAATGCAAATGTGGAAAATATGTAGAATTCTATCATCATCAACATATTTATGGTGGATGCCTAGGAGGACTGAGAAGTGATATAATATCATGAAAATGTTATTTACATGTATACTTTCAATATGCCATGACCAACAGCCTATCTGCCCAGGTACTTGTTTTTCCTTCTTAAAAAATATTACAGGGAAATGGATTAATTCATAATAAGTGGATGAGTGACTTCATCATGACAAATTTGAGTTTTCTCACCATAAAATAATCACCATGTTTTCTTCATAGATTTTGTTCAAGGATTAAATGATACTTCTAAAACTCTTAGAACAGTGCCGAGAACATGATAAGAATTAAATATATACTTGTTATTATTACTAATTCATATTTATATCAAAATATACTAGGTCATGTGAAAGATCTAGAAATATATAGAATTGGCCCTGGCATCAAGATGTTCTGAATCAAGGTGGGAAATAAAATACAGTATAAAATGCAGAGTACTTGTCAGCAAGTAATTAAGTGCTAAATGATACGGCAGAAAGTATAAATACTGGGGTAGATTAGAGGTACAAATATGCATTAGGGATAATGTCATTATGGAAGACAGTTGTCCCTAAAAAATTTTTTTCAGGAATTCTAAATTATATACTGAATAGCAAAAAAGCTATATTCTCCTATTTAATGTATCCCACTGTGTCTGCCATGATGTACCTTTTGTTCCCCCCATTTCTTTGTCTTCTAAATCCAAACAATCATTCAAGACTGTTATGGTGTAGTGGAACAATTCCTCCCACCTCATAGCCATGAAGTTGGTCTTCATATGATGTAAATAGCCTTCCTCACAAATTTGGTATAAAATCGAAACCCCTCTCTCAGCTTCCTCACAAATTTAGAGTAAAACCTAAACCCTACAGAATCTCACCCCTGGCTATCTTTCCAGCATCATCTCTCTGTGTACACTCCTTTGCTCACCTGGCTGGAGTTTTTTAATCACTTTTGAGAACAAGTCAAATTCTTCTCTGACTTCTTCTCAAACAAGTTGCATTATCTCAGCAAGTTGCATTATCTGTCCCTTTGCCTGAAAAGCTCCATTTCTCTCATTTTTCTCATAATTTACTTATTAGCGAGAACATCCCCCAGGCCTCCCTAAACTCCCTACCTCACCCAGCCATTCAGATTCTGTGTTTTAACTTTATGTTTTCTTCATCACAGAACTGATTACATTTTAAAGTAATGCATTTGTTTGTTCAAGAATTTTTTTTGTTAGCTATTTGTCTCATTCCTCTAGGAGAATGTAAGTTTCCTGAAGATAGGAAACACATCTGTCTCTTTTACAATTGCATCACAGAACCACAATAAATGCTTATTTTAAAAATGAACAAATCATTCATTCCAATCTTTTCTCTCGTTTCTTTCTGTGTTCTGTGTGTCTATATTTGTGAAGCAGGATTATTCCTAATCGTTGATCACATATTAAACTTGTCTTCCCTTTATCACTTTGCTGATGTTTCCTCTATTTTCCTAATCTTCTGAAAGTTTTATTCATACTTATATTTCCTCCATTAAAACTCTTAATTTTAATAAATATGAGCTAGTTCTGCCTCTTTTATTATACCCCTTGTAATATGTAGTTTTTCCCTTATGGCACTTAAATTTTTCCCTTGTAATACAGTTCTCTCAGCACTTATGTTGAATCTATGAGCTTTGCTATCACTTTTTGTTTTTCCTGAGACAGAGTTTCGCTCTTGTTACCCAGGCTGCGGTACAATGGCACAATCTTGGCTCACCGCAACCTTTGCCTGCTGAGTTCAAGCAATTCTCCTGCCTCAGCCTCCCAAGTATCTGGGACTACAGGTGCGCGCCATCATGCCCAGCTAACTTTTGTATTTTTAGTAGAGACAGGGTTTCACCATGTTGACCAGGATGGTCTCGATCTCTTGACCTCATGATCCACCCGCCTCAACCTCCTAAAGTGCTGGGATTATAGGCGTGAGCCACTGCGCCTGGCCTGCTATCCCTTTTTTAGTATTCGTTAGGGTTCTTTAGATAAAAATAATAGAAACAATCTATGGCTAATGTAAAAGGGAGGAGGAAAGGAGGAAGAGAAGAAAGGAGGGCTGGAGGAGGGAGAGAAAGAAAAAATTAAAATACAACCTCTATGGAAAACAGTATGGAGATTCCTTAGAGAACTCAAATTAGATCTGCCAGTAGATCCAGCAATCGCACTACTCAAAGAAAAAGAAGTCGTGATTAAAGGAAACTAACACCTGCACTCAGCACAAGTCACAATTGCAAACATATGGAATCATCCTAAGTGCCTATCAATCTATGACTGGATAAAGAAAATGTGATATATATATATTATA
>CM052649.1:161981855-162035263 GCA_028533165.1 Leontopithecus rosalia | reverse complement strand
AATTATATATATAATATTATATTATAATATATATTATATATTATATGTACATATATATAATACATATATACATATATATGTATTATATGTACTATATATATGTACATATATATATGTACACACACACCGTACATATATATATGTACATATATATGTACACACACACCGTAGAATACTACTCAGGCAGAGAAATGAAGAAAAATAATGTCTTTTGCAACAACTTGGTTGGAATTGGAGGCCATGATCCTAAGTGAAGTAAATGAGAGACAGAAAACCAAATACCACATGCTCTCATTTTAAGTGGGAGCTAAGTTGTGGGTATGAAAAGGCATACAGAGTGACAGAATGGATACTGGAGATATGGTGCATGTGGAGCAGAGGTGGGTGTAGGGTAAGAGATGAAGAACTACCTATGGGATAGAATTTACACTATCGAGGGATGGGCACACCAAAAGATCAGACTTTAACCACTGTACAATTCATCCATGTAACCAAAAACCACTTATTCCTCTAAAGCTACTGAAATTTAAAAAATAAAACAGAATATATGGGCCAGCTCATGGAATGGATGAAAAAGTAGAACAACCAGACTTCAAGAAAGAGAGAAATACAAAAACTTCTCAGATATCAGGATCTAAAACAAAAAGAAGCATCAAGATCCCAATGACAGAATAAATGAACACCAAGTTTTCTATCCTTACTTCATTTTACTTAGGATTAAAATTCCCGAGATAGATTTTGGTTAACCTAATTTGGGTTATTTGCCATCTTTGTCAGTACCTCAAATAAGTGTCCCATTAAAATTATAGCAAAATGAAGGAAATGTGATGAGGTCAGCTGCTTACAGAAGATGGAGAGATGGATGGCTCTGGGTGGGCTAACACATTTCTCCTATAATAAGGTTCAGATAGGCCAGGTGCGGTGGCTCAAGCCTGTAATCCCAGCACTTTGGGAGACTGAGGTGAGTGGATCACGAGGTCAAGAGATGGAGACCATCCTGGTCAACATGGTGAAACCCCGTCTCTAATAAAAATACAAAAAGTTAGCTGGGCATGGTGGTGCGTGCCTGTAATCCCAGCTACTCAGGAGGCTGAGGCAGGAGAATTGCCTGAACCCAGGAGGCGGAGGTTGCGGTGAGCCGAGATTGCACCATTGCACTCCAGCTTGGGTAACAAGAGCGAAACTCCGTCTCAAAATAGTAATAATAATAATAATAATAATAATAATAAGGTTCAGTTAGAGGAGAATAAACCACTAGGTCTGAAACGTTAATGGGACAGAATAAAATATACTGTATGAATAATAGTACATGTTTGTTACATTGATGGCTGAAATCATAAAAATATATTTTTTAATTTTAAATGTGTAATTCGTGGACTATTTTGGGGGTTTTAGACTGAGAAGCAGTTATTTTTTAGTTGGCTGCTATTATATGACTATAACTTCATGGTTGATTAGTGATAGCACTTAAAATTTAGCATAATATGATGTTTTACAAGTATAGAAGGATACAGTATAATTTCTATGTGTAATATTGGGGTTCAGGGTGCCCTCAGCCTCCCTGAGAGAACATTTCTCTAGGTTCTTGGTCTCCTGCCCTCTCAAGAATGAGAGAAGGGACCACCGCGCTGTGTGCAGCAAATGCCGACTCAAAAGTGTTTGTAGAAAGTGATTTATTTAGAGAGACAAACAGGAGAAGGAGAGAGAAACAGCTAACACTTAACACTCAGTGAGAGAATCCAGAAAGATGGAATCCAGGAGAGGAAAGCAGCTTCCACACTGAGTGGAAGGGAATAAAGAGACATGCGGTTTGGGCGTGGAAGACAGGCTTCCAAGAGAGAGTGTGGAAGGGGACTCCAGAGAGAAAATCCAGGAGAGAGAAAGATGGCTTCCATGAAGAGAGTGTTCCTGGAAGGGGATCCAAACATGGAGTCTGAAGGGGTGTGGAAGAAGGGGTCCTTTAACCTGGGAGGAACCCCCACCTTCTCTAAGACTCCAGGCCAATGAAAGGAGTTCCTTAGAACGTCTGCTGGAGTGATTGACTCTTAGTTCCTTCCCGTGCCCCCAAAATTCAAACATAAACCGATAAACCTCCAGGATGGAGATATGAGATGGGGGCATGGCACTGGGAAGTTCTTGCCCTTAAAACTACGCCCCCTTGTGGACCCTGGAAAGACAACACCTTCCCTCATTCATATTATCATATACTAGGGAATTATAACAACCAATGTTTAGCTACCAATTTGTTAACCTGAACTGAATTATTTTCAGTTCTATTCAGCAGAACTATGATTTAGTTCATTCAGTAATTCTGTTTCTAGACAAGATGTGGTGCCATACCTGTAATTCCAGCACCTTGGGGAGCCAAGGTGAGAGGATCACTTCAGGTGTTTGAGACCAGCATGGCAACATAGTGAGACCCTATCACTACAAAATATGAAAAAAAAATAGCCTGGCATGGTAACACATGCCTATAGTCCCAGCTACTCAGGTGGATGAGGCAGAAGGATCACTTGAGCCCAGGAGTTGGAGGCTACAATGAGCCATGCTCATGCCATTGCACTCCAACACAGGTGACAGAACAAGACCCTGTCTCTAAAACAAATAGTAATAATAATTACATTTTAGCCTGCCAAGTAGGTATTGAAATGCATAGAACTCAGTCTAATCCAAGTTGATGGAATAGTAGTTTAAATCGAGTGCACGAAGTTCATTTATGAGATGAAAACCTACCTATAGGCTCAGCAATACTAATTACAGATAGTAAAACACATTATCCATTTGTACCCACCACCTGCAGTGGCTCATCTTTTAGTTCTTTTTTGGTCTGGAGTTTGAGGCAAAAGATAATTGGATGGGGGCTCTGCAGCTATCAAAAAGAGAAGCAGGCCCACGTGATGACTAGTGTTCTCCTCAAAAAGAGGACACAAATCTGAAGGGTTAGCACCATGCTTATATTGTTCCGAAGGTGGGCTTCTCTTCCCTCTTGCCTCTTGGTCAAGAAATTTATTTTAAAAACTAATTTTACATAGAGAATCATGCAGATACACTTTTCAATCCAATAAGTGGGTTGATATGCTCAAATGACTTTATTTCCACACTTTAGATCAAATAGACTTTAATATTTAAAATATACTATTTATTATTTTGTTCAGCTGGTTGTTGCATATGTTCATTAGATAAAAATAACATACCTTGTAACATATTTAGGTTTGCCCTCATAGTTCCAAAAGATAAAAGAGTTTACAAAAGAAAGAAAGAACAAATGAAAGAGAAGGAGAAAAAGAAAGAAGAAGAAAAGAATACATGGGCATACATATGCATATGCATATTTATATGAGAGCCTATACATATCACTCTGTGGACACAAACTGGTCCATTTACAAACAGCCATCTTCTCAGCATCCCAGCTTAGCCAAATCCAAAGAAAAACTTGTTTCTTTGTTCAATCTTTAAAAAATAAAAGCTGGTTTCTTTTTTAAAAAAATTGCATATGTTACATATATTCATTCGATTTAGGTCCCAAAAGACGTTACATTGAAACTCTTTAAAATTAGTTTTAGAAAAACTTTTATTAATGAGTTAAAAGTGAGTTGGTTAACATAATTCAGTAAGACTTTCTTAAAGTCTCCAGTGAGCTTGACACCTTGTGTGGCATTGCTTTTCTTGCTCAAAATCTGATTGTAATTTGCAAGTTTAAGTCACTCCTCTTAAACAAGGCATAGAAGTCAAAGCGAGATTTGTCTCCTCACCTTTCCAGTCTTTCTTACATCTTCATGCTCTTCATCTTCCCCTTTCTTGTACATACTTCTCTGGACCTGCAGTTCTGAGGTTCTTTTCTTTTTTCTTTTTTTTTTTTATTGCATTTTAGGTTTTGGGGTACATGTGCAGAACATGCAAGATGGTTGCATAGGTACACACATGGCAGTGTGTTTTGCTGCCTTCCTCCCCTTCACCCACATTTGGGGACCTCCCCAGCTCCCCAGCTCCCCGCCCCCCGCTGTCCCTTCCCTATTCCCCCCAATAGACCCCAGTGTGTAGTACTCCCTTCCCTGTGTCCATGTGTTCTCATTGTTCATCACCCACCTATGAGTGAGAATATGCGGTATTTCATTTTCTGTTCTTGTGTCAGTTTGCTGAGAATGATGTTCTCTAGATTCATCCATGTCCCTACAAAGGACACAAACTCATCATTTTTGATTGCTGCATAATATTCCATGGTGTATATGTGCCACATTTTCCCAGTCCAGTCTATCATCGATGGGCATTTGGGTTGGTTCCAGGTCTTTGCTATTGTAAACAGTGCTGCAATGAACATTCGTGTGCATGTGTCCTTATAGTAGACTGATTTATAGTCCTTTGGATATATACCCAGCAATGGGATTGCTGGGTTAAATGGAATTTCTATTTCTAGGTCCTTGAGGAACCGCCACACTGTCTTCCACAATGGTTGAACTAATTTACATTCCCACCAGCAGTGTAAAAAGTGTTCCTATTTCTCCACATCCTCTCCAGCATCTGTTGTCTCCAGATTTTTTAATGATCGCCATTCTAACTGGCGTGAGGTGGTATCTCAATGTGGTTTTGATTTGCATTTCTCTAATGACTAGTGATGATGAGCATTTTTTCATATGTTTGTTGGCATACATGAAAAAGGTTCTGAGGTTCTAACTTGGTTAAATACTGTACTTCCTTCCGCTCCCTGGCTGGGTGACTTTTTTGAGAAGATTTCCCTGACCCTCTTCTTGTCTCCCAAGTTTGGGGAATATGTAACCTCCTACATAATCATGCACATCACCTACCATCACATTTATCTCATTGCACTATAACTGCATGTTTGCTTATTTTTATCCAGTTACAGTGTAACCTCTGGAAAGGCATCATCTGTAGCTACGTTATTCATCATTGCAACTGCATGTAGAGGTCACTCCTTATATAAGTATTGAATAATAATATTGCTTAGGATTCTCCCTCCAATTCCTCTCACCCTTGCCAGCCCTATTCTCAAACAAAATGCAGCAATATCCTTTGTAAAAGCAATTCTCAAAACGAAACTGGCCTCATATACAGCGAGAGTCGTCTGTTACTTCCTTTTTTCCTTTTTATGCTACCTGGATGTGTCTTAGCCTCTCCACCCTTTCCCCATATTGGGCAAGTTGACTGCTATAAACAAAATGTTTCTGTTTTATATTCCGGAATGCACAACAACTAAAGCAAAGGCAAGGTGACTTTGCTGTAACTCAGCAGTCTTTTTAAAATGTTATTTTCCCCCCTTCACAGGTCCTCAGAACACTGCCTTTAAGGGCTTCGAGGTGAAGATACATTAGATTAGAATATAGCAGACAGGGACCCTGAAGCACTCTAAGAAAGTTTGGTCTGCAGGAAATCCTCATCTCGGCTCCAATCTTCAGAAAAGTTGATCTCTACCAGAGGTATGTTCATCAACCCACATTTCTTTAAGAATTTCTTTTAAACAAATTCCTTGCATAGGAAAAAGGGTTTTATTTTTCTCTTATTTCTAAAATATAAAAATAAAATTAACTTTCAATATGGGAAAGATCTCACTAAAGTCTTTCTAAATTGGAATGATTTTATTCAGCAGAAAATGTAGTCGTTTCTATATTGCGTCTTCTTAGGAATTCCACAGGTGACTTATGGTTTATTCTAAAGAAGGCTGTTTTAAACTATGTAGTCTGCTGACAGCCATTTTGACAAATCTGCATGCCTCTAGCCACTGAGTGTCTGTGGACACAAAAATTCTGTTTTATTTTTTTCAAAAGAGGTGTCATTCTATTTATGAATACAGAAACAGAAGCATGTTAGGTCTGAGGGAAATGGTCTGAGTAAACAATTTTCTGTTACTCTTGCCCTGTCATCTCCGCAAGGGAGATAAACTCGCTATGACAGAAGGTTAGCCTTTCTGTTTCTTTGTGATTTGCCGACTTTCAGGAAAGCCACACCAGGTTAGCAGTGCTTTTTATAAGGATCTGATTCTTAGATTCCCTATATAAAATTTGGTTGGATTTTTTTTGTTTGTTTTTGTTTTTTGTTCTTCTTCTGAGATGATTCTCAGTAAATTTGCCAATCTCCAGAGGTTATAGAAACATGCTACCTGAAAGGAAATGAGACTTGAATTCAGTTGAAGGTGGTGCTGAATCCTGAGGAGGAATTTACAAGGATTGTGGAAGGAGAAACACCAACCAAAGTCAATAGTTCAAGCCTTTATTAAAAAGTTGCAACATGGGAGGCGGCTTAAAGATGTTACAGGATAAATTAAGGAAGGGTATTCAAAGTTCAACTTTTGTTCCAAGAATAGTTCACTGTTCGATTTCTTGGAAACTATGGGGAAACTTACGTGGTGTTAGTCACAGTGTCTCTCACAGTATCAAGCCATGGTGCTTTGGGTTACAGGAATATTATCAGTATTATCATATTATGTGAATATTTAATCCATTGGCATAATTATAACATTTTATAATGGATAATTTTCTGAAATGATAGGTGTTCACTGTGTTTTCACTATAAACATATGGGTGTATTTCACTCCACCACTTTCATTCATTCTCACACATAAATGTCTATAGTGTAGATTTCTAAATATTAAATATAAATGTGTCATTGATTCAACATACCTCAATGTAAGCTAATTATCTTTCATTTAATTTATTTTCCAATTTTGCTGTTCTGTAAGTTTTTCAGGATTTATGCCACTATCATTATGTTTTTGATCCCTCATCTTTATAAAAATCCTGGTTATATAATTAGTCATTTATGCTAATGTTTTTACTTCCAGATAGATCTTTTACTCAATCTTTGCAGAGTCCCAATGCAGCTTAACCTTCTTCAAGCTTTCATGCTCTCTTTTCTGAGCTAACACATTTTATTCCTAACAGGTCTCCTTCTCTACTCCCCCAAACTGAAACTCAGCCTGTACTCAAGTAAAATAATTGGATTTCTTAAATAGCACTTCTATTGTTTCTGCCAGTTCATAAAACTGTACATGCATCTCATTGCCTTATTTTTAATCTTGAACTGAATGGCATTTTCATCTCTGAAATCCCATACCGTCAGTCAATATGTGGCTTTATACTTTGAAAGCATATAGTTGAATATATCAGGAATGAAGTAATTACAGGGTTTTTTTTTTTTTAAGCATACAGTTGAATGTATCAGGAATGAAATAATTGTAGTTTTTTTTCTCGTTTTCTTTTTGAGAGGGAGTCTCACTCTGCCACATAGGCTGGAATGCAGTGGCACGATCTTGGCTCACTGCAACCTCTAGCTCCTGGGTTCCAGCCATCCTCCTGCCACAGCTTCTCAGGTAGCTGGGATTATAGGCGTACACTACCAATCCAGGGTAATTTTTTGTTATTAATAGAGACAAGGTTTCACCATGTTGGCCAAGCTGGTCTTGAACTCTTGACCTCAAGTGATTCTCCTGCCTCGGCCTTCCAAAGTATTAGGATTACAGGTGTGAGCCACCACACCAGGCCATGATTGCAATTTTAAAAGGACCTATGTTCCCACAAATTTGTAACTGCCTATTCTATTTATTAATTAGAATTTGTAACCTAATCACAAGGCCTTTCAGTTTTGAGGCTTTGGACATGAGAAAGCAGAGTTGGAAGTTTGGAAGCAATATAGGGTAAATTACTAGTTAAAAAGCAGCCCCTTCCCACACAAAATACAACTTTTCTGTCCAAAAATTTGACATGTGGTAGTGTGATGAAAGGGACACGGGAGAACAGATTTCAGGTAAGTTAACACTGATAAAATAACAATACTGTTTTTCTCTTTTTAATTCAAAGTATAAACTTTCTTAGTGGGTCATTTTCCTAAAGGGAATAAAGTTGCCTACTTACACAGTTTCATTACTGGCCTGAGGGCATTTTAGTTTATTTCAGCCAATTAAAATAACAATTACTGCAGGAGGCGCTTATGGGAGTACATTCCACTGGTTGAGTCCCCACCACTCCTGGTATGATTAAAACTCCTCAACTTCAAGTTTTCATATTGCAATGACTACTTCTACTTCAAAAAAGTACTTGTACAGTAATTTGGAAGAGCACATCCTATTTATTCCCTTCATTTTCAAATTTCGTTCTTAATGTTTTACAGATTCTTTTCTACAGTACTATAGCCTGGGCTTCACCTCTTCTTACTCTTCTTGGAAATTTCGTACCTACTAAATGATTATATAAAATCCAGTACCACTGTTAAATAAAATTTATAATGAGCTAAAGTCAGTAACCAAAAACTAAAGTAAAATAAAATGTATAAGAGACCACCGTTTGGGGCGGAACTGCACTAGGTCCAACAGACCAAACAGAAACAGAGTCACTCAGAATAAACTTCCATGTAACCAAGTCACAACTAAATGGCTTATCTAACCTTCCCAGAAATGAGAATAGAGATAATAGTCAAATTCCCCAACAGGCCAGTTTTAGCTGTTATGATAAGTTCCTTCTACTTTAACCTTTACAAGGGAAATAACTTTGAAAACCCAAAAAGCTTTTTGTTCCTCTCTTTCTGCTTTTCTCAGACCTTTTCTCTCTCTAAAGCCAACCTCTCCTGTTCAGCTCATTGGAACACTCTTTCTGTTTTGTAGGATGAGGTGTTGTCCAATTCTAGAATGGCAAATTAAAGCCAATTAAGATCTTGAAAGTAAATGTGTTGTAATTTTGTCTTTTGCCACCGTGCTTGTGTTCCATTTTATTGAGTTTGTTGAAATATTTCCATAGTAGATTTCCCGTGTAAGCTGCTTTATTGCTGACAGCAAAATGATGATTCCCAGCATCCTAACTTGACATATGAAAAATCTTAATGATAATACTGATTAACATATCTTTTGCATTTAAATTACTACATTTTTTAAGAAGAGAAAATTGTACATTTGGTGGGTCATTTGCATAGTCAAATAAACATACATCAGGATGTATGATCTAATAATTAGGTCCATTTATCTGTTTGTGACACCACTGGAAAATACTTTGAATGAAGACTTTAGGGGCAAAATACTCCCACGTGAATTGTCATTTCAAAAACCATGACCTCCCATAGAAAAATCAGTGCTTATGCCTAAACATGGGAAGCATATGCCTAGTGTGTGGTTACTTCAGCCACATGTATTTATGAAAAATCTTTTTTGCAATAATATATAATTTACATTTTTTGGATGTTTGCCTTATGTGTCACCATATTAGGAAAGTTTCTATTTTATTTATTTAGAGAAAAAAGAATTATTGGACTAACACATACCTAAATTCCTCCTAAGAATTTAGGTATTTAGAAAATATTTAGCATGTTAAAGTACTTGTACTGACCAAAGTTCAAAGAAAGGAAGGCTGAAATATGCAAGATGTTTCAGTGTGACATGACTGTTTACACAAAAACATGGCAGTTCAGATATGGAGGTTCCCAGAGAATACTCTCCTCAGGATTAAGCAAAGTTAGTTTTGATTTTTGGAGGACTGTTTGTTTTTGGTGAAAATTCCAAAGTGATCATAATATTTGCTTTTTTCTCAAAAATGTTTAAATCTTATTATGAATATTTATCAGCTCAACAAGTACAGATCCATTTTAGTGTGTCAGCCAACTTGATAGTGTTGTTTAAGATTGAGGCCTGACCAAAACAGCAAGTTTCCCTTTTTCCTCTCCTCTCCACATAGCAAAGGTAAGACAATACCATACTTAATATTTTTACCATTACAGATTCAAGCGTTTTAAGTAATCTATGGGAAATTTGTTCTTTCTGGTGACCCAATTTTCTGATCTTCTTTAAACAACTTTCTTCTTTTGATACCATGTAACTTTAAATATATGAACCTAATAGACTGTATATTATATTCAAGTTGGGCATATGTTTTAGTTGACTCCATTTTACTGACAGAAAAGAAAAATGAATTTGTTCTTATAAAGAGGAAGGTAGATCTGAAGAAGAGCAGCGTTTGTTCTTGTGAAATGGGAGTGGATGGGATGTCAGTCTGAGAATTCATTTACTATATACATCAGAAGGGTATGTCAAAATATGAGGTGGGGGATTGTGCCCCTTAGAATAAAGGGGGGATTTCAGTTCAAGAAAGGGAAAGAGAGAGTGACAGAGAGAACATGATTGTGAGAGAGAGAGAAAAATTTTAAGACAGAAAAAGACAATTAAAATCAAGAAATTTTGCTCTGTTTGGTATAATTCTCTCCTCCATTCATAACTTCATGAAATTCTCAGGCAGGAACATTATTCAATAGTGCTGTTGGGGGATTTGCATTTCTGGTATTAGCTTGATTATAAATGCATGTAGAGCTGGTTGTAGGAGCTAGTTGAGAGCGGGGTAAAAATTTTCTTGTATTAATTTTCATCCTGGAGATGACCTCTTCTCACTGTCGATAGTGGTGGCTTTCAATTTAGTTGAGGGACCAAGAGGTATAAATCTGAAAAATACTTCCAAAATTAATACCAGATGATACTTCCAATAAGATTTCATTCTACTAAAGTAGACAGGCCTGTGGATTTTGAAACTACTTTGCTAATGATTTTGATATGCATCTATTATGGCAAGAGAAAGAAAACTAATTACCATGATAAACAGAAGAAATACACTAATGATTACTATTGTATTTATTATACCTGAACATTCAATTTTCTTTTGGACTATAAGCAATATTTTAAACTTTATTTATATAATACCAATATTTGATTTAAAGTATATTATAATATTTTATGAAGTAATACCCTCCTTATCCATGATTTTGCTTTCCATGGTTTCAGTTACCTGAAGTCAACTGTAGTCCAAAAATGTTACATAAGATTATTTTGCATAAAAGAAAGACCACATTCACATAACTTTTATTACAGTACATTGTTATAATTGTTCTACCTCATTGCTTAATATTGATAATTTCTTACTGTGCCTAAATTATAAATTAAACTTTATCAAGGTATTTATGTATAGGAAAAAACTATACATATATATATATATATATATATATATATATATATATATATATATATGTGGTTTGGTATTATCTAGTTTCAGACATCCACTGTACGTTTTGAAATGTATTGCCTGCAAATAAGGAGAAACTGCTATAGCCAATTCTTGTATCATTAATTAAAGTGAATTGCATAACATTAATTCAATAAAAATGTTTAAAAGCAGGTTATGAAGGTAGAATGCAAAACAGCTAATGCCTAAAATTTGTTATATATTTAGAGTGAAAAACAAGTACTGCCTAAAAAGCTATTATATAAGAAACATGCAGTGTTTACTCTATGACCTAAAAATGGTTAGCTAAAAATGTAGGCAGCTTATCTGTTTAAAATGCAAATTCTAAGTCCCTGTAGACTTCATCCTATGGAATTAGACTCTCCAAGTATGGAGTGTAGGAATTAAAATTTTTACAAGATCTAAGTTAAAATTATGCATAATAACATTTGATAGCTAACCTGCACCTTTATAACTTCTAGAAAGTTTTAGACAGGCATTCAGAGGCAGACAACTCAATATACTACCTTACACTACAAGCAGGAAATATTGGCATTCAGTAATGCTGACTGAAGGAAAGTAAACTTACTTTGATTTGCTCGTGTGTAGAACTATTCTACTTGGCATAGTACAGTGCACTAAAATGAGAACAGCAACAGCAACAGTAAGAAAACGATAAAACAGAAACATAACCATTGCTATATACACATGCATTTATTCTATAGTTATCTACTGAGTGACTAAACTGCACATGACTTCTTGACATAATAGTTTCATTATTGGAGGTGAAATGACTAGTATTTTATAGTATTTTGTTAAGAATAATGCTTGACAGTAATTCATTCAATAAACAAATTCAGAGTCCTTCATTTTCTTGATAGTTTGTGCTAAAATATTGTTTTCATGGATTCTTCTGGAAAATCACTTCAGTAATTGCCTTCTCTGAAGTAAGGAACTCAAGAGACTATTTTGGATGTATTGGGATAATGAAATGAAAATATAATTTGAAAATTACTTTGTAATTTAAATCTTATTTACCTATAAAATATGTAAAGCCATTTGTTGGTTACTTCACTTTCTTTTAAATAAGAATTAAATCAAGACTAAGCAGAAGCTATTTTTAACTATGAATTTCCTAAGTAATTGTAATTTCATAGATGTAGTCTCTTGATGTACAACTTCATGTTTTTAATCATTAGAAATAACAGTTGATATTTGTAAAATAGCTAAAGACATAGATGATGGCAATTATTTATGAAAATTATCTCTTGGAATACAATATTTATGATCATGTTATTTTTCTTTTAAAAAGTCTAACTTAAAACCATATGTAGAGATCCACTTTTTAACTTATTAAAATTAAATTGATTTTATATGATTATACAATAAATAAAACCTTTTTGAGACTACAAATGCTGTTTACAGCTAACCAAGCACAAGCTCTATACATTAGAGGTGTTTTTCCCAGAAACGCTTATAATAAACACTTTAAGCTTATAATACTTAAATCACTCACTTTAAAGTGTTGCGTACTTTACTTGAAGCTCAGTATATCAGTGCTGTGACTAAATAGCAGGATATTATCAAACAGAACAAACTCTGTAAAAATAAGATAACTGTAAAAGGAAGTGAAAACTTGAGAACTGATTGAAAAGAAATTAGCAAGAAGTAGGTATGAACCTACTGGCAGGGTGAACCTAAATTTGTAAGACCCATTTGGGGATATCACACAGAATACCTAGACCTGATGTTATGTACATTTCTTTTAATCATAGAAAATATACTGAGTCGAAATTAAAAGGAAACACTCAGGGATAAAATTACTGAAAAAATTTAAAAGGCAAATAGGAATTACCTAGAAATAGTACAATAGAGTTTTATATGATGTGATCATAATAGCTGTATTAATAAGACATGAAGCATCTTAACTAACAGTCCAAACATTAGGACAAATTGTTCAGTGTTAGAATTACCAACCTATTGATTGAGTTTTTTCCACTTTTCAACAAATTATATTGTGGATTTTTAAGTTTTACTTTTTTGGAAGAATTTGTCTCGTGGTATTTGCATAAAGTTAAAGAAGAAAAAATTTCCATGAAGCATTCAGGACTATCAGGATAGGTATGCAAGACTCTATTGCAGTGGAGTTTTGCGGTAGTGGGAGAGAGATTGGGCTCAACTCTAAATACAACAAGAAATAATGGGGATTTATAGCCAAGGAGTACCAGGGGAGGTGGGGACTGGGAGATGGAAAATTACTGTGAGGGCAGGGTAATTCTCTGCTAAACTGACCTAACAGCATTCTTGCTCAAAGATGGCCAGGGTGGTCAGATATTAACTAGGGGATAGTGAGAGATGAGAGATTTGGTCAAATAATCAAGAAAGATCAGACATCCGGGGTTTGTGGGGTGGGGATTCTGTGTTCAGTTGCTTGCTGAAACTTGACTCTACAAGGCCATTTAAGTACAGTGAATGATTGAGGGGGTGGATAAGACAAGAGAGTCTCTGGTAAACTGGAGAGCAAAAACTCCACCTTGAGGAAGCAACAGCTACTTAGCTAAATTTGCCATGTAGATGTTCTGGTCTAATGCTGTGAGATTTTCCAGATTTTCTAGAGAGATTCAAAATCTAAATCACTACTTCTCAAGATTTCTTAAAATATTAGCATAGTAAATCAAGCTTTTTACTTTTGTTGTTTTTGAAACAGAGCCTGGGCTGAAGTGCAGAGGTGTGATCTTGGCTCACTGCAACTTCTGCCTCCTGGGTTCAAGCAGTTCTCCTGCTTCAGCTTCCAGAATAGCTGGAATTACAGGCATATGCTACTACCTGGCTTATTTTTCTTTTCTTTTAGTAGAGATGGGGTTTTGCCATGTTGGTCAGGCTGGTCTCAAACTTTGTGCCTCAAGTGATCCACCCACCTCGACCCTTCCAAAGTGCTGGGATTATAAGCATGAGACACTGCACCTGGCCCAAGCCTTTTAAAACTGTTTAAAACAGTGCTCCCCAAACTTTTGGCTTCAGGGTCCAGTCTGATTAAAGAAATTTTTCCTGGACCAGGTGAGGGGGGATGGTTTGGGGATGATGATTTAAGCACATTACACTTATCGTGTACTTTATTTATATTATTATTACATTGTAATATCTAATGAAACAATTATATAACTCACCACAAGATAGAATCAGTGGGAGCCCTGAGCTGCTTTTTCTGCATCTAGACAGTCCCCATCTGTGGGTGACTAGAGGCAGGGACAGATCATCAGGGATTAGATGCTCATAAGAAGCATGTAACCTAGGTCCTTCACATGCACATTCACAATAGGGTTTGTACTCCTATGAGAATCTAAGGCTGCTGATCTGACAGGAGGTAGAGCTCAGGTAGTAATGTGAGTGACGGGAAATGGCTGCAAATACAGATGAAGCTTTACTCACCTACTACTCACCTCCTGCTCTGCAGCCTGTTTCCATTGTTCAGGGGTTGGGGACTCCTGGTTTAAAATATTTGCCAGCAAAATACCTCTGGGCTATTATTTGGGGTGCACCCTAAACACAGGTGCAGGGCAAATTATGGTGCAGGGCACCCTAATACAACCTAAGGTTTTCCTTTCCCAAAGTCTCCTTCTTTGTTTTAGAATTTTGTTCCCTGTCACACATGAGGAAAATGTAAGATAAAGTTGCATATTAGCCTCACAAATTAGTAATAGACTGAAAAGAAAGCTACAGGAATTCAAAAATTCTGGCTGTCCTTTAAGTTATTGAATCTGCTACACTCTGTAATTAGGAGATGGCATTAATCATCAATTAGAAAACAAACCCTAAGTGAGCCGTTTGAGGTCTCTCCATGGGACCACCACTGGCCCAATGTCAACCAGAATGAGGGATATGGGAGTCTGTGAGCTGATTTAGTGCACAACTGTGCAAGTCTGATTTAGGCAACTAATACTATATCTATGTAAAAATCAACAAAAACACGTTATTTTTTGTGTAACATGTTTTCTCACATCTCCTCTTTCATCCTTTCCTTTTAAATCTTTGGTGATATGTTTCTGTTTGAATGCGGAAGTCGACCTATGGTACTCTGGAGTGAAATAGCTTCTCTACCTGTAACATCAAACATTGAAACAAAAGAGCAGTTGTAGTGAGTTCATTGAGATGCACTGAAAAGTGTTGCTTGCCTGCAGAGCGAGTGAAAGTTTCCTGCCAGCTTCTCATTTAGGGAAAAACCTCTTGGTTTACGCCTCAAAAACTGTACAAGCCTCTAAAGAGCGGTAGTGAAAACTAGATACTTTTTTTTTTTTTTTTTTTGCTTATGGAGGTAGTTGTTAAGTTTCACAATGGAATAAGGGTCAGAGAATTAATGAGGAAAGAAAAAGAGAACTGTGATGGACTTAACAGTCTGGGTCTTTCTCTGACAAGCTGTCCGCATGTTTTTTGCCCATCTGCTGGGGAGTCTGAAATACCACCTTGCTGGAGAAGTGCATACAGAGTGTGTTGCCACTTGTCTCCTCCTTAGAAGCCAGTTTTACCTTAGAAGCCAATTTTACCTTAAATTCGAGTGGAAATGTTTGCACCAGTCCCTATAACATGATACAGTTGTTTCAGATCATTGCATCAAATCCTGAGAAAATTATGATGTGGGCAGTGGGGGATTGATTATCTGGATGTACTCAGGGAAAAGCTAACTGATTTGGGTAGAATTTGTGAATTTAAAAGGTTGGGAAACACAAGCAAATTTTATTGGCTTAGATAGATTGATTTTCTTATTTTAAGGTGACAAAAAGTATAATTTAAAAATATTTTCATTGTCATCACTGTAAACAGCTAAACTTACTCTGTGCCCAACACAGGAATGGCTTATCACACATGATCTCATCTACTTTGTCCCAGTCTGGGAAAGATACTGTCATTATGTCCATTTTACAGATGCTTAAAATGGCTTACTATCACCCAGGTAATAGTAAGTTGGTGGCCCAGGACTTGAATTCAGTCTCCTCAGACTCCATAGTTAACTCTTCTTTTGATGTCCTGTTTTTGAGATGGAGTCTCGCTCTGTCACCTAGGTTGGAGTGCAGTAGGGTGATCTCAGCTTACTGCAACCTCCACCTCGCCAGTTTAAGCAATTCTCCTGCCTCAGCCTCCTGAGTAGCTGAGATTACAGGTGTGTGCCACAACACGGGGCTGATTTTTGTATTTTTAGTAGAGATGGGCTTTCACCATATTGGTCAGGCTGGTCTCAATCTCCAGACCTCGTGATCCGTCCACCTTGGCCTCCCAGAGTGCTGGGATTACAGTTGTGAGCCACCACACCTGGCCAGTTAACTCTTAAGGAACAACAAGATAGCAGCAACTGTTTGTATTGTATTCATTGTGATCCAGGAATGGTTCTAAGCACTGCACTATATATTAACTGTTTAATCATCACAGCAACGCTCCGAGGCGGGTTTTATTATGATTATCCTTATTTTACAAAGGAAGAAACTGAGTCACAAAACGCTAAGCAACTCGCCCAGTTGCTTAGCATTAATAATTTATTAACATGATATGTAATACACAAAGTAAAATCGGTCTTTCTGAAAAAACGTTAAATTTATAAGCTGCATAAGAGCCTGTGGATGCTATTGCCAACAAGTGATGGCCAGATAAAATGATTTTTCCCCTTTGACTCCAGTAACGCAATTAGTTTATTCATTATTAACGTTTCTTGCTTTGCAAATGTGGAGAGTAGAGATAGTTACTTTAGTCAAGACCTTATCAAGGTCGAGCATCATTTAAGGGCAAGTTACCATCACCATCCTTAAGTCCCAAAGAAGATTCTCTCTTACCATTTGTTGTTTCGTCCTTCTGGTGCTGTTGGTTTCTGTTCTGGTCTTAAAGCCCATCTGTTAGTCCAGCTATAGGGACTGAGGACCTCTTACATCCAACTGTGTATACACAGTTGATTGAACGATTACAAATTTCAGAAACTTTTTTATTGTTCAAATTCAACAGGATTACAAAGCAAGCTTACACTTTCTAGAAGACTGCAGAGTAAGAAATAAATGATCTGAAGAATACAGATCTCATGATATCTGGTCGAATAGCTTGAAGTCTACAGATCCCTTTTCATGAAAATAAATAAGTCAGCTGAAGGCTAGAACCAGAGTGACCAATGTAATACAGCCATGGAATTGCGTCCTTTCCCCCTCCTTAAAAATAATGATAGGTTCTTCTGGAACCTGCTTAAGTAAGTGACACATGGAGAGATGGATTGCGACGCTGTGACATATGGTGCTCTGGTATTGCAGTTGTATTGTAGAGATTATTACTAGCAGCAAGATTTTATAGTTATTGCCCTGTCAAGCTGGTGTTTTAATCACTATCATCAACACCGCCTTCATGTTTTACCTCATCTTCTCTTCGGCAAGGCAGACCAGTGTGTCATCCAAAGAGAAACTCATTTGTTGGGACCGATTATTTCATTAAGATATATATTTCAGAGGGACACGTGAAGGATGACTTTATGAGGCGGGGGAAAATACCATAGGGAATAGAATTTAAGGACTGCAATTATTGATCTGAGGAGGCACAAGACTCGTGAGTTTGCTGAGAATCCCACAAGCCTGCCTTAGAGATGAGGAAGGACTGAGGGTGCAGGTGTTTCATCTTGTTCCTGAGAGCAATTAGAGAGCCAAATGATTTCCACTGTTACCTAATAAGGCAACAAGTGTCACCTGTCGAAGTTGATTCCAGGCGCTATTAATGCAAACAGCTCAGCTTCTGCTCACTAACAGTTTGTATATTTTACAAGCTCGAGAGGAGAGGCAAAGAATGTAAACTATCACAAGTAAAAGAAAACGAAAGTGGATTAAACGTGGTTTGTCATTTGATCTTTAGTTATTTTACTTTATTTTCTTAAATAAAGTAAAATCAACTAGTCCTTTTTATAGGAACCAGATTCCACCTTCACCCCACTCCCAAAGTTTTCAAAGATAACTATTCTCAGTGTGGGTTGTCAGTTTCACATGGTAGAACACACCATAATATTTTCATTTTGTCTGGTTTAGAGGGAAAATAGACTATTTCCTCAAACCTCTTTCAGCCTCCCATTTGAAATATAAATCTGGTTGAGAAGCTTTGATGGTGAAAGTTACAGCTGTGGGGCTCTTTTCCCCTCTGTTTGTTACAATTGACCTCTTTCCTAGCACATTAGATTCAGCCTCAAACTTAAATTGCAAGGTGTTGTGAATAACACGCACATCACTTCAGGCTTTGCTGGTAGAGCTGTTCTTTCCCAGTGTCTCAGCACATAGCACCTCCTAAAAAGCCAAGAGAGACAAATTTCTCATTTGTGGAGCACAGCAGGTCAGCCCCTTCCATATGCTCAAGATTTGTGGCTTGTGTCATAGGCAGCCCATTCTCATCTTTCAAGTCCTAACAGTTCAAGAGCCTCAAATCCCTTTGAACTCAGATTAAATGGGTTCTGGAAAACACGCTACTGTGTGTAGGGACTTACTGTTTTCCTGAAGAACAATGCATTCTGAGACTTCCTAGACTAGACTACCCTTGGACTGAGGAGCTCCATACTAATCTTCTGTCTATTTATCACCCAAACACAGTGTGTGGGGGTGGCTATGTATATATTCATATTTATGTAAAATTCAGCATGCATATTTGTATCATTTTACTCTCTTGGCAAGCACATTTCAAGACCCAGTTTTCTCAGCCAAAATGAGTTTCATGATTTAAGTACGTTATAATGCCACATCTCTTTCTTGCCAAGTACAGGGGACACATTGGGATGCTTTCTTGCCATTGAGCTTCATCTGCAAGTACTAAGACACCTTCACTGCAATGTGAACCTGAAAGAAGAAATACCTAGTCTTTCTAACCAAACCTGATGATACATCAGGAGACATGAGGTCCATCTGATATCCTTTACATCAATTCCATATTTTAGAAAGGCATCCCAAACGTTCCAGTTTATCTTAATGGTGCAATATGTTTTTTCATCACTAAGCTTAATCCCTTTTACATTTAGGCTCTGTCCATTTTAATAATACTTTTTATTTTCTTTTGTTTATTATTTATTTATTTTGGAGGAGTCTCATTCTGTCACCCAGGCTTGAGTGCAGTGGCACGATCTTGGTTCACTGCAACCTCTGCCTCATTGGGATCAAGTGATTCTCCTGCCTCAGCCTCCTGAGTAGTGGGACTATAGGCGCATGCCACCATGCCCAGCTAATTTTTGTATTTTTTTAGTAGAGACAGGGTTTTGCCATATTGGCCAGGCTGGTCTCAAACTCCTGAGCTCGTGATCTGTCTGTCTTACCCTCCCAAAGTGCTGAGATTACCATGAGCCACCATGCCTGACCTATTTTATTTTATTTTTGAGATAAGGTCCTGCTCTGTTGCCCTGGCTGGAGGGCAGTAGAGCAATCTGCTCATGGCAGCCTCAACGTTCTAGGCTCGAGCTATCCTCCCACCTCAGCCTCCCAAATAGCAGGGACTACATGTACACACCACCATGGCCCACTAATTTTTTTGTATTTTTTGCAGCCATCTTTCCTAAGCTGGCCTAGAGCTCCTGGAGTCACGCCATCTGCCCATCTCAGCCTCCCAAAGTGCTGGGATTACAGGCATGAGCCACCACACACAGCCATTTTAAGAGTAATTTCTTTTAACTTTCGTTTAAAGTAATATCTTTTTTATCATTGCTTAACATGCTTATTAAAATAATTTTTTGTTACAGAAGCCTAGAAATAGTAAGCAACTCTGTTCTGAATATTAGCATTTCTAAAGAACCAGCATCTCATCTCCATTTCTTTTGAGAGCCCATCTTCTACCCCGCTACTCTTTTGAAAACTTTTCTTCTATCAATACCTGTGTTTCTGGTACAATCATAGTAGCTGAGACAATTTCTAATGATTATTACTTTTGAAAATGTTTCTGACATTCCTTATTCACATATTATTCCAGACGAAATTTAGAATACATTTCATATACTGCATACTTCTGCATTCCACCAAAAAGAAAAATGAGATGTTGGCTCACAGTGATTTCTATTTAAATTATCAGGGGAGAATTGAAATATTCCCATCTTAATTATTACTGCTGTTTACTTTGGCAAGACTCTCCATTAATTCTGTTGCATCTCTGTTCATTTTCCAGTTTCATCATTTTCTATTTTCACATCACTTACCCAGTTTGTTTCTATGACTTTGTAAATTCTATTGATATTCTGAGTTAGATATATACCTTACTCAACACATTCTCTAATTGGTTATTAATGATTTCTAAGACAGCTATTGACATGGGTATCTTTTAGCCTTCTATCTATTAAAGTATTAATTATATGTGAATTTATTTTTTGTTTAGTTGAACAGCTATATCATATGCAGAAAGATGAAAATAAAAGACTGATAAATTTCAGTATTTTTTTGTATTTTCATTTCTCATATTTTTTCAACCATTATTTTTTGCCAAAATGCCCTCCAGACTGTCCCAGTGTGAATACATCCTATGCATTAAGGCTCAGGTGAAATACTTGCTTTAGAATAAATACTCTACTTACCTTGACAAGCTGTAAGAGCTTCTAATGGAAACATTGCTTCTCTACTCACAATACTTCTGACACCAAATGTATGGGTTTAATTTCACATCAACGACCAGTTGTCCAACTGTCTGGACACCAACTGGGTATCTGATGATTCTATTCAATTCTGATGCTAACTACTCAAAGTTATTGCAGACCCACAGGTTGAGGACTCAGTCCTGTAAGACTGTCCCCTGCTTCTGATGCCAGTCACAAGTAGTGGATTCCCAGATTACACACACTTCTGTCCAACTTGGGTATACATTGAATATTCTGAGGACCTCCTATTCAGGTTCAAAAATTTGCTATAGTGGCTCACAAAACTCAGGGAAACTGGATTTACCATTGACAGTTCATTATAAAGCATACAGCTCCCAAATACCTAAATGAGAGATGGGTAGGAAAGGTTTATGAGTGGGAAGTAGAGGGCTCCCATGTCCTCTCATATGTGCTGCCCTCCCAGCATCATGACGTGTACACCAACCAGGAAGTTCATCACATCTCATTGTTCAAGATTTCTTACAGAGCTTCATCTCCAGCCACCCCCTACTCTTTGCTAGAGGCTGGTGGGAGAAGCTGAAATTTCCAGCCTTCAATCAATTGGTCTTTCTGGTGGCAATCCTCATCCTGAAGCCATCTAGAGATCTACCTGAATTTGCCATATTGGCATAAACTCAGGTGTGATCAAAAGGAGTCCTTATGAATAACAGAAGACACTCCTGTCACTCAGAAAATTCCAAGGCTTTTAGAAGCCTTGTGCCAGGAATAAAGACTAAATATATTTCTTATTATACCACATCCGCCTTCTGGAAATCTCTATACTGTGTTAGAGATCCCTCTCTTACAGACTGTAACACTATAGAGAATAACATCATGATTATATAAATGGATTATCATAATCAAATTATTGTGAATAATAGGCATAACATAATTTTTCTTTATAAATGTATGCTACTCTTTCTCCCACATTTTCTTTAATTGCAGACCCCACCAGCTTGTCCTGTGTGGAAGAATCTGAAATTAAAGAAAGAAAGAATGGCTCTGGTGCTCAAGAGCCATTCCAGAACCACTTTTATGGATTAGCGTTATATTGCCAGTGCACATATCTTCAGCTTGTCAGCCCGGTTGTAAGGACAAGCCATACATTTTATGTAACAGTTAAAATTTTACTCTTGAGTTTCTTCAAAATGGTTCAGTGTGTGCCATCCACATGCTGTGATGTATCTACATCAGGTGTATCTACTCATCTTCTGTGCATTTAGCAAAATCGGATCTAGTATCTCTAAGGTGTGTGATTCAAAAGGCTTTTTTTGTGTGTGTGGTTACACTCAAGTCTATCGATGTATACTGAGGCAAATAATTATTTTTTTGCTATAATCTTTTTATCTCATATTGCATGTTTCATTTCAGGATTATTAAATGGCCCCATTATTTCCTTATGTCATATGCAAAGAATATTGTGTTCCTAACTTTGAAGTCTTTGTAAAGTTACCACTCGATTTACTTTATGGGCTGTTTTTCATGTCTAATTGCATTTACACAATATGTGTTTCTATATTCACCTCACATTGACTGCTCTTCCCTTTAAGGTAGTGTATTTTTACTTCCCATACACATGTGGAGGCTTTTTGCATCTTTTCAAGTCCTTCCTGACCAGTATCCTATGATCCCCCTGCCCAGGGTTTTAAAAAGGGTTTCAAGTATTCTGTAGGTTTTCTGTTTTTCTCTGCTTTTCACATTTCAAAAAATTCTATTTTTCTGCTAATTAACATTTTTGCTAGTCATAGTCTCTATTTCATGCTTACATTCCCAGAATCACCAGTGACTTAATGACTTACTAGTCACATATTGGGGAAAAAGGGTTCTTTCTCAATGCTTTGTCTCCATTCTTTCCATCAGGGTCAGTGAGAGCAGTTAGTTGTGCCATTCACTTGGGTACCAAGGTGAGGGGACAAATTAGCTGAATTCAGTTTGTTTTCTTCCTGCAATGATGACCTGGACCATATACCCCAGAGAAAAAGATGCTTTTTGATAACTTACAGAAAGTCATGGTATATGATAAATGTCATCTTGTCCCTTTCATCTGGAGTATTCTTTAACCGAAAGATTAAATGTTAATGAAAGAAAGGAAGGAAAGTTGAAGAAAGAAAGGAAGGGGGAGAGGGAAGGAGGAGAGGAAAGAAGAGAGGCTTGGAGAGGAGGGAAAGAGGAAGGAAAGGAAAGGAGGAAAGGAGGGGAAGAAAGAAGGGAGGGAGGGAGAAAGGGAGAGAGAACAAAAAATTGAGAAAATAAAATATAAATAAATGAACTACACATCTGAATATTAATATATTCAAAAGAATTAGTTAAGGGTGGTGATAGAAAAATATATATATATATATATTTTGCTCATGATATATATATATATATTTTAATACTTTAAGTTCTGGGGTACATGGGCAGAATGTGCAGGCTTGTTACATAGGTGTCCACGTACCATGGTGGTTTGCTGCGTTCATCGCCCTGTCATCTACATTAGGTATTTCTCCTAATGCTATCCCTCCTCTATCCCCACACCCTCTCCTATCCCTTCCCCAGGCCCCCATCCCTGACAGGCCCTGGTGTGTGATGTTCCCCTCCCTGTGTCCATGTGTTCTCATTATTCAACAACAACTTATGAGTGAGAACATGTGGTGTTTGGTTTTCTGTTCTTCACAAGATATAATATAAATTATAATGAAAGATCTGGGATTATGCCCATGTGTAGATATCTGTATTACAATGCGTGTTTCTGCAACTTTAAAGCTATTTTTTAGTGTATGTGTGTTACGTTAATTTTTTTTCTTTACTGTCACTTTTATTTAGGGATCTGATTGTGAAGCAATGTGATTAATTTAAAATACATTTACTAAATATGTCAATTTTAAGAAAGTTTATTTTGTAATTAAGTACACTATAATGTTGAAAATATCTGATGAGGCATATGTATAGATATATTTTATATCTTTACAAAAGCCTGCATCATTTAAACATAGCTTAATGTAGAGGTATTAATGGTAATGAAAGCATGAAAATTGAGTTCATTACTTCTTGTTTGGTAATCATTTCCACAAACACCAGAACTCTATTAAATTATTGGTGAGCTTTATCTTAAAATCAAAAAGAATATATATTTTAAACTTTAGTGTAAAATATCAGTAGATATATTTAATAAGTTCAGTTCATTTTATTTTATAATTTATTTATGTATTTGAGGCAGAGTCTCACTCTGTCACCCAGGCTGGAGTGCAGTGGCACGATCTCACTTCACTTCAGCCTCCACCTCCCAGCTTCAACAAATTCTTGTGTCCGAGCCTTTTAGGTAGCTGGGATTACAGGTGCAGGCCACCATGACCAGCTAAGTTTTGAATTTTCTGTAGAGATGGGGTTTTGCTATGTCGTTCAGCTGGCCTCGCACTCCTAGCCTCACTGGTCTGTCTGCCTCGAACTCCCAAAGTGCTGGGATTATAGGTGTGAGCCACTGAGAAGAGTCAGTTCAATTTATTTATTTTATGGTATGTATGTATGTATATATGTATGTATGTATTTATTTGAGATGGAGTCTCACACTGTTGTCCAGGCTGGAGTGCAGTGACATGATGTCAGCTCACTGCAACTTCTGCCTCCCAGGTTCAAGCCATTCTTCTGCCTCAGCCTCCCTAGTAGCTGAGATTACAGGTGCCCACCAGCATGCCTGGCTAATTTTTTTTGTATTTTCAGTAGAGACGGGATTTCACTATATTGGCCTGGCTGGTCTTGAACACCCGACCTTGTGATCTGCCTGCCTTGGCCTCCCAAAGTGCTGGGATTACAAACCTGAGCCACCACACCTGACCCTGTTAAATTTATTTTTATTTGTGAATTTTATTAACATATAAAATAACTATTGACAGAAGAGTTTGTTCATCATAAATTCAGTTAATTTTTGCAGTGTGAACACACCATGCAACTACCAACCAGATTGAGAGCTTGAGCATGACCAAAATGTCTGAGGCCACACTTAAACATTGTCTCAGTCTCTAGCCTATTCACCTGAAAGGAAACCACTATGCCGGCTTCTGATATTGCTTTCCATAGATTAGTTTTATCTGTGTATAAACCTTCCTATGTTGGCTTTCTTCACTCAATATTGTGTTTTAGAGTATTATTTATATTTCATTAAGAAAACAGTTTTTTTCATTCTCATACTGCAGAATACTTTGTGTGACCATACAGCTAATTATCTACCTCTTCTGCTGCTGATAGGGGTAGTTTCTAGGTTTTACTATTAGAAACAGCACAGTTCTGAATATTCTTATATATGTGTTTTATGCATATATTTACATAAATCTATTTAGTATTCTCCTAGAATGAAATGGATGAACCATAGGATATTTCTGAGTTCAGCTTTCTTTGTTTTTCCTTTTACTATTGTGTAGAGAAAGCTCTCACTAACCATGTTTTTCTTCTTCTCTCACACACAAGCATCAACACACAAGACTTCCATGACTAAGTGTCTGGGGGCTTTTCCCCACATTCTGAGCAGTGGACACCAGCTGAGGGTCCTTTAATTCAATTCTGACACCATCCAGCTGGAGAGAGTGTCAGATCCTACAGGCTGGGAGCTCAGTCCCCAAAATTGTCCCCCACAACCCTAAGCAATAGTCACAAGTCTGGGTCTCCGAAATTTCTTACTGATTGGTTTTAAGTTGGAATTCCCATGACTTTGGGTTTAGTTAATTTGCTGGAATGGCAAATTCAACCTCTTCCTGTATTTGAATTTAAAATGAGTCTCCTGTAGACAGCATATAGTTGGATCTTGTCCTTAGTTTATTGTGACAATCTTTGACTTAGATTATTTACTGAATATATGTTTCATGGTATTGATATCACTGGACTGATATTTTCCATTTTAGATTTTGTTGGCTGTATATCTTTTTAAAATTATTTTTGGAGACAAAGCCTCTTTCCTTCTGGGTGGAATCTGGGTGGATGAAATAAACCCCAAACCTTAATCAGTATTCATGAGGAATTCAGCCTCTTCAACTCAGTTAGAAGACATAAGAAATGCTGGTGGCGTATTGCTCCAAGTGAGCTATAGTTAACTCTAACTGAGAACTGAAGGGTAAGAATGCTGTTTCGTGGGCCACATCTTCTCATAATGGAGCTTTTATCAAACTGAGTTGGGAGTAGGAATGTAGAGATCATGCTATAGCTAAAATGCCACAGGCTCTTAATTTTCTTAAAACCATGTTTTAGTAGATTTTCATTAATACATGTTTCACGATTTGCCTTATGCCCTTAGAACAATGCCAGATACATTAAATTGTTGGGTTTAGGTTTTATTTGCTTTTTTTAAAAATGGAGTTTTAATCAGCTTTCTTGTTTTACTGAGAAGTGAGTCTGCATAGCCCCTCATACTATTTTCCCAGAAGTGGAGCCACTTTTATTTTTTAAAGCTGCTTTTTGTTGATATAGAATTCTATGTTGTTTATATTTTCTGCACTTTAAATATGCCTAGCAGTTTTGAGAGTAGTCTCCTGGCTTCATTGTTGTACCTTCTCTCTATGATCTTGAGCTCTCCATTTCCGCCTACTTTAGGTGTACTCCTAAGCATCAACAAATATTTTTTAAAATGTATTCAGCTTTTCAAATTGTTCTCAGTGGAGTTTTGGCCTCTTCCGAATTGCATCCTCATATGCAGAATTTTTTTTTTTATTAATGTACTTAAAGCTGGAGTCTGATGAAGTGACCAAATTTTCTTTCTTTCTTTTTTTTTTTTTTTTGAGGCGGAGTTTCACTCTTGTTACCCAGGCTGGAGTACAATGGCGCAATCTCCGCTCACCGCAACCTCCGCCTCCTGGGTTCAGGCAATTCTCCTGCCTCAGCCTCCTGAGTAGCTGGGATTACAGGCGCTCACCACCATGCCCAGCTAATTTTTTTGTATTTTTGAGTAGAGACGGGGTTTCACCATGTTGACCAGGATGGTCTCGATCTCTTGATCCACCTGCCTTGGGCTCCCAAAGTGCTGAGATTACAGGCTTGAGCCACCACGCCCAGCTCCAAATTTTCTTTATAATACGAATATCAAAAAATTAATAATAAAGCTAAAGGTATTTTTAAATGGCTCAATAATGGCCAATTTAGGTGTTTTCTAAATGAACATTAAGTAAAGCTTAAGGAAATTGAGAATTGTAACTTTCTGTTTTACAAATAATTCTTTTCTGTTCCTCCCCAATACCAAATTGAATAAATTTGATGGTCTCTATGGCAAAAACAGTTCATGGAGTGAACACTTAGATGAAAAAGGAAATGTCTGAGTCCTGATATGGCATAAACACCTGTCTAAATAATACTGACAGACTTCAGGTCCTCTTATCTTTATACTCAAGTGTTAAAATAATGATGAAGTTCATTATCATATATAAATAACAAATTTCCTGACAAAGCAAAAATAAGGAGACTAAATGAAAGCTTAAAATTTTAAGATACTATGAAAAGCAGCCATCACAATTTTATATTCTAAGTGTCAACAACTCACATCCAGCAATTGTTTTAGAACTTAAAATGTATAAGATTTTATTTATATGCCTTGTTTTTTATAGTCATTGAATGTTCTCAAAGTATTTAGCTATATTTAGTGATTCAGTGCTCAATAGTATTTAGAAGAAATGAAAACTGTGAAAATAACATAGTTACAACAAAAAGACCCAATCAACATAAACTTAACTTAAAACATAGTTTGCCTTTTTACACTAGGGAGGTCAGCTAGCATGGAAGTTTCTGTATTATAATTAAGGATAATAAAGATTTCCCAATTCTAAATTCTAACTTCTCTGAACATCCCTAACTTGTATTTTAAAAGATCACAAAATAAAGAAGTTGATGTCTCTATTTACTTGCTAATCAATTGTTTATTTTTTTCACAAATTCATTATTTTACCAAAACGCTGACCTAATTTTCATCTTGATTACATGCAGAACCAAATTTGAGGGTTTGTTTTTTCTTCAATCCTTATGCTATGTTGGTTCAGGGATGAGCAAAAATATGCTGAAAAACCTGTACATTTTTTGGTAAGATCTATTTATTTTATTTTTTATAGTACTTTAGGTTTTGGGGTACATGTGCAAATCATGCAGGATTGTTGCATAGGTACACACATGGCAATGTGGTTTGCAGCCTCCATCCCCCCTGTCACTTACATTTGGTATTTCTTCCTACGTTATTCCTCCCCCACCCCCATGCTGTCCCTCCCTTGGCACCCCCCACAGCAGACCCCAGTGTGTGATGCTCCCCTCCCTGTATCCTTGTGTTCTCATTATTCATCACCTGCCTATGAGTGAGAACATGCGGTGTTTGATTTTCTGTTCTTGTGTCAGTTTGCTGAGAATGATGGTTTCCAGGTTCATCCATGTCCCTACAAAGGACACGAACTCATCATTTTTTATGGCTGCATCATATTCCATGGCGTATATGTGCCACATTTTCCTTGTCTAGTCTATCATCGATGGGCATTTGGGTTGGATCCGGGTCTTTGCTATTGTAGACAGTGCTGCTACGAACATACATGTGCATGTGTCTTTATAATAGAATGATTTATAATCATTTGGGTATATACCCAGTAATGGGATTGCTGGGTCAAATGGAATTTCTATTTGTAGGTCCTTGAGAAAGTGCCACACTGTCTTCCACAATGGTTGAACTAGTTTACACTCCCATCAGCAGTGTAAAAGTGTTCCTATTTTTCCACATCCTCTCCAGCATTTGTCTCCAGATTTTTTTAATGATCACCATTCTAACTGGTATGAGGTGATATCTCAATGTGGTTTTGATTTGCATTTCTCAAATAATCAGTGATGATGAGCATTTTTTCATATATTTGTTGGCCTCATATATGTCTTCTTTTGAGAAGTGTCTCTTCATATCCTTCGCCTACTTTTGGATGGGTTTGTTTTTTTCTTATAAATCTGTTTTAGTTCTTTGTAGATTCTGGATATTAGCCCTTTGTCAGATGGGTAGATTGCAAAAAATTTTTACCATTCTGTTGGTTGCTGGTTTACTCTAATGATTGTTTCTTTTGCTGTACAGAAGCTCTGGAGTTTAATTAGGTCCCATTTGTCTATTTTGGCTTTTGTTGCCAATGCTTTTGGTGTTTTAATCATGAAGCCCTTGCCTATGCCTATGTCCTGAATGGTTTTGCCTAGGTTTTCTTCCAGGATTTTTATGGTGTTAGGTCTTACTTTTAAGTCTTTAATCTATCTGGAGTTAATTTTAGTGTAAGCTGTCAGGAAGGGGTCCAGTTTCGGCTTTCTGCACACTGCTAGCCAGTTTTACCAACACCATTTATTAAACAGGGAATCCTTTCCGCATTGCTTGTTTTTGTCAGGTTTGTCAGAGATCAAATGTTTGTAGATGTGTGGCATTGGCTCCAGGGCCTCTGTTCTGTTCCATTGGTCTATATCTCTGTTTTGGTACCAGTATCATGCTGTTTTGATTACTGTAGCCTTGTAGTATAGTTTGAAATCGGGTAGCATGATGCCTCTGTCTTTATTCTTTTTGCTTAGGATTCTCTTGGCTATGAAAGCTTTCTTTTGGTTCCATATGAAGTTTAAGGTTGTTTTTTCCAGTTCTGCAAAGAAGGTCATTGGTAACTCAATGGAGATAGCGTTGAATCTATAATTTGCTATGGGCAGTATGGCCATTTTCATGATATTGATTCTTCCTAAACATGAGCATGGAATGTTTCTCCATCTTTTTGTGTCCTGTCTCATTTCCTTGAGCAGTAGTCTGTAGTTCTTCTTGAAGCGGTCCTTTACATCCTTTGTTAGTTGTATTCCTAGGTGTTTTATTTTCTTTGTAGCAATTGCTAATGGGAGTTTGCTCAGGATTTGTCTCTCTGTTAGTCTGTTATTGGTGTATAAAAATGCTTGTGATTTCTCCACATTGATTTTGTATCCTGAGACTTTGCTGAAATTGCTTATCAGTTTAAGGAGATTTTGGGCTGAGATGATAGGGTCTTGTAAATATAATCATGTCATCTGCAAATAGAGACTATTTGACTTTCTCTTTTCCTAATTGAATACTCCCTTTTTTGTTTCTTGTGTAATTGCTCTGGCTTGAACTTCCAATAGTGTATTGAATTGGAGTGGTGGGAGAGGGCATCCTTGTCTAGTACCCAATTTCAAAGGGAATGCTTACAGTTTTTTCCCCTTCAGTATGGTATTGGCTGTAGGTTTGTCGTAAATAGCTTTTATTGTTTTGAGATATGTTCCTTTGATACCTAGTTTATTGAGAGTTTTTAGCATGAAGCACTGTTGAATTTTGTTGAAGGCCTTTTCTGCAGCTACTGAGATAATCATGTAGTTTTTGTCTTTGGTTCTGTTTATGTGGTGGATTACATTTATAGACTTGCATATGTTGAACCAGCCTTGCATCCCTGGATGAAGCCTATTTGATGGTGATGGATAAGCTTTTTGATGTGCTGTTGCCATCAGTTTGCCAGTATTTTATTGAAGATTTTGCATCTATATTCATCATGGTTATTGGCCTGAAGTTTTTTTGTTGTTGTTGTTGAGTCTCTGTTGCTCTCATAAAATGATTTGGCAAGGATTCCCTCTTTTTTATTGTTTGGAATAGTTTCAGAAGGAATTGTACTAGTTTCTCTTTGTACGTCTGGTAGAATTTAGCTCTGAAACTGTCTGGACCCGGACTTTTTTGGTTGGTAGGCTATTAATTGCTGCCTCAACTTCAGCCCTTATTATTGGTCTATTCAAGGTTTCAACTTCTTCCTGTTTTAGGCTTGGGAGGGTGCAAGTGTCCAGGAATTTATCCATTTCTTCCAGGTGCACATAGTTGTTTGTAGTAATCTCTGATGGTAGTTTGTATTTCTGTGGAATCAGTGGTGATATCCCTTTTATCATTTTTTATTGCATCAGTTTGATTCTTCTCCCTTTTCTTTTTTATTAATCTGGCAACTGGTCTATTTTGTTGATCTTTTCAAAAAACCAGCTCCTGCATTTATTGATTTTTGAAGGGTTTTTTGTGTCTCCATCTCCTTCAGTTCTGCTCTGATTAGTTATTTTTTGACTTCTGCTATCTTTTGATTTTTTTTGATCTTGCTTTTCTAACTCTTCCAATTTTGGTGATAGGCTGTCGATTTTAGATCTTTCCTTGCTTCTCATATGGGCATTTATTGCTATAAATTTTCCTTTAGACACTGCTTTAAATGTGTCCCAGAGATTCTGGTACACTGTATCTTCATTCTTGTTGGTTTCAAAGAACATCTTTATTTCTGCCTTCATTTCATTGTTTATCCAGTTGACACTCAGATGCCAGTTGTTCAGTTTCCATGAAGCTCTGCAGATCTGAGTTAGTTTCTTAATTCTGAGTTCTAATTTGATTGCCCTGTGGTCTGAGAGACTCTTTTTTTTTATGATTTCTATTCTTTTGCATTTGCTGAGGAGTGGTTTACTTCCAATTATGTGGTCAATTTTAGAGTAGGTGCAATACAGTGCTGAGAAGAATGTATATTCTGTGGATTTGGGGTGGAGATTTCTGTAGATGTCTATAAGGTCCACTTGGTCCAGATCTGAGTTCAAGTCCTGGATATCCTTGTTAATTTTCTGTCTCATTGATCTGTCTAATATTGACAGTGGAGTGCTAAAGTCTCTCACTGTTATTGTGTGGGAGTCTACGTCTCTTTGTAGGTCATTAAGGACTTGCTTTATATACCTGGGTGCTATTGTATTGGGTGCCTATATATTTAGGATCCTTAGCTCTTCTTGATGCCTCAATCCTGTTACCATTATGTAATGCCCTTCTTTGTCTCTTTTGATCTTTGTTGGTTTAAAGTCCATTTTATCAAAGACTAAGATTGCAAATCCTGATTTTTTTATGCTCTCCATTAGCTTGATAAATCTTCCTCCATCCCTTTATTTTTAGCCTGTGTGTGCCCTTGCACTTGCGATGGCTTTCCTGGATACAGCACACCGATGGCTCTTGACTTTCTAGCCCATTTGCCAATCTGTGTTTTTTGATTGGGTCATTTAGCCTACTTACATTTAAGGTTAATATTGTGATGTATGAATTTGATCCTGCCATTTTGATGCTAGCTGGATGTTTTTCCTGTTAGTTAATGCATTTTTTTTTCATTGTGTGGATGGTCCTTAACATTTGGTACATTTTTGGAGTAGTTGTTTCTTTTCTTGTTTAGTGCTTATTTCAGGAGCTCTTATAAGGCAGGCCTGGTGGTGATGAAATCTCTCAGCAATTGCTTGTCCATAAAGGATGTTATTTCTCCTTTGCTTATGAAGTTTTGTTTGGCTGGATATGAAATTCTAGGTTAAAAGTTCTTTTCTTTAAGGGTGTTGAATATTGGCCCCCACTCTTCTGGATTGTAAGTTTTCTGTGGAGAGATCCACTGTGAGTCTGATGGGCTTCCCTTTGTGGTTTACCTCATCTTTCTCTCTGGCTTCCCTTAGCATTTTTTTTCTTCATTTCAACCCTGGTGTATCTGATGATTATGTGCATTGGGGTTGCTCTTCTTGAGGAAGATCTTTGTGGTGTTCTCTGTATTTTCTGGACTTGAATGGTGGCCTGGCTTGCTTGGTTGGGGAAGTTCTCCTGCATAATATCCTGAAGAGTGTTTTCCAGCTTGGATTCATTCTTTCTCTCACATTCAGGTGTACCTATCAAACATAGATTAGGTCTTTTCACATAATCCTATATTTCTTGGAGGCTTGTTTATTTCTTTTCACTCTTTTTTCTCTATTCTTGCCTTCTCATTTTATTTCATTGAGCTGATCTTCAATCTCAGACATCCTTTCTTCTGCTTGGTCGATTTGGCTATTGAAACTTGTGTATGCTTCGTGAAATTCTTGTGCTGTGGTTTTCAGCTCCATCAAGTCATTTATATTCTTCTCTAAGAGTTTATTCTAGTTAGCATCTCATCTAACTTTTTTCCAGGTTCTTAGTTTCTTTGCATTGGGTTAGCACATGTTCTTTTAGCTCTGAGAAGTTTGTTATTAGCCCTCTTTTGAAGACTTTTTCTACCAATTCATCAGATTCATTCTCCATCCATCTTTGATCCATAGCTGGTGAGGAGTTGTGATTCCTTGGAGGAGGAGAGGCATTCTGGTCTTTGGTGTTTTCATCCTTTTTGCTCTGGTTTCTTCTCATCTTAGTGACTTTATCTACTATGGTCTTTGTAGTTTGTGACTTTTGGGTAGGGTCTCTGAGTTGACATGCTTGTTGTTGATGATGAAGTTATTTCTTTCTGTTTCTTAGTTTTCCTTCTAACAGTCCAGCATCTCTGCTGCAGGATTGATGGAGGTCCATTTCAGACTATGCTTACTTGGAGATCACCCACAGTGGCTGCAGAACAGTAAGGATTGCTGCCGGTTTCTTCTGCTATCTTCGTCCCAGAAGGGTACCTTCCAGATGTCAGCCTGAGCTCTCCTTTATGAGGTGTCTCTGTGTATACAGGGGTCAAAGAGCTGCTTGAGGAGACAGTCTGTCCCTTGTCGGAGCTCAAGTGCTATGCTGGGAGCTCTATTCTTCTGTGCAGAGCTGCTGGGCAGGTACTTTTAAGTTTGCTACAGAACTCATAACCACCTCTTTTCCCAGATGCTCTGTCCTAGGAAGGTGGGGCTTTATTTATAAGTTCCTGTAGTGCTGCTGCCTTTTTTTATAGATGCCCTGCCCCACACTGAGTAGTAGTCACAGTCTGCCAGCAGAGGTGTTGCTGAGCTGCCGCAGGCTCTGCCCAGATGCTGTGTGAAGTGCCTTGGTAGTGGCGGACTGCCTTGGTAATGGTGGTTGCCCTTCCCCCCTCTGAGCTGGGTGGTTCTGGGTCTAGCTGTGCTTGCTGGGAAACTCTCCATCCAGAGTGTTTCAGATTGCTTGTTTTGTGGGGATAGTACCCACTGAGCCAGATCACATGGCTTCCTTTCTCTGCCTCCTCCCTTTCAGTTAAATGGGTGGCTCTGTCTCCCAGGCATTCCAGGTGCCAGTTGAAATGGCCACCCAGATTTATGTGAGTTTCTGTGCTCCAAGCTGGCACCAACTGAAAACTCATGGTCCTTTTCGTCCCGGGAATCTCCTGGTCGGTGGGCAGTGAAAATTTGTTTGGAAATGCGGTGAGCACTCACCCTCTGCATTGTTCTTGCTGGGAACTGCACTCCGGAGCTATTCTATTCAGCCATCTTGGATCATCCCTTTGGGTGAGATTTCTTTGCCAGGTTTAAATATTTGTCAAAACAAAATCTGCTTAACATGTGTCAAACTTATCTATTATTCTTACTGTAAAATGTGGAATTAAAAGGGCTTAATAAATGCAAGTAAAATAATCATAGCTAATATTTACTCAGTGCCGATTATTTTCACTGTATTAATATGCTTTGTGTACCTTTTCTTTTTTAGGTCTCACCCCCTAATCTATGCAGTGTTTTATTGTTATCTCTATATTACAGTCTGGATAAAAAATTAACCTAGAAAGGTTAGAGAAATTGCCTAAAGTCATGTGGATTTTAAATAGGTAAATTAAAACTCTTATTCACATAATTTGACTTCAAAACTAGTATAGACAAACAGCCCCGTAATTGTGCCTTCATTTTTTTCTTTAATTTTTAAAAATCATTTAGTTTTTTTCACTTCATTTCTGAAGGAATAAAGAGATTCATGTGCTATTTAAAATATGTCACTTATGCGTATTATCATCATTTTTTAAAGGTAGTTTGTCTTGCTTGTATTTTAAATGCTTAGTAGAATCAAAAATTGTATAATGACTGAATCCGTATAAAACAGTTTGGCAAACTGGAAATCCAATTGGCATTTTCAAACTATTGTATAAATTAAACTAATAAAATGGATTACATACTAACCTATTGGTCTGGTTGAGATAGTAAGATTATCTAGATCACAAGCCATCTGCACAATTGATCTATTTATTTTGTTTGCTATAGAAAAATGAATCACATTGACCATGGAGGAAGTGAATCAGTTCTATCATGGCATCTAATCTGCTGTGCAGCCTCAGAAACTGACCCTTGTCTATAAATTGTAGAAAGTTCAAAATTATAGTAAGAAAAACTATTTTTGGATTCCAAATAAACTACCTATCTTTGTAGCTATCTGTATAAATTGCCACTTCTTGAGTGACTTCTTTCCTACTCTTTCAAGTAGATATCCAGAATTGTTACATACACTCTTAATTACCTTAAACCACAGTAAGAATGCCTGATCACAGACACTTGCTTATCTTCATGAAATCTGAGATAGAAGCAGTAATAATGTCAATCTCTTATGTGTGCATTTAGGTAAGACAGTACACAAGGTCAATGCTGAAAAGCGGGATGTCTTTTTCTTTTTCTTTTTTTTTGTTTTTTGCCTCTTCCAGATTCTTAAACTGTTATTCATTAGAGCTTTCAATACATCTCATACAATGAATATTTCTTCATCTCTGAACCCAGTAAAATTTACCTATATGGTACCCACATTTTTGCAAACATTTTCTGTAAACTCCATAACAGCTGAATTGATGTTGTGAATGTTTAATAACTTGGCTGGATGCGGTGACTCGTGCCTGTAATCCCAGCACTTTGGGAGACCAAGGCAGGTGGATCACCTGAGGTCAGGAGTTCAAGACCAAGTTGGCCAACATGATGAATCACTGTCTGTACTAAAAAGAGAAAATAGAAAAATTAGCCGGGCATGGTGGCAGGCACCTGTAATCCCAGAGACTCAGGAGGCTGAGGCAGAAGAATTGTTTGAACCCGGGAGAAAGAGGTTGCAGTGGGCAAGATCATGCACCACTGCACTCCAGCCTGAGTAACAGAGCAAGACCCTGTCTCAAAAAGAAAAAAAAAAATGTTGTTTGACGACTGTTAATTAGTTACCATATTCAATGAATTCAAATATTATGGTGCAAACTATTACTTCTTAAGCAGGTGTTATGCACCAAATATTATTTAAGATATTTTACGTGTAGTATTTCTAAACCTTACTACAAATCTGTGATAAAGCTATTATTATTATTGTTCTTACAAATAAGAAAAATGTTCCGGCCGGGCGCAGTGGCTCACGCCTATAATCCCAGCACTTTGGGAGGCTGAGGCGGCTGGATCATGAGGTCAAGAGATCGAGACCATCCTGGTCAACAAGGTGAAACCCCGTCTTTACTAAAAATACAAAAATTAGCTGGGCATGGTGGTGCACGCCTGTAGTCCCAGCTACTCGGGACGCTGAGGCAGGAGAATTGCCTGAACCCAGAAGGCGGAGGTTGCAGTGAGCCAATATTGTGCCATTGCACTCCAGCCTGGGTAACAACAGTGAAACTCCGTCTCAAAGAAAAAAAAAAAAAGAAAGAAAATTGTTCCTCAGAAGCGTGAACTTACCCCTGGCCACATGGCTACCTCAAGAATGAGAGAATTTATATTGTAGTGTTTAATCGTTTAAATGGGCATTCTTTCCATGACTCTTGAAAGCTTGAACCTTCAATGACTCTGATGCCATATGTGACTTACACCATTCACTCAGGGACAGCGTTTAGAAGAGCCATAATAAGAGTCCTAGGGAACCTGTTAATATATTTAGGGAAAATATCTCAGGCAAGCTACATGGCTGGTTTAAAACCTTGGTTCTCCTCCATACCAAGCTGGGAATAACAAGACCTGCATCCCTGGACTGAAGTAATTTTTAAAAAATTCTCTTCATCTGGTAAGCCAACTGATATTATTAGTGGTTAGGGACCTGGGGATCTCCACAGCCAGAATTCAAACTGCTAGCACATTGCTATTTAACGGCAATTTGTGGTTCACTCTTAATCACTAAAAGCAGTATATGGTAATTACAAATAGCACCCCAGAACAGGTGCATATGGAATCCCAAATACAAATATTAACACATAACCTCAAATTAACAAGCATTTGAAGTAAATTGATGAATTAAAAGATAAACAATCAAACTGAAAAATGGAAGAAATATCCAAAGCCCCAAAGTTAATGGAGCCAATGCAAATTTTATTAAAAACGTATTTTATATTCTTGAACAGTGGGAGTGGATGTTATATCCTTGGGGTAGGAATGACTATTGTAAAAGAAATCCGATAGATATATTTAAAATTATTTATTGATTTTTTAAATTTATTTTTGAGACATGCAGGCTGGAGCGCAGTGGCACATTCTCGGGTCACTGCAAACTCTGCCTCCCAGGTTCAAGTGATTCTTCCACTTCAGCCTCCTGAGTAGCCAGGACTACAGGCATGTATCACCACGCCTGGCTAATTTTTGGGATTTTAGTAGAGACGAGGTTTCACCATGTTGGCTAGGATGGTCTCAATCTCTTCACCTTGTGATCTGCCCACCTCAGCCTCCCAAAGTACTGGGATTACAGGCATGAGCCACCGCACCTGGCCTACTTATTTACTTTTTAAGAGACAAGGTCTCACTGTGCTGACCAGGCTGGTCTCACAATCCTCCCGCCCAGGGCTCCCAAAGCATTTAGATTATAGGCATGAGTCAGTGCAACCAGCCTGCAAATCAATATCTTTAAAAGACAAAAATATTATCAAAGAGGAAAACATTTAATTAGGGATGTGGACAGAACAGACAAATTTTTAAAAAACTGAAATTGAGAAGAAGCTTACTGAAAATAAAGAATGAAGTTTAATGATATAGGAATTTAAAGTGCCTAGATGAAGAAATAAGAATCATGATCTAACATGATTTCTAAAAAGAGAAATTAAAAATATGAAAAAAGAAATAATCAGAGATAATAAAAAAACATAGTACAAGCTAATGAAGTCATAGTTATTCACGGGAGGGGGCTGCAAATGCTCATGGAAAATAAATAAAAAATTACATCATATATGTTGTGCAGAAAGGTCATTAAATCAAGCATGATGAGAAAATTTTCATATTTCTGAAAAGAATAAAAAATAATGAACTACAAAGAATAATAGTATCCCAACAGAATCATGACAACCATTGATTGTTAGATGACAGTGGATTTCTGTACTGACCTATAGCAATATTCAAGAGAGAATGAAAGCCAAGAATAGTTTCAGTAATACAAGAACTGAGAATCCTTACCACCCACAGACATATTCTAAAACATATTATGAAATTATAGGTTAGCAAGACAGATTTAAACATTCGAAAGGCAGATGTAGAATAAAAAGAAAAAAGCAGAAAAACCAGTGATATGATTAAATATAAAAGTCATTCAACAATAAAATATAATAATAATCTGGAAAGCATTTCAGGGAAATAAAATGGAGGGGAGGGAAATTCTTGAATTTTATTTAAAGTCTGTATAACTTAAATGTAAATCTTATAAGTATGGAGAATTCTACTGTTTGATCTTTGTGGCTACATACAAATGTAGAAAAAATATCACATGAATGGGAGTGATGTGTAGCAACTTCAGGAGAGTAATGGCTGGGCGCGGTGGCTCAAGCCTGTAATCCCAGCACTTTGGGAGTCCGAGGTGGGTGGATCACCAGGTCAAGAGATCGAGACCATCCTGGTCAACATGGTGAAACCCCATCTCTACTAAAAATACAAAAAATTAGCTGGGCATGGTGGCGCATGCCTGTAATCCCAGCTACTCGGGAGGCTGAGGCAGGAGAATTGCCTGAACCCAGGAAGCGGAGGTTGCGGTGAGCTGAGATCGTGCCATTGCACTCCACCCTGGGTAACAAGAGCGAAACTCTGTCTCAAAAAAAAAAAAAAAAAAAGGAGAGTAATAATCTCTAAATAGACATGGGAATAATATCAAGAATGGAAAGGACTAGTATGTTTACTGATTTTTTTCTCGTTTAATCTCAAACAAAAAATGTGATTAAAAATACAGCCGGATGGTGGCTACCTAATTGTTTGTTATAATATTCATCTTGAAATCTAGATGTCTGAAATATTTCATAATGACATACTAAAAAAAAGGACTAACTGAACTTTTATTTAGAAAACAAAGTTAAAATTCTAAATTATAATATACATAAATACTTTCCAAATGGGCTAAAGAGTTTAATTTAAGGCAAATATAAAAATATTAAAAAGAAGTTCTAAATATCTCCTGTAATCTTCTGGTAAGAGCAAGCCTGTTTAAGCAAAAGAATGCACCTGAAATCCTAAAGAAAAAGATTGACAAATTTATATAAAAATTAAATACTTTTTAGAAATGAAATATATCAACAAAGTAACATTTAAATTGACAGATTGAGGTAAAATATCTATTTCTCCTCTATAAATTATATATATTTAAGTAAATATTTATTTTAGATAAAATTTAAACTGACATTCAGATAAAATATTTATTTCTCCTCTTTAAAATAGATAAATATATCAATAATTTTAAAAAACCACTAAGATTAATAAGAAATGGACAATTATATAGAAAAAAGACAAAATATATGAATAGTTTATGTGCAAAATATTATAATATATATTTTAATAAATATATAACAAAATAAATACAAACTAAAGTAGACTTAATTTGTTTATTACATTAACAAGAATAACCAGAAATGATTGATGATATCAGATTTTGTTAAGATTGTGGTAAACCACAATAACTCATTTATCAATAAAAGTACAATATATAAAGCATTTGCAATAATATCAAAATTTAGAATTTGCTTTTCTAATTATCCACTGACTAGGTATAACCCAAAGAATTACATTCATATGTGCACAAAAAATATATATGCTTGAATGTTTAATGTAGCAGCATTTTGATTAGCATGAAATGCTTGAATATCAACTAAGTTTCATTCAATATAGAATATAAAACTGATGCCTTTATAGTATGAGTTACAATATACAAATAAAAAGAATGAAATTAAACCTGTACAGGCATATCTGGACTTTTATGTCACAATAAACAATGAAGTAATGTTTCAAAATGATATACACGTTATTTCTGGCTAAATCATATAAAACTAAACCGTATATGTATATATGCTACATATGTATGTATATAGATTCTTAAACAGAGATCTCGTACAGCTAGTTATTTGCAATGATTTCTCTTGATAAGGGAATTGCATCTGGGGTTGAGGAAAGTTGTATGGTATGTGTTTTTCACTTAATATACTTTTCAGTATTATTTGGATGTTTATCATGAAAATGCATTCACATGTTTTGTTAGGTTTTTTTATTTATTAGATCAAATGTTTTAGCACCAGCCAGAGACTCTCTACATTTCCTTTGAGGCACTTATCTAAACTATAACACTTGAAATTACTTGAGCATATCTCTGTTTAATATCTACAGTCCCCTTGGCCCTTCCCTCCTGGCAGCTTGAAAAGCTCCAGGCATCATATCTCTGTTGAAGGCAAGAAGAAAGTAGGAAGGGACAATGCTGAGTGTATCTGTCTCTTATTATCAAGAAAGCAGAAATTCCCAGAATCCCAAGAAACTTTGGCTTAGATCTCATGGTATCTAACTGTTGCATGAGCAAGCCCAGTTGTAAAGGAGGCTTTAAAAGTGAGTACGTATTTTTCCAGACTTCATGCTTCTAAAGATCAGAAGAAAAAGTTTGCCGAGGGCTGTTGGGTCAGCATCTATCACATCAGGTTTTAAATTTTTACCTGATAATGTAAATTTTACATAAATTCTGTCAATGGCATTTAGCTGATAGCAGAAAGTATCTGCCCTACAGGCATGCCAGATAATATGATTTCCAACTCACTGTCTCTAAGTAAGTATTCATAATTAGACATAACTATGAGTAAGAGAACCAATGTTTAGGAAAGCTTTACTGAAGAATGTGGCCTGCCCTTTCCAAATTCTTTAAGTTCTATTCTATAAATAAGCCATCCAGCATAGCACCATGTACTCTCCTACCTCCTTTTTTTGTGCTGAAGTATCTTTGAATTGCTTTTCGCAAATTGGTCTTGGCAGTGACACCATCGTTCATTCATGAAGAATATAATAAGAAATCACCCTGTGAAACTAATTACTACGTTTCCTTATAAATTATCTCTGTAGTGTTGCATAATATACAACTTCATCAATTAAACAATTACTATGTTTTGAAATCTTTTTTCTAAATTTAAGAGTAAACACTAAAATATTTACTGTCATGATTTTTATAGTCATGATATTTAATGTCTGCTTTAGTGTTATATTGATGTTTTGGAATTCATTTAACTTATTTTCTTCTAATCATACAGCTGTTTCTGATGTTGTGTCTGGTATAAGAAACGTTTTAATGAACGTCTTTGTCACTAATTGTTTTTGACCCTCAATGACTATTCCCAGAAATGGATCAATGGATAAGAATGGGTTTAAATCCTTTAATTTGCAATGAAGTGGTATTTTAAGAAAAGTGAATGACATGAACTCCTGAGGAGAAGGCTAAGGAATATTTTATTTGAAAGAACTGTAATGATCAAGGAAATGGCAGTAAGCCTAATATGTGATTTGGCACAGCAGACATATTGATTTGGTGTGAGCGAGGGTAATACTGAGGAGTTGAGGTTAAAAATGTATTCATAAAATAAACTGAGAAACAAAAGGGAGTCCTTAGAGAGATGATAGGACAAAATCTTCCACCATAGTTTGAGTGAGTTGACTGGATTTGCAGGTAGTATAACACCTCTGATGCCATTTGTAGGAGAAGGATGATAATGTGAAAATAGGTTTGGAGGAGACTTAACCTGTGGTGCATGAAATGAAATTAAGTGGGAAGTGATTGAATGCAAAAAGTTGTGCTAGAGGGCAACTAGAATAATAGGGGCATGAAATAATTATCACTGGGATCATATTACATTGCGTATTAACACTGTACTTGTTTTCTTTTAATTTTTTAATTTAATAAGAAATATGAAGAAAGTTTATATGAATGCAAAAAGTGCTTATGCATTTGCATTTGTATTCTCGGTATAGTCTTATTTTCTTTGACCCCATCCTTCATAATTCCAAGTGTATGAGTCTGCATGTTTTTTTCAATACAGTCATGCATTGCTTAATGACAGGAATACATTTTGAGAAAGGCATTATTAGGCAATTTTGTCATTGTGGGAATGTCAGAGAGTGTACTTACATAAATCTAGGTGGTATAGCCTACTGCATACCTAAGCTATGTGGTGTAGGTATAGCTTATTTTTCCTAGGCTACAAACCTGTGTGGCTTGTTACTGTACTGAATATTGTAGGTGACTAACACAATGGTAAGTATTTGTGTATCTAAACATTTAAATATAGAAAAGATACAGTAAAAGTATGGTATTATAATCTTATGGGACCACCATCCTATACGCGGTTTGTTGTTGATCTAAACATTATTATGGGATGGATAGCTGTACAAGGACTCCTATCCATTCCTACGTGTACATACAACTAGGTATACATACTCAAGTATACACTTCTATATAGTACAGTCATATATATATGTATATATTTTCACTATCGATTCAGGAGTATGCCTTTTTACACCTTCCTACCATGAAGTATTATAGCTCCTTATGAATTGTGCTAAATAGATAGTTGTAGAAAATAACTCAATACCACTTTAGTTTTATCTGACTACCGGTAAATTATAGCATTTTAATGAGTTAGTTGGATATAAACTTTTCCTCTTCTGTGAAATCTTTATTCATGTTCTTTATATCCCAAATGAATTATTTGTGTGCAACTTATAAATGAAGATTTCTTTGTGTATTATAATCACAGCCTTTGTCATCAGATTTTCAATTTTTTAGTGTTTTTACTTATGTATGAATTTTTGTCAGTTAGTATCTTTTAAGCTGTATATTTTCAAATTTGCTTCTGTTTATTTTGTAACTTCTGGAATTCCAGTCTCACAGAAGTCTGTCTCACTTTGTGTACCATGTACCCATCACCCTGATTATCATTTTTTTGCAAGAGTTTAATACATTATTTACATTTTTATTATAATCCATCCATAAGATTTAATTTTGGAAATGTAAGAAATGAGAGGCCGGGTGCAGTGGCTCAAGCCTGTAATCCCAGCACTTTGGGAGGCTGAAGCAAGTGAATCACAAGGTCAGGAGATCAAGACCAGCCTGGCCAAGATGGTGAAACCCAGTATCTACTAAAAATATAAAAATTAGCCAAGCATGGTGGTGTACACCTGTAATCCAGCTACTCAGGAGGCTGAGGTGGAGAATTGCTTGAACCTGGGAGGCAGAGGTTGCAGTGAGCCGAGATCACACCACTGTATGCCAGCCTAGGCAAAAGAGTGAGACTCTGTCTCAAAAAAAAAAGAAAAGAAAAGAAATAAATTTTAAATTTTAAACCCCACTCCTCCACCACAAGGAGAGCTAGCTTTGTCAATACTATTTATTGAGAATATTTTTCCACTGAATAATCGCCAAAGCTGTAGATATACATCCTATATACTGGGGTCTAATTCTGGATTCTCCACTCAGTTCCACTGTTCCATACATATTTTTCTATACTAATAGCATATTAACTTCTTCATGGACACTTTACAGCATATTGTGTTGCTTGGAAATGTAATTTTTCCCTCACTGTTCCTTTTCTACTTTATTTGGCTATTTGTAGGTATTTGTTCTTCCATTTGAGCTTCAAAATTATTTTATTCAATTGTTCACAAAATACCCTTTGATATTCTCTTTTTTCTCTTTTCTTTTATTTCCCTCCCTCCCTCCCTTTCTTCCTTCTTTCCTTCCTTCTTTTTTTTGAGACAAAGTCTCACTCCATCATCCAGGCTAGAGTGCAGTGGCGCAGGGTCTGCTCACTGCAACCTCTCCCTCCCAGGTTCAAGTCATTCTCCTGTCTCAATCTCCTGAGTACCTGAAATTACAGGTTTGCACCATGTCACTCAGCTAATTTTTGTGTTTCTAGTAGAGACCAGATTTTACCATGTTTGCCAGGCTGATCTGAAACTCCTGGCCTCAAGTGACCCACCCACTTCAGCCTCCCAAAGTGCTGGGATTATAGGCATGAGCCAGGACACCCAGTCCCCTTTTGAGAGTCTAATAGAAATTGCACTGAATTTATATAGTAATTTTTGGGAAATTTCTAGCTTATAGTAAATTCATACAAAGTTTTCCTTAGTATATGCCTTTAAATTGGTTTTTAAATTGTATAGTTTTTCTTATTTTAAATGAAATTATTCTCTCTTTGATTTATAGCACTTATTATGACTAGAGAAATGCTCTCATTGCTTTTATATTTTACTTTTATTCAGCCATCCTACACATTTTTTAAATTAATTGTAGTGATTTTTACTGAAGTCATTGGGTCACCAGAAAAAAAATGAAGAATTCAATATGTGTTCTAGTTATTAATTTTCCTGTCATTGCTTTTAAAAATGTAGATACAATATTAAATCAAAATTATATTAACAGATATTACTCCCTAGTTTCTGATTTACTTTAAAATCAGCTTAGTATCTCAATAAATATTAGTACAATATGTGCTTAAAATTTATAATAATTGTTTTTTTAATGTAAAGTCATTTACTTCTATTTCTACTTCAGTTCGAGTTTTCACAAAGAACAGCTGGTTAATTTTTCCTGATGCTTTTCCAATATTTAATATGATATGACATTTTTTACAACATTTCTATTATAAGCTTTTTAAAGCTGGGCATGGTGGCTTATGCCTATCATACCAGCAATTTAGTAGGCCAAGATGGGAGGATTGCTTGAGCCCAGAAGTTTAAGAACAGCCTAGGCAACATAGTGAGATCCTGTCTCTACAAAATATCTTTTAAAATTGGCCAAGTGTCGTGGCACACACCTGTAGTTGTGGCTACTCAGGAGGCTGAGGCAGGAGGATCACTTGGGCCCTGGAGTTTGAGACTGTAGTGAGCTATTGCTGTGCCACTGCACTCCAGCCTGGGCAAGAGAAAGAGACCCTATCTCTAAAGATAAAATAAAATAAAATATTTCAGCTTGAGGTGTTGATTATTACTACAAATGATACCTATATAATTTCTTTGTAGTTCAACAACCATTAATATATTAGCATATTTCCCTTACCTATGTGTGTAATATGTTGCTGAACCACTTGAAAGTAGGTCACAAACATTATGAAACTTCATTGTAATAAGAACTTTATTATACAAATTCATAATATAACTATTACGCATAAGAAAACATTTTTCTAATATCTAATATTTAGAACAGATTTCAATTATTTTATTTGCTGTATATATATTCTTTTGAACAACTTCATTGAAGAACAATTTATGTTGAACACAGTTTACTTATTTTTAGTATATAGTTCAATTTTTTTTCTTTTTTTTAATTGTACTTTAAGTTCTGGGGTACATGTGCAGATCATGCAGGATTGTTGCATAGGTACATACATGGCAATGTGGTTTGCTGTCTCCATCCCACCATCACCTACATTTGGCATTTCTCCCCATGTTATCCCCCTGACCTCCCCACCCCCTCGGTATCCCTCTCTTTGCCCCCACCAACAGACACCAGTGTGTGATGCTGCCCTTCCTATGTCCCTGTGTTCTCATTGTTTGACATATGCCTATGAGTGAGAACATGTGGTGTTTGATTTTCTGTTCTTGTGTCAGTTTAGGGAGAATGATGGTTTTCAGATTCATCCATGTCCCTACAAAGGACCCGAACTCATCATTTTTTATGGCTGCACAGTATTCCATGGTATATATGTGCCACATTTTCCTTGCCCAGTCTATCATCAATGGGAGTTTAGGTTGGTTACAGGTCTTTGCTATTGTAAACAGTGCTGCTATGAACATATATGTGCATGTATCTTTATAATAGAATGATTTATAATCCTTTGGGTATATACCCAGTAATGAGATTGCTGGGTCAAATGGAGTTTCTATTTCTAGGTCCTTGAGAAAATGCCATACTGTCTTCCACAATGGTTGAGCCAGTTTACACTCCCACCAACAGTGTAAAAGTGTTCCTATTTCTCCACGTCCTCTCCAACATCTGTTGTCTCCAGATTTTTTAATGATCGCCATTCTAACTGGTGTGAGGTGGTATCTCAATGTGGTTTTGATTAGCATTTCTCTAATAATCAGGGTGATGAGCATTTTTTCATATAGTTGTTGGCCTCATATATGTCTTCTTCTGAAAGGTGTCTGTTCATATCCTTTGCCTACTTTTGGATGGGTTTGTTTGTTTTTTTTCTTGTAAATCTGTTTTAGTTCTTTGTAGATTCTGGATGTTAGCCCTTTGTCAGATGGGTAGATTGCTAAAATTTTTTCCCATTCTGTTGGTTGCCAGGTCACTCTGGAGTTTAATTAGGTCCCATTTGTCTATTTTGGCTTTTGTTGCCAATGCTTTTGGTGTTTTAGTCATGAAGCACTTGCCTGTGCCTATGTCCTGAACGGTTTTGCCTGGGTGTTCTTCTAGGGTATTTATGGTGTTAGGTCTTATGTTTAAGTGTTTAATCCATCTGGAGTTAATTTTAGTGTAAGGTATCAGGAAGGGGTCCAGTTTCTGCTTTCTCTACGCCACTAGCCAGTTTTCCCAACACAATTTATTAAACAGAAAATCCTTTCCCCATTCCTTTTTTTTTCAGGTTTGTCAAAAATCAGATAGTTGTCGATATGTTACATTGCCTCCAGGGCCACTGTTCTGTTCCATTCATCTCTATCTCTGTTTTGGTACCAGTACCCTGCTGTTTTGATTTTGTAGAATTATCGTATAGTTTGAAATCAGGTAACATGTTGTCTCTGTCTTTGTTCTTTTTGCTTATAAATGCCCACCATATAAATTCTCTGGAGGGCATTTATTGGTATAAATTTATTGCTTAGAATTGTCTTCACTTCACGGGCTCCCTTTTGGTTCCATATGAAGTTTAAGGTGTTTTTTTTTTCCAGTTCTGTGAAGAAGATCATTGGTAGCTTGATGGGGATAATGTTAATCTATAAATTACTTTGGGCAGTATGGCCATTTTCATGATATTGATTCTTCCTAACCATGAGCATGGAATGTTTTTCTATCTGTTTGTGTCCTATCTTATTTCCTTGAGCCGTGGTTTGTAGTTCTCCTTGAAGAGTTCCTTTACATCCTTTGTTAATTGTGTTCCTAGGTATTTTATTCTCTTTGTAGCAATTGTGAATGGGAGTTCACTCATGATTTGGCTCTCTGTTAGTCTGTTATTGGTGTATAGAAATGCTTGTGATTTCTCACATTGATTTTTGTATCCTGAGACTTTGTTGAAGTTGCTTATCAGTTTAAGGATATTTTGGGCTCAGATGATAGGGTCTTCTGAATATACAATAATGTCATCTGCAAATAGAGACAATTTGACTCCTTGTTTCATAATTGAATACCCCTTAGATTTTTGTCTTGCCTAATTTCTCTGGCTGGAACTTCCAATACTATATTGAATAGGAGTAGTGAGAGGGCATCCTTGCCTAGTGCCAGATTTCAAAGGGAATGCTTCCAGTTTTTGCCCATTCAGTATGATATTGACTGTAGGTTTGTTGTAAATAGCTTTTATTATTTTGAGATATGTTCCTTTGATACCTAGTTTATTGAGAGTTTTTAGCATAAAGGGCTGTTGAATTTTGTTGAAGGCCTTCTCTGCATCTATTGAGATAATAATGTGGATTTTGTGTTTGTATCTGTTCAGGTGGTGGATTACATTTATAGACTTGAGTATGTTGAACCACCCTTGCATCCCCGGGATGAAGCCTACTTGATCATGATGCTGTTGCAATCGATTTGCCAGTATTTTATTGAAGATTTTTGCATCAATGTTCATCATGGATATTGGCCTGAAGTTTTCTTTTCTTGTTGAGTCTCTGCCGGGATTTGGTATCAGGATGATGTTGGTCTCATAAAATGATTTGGGAAGGATTCCCTCTTTTGTATTTTTTGGAATAGTTTCAGAAGGAATGGTACCAGCGCCTCTTTGTATGTCTAGTAGAATTCAGCTGTGAACGTATCTGGACCTGAACTTTTTTTGTTTGGTAGGCTATTAATTGCTACCTCAAATTCAGCCCTTGTTATTGGTCTGTGAAGATTTCAACTTCTTCCTGATTTAGGCTTGGGAGGGTGCAAGTGTCCAGGAATTTATCCATTTCTTCCAGGTTTACTGGTTTATGTGCACAGAGTTGTTTGTAGTAATCTCTAATGGTAGTTTGTATTTCTATGGAATTGGTGGTGATATCTCCTTTTCTGTTTTTTATTGCATCTATTTGTTTCTTCTCCCATTTGTATTTTATTAATCTGGCTAGTGGTCAGTCTATTTTGTTGATCTTTTCAAAAAACCAGCTCCTGAATTTATGGATTTTTTGAAGGTTTTTTTGTGTTTCCATCTCCTTCAGTTGTGCTCTGAACTTAGTTATTTCTTGTCTTCTGCTAGCTTTTGAGTTTTTTTTGATCTTGCTTCTCTAACCCTTTTAATTGTGATGATAGGGTGTCGATTTTAGATATTTTCTTGCTACTCTGGTGGGCATTTATTGCTATAAATTTTCCTCTAGACACTGCTTAAAAATGTCCCAGAGATTCTGGTACATTGTGTTTTTGTTTGCATTGGTTTCAAAGAGCATCTTTATTTCTGCCTTCATTTCATTGTTTATCCAGTCAACATTCAGGAGCACGTTGTTCAGTTTTCATGAAGTTATGCAGTTTCAGTTAGTTTCTTAATTCTGAGTTCTAATTTGATTGCCCTGTTATCTGAGAGACTATTTGTTATGAATTTTGTTCTTTTGCATTTGCTGAGGAATGATTAACTTCTGATTATGTGGTCAATTTTAGAGTAGGTGCAATGCAGTGGTGAGAAGAATGTATATTCTGTGGATTTGGGGTGGAGATTTCTGTAGATGTCTATAAGGTCTACTTGGTCCAGTTCTGAGTTCAAGTCCTAGTTAATTTTCTGTCTCATTGATCTGTTATATTGACAGTGGAGTGTCAAAGTCTCTCACTATTATTGTGTGGGAGTCTAAGTCTCTTTGTAGGTCATTAAGAACTTGCTTTATGTACCTGGGTGCTCCTGTATTGGGTGCATATATATTTAGGATCATTAGCTCTTCTTGATGCATTGATCCTTTTACTATTATGTAATGCCCTTCTTTGTGTCTTTTGATCTTTGTTGATTTAAAGTCTGTTTTATCAAAGACTAGGATTGCAACTCCTGATTTTTTTTGCTCACCATTTGCTTGATAAATCTTCCTCCATCCTTTTATTATTAGCCTATGTGTTTCCTTGCATGTGAGATGGGTTTCCTGGATATAGCACCCAATGGGTCTTAAATTTTTATCCAATTTGCTCGTCTGTATGAAGCCAGTATTATTATTATATGAAAAATAAAGAAATAATATGAAAAAACAACTGGTAAATCAATATCCTTCATAATAATCAAAACCATTAACATTTTAGCAAATATGAGAAAACATTACATGAAAATCATAATACACGATGACCAGGTAGTTTTTAATTTAGAAAGCAAATTTTGCTTAACATTTAAAAAAATCAATAAATGTACTTTTATTTACTGTAAGCTATGCATAGTGACTTCCTTCTAAAAAGTACAGTATGAAAAGAGGGAGATAAATAGAATAACCTTATAGTAGAGAAATCTGACAATACCTTAGACAAGTTATCAAGGTCAACATCAACAGTTATAAACCATATGGATAGTACGTACTGTTAATATAATGTAATGAAAATCGTACTTCACCTCAGTGATTTTACTACCTAAAACCCATAATCTTAATCTAATCACAAGAATAACTTTAGAAAAATTCCAAAGAGGATGTTTTATTAAATACCTAACCAATACTCTTCAAACAATTTTCAAACATAGGGAAAGTCTAAGAAACGGTTACAGCCAAAAGGAACCTAAGTTGACATATATAAATGTAGTATGGTGCCCTGGATGGAATCCTGGAAAAGGATGTTAAGTGAAAACAAAGGAAATCTGAACAAACTATAGATTTTAGTTAATAATGTGTCTATTTTTCATCAGTGGTAATAAATTTGTCAGTTATCTAAGGTATAGTAATAGAGGGCACTGGTGTAGCATCCATGGTAACACATAGTATTTTCTCAAGTTGTCTTTAAATCTAAAACTCCTCTAAAACTGAAATCTATTTTAGATAAGTTAAATCAATGTAATTCCTCACATGAATAAACTTAAAAACAGATGGTCATCTCATTAGATGCATAGAAAGCACTGACAAAATCCGTCATCCATTCCGAATAAAAACTCTCAGCAAACTATAAATATAAGGGAACTTCCTCATGCTAATAAGGGTATCTATGAAAAACATATAGCTATCATAATATTTAATGATGAGTAATTGAATGTTAACCCAAGGTTATAAACAAGGTAAAAAACTCCTTTCTTAAAAATTTCTTCACTTTGTATGGCATGTTTTAGCCAGTGGCATAATTTTTAAAAAGAAAAAAAAAGTCATGGCTGGGCGCGGTGGCTCATGCCTGTAATCCCAGCACTCTGGGAGCCTGAGGCGGGTGGATCACGAGGTCGAGAGATCGAGACCATCCTGATCAACATGGTGAAACCCCGTCTCTACTAAAAATACAAAAAAAAATTAGCTGGGCACGGTGACGCCTGCCTGTAATCACAGCTACTCAGAAGGCTGAGGCAAGAGAATTGCCTGAACCCAGGAGGCGGAGGTTGCGGTGAGCCGAGATCGCGCCATTGCCCTCCAGCCTGGGTAACAAGAGCGAAACTCTGTCACAAAAAAAGGAAAGAAAAAAAAATCATTCACAATTAGAAAGGAAGAAACAAAACTACCTTATTTGTAGAATATATTATCATCTGTGTATAAAATGCTATGAAATTTTTTAAGGATGCTATAACTAAGTGAATTTACCAATGTGGTATGATAGAAGCTCAATATAAAAATTCAGTTATATTTCTATATACTAGCAACAAACACTTGAAAATTATAATAAAAATACAATTTCTGATGACACATAAAAAAATATAAAAGGCCAGGTGCAATGGCTTACACCTATAATGCAGGCACTTTGGGAGACCAAGGTGGGAGGATCACTTGAAGCCAGGAGTTCAAGACAAGCCCAGGAAACATTCTGAAATCTAGTCTCTAGTAAATAAATAAATAACCAAATAATTAAAAAGAAAATATAAAAGACTTAGAGATTAATATAATAAAAAAGATAAGACATGTATACCAACATTTACAAACCATTTTTAAGAGCAATTAAAGATGAATTAAATGAATAAAGTGATGTGTTAATGAATAAAATTCCAATGTTGTTTAAGAAGTCAGTTACTTGCAAAGTGATACATAGATTCATGAAAATTCTAATCAGTGTCCGAGTAATGTTTACGTAAAAATTGGTAAGCCATTTCTAATATTCAAATGGAATTAAAAATAACCTAGATAAAACAACTTTGAACAAGAAGAGCAATGTTGGAAGATTCATACTACGAATATCATTTTAAAGTTTCATTGATAAAGGCAGTGCTGATAAGACGGTAAATACTTTAATGGAATAGAATAAAATGCCCAGAAATAGATTATTACATATATGTGGATTTTTTACAAATATAAAAAGGTAATTCAGGGCAAAAAGAAAAGTTAACCCAACAAATGATCTGAGACAATTGTACATCTGCTTGTAAAAAATTGACCTAAAACTTATACTATATACATACATTAACTCAAAATGAATCATATACCTAAATATGAAAGTTAAAGAATAAAACTTGTATAAGAAAATATAGGAGAAAAACTTTCTGACCTTGTTTTAGGAAAGATTTTTTTTTAGTACAACATGAAAAACATGCTCTCTAACTTATATTTTCTTTAAATTGCACTTAATCAAAATTAAAAACATCTTATTATCTCTTATATTTTGAACTGGAGAGAGGGAGAATGGACGTGAATAAATGGTACGTGTGTGTGTGTGTGTGTGTGTGTGTGTGTGTATGTGTGTGTGTCAGAGAGAGAGAAATTGAGCTTTCCTATTACAGCCTAAGAACATGTTTGTGATATATATATATATCAGACATATACATATCACGTATATATATCCATATACATATTAAAAGTAATTATGTGATCTGAAAAAAATGCAGGAATTTCGGAATTATTTTTTGGAAACATTGCTTCTGTATCCCAGATTTTAGAAACTGTTACAAACTCTTCGTTCTTTGTTTTGTTCCATGCTAACCATCTATTGTTAATTTTTACACACTTTAATGGCTCAATAAAATATAATATAACTGAAAGAAAAATGAAAAACATCTCCTCAAAAAACAGAATAAAAAGATAAGCCACAAATATGTACTTGTATCCAGAATATATAAAGAGATCTTAAAACTCAACTATTACAAAGTAAATAAAGCAGTTTTTAAAATATGTACAGACACTTCACCAGTGAGAATATATGAACGGGAAATAAGCACCTGCAGTGACGCACAACGTTATTACTCACTAAGGAAATACAAATTAAAACTACAATAAAATAACATCAAACATCTATTAGAATGTCTAAAATTTAAAGGGAAAGCCCATAACCAATGATGGCAAGGAAATGAAGCAATTGATAATTCCACATATTGCTGGTGAGAATGTAAAATTGTAAAATTGTTTTATAAAACAATGTAGTAGTTTCTTAAAAGTTAAGTGTAAATCTTTCAAACAATTCTGTCATTCCATTCTTTGATATTTCACAAATGCATGTTTTAATACAACAATTGCAAATAAATATTTTTTTTACTTTTTTGTCTTTTTAAAATTTATTTTTGATATTTATCCCTAGTGTCATGCCGTAAATATGCATCATGCATTAATGTACATTCAGATTATGTATTTGTGTACTTCAGTGTTCTGTAGTTTCTATAGTTTTAAGGTAGGCTAATGATTATGGGGTATACTTTTAAGGCAAACTCTGTATTTCAGAAAAGTAAATAGTGGATTCACTCCCCCCCCCTTTTTTTTAAAGAAAGAGAAAGAGAAAGGGGTAGAGAGAACAGTCTTGCGCTATTGCCCAGGCTGGAATGCAATCTAAAACATTACACCTGTTTTGAGCCGTGGTTTGTAGTTCTCCACTTTTATGCTGATGATTGTGCTTAACAGCAGAGACAGGAAGGAATAAGGGAAGAAAATAACAAACAAACAGCCAACCAATATTTCATTTAAGTCTGTGAAATGCTATGCAAATGCTGAAGAGTAATTTATTTCCAATTAGGTGGTCACTTTCAAAACAGGTGTAATGTGATACTGAGAAAAAGGTATGTTCTGTGGACCTGGGGTGAAGAATTCTATAAATATTCACTGAGTTTACTTGTTCCAGGTCTGAGTTCAAATCATAGATGTCCCTGTTAATTTTCTATCTCATTGATCCATCAAATATTAACAATGTGGTGTCAAAGACTTCCGCTGTTATTGTGCAGGAGTCCAAGTCTCTTTTTAAGTCATTAAGAACTTGTCTTATGTATCTGGGTGTTCCTATATTGGGTGCGTATATATTTATGATCATGGACTCCTGTTGTTGCATTGATCCTTTTACCATTCTGTAATTTAGGATTAATATTGGTATTTGTGAGTTTAATATTGTCGTTTAATGCTAGCTGGCTATTTTGCCCATTAGTTGATATGGATTCTTCATTATTGACATACTCTTTACCTTTTGGTAAGTTTTTGGGATGACAGGTACTGGTTGTTCCTTTCTGTGTATAGTGTTTCTTTCAGAAGCTCTTGTAAAGCAGGCCTGGTGGTGATGAAATCTCTGAGTGTTCGCTTGTTCGTGAAAAATTTTATTTTTCCTTCATTTATGAAGCTTAATTTGACTGTATATGAGATTCTGGGTTGAAAATTCTTTTCTTTGAGGATATTGAATATTGACCCCCACTCTCTTCTAGTTTGTAGGGTTTCAGCTGAGAGATCTGCTGTGAGACTGATAGGCTTCCCTTTATGGGTAACCTGACCTT
>CM052649.1:161931559-161981755 GCA_028533165.1 Leontopithecus rosalia | reverse complement strand
CATAGTCCCATATTTCTTGGAGACTTTGCTCATTCCTTTTTACTCTTTCTTCTCTAATCTTGTCTTCTCGTTTCATTTCATTAAGTTGGTCTTCAACCTCTGATATCCTTTCTTCTGCTTGATCAATTAGACTGTTAAAACCTGTGCATGCCTCGCAAAGTTTTTGCATTATATTCTTCAGTTCCATTAATTAACTTATATTCCTCTCTAGATTGTCTATTCTCATTAGGATTTCATCGTACCTTTTTTCAACGTTCTTAGTTTTTTTACATTGGGCTAGAACATGTTCTTTTCACTCACAGAAGTTTCTTATTATCCACCTTCTGAAGCCTAATTCTGTTATTTGAATGCACTCGTTCTCCATCAGGCCTTGTTCCCCTGTTGATGAGGAACTGTGATCCCCCTGTAAAGGGAGAGGCATTCTGATTTTGGGTATTCTCAACCATTTTACACTGGTTTGTTCCCAACATTGTAAATTTATCCACCTGTCATCTTTGTAATTACCGACTTTCAAATTAGGTCTCTGGGTGGACGTCCAACTTGTTGATTCCCAGTGCTGGAATCTGAGCAACCCACTGTACCACCTAAAACAGTGGTGTTAAGATTAGTGGTGCTTTTCTGTCCATGAAATCTTCGTTCTGGCTTCCTTCTTGAGTCCCTTTTTCAATCAGCTGAATAGGTGACTCTGCCGTCCCGGAGCTCCAAACATCGATGAAAAGGGGACCCAGTCCCGTTTACTCTGCACCAAGAACCACTGTGCTGGGGTGCCAGCAAAACTGCTGCACCAGCCACACGAGTCATGCTGGCAATCAGTGGGGTTCCTCTGCTGGGAATCTCCTGGTCTGTGAGCAACAAAAATTCATCTAAAAGTGTGGCGTCCTCTCATTCTCTATGGTTTCACTGGGAGCTACAATCCTGAGCTGCTAGTAATCAGCCATCTTGGATCTCTCTCTGCAAATAAATATTAAAAGAATCTTTAATTATAGTTTATTTGAAAATATTAAAATGCCCAAATGCCCCTCATTATGTTAATAGCTAAAAAAAAGTTTGGTAGATACAGTGGAACACTATGCAACACTAAAAAATAATAAACACGTTAAAATGGATGACTGAAGTTGCTCACACCTATCTCTTCCACAAAGAAAAATCAACACAATTATAAAACTAAACCCTAGGTGGAATATCTAAGGGAGAACACTGAAATTTAGCAAGGAAGTGATGGAAACCCTCTAAAGCACAGAAACTTGGGATGGCAACAGAAAGGGAAGCAAAGCAACCAGCCAGGATTGACTTGGAGCCAAAAAAGTCTCTTCATTGCAGGTAATAGGTAAGTGCTAAATCCTCAGCTGCCGCCGTTACTGCCATGTGTGCCTGCTACCAAAAAGTCCCACAGTCCTCCCAGACCCTGAATCCAGTATAGGGAGCTGCCTGGTGTACACATAGCTACAATGCTGGAGAAAAGGAAATGATACTGGGTCCCCCTTACCCTGGGACCCAAACTGCCATAGCCTGATGCCATTTTGAGAACAGAGCCATGGCTAGAATGCATCCTTCCCTGGGTGCCAGTAGACCTGTGTCTCTCCATTTCAGAGTCCTTGCTATTATCTCACTACACCCACAAAGAAGGCTGCAATACCACAACCCCAGTTTGACCCAGTGGTAAAACTGTAAAGCTGGCACCTGTGCTCACACATTGCTCAAAAAAAAAAAAAAAAACAGGTGGTCCAACACAACAGGGTGACCACCCCCAAAACTGAGGGAACTGATACATGCACTCCCCATTCCCAGACCTGAGGATCAGTGCTTGGTGCTCATGTTGCCAGCAATCCTACCTTCTTGTGGAGCAAGGCCATCATCTACTACATACACCTTCAGAGTTTGAGAACTGTACTGACCAGTACCCACTGCTTCTGAAAAAGCTGCCCCTGTGACCAGCAAAGTGACACACCCAGCATATTTCTCCATAGTGACAAAGAGCCATCTCCCCCAGCAGCTCGTCCCCACAGTAAAGCAAAGCTACTGCCACCACAGTCACTCAGTCCAGGCCATTGAGCCACTTAAAGATACTGCTAACATTGATTATAGATGAGTAAATCACACAAGATTGTACTAATGCACCAACTCAGAACCAAAGCCCAAGTGTGTTACTCATCCAATACCATAGGATACAACTACAGGAAAAAGTCTTTCCCTACAAAAGCTATTCAATATAATTTGAAGAGGTGATAGTTCCACTAGATGTGCAGATATTAAGATAGGAACACACACACACACACACACACACACACACACACACACACTCTCACACTCTCACATTGAGGATCAAAAAAATATGTGCATATATATATATATATATATATATATATATATAAATTAATTCTTCAATAATAGTCCCCAAAGAAAAGAAAAGCAATTCAAAATAATCATAATAAGGAAATCTTTTGAGATTCAAAAGACTACAGATGAACAATTCAATGAAATCAGGAAAACAATATATAATCTGAAAGAGAAATTCAACATAGATAGATATATAGAAGAAACATACAGAATTGTTAGAGCTAAATAATTAATGAAATTAAAATATATAATTGAGAGCTGCAACAGAGTAGATGACACAGAAGAAAAAAACTTTATAAACTTGAAGACAAATTACAAAAATCAGATGAAATGGAAAAGAAAAAATAACAGAGTAAGCCAATGGAATTATGGGATGTCATTAAGAGAACAAATATTCATATAATAGGGGTACCAAAAGGAGAAGCAATGGGAAATGGTAAAGAAAACCTATTTAATAAAATAACAGTTAAAAACTCAAGTCTTGGGAAAGTTATGGACATTCAGATACAAAAAGCTCAAAATTCCCACAAATATATTCAATACAAAAATGCCCTCTCCTAGGCACATTATATTGAAAATATCAAAAGTTAATGACAACAAGAGAATTCTAAAACAGCAAAAGTGTCAAGTCACTTATAAAGGGATAACCATTAGACTAACAGCAAATTTCTTCAGAAACATTACAGATGAGGAGATAATGGGATGATATCTTCAAAGTGATAAAAGAAAAAAAAAGCCTGTAAGCCAAGAATATTATACCCAGGAAGTTGTTACTCAGAAATGAAGAATTAAAGTCTTTCTCAGATAAGCAACTCAGAGAATTCATCATCCCTAGACAGACTTGCAAAAAATGCTTAAGGGAGTTTTGAAAGTGAAAAGATGATGATTACCATCGTGAATCTGCCCCACCTAGAAAAAAATCTCACTGGAAGAGCATATATACAAATGAGAAAATTAAAGGAAAAGAATCCTATCACTGCAGAAAACCACCAAACTAAAAATATAAATGATATGAGAGAATTCTTTAAAAAGATATACCAAACAACCAGAAAAAAGTAATGACATGGCAGGAGTAAGTCTTCATCTTATTTATAATAGTGTTGAATGTAAATTGTATAAATTTCCAGTTAAAAGATATACATTGGCTGAATGGATTTTAAAAATAGGAATGAACTATATGCTGTGTACAAGAAACTCACTTACCTGTGTAAATACACAGGTCAAAGGTGAAGAAATGGAAATATATATTCCACATAAATTAAAACTAGAAGCAAGCAGCAGTAGTTTTACTTACATCCAATAAATAAACTTCAGGTCAAAACCGTAAAAAAGAGATAAAGTTAATAAATAATTGTAAAAGCATCAATTTTTGCAAAAAAATATCAAAATTTTAAGTATATGTGCATTCAACACTAGGCAACCAGATATAAAAAGCAAATATTAGTAGCTGTAAAGACAGAGGTATACTTTAGTACAGTAATTCTTGGAAACTTTAACACCACACACTCAGCATTGGATATGTCATCTAGACAGAAGATCAAGAAAGAAACATTAGATTTAAATTGCACTACATACCACATGGACCAAACAGACATTTACAGAACATTTCATCCAGTGACTCAAAATATATAGTCTTCTCAGCAATGAATGTAACATTCTCTAGGATAAACCTTATCCTAGGCCACAAAACATAGGTCACTAAACACATATCAACAAATTTTTAAAAATTAAAATTGTATCAAGTATCTTCTCAAACCTCAATGGAATAAAAGAAGAAATAAATGAGAAACTTTGAAAACTTTACAAATGTAACTTTAGAAATTGCATGCTCCTGAACGACAAATTCAATGAAGAAATTAGATGGGAAATTTAAAAATTTATTGAAACAAATGAATATAGAAACACAACATAGCATAATCTATGGGATTACAGCAAAAGTAGTGCTAAGAGGGAAGTTTATAGCAATAAATGCCATCATCAAAATGTGGAAAGGTTTCAAATAAACAACCTAACAATGCCTCAAGGCCTAGAAACTAGAAAAGTTTTCAAGGAATTACAAAAACCAGAGAAAACCAAACTCAAAATCAGTGGAAGGAAAAATGATAAAGATCAGAGCAAAACTTAACAAAATAGAGCCAAAAACATTACAAAAGATCAATGAAACAAAAATTGGTTTTAAAAAGATAATCTGTTAACCATTATTAGATAAGTAAGAAAGAAGAGGTAAGGCCCAAATAAAAAGATTAGATGTAAGAAAGGAGACATTAGAACTGATACTGCAGAAATGGAAAGGATAGTTAGGATTATTATGAACAAGTATACATTAACAAAAAGGAAAACTTAGAAGAAATGGATAAATTTATGGACACATACAACCTACCAAGATTGAACAAGGAAGAAACAGAAAACGTGAATAAATCAGTAATGAGTAACAATGTTGAATCAGAAATAAAAGTCTCTCAACAACAACAGCAAAAAAGCGCAGGACTGAATAGTTTCACTGGTAAATTATACCAAACATTGAAAAACTGGGGTCAGTTCTTCTCAAACTGTCCCCAAAAATACGAGAGGAGGAATTTCTTCAAAACGTATGCAACAATGTCAGCATTATCCTGGTACCCAAACCAGAAAAGGACACACACATACACACACACACATGCAAAAATTACAGACCAATATCCCTGATGCAAAAATTTTCAACAAAATTCTAACAAACCAAATCCAATAACAGATCACAGAATAATATGTCATGATGAATGAGATTCATACCAAGGATGCAAGGGTGGTTCAGCATATGAAAATCAATAAATGTGATGTACAACATCAACAAAATGAAAGACAAAAACATAAGATAATCTCAACAGATACAGGCAGTACATTTGTCAAAACTTAACACTGCTTCATGATAAAAACTCCCAACAAATTAGGTATAGAAACAACACAATAAAGATCATATATGACAAATCCATAGCTAACATTGTACTGAACTGGAAACAGTTGAGAGCTTTTTCTCTAAGAACTGGAAAATGATAAAGATACTCACGTATAACCACTTGTATTTAACATAGAACTGGAAGTCCTAGAGAGAGCAATTAGGCAAGAGAAAGAAACAAAGGTCATCCAAATTGGAAAGGGGAAAGGAGAAATTCAAATTGTTCCTGTTTACAGACAATAGGATCTTATATGGAGAACAAACTAAAGATTCCACCAAAAAACTTTTAGAACTGATAAGTAAATTCAAGAAATTCAATTTCAAGATACATCAAAATATAAGTATCAGTAATGTTTCTATATACCATAACAAACTGGACAAAAACATTAAGGAAGCAATACCATACAATAGCTACAAAATAAATAAATTATCTAGAAAAAAATTAACTGAGAGGGAAATAGCTCTACAATGAAAATTATAAAATATTGATAAAAGAAATTTAAAAAGTACACACAACAAAATATATAGATGTCCCATGTTTATGGATTGAAAGAATTAATTTTTTAAATGACCATATTACCCAAAGTGATGTACAGATTGAATGCTATCCCTATCAAAATACTGATGGCATTCTGCACAGAAATTAAAAAACAATCCCCAAATTCTTATGGAACCACAAAAGATCCCAGATAGCCAAACCAACCCTGAGTAAAAAGAACAAAGCTGGAGGCATCCCACTTCCTGACTTTGAAATATACTATAAAACTGTAGTCAAAAAAAATAGCATAGCACTGGCATAGAAACAGACATAGATTGATTAGAATAGAGGACTCAGAAATAAATCTACCTATTTAGAACCAACTGATATTTGACAAGGGTGACCAGGACATGCATTGGGGGACAGGGAAATCCAGTATCTTCGACAAGTGGTGCTGGGAAAACTGGATATCCATATGCAGAAAAATGAAACTAGACCCTATCTGCCACCATATCAAATAATGAAATCGAATAGGTAACCCTTAAATGTGAGACCCAAACTATGACTCCTTGGATAAACATAGGATAAATACTTCTAGACATTGGTTAGAGCAAAGTTTTGTGGGCAAGGCTTTGAAAGCACAGACCACAAAAATAGACAAATGAAACTGTATCAAACTAAAAAAGCTCTGCACAGTGAAAGAAATGATTAACAAAGTGAAAAGACAACCTGCATAACAGGAGAATATATTTGCAGATTATTTATCTGACAAGAAACTCATATCCAGAATATATAAGGAACTCAAATCAACTGCAAGCAAACATATAATCCAATTTTTAAAAATGAGAAAATGATCTAAATGGACATTCTCAAAAAAAGACATACCAGTTGATAACAGATTTATGGGGAAAAATGCTTAACAACACTAATGATCAGGGAAATTAAAAAACCCCAATGAGAAATTATCTTAGGTCAGTTAAAATGACTATTAGCAAAAAAACTTAAATGACGAATGTTGGTGGGGATGTGAAGAAACGGGAAGCTTTATACAGCGCTGGTGGGGATGTAAATGGGTTCAGCTGTTATGAAAACCAGTTTTGAGGTTTCTGTAAAACTAAAAAGAGAACTAAGATATGGTTCAGAAATTCTACTACCAAGTAAATATTCAAAAGAAAGGAAGTCACTATCACAGAGATAGCTACATCCTCATGTTTATCACAACACTATTCACCATAGCTAATTTGTGGAATCAAGTGTTCATGCACAGATTAATGGATAGGCAAAATGTAGGGTATATATTCAAAAGAAAACGCTATTCAGCCATAAGAAAGCACGAAATACTGTCATTCATGGGAACATCGATTACCTGGAGGATATCGTGTAAAGTGAAGTAAATCAGGCACAGATAAATTCTGCATGTTCTCACTCTTTTGTGGCACCGAATAAATTTGATCTCACAGAAGTAAAGAGGAGAATGTTGGTTACCAGAGGCTAGGAAGGGTAATAGGGAGAAGAGAATAGGGAGAGGCTGGATAGTGGGTACAAAATTATATAGATAGACAGGAGGAAAAAGTTTTAGTGTTCTATAGCACTGTGTTGTATATAATTAACAATAATAACTAGTTATATATTGTCAAAAGCTAGAAGAGTATTTTCATGATGCATGATACATGTTTCAAGTGAAGAAGATGTTAATTGCCTTGATTTGATCATTTTTTATTGTAAACGTGTTGAAATATCACACTGTACCCCCATAAATATGTACAATTATTATGTGTCAATCAAAAATAAAAATTTATATTAATTTTACCTCTAAAAACCATGATGAGAAATCATCTTACATCAGAGGTAAGATTAAATATAATTACATAATTATATTTAATCTTACCTCTAAAAAATTAATTTTTAAAAATTAAAAATTAGTGATGAAATCCTGTCTCTACCAAAAATACAAAAAAATTTATTCAGAATTAGTGGCACATGCCTGTAGTTCCAGTTACTTGTGGGGCTGAAGCAGGAGGATCTTTTGAGCAGGGGAAGAAGAGGTTGCAGTGAACCAAGACTGCACCACTGGACTCCAGCCTGGGTGGCAGAGTGAGACCTTGTCTCTAAGTAAGTAAATATTAAGGAACATCATCTATTTATACATACAACAACATGAATGAATCTAAAAATTATTATACTTAATCTAAAAAGCCAGAAAAAAAGAGAATACACAATGTATTACATTTTGGTTGCCCAGAAATTAAGTATAGAGGGAAAACATATTTGGGAAGAGTGGGATGTAGACATTACCAAAGGGCATGGGACTCCTTTGGAAATTAACATGTTTATTTTCTTGATTATGATGACTGATTTGCTGCAGTGTAAAAATAATATACTTTAAATGTATGCAATTTATTCTACATCATTTACATCTCAATAAAGATGATTTTAAAAATTAAAGACAAAGACAAGTCAGGAGGGAATTGAGGAAGTTAGTGTGTGTGTGAATGTGTGTATGTGCATGTTATAATTTCTTAAAGTACTCTTTTTATATGTACATATCCATATAAATTACAAATCCATATATATCTATATGTCCATATATATTATATATGTCCATATATAGAGTACTTTATACACATATGTATTTATAAAAAAAGAATATTCTTTATAAATATATATATGTATATATAAAGTATTCTATTACTTTATATTTATATATACACATATACAAGCGTGTATGTAAGTATACATATACTTATATGAGCATATTTAAGTATACGTATACTTATATATACACATATATAAGTATAAATAAAGAATACATATTCTTTATGTGTATATATAAATATATATATATAAATATAAATATATAAGTAAATAATCCATATTTAGTTGTTTCTCGGTGTTTATCTTGCTCCTCCCGCACTCCGGCAGTTCTATTTGACTTGGCATTGTGATTATTCTGATTTTTATCTTTCTATTAGGATTCCTGAGATAGTCTGTTTTTCTGTTCACTAAGCTCAATTCTTGTTGTGGGAGTGTCTGGTATTGCAGGTATCCTGTGTATGGTTAATGGAATAACATTCCTTTAGTACTGAGTTTTGTAGAAAAGTTGTCATCCTTTAGATTCACGCTCTTCTAGTGCTCAGGTCAGAAAGACTTGGCTGTCCTTGCTTGGAATTCATGGAGATGTTTGATCCTTTTGGAGTTCAAGCATACTTATGGACATTCAATAGTGACCACCCTGTAATAGGTCTACAAGTTCTATAAATGGAGAACTTTTACCTGGATTTGCTGCTTTCTTGTCCTTCCCTTTGCCACTTAGTATTCTTTTGTCACTCTCAAGAACTTCTGAGAGGAAGCCTCCACCACATTTCTGCCATGATCTTAGCAGAGCCAGATGTATTACCACAGGGAGTAATCTACATGTCCAAATAGCTGCTTTATTCTAAAGCACGACAGAGTTAGAAGTACAGATGATCCAATGTTGTCCTAATTTCCCAGGTACTGCAAGGCTTTTGTTTTCAAAGAAAAGCAATGGCCATATTTATGATTGTCTAAAGGATTTAGACACTTCTTATGAGAGTGTGACTTAGACTGCACAGAGCCATACTGTCTGTGTGTTCATAAGACGTTTCATTAGAGCTTTATTTTTAAAAATAATTGGTTCTTTTAATCTGTAATGGAACATGGACTCACAGACTGTCAATAATTAAAATTAAACCTTATTTGTCTTTTAATATAGTGCTATGTTCTTGTGTAATTGAGTAGGGATCGATGCTAGTTGTGTGATGGACAGTAAAACTTATATAACATGACAGAGATAGATTTCCAAAAAGGCAGAATGTGATGGTTTTATGTACAAGGGGGATGAGCAGACCATATCAACAACAGTTAATTATTCTGTAGGTAATTATTCATTTGAGGAACACAACTTCTCAGAGAAACTAAAAAGAAGATAGACCAGTAATACAATTACTATGTGTCTAAGTACACTGGTAGAAAACCATAATTAGTTTTTCATTAAATTTTCATGAGGTGATTTTTTTTTAAGTAACAAGAAGTTAAATGCATGCATTTAAGAAGAAAAAGTTTGGTATGAGTTAACATTATAATGTAGGGTATTTTTTTTCAGGCAAAAGTGCAACAAGTGATAATTTCTCAGATTTTAATTAAAAGCTAATCAGCTTAAAAAAAGTCACTTAAAATGCAAAGTTTCATGAAACACATTCTGATAACCCAATATAAAATTTCATTATGAATATTTTCTTGTCTTATTTGTGGGCTAAATTTTAAGGGTTTATTAATGTGCCTTCAATTATGAGAGCTCAGTTCTTAAAATTATTATTGCATCTTCAAAACAATACATAGCTATCTGTATTTTGTTTGCTAAACCAAGCTTTTCAATGTGCTCTTACTATTATTAATGGAAAAGAAAAAAAAGCACTATTTGGAAAGTGTAAAAACTATGCCCAAACTTGTGCCCTTAGGCAGAAAGACTGTCACTGTTTCATTTTACAGAGCAAAGAATTGCTTCTAAAATGTAAACTGAGTAATTGAAATGGAAAGATGGATTGCTAAACTCATACAACTCAGATTTTATTTGAATTAATTTATTTCTAGGTAAAAAATGTTTTATTTCTTATCATTAATAATTTCATAAAACTTACCAATACAGACGAAAGTCTGTTCCCCTTGAACCACAAAGGCATTTGCACTCAATCATTTTTACCTGATAAAACCAAACCCTTGGTCAAATGCATCCTGCTGCCAAACCACACCTGCACCTGCACAAGTGAACACAGGTGGAGAAACACACACATCCCTTGCTCTGCCACATTCTCAAATGACTATTTTAAATCTCCTTTCTCAATTCTTTGTTCTGGCTTCTAGCAGAAGCACTCAGAAGAGAATTGTCCATAAACCCCTACCGCTATGTACCCTGAAATATCTTCTTCTTGCCAAACACTCTGCCTTCCTGGAATACTCTGGATGACGGTGGTCCTGGCTAAGGCCAACACCTTTTTTTTTGTGCATGGAATCTCTTTTGTTGCTTACCTTAGACCATTAGTTCAGCGATTCTCTCCTCTTTGTTCTACATGAGTATTTTTCTCTGTTAAGAAAAACAAGAATTCAAACTTGAAGATAAGGCAAGAAGATTAACTTTGTTCTTTCCTAAAGTAATACTGGAGCACTTTCTAAGAATCTTACTTAGGAACTATTTAGTCTTTGGCATTTTCTCTAAGCTCTTTGGTATTTTTCCTAAAATTTTTATTTGAAACTTTTCAAACATATTGCAGATTAAAAGAATTTTACATTGAACAACCCATGACCAAATGGATAATGTTTTACCACACTTGTTTTCTCACATTACCAATCTATCAATCTACTCTACTTTTCATCTATTAATTGAGCTCACCGTTGGCACATTTTAAAATAACTTTTTAAATCAGTAAACTTCAGGCCTGTAATTTTGTTCAATTTATTATCTATATTGGTTATATCCCCAAACTTGTAAAATTGGACATTAATTTGTGTATTGATAAATTTCAAATTATTTCATCTGTAAAGATACACATTATTTCTATTCCACAGGGGGGAAAAATGATCTCAAAGATAATGTTCAATTGCTGTATTGGTCAGTTTTTTATATCAGTTTTGTAATCTTGTTCCTACATTCTTATTTCTAATCTCCTATCTTTTTCTGAATCTTTTTTGCCTCCTGCTGATTTTCTCATTAATAAGTTAAATAAAGTGGACAATCATTTGTTTGAGAATAACATTTTTTAGCTTTTTGAAATTTGTATTTTCACACCCTCTATCAAATCTTTTTCATCATCACTTAACTAAGCTATGCTTAACTATGCTAATTTCTCCCACCTTAAAATAATCTACTCATCCGACTTTCATTTATAGCTACCACTCTATTTATTTGTTTTATAGCAGAACTAATCAAAGAATTAATATTCTCCCATATTCTCCTGAACTCACTAATCAGGTTACCTCCCTCAACTCTTTATCAAACTATCTCATCAAGATCACCAATCTCTCCACAATGTTTAATCCATTATTCCATTTATCAGCGTTTCATGCCAATTAACGTTTGTTTTCCTTGAAACACTTTCATCCTTGACTTCCAGAGCATCGCTTTCTCCTAGTTTTTATATTTTCTCTCTGTATGCTGTTAATCTTCTTTGCCGGTTTTTTCTTCTCTCCCAGATCTCTAAATAATTACTGCTCCAGGGTAAGTCTGAGGTACATGGATCTTAATGTATTTGGCTTGTGCTATGTTTTCGATCTGCATGGAATCAAATATGATGATTCTCATTTAAAAATATCAACTTGTCACTGGCCATTGTAGAAACGAACTAGTGATCTGCATTCTGCAAGAATTGATCTCTACACAAAATTTAGTCGAGTAGCAGTGAATTTAAATTAATTACACTAAGCCTTCAGATATATTTATTATACTGTGATTTCTTTTTTTTTTTTTGAGACGGAGTTTCGCTCTTGTTACCCAGGCTGGAGTGCAATGGCGCAATCTCGGCTCACCGCAACCTCTGGCTCCTGGGTTCAGGCAATTCTCCTGCCTCAGCCTCCTGAGTAGCTGAGATTACAGGCACGTGCCACCAGGCCCAGCTAATTTTTTGTATTTTTAGTAGAGACGGGGTTTCACCATGTTGAACAGGATGGTCTCAATCTCTTGACCTCAGGATCCACCCACCTTGGCCTCTCAAAGTGCTGGGATTACAGGCTTGAGCCACCGCACCGAGCTATACTGTAATTTCTAACGTAACTTCTAGTCTACTATATTGAGAAACAAAGTAGAGCTTTTATTCTAACCATATCCTCATTGCACTTGAAATACTGGATTTATTATTATAATTACAGTAGATATTGTTTTATAATTTGAGACTTTTCAACTATCCTAAGATCGCAAACCAATTTTTTCAATTGAAATTTTTAAAATATAGGAATATTTAATGCTAGGAATACTCTGGACCCTTCTGTGGTGACTGAGCAACCCTAAGCTTCTGGAAGAATTGGCAAAACCCAAGGAATCTGAAATAACAATAAGAAATTGTTGTTGATTTTTAACCTGTAAATTCTCTTAGAATTTGGTTTCCCCAAAACGAGTTATTTGCTTTGTGATGCTTGTTACTTACTGTATCGATTATATTTGAGAAAACAAAGGACAATGTGAAATGCTGAGACGTGACTTGTAACTTTGGCTCTGCTGAGCTGCAACTTGTGACTTTGGCTCTCCTGAACTGTGCTGGTAGAAACAGGAACTCTGTGAAAGGGACTAACCTCATAGCTTGACTGCCAGAGAGACATGACAGCACTTAATAGGCTTCTTGTTGCAGAGAGCCTATAAAGGGACGAGTAATGGAGAGGTTTGTTATGCAGATTCCTTTACCAGGAAAGGCATATTGATTAGGGCCCTGGAAAGGGGATGCGACCCTTGTAGAGAGCCTATAAACGGACACCTGAGGGGCGCCTGTCTCTGTGGTTGAGATAAGGATGTAAAAGTCTTTTTTCTCCCACTGCTCCTCCAGGCCTTCATGGAGGCCCCCTCCTCTTGCAGTTTTGTAGTCAGGCTGGTTGTCCTGTGTCAGACCCTGTTCCCCCTGTAGCTGTGAACCCAGTGTGTTCTTGCCAATAATCGTAAGTTTATGTTTAACCTATATTCTTGCTAAGGTGTATGATTTCTGTGCTGACACACAGAAAGTTATCTTAACATTGTTCTGCTTTTATAAGACGACATTGTGATTTTTGTGCACCAGTTTGTGCTAGTGTATTCTTTTTTTATAATTATCACTGAAACTTTGTGTAACCTTGCTGCCCCTCCCCTATTGAAAGAGCACAATAAAAAACTGAGGCTTTCAGGGAAATGTCAGACATCCACAGAGCAGCAATATGTGGTGTCTCCCCTGGGCCCAGCTTTCAGGAAAACTTTTTTCTTGTCTCTCGTTCTTTTCACCAACCACTCGATCACTTTGAGAGATCTTAAACCCATGTTGATGTATTGGGAGCTGGTCTCGCCAATAATTTAATATAAACTTACCCTTTTAATATACAGTTTTTAAACTATATCCATTTTAGTAGCATATTTCCAAATTAAACAGGAATTTGAACATACTCTTGGAAATTCTCTGGTAAACTGAAAAGGCAATTTAATTGTAATTTTTAATTCTGTGACTCTCTAACCTGACAGAAACTTAAAGCTACCAGTGCAGGCAGTGGTTACCATTTTGCATTTGAATCCTTACTTAAAGTGTCTATGTCGATTGTTTGAGTTCTAGCTAATGCGTGTTGTTCCTTAAGAATGGGGGACTTTAAGTTATAGCATAGTACCGCCCTGGTCATTTTCACCAGAGTTCAAAATTCTCTCAGGAAATATCTGGTTGGTTTGGGGACATATAGTTTCTTGGCAAATCAGAATACTCTCAAAAACTTCAAAATAAATGATAGAAGTTTCTGTCTTATCATGTCCATGATGTTATCTGTAGGCTTTATGCACATTTGTCCATATATCTCTAAATTAATGGAGGATTAAATAATCCTATGTAAGTTTAAATGGACAAATAAAGCATGCACTTCAGAAAAACAGCCATAATAGTTTATAAATGTTTTCAGTTTATAAATGTTTTCTGTTGCCATTATCCCATGCATTTATAGAGTCCCTCTTGTGTGATCGTCTCTGTGACCTATAAGCTTAAAAATGTCTTACTGCAAATACAATAAGTTTATGTTTTTTTAAGCCTCAACCATATGCCATGTCTTCTAAATTGCTCACATTTTAGCTCTGTCTGAATAACTTTAGATTGTTTTAAAAAAGCAAAATACTCCAGGAAAAATTATTTCAAAAATTAAAAAATACTTAACACTCTATGAAATGCTGTTTTCTAAAAAGGAAGGACAAATGAATTTGAGAAAAGACAACATCACTCGGAAACATAATCTCTCAAGATGACTGTATGTATACATATTCTTGGATTTCTATCTTTTGGTATATTCCAAGAATAATCATTTCTCATGTATAATCCATGGATGCTCGGTGTGTCTGGTTTTAAAACCACATTCAAGGAAATACGTTACACTTTCTAAATATGGAGACTGAATAATAGGCTCATTTTCAATTTAGTTTGTTCTAGGCCAAGGAATAATTCTTGGTTTATTTGTGGAGTTAAGCCAACTATGTAATTTTATCTCTGGGGTAGGGGGCTTCTAGATGTGGAATGTATTTATCTTCATCCCTACAAGAAATCTGCTGCAAACCCTGTCAGTTTATAGGTGCTCAATGAATGTGAAAGAAGAAGAATATCAAATCTCATCTGAAGAACTGTAGAGTTAAAGTTTTAGAGAAAGCTGAGAATTTGAGCTCCCTCACATCAACAATCATTCTAAAAAGTACCTATCTGGCATTTTAAGAAAATTAGATCTTTCTAATTTTCTAGATCTTTAACTCCAGTTTCAGGCAAAACAATTTATTAAATGAAAGTGTACACTTACAATTTGTAATAACAAAATATCACTTTAGGCAATACATTTATGAAGAAATAGTGCTCTTAAAGATTAAAGTCTCTTGTCCCTCCCATGACTGCTTTCAAATACACCTGAGGCATGAAATATGTACTGAAGGATACTATCTTCTTGTCCTAATACTCAGTAGTCACTGATTCTGCTCACATGTATTTAATAGGTCAAGCCATTTTTATCATTTTCAAAGGAATGCCACTGACAACTTAAAGAAATATTCCCTGGTCAAGTCTAAGAGTTCCTTTTGGTTAAAGTTCTATGTTATTTTTCCTATATATGCTTCCTAGTACTGCATTGAAATGAATGAACCAACAGAATGCATAATCCTTGGAACCTATTGATCAGGTCACTCGTCATCTTAGTCATACAAATACCGCAACTATTTGAGAAATTAACTTCTTAAAACTACTTTATTCTAGATTTTATTTTAATATGAGAGCAGTTCCTTTGCTGGCACCAATGACAAGAAATATTTCGTTACAGCAACGCTTGAGAATATTTTAAACCCATTTTAAATGCATATTTTATCTCTCTTTTTCAGTAATCAGATAGCATGTGATCAAAAACAGATGTCTTTTGAAGGAGCTCAGTCCTGAATTGATGTTTTCTTAAAAATCAAGAATGACTGTGAAATAAAAAATAGTAAAAGAAAGTCCTTATTGATTTTAGCATGAACATTCAGACTGGGAAGGGCTATCCCATCAGGAGAAAAACCTCAATAATTCATTTTTGTTTTTTAGGACATGATTTTAAGTAAACTTTGATTAGCATTGGCTTGGTTCGAAAACTGATTGATTCTTTCAGAAGTAAGATTTCCTTTGAATGTCAGTCATTTAATCTTTTAACTTCGTGTGACATAGGGTGGAGGTGCTGGGTGGAAGCTGACAGTAATTTTACAGTAAAATGAGAACACCATAATCAGCTTATGGGTTTCTGTTTTCTAAAAGTCAGCAGTCAGTAGAGCAAGGAATAGAAAAGATCCCAGGGGGTCTGATGAATTACCAAAAATCTGGATTCAAATTCAGAAAATTGTTTTATTCTCTCCAGGATCATTTGCCCCACAACAAAATAGATGGAAGTCAAGCAGTCACTTTTTAAGTTGCCAAATATTTTAGTGAGCAATACAATATTGTGTTACCTTTTATGATGTCTTTGCATATGCAACTATCAATTTGTTTATTTTTTTATTGATAGTTTATTTTTTTCTTCCAAACAAGTTTTTCCTTTTCAAATGGATTATGGAACATGCAATCTTCATTACTGGAATTCATTTATTTATCTGATGTTTATATTTCTTACTCAAAATGATCCCCACTCATGATCTCAGTCCAGTACAACCTCTGCCTCCCATGTACAAACGATTCCCCTGCCTCAGTCTCCCCAGTATCTGGGACTACAGGCACCTGCCACTACGTCTGGCTAATTTTTGTATTTTTAATAGACGGGGTTTCACCATGTTGACTGGAATGGTTTCGATCTCTTGAACTCATGATCTGTCCTCCTTGGCCTCCCAGAGTGCTGGGATTACAGGCGTGAGCCACTGTACATGTCCCAGTTCATGGTTTTAACCTATTGTTTGGGAATGCATGATGGATTTTCAAAGGAATAGTAAAAAGAAAGAAGAAAACAAAGAAAGAGTAAGAGAGAAGAGAAAGGGAGGAAAGGGAGAGAAGTCAGTTACGAAGAATACACTTTACCAGTTAATGTTTCCCTTACAATATTTGTCAAAATTGAACATAATCTTTAAGAAAGAGTTTTCCAGAAGATATTTAGTGTTGTTACCCCATCATCTTTACACCATATCTTTATTAGAATAATCAAAATCCTGTTTGCATTTAAATCATGTCATCATATGTTTAGTGTGTATCAACCTTTTACGTGTAGTGACTAATAGAGATTAAGCATGGTACTTCAAAGTTACTTTGTTAAACTATGTCACTAATATTTATTTGAAAGAGGAAATATACCATTAGCTATGTTCCTAATTGTAAAAAAACTCCACAGTATCTTTATACAGATTGAGTTAATTAAAGCTAGATCAGAGATGTCATAGTGAATTAATTATCCAGATTGTTTGTGGATAAAATCAACCACCGTGGTAAACATAGTTTAGACTTTCAAGTGGGTACAAATATTTTTCTACAACAAATATTTTAACAAATGTAATTTCTTGTATAGACTTAGCTAGGAAGAATTAAAAACAACTTCCACAATTTCAGCAAAAATTTGCCCTTCTAAGCAAATACACTTTTTCAGAAATTTAATTTCATGATAAAAAGTTACACAATAAAAGCCAACTTAAAATAAGTTGCATAATAACTGGTATGTAAATATTTGCTAATCACACCCCTCCGTTCATCTAGCTAATGTGCTGTAATGGGTATTTTAGAATTTGTCAGCTCAAAGCTTTCCTGTCAACAAATATCTATTAATTTAAGGTTCTCCATTACTTTGGAGATCAGTCTGTTCCTGTTTACTTTCTAGCCAAACTCCTGGTCCACTTCCTTAGTGACTTTTTTCATAGGAAGTGCCCCAGTCATATTTTCTTGAAAAAATGCTTAAGCAGTCAACATTTATTTTCAATGAAATATATCCTGTTACACTGATCAAGACTGATCAATGCTATGTACCTAGTTTTGGCTATCTATGAATTTAGTTTAAAAAATACTAAGATAGAATACTGACTTAAACTCTGCTATGTTGTCCTTGCAAACTGTTACTGAATCAGTTCTTTTGTTGCTGTTGTTGGTTTTTTTGTTTTCTTTTTGGTTTTCAAGGTGCTTTTGTTATTGAGCTACTAACCCTCTTTTCAAGGGGCAACCATATCTCCGAAGGGCTAATAAACATTAGTCCAGTCCAGTGATTTTATTTTTTTTTAACTTTTAAGTTCAAGCGTGCGTGTGCAAGATGTGCAGGTTTGTTACATCCGTGAATGTGTGTCATTGGGGTTTGTTGTACAGATTATGTCCTCACCGAGGTATTAAGCTTACTATTGATTATTTTTCCTGATCTTCTCCCTTTTCCCTTCCTCCAGCCTCCAGTAGTTACCAGTGTGTGTTGTTCCCCTCTATGTGTCCCTGTGTTGTGATCATTTAGTTCCCATTTATAAGTAAGAACATGCACTATTTGGTTACCTGGTCTTGCATTAGTTTGCTGAAGATAACAGCTTTTGTCTCCATCCACGTCCCTGCAAAGGACATGGTCTCATTCCTTTTTATGGATGGTGTATATGTACCACATTTTCTTTATCCAGTCTATCCTTGATGGGCATTTGGGTTGATTCAATGTCTTTGCTATTGTGAATAATGCTGCAATGAACATATGCATGCATGTATCTTTATAGTAGAATGATTTATATTTCTTTGGGTGTATACCCAGTGATGAGATTGCTGGATCAAATGGTATTTCTGTCTCTCTGTCTTTGAGGAATTGCCACACTGTCTTCCCAATCATTGAGCTAATTTACACTCCCACCAACAGTGTCTAAGTGTTTCTTTTCCTCTGCAACCTCACCAGCATCTGTTATTTTTTTTACTTTTGAATAATAGCCATTCTGATGGGCATGAGATAGCATCTCATTGTGGTTTTGATGTGCATTTCTCTAATGATCAGTGATGTTGAGCTTTTTTCATATGATTGTCAGCCACATGTATATTTTCTTTGGGGAAGTATCTGTTCATGTCCTTTGCCTGCTTTTTAATAGGGTTGTTTGTTTTGTTCTTGTAAATTTGTTTAGGTTCCTTGTTGATGCTGAATATTAGACCTTTGTCAGATACATGGTGGTATGGTTTGACTGTGTCCCCACTCAAATCTCAACTTGAATTATATCTCCCAGAATTCCCACATTTTGTGGGAAGGCCCCAGGAGGAGGTAATTGAATTGTGGGGCCTGGTATTTCCCCTGCTATTATCCTGATAGTGAATAAGTCTCATTAGATATGATGGGTGTATCAGGGGTTTCCACTTTTGCTTTGTCTTCATTTTTCTCTTGCTGCCGTCATATATTCTTTCACCTCGCACCATCATTCCGAGGCCTCCCTAGCAATGTGGAACTATAAGTCCAATTAAACCTCTTTTTGTTCCCAGTTTCAGGTACATCTTTGTCCGCAGTGTGAAAACAACAAACACACACAGTTTGCAAAAATTTTCTCCTATTGCGAAGGTTTTCTGTTTACTATATTGATAGCTTTTTTTGTTATGCAGAAGCTCTTTACTTTAATTAGATCCCTTGCATCAACTTTTGCTTTAGTTGCAATTGATTTTGGTGTCTTTGTCATGAAATTTTTACTCATGCCCCGGTCCTGAATGGTATTGCCTAGGTTTTCTTCTAGAGTTTTTAAAATTTATGGTTTTAAATTTAAGTTCATTTGTATATGGTGTAGGGAAAGGGTCCAGTTGTAATTTTCTGAATTGATGTTATAGCTAGAAAATCTCATCTAAACCCAAGAGCTTCTTCTTATTTGTTTTGAGACAGTCTCACTCTGTTGGGCTGGAGTGCAATGGCACAGCCTCAGCTCACCGCAACCTCTGCCTCCTGGGTTCAAGGATTCTCCTGCCTCAGCTTCCCAAGCAGCTGGGACCACAGGTGCCCACCACTATGCCCAGCTAATTTTTGCATTTTTAGTAGAGACAGGGTTTCACCATGTTGTCCAGGATGGTCTTGATTTCTTGACCTGATGATCCACCCACCTCGGACTCCCAAAGTGCTGGGATTACAGGTATGAGCCACTGTGCCTGGCTACCTGAGAGCTTCTTAAGCCAATAAGCAAATTCAGCAAAGTTTCAAGATACAAAATTAATGTGTAACAATCACTAGGATATCTATACACCAACAGTCAAGCCAAGAGCTGAATCACGAATTAATTCCCATTCATTATTACCACAAAAAAAAATCTAGAAATACAGCTAATGAAGGAAGTGAAGGATCTCTACCAGGAGAACTACAAACCACTGCTCAGATAAATAAGAGAGGACACAAACAAATGGAAAAACATACCAACTCATAAATAAGAATAATTAATATTGTGAAAATGGCCATATTCCTCAAGGCTTTTCCCATTAAATTTTTGCAAAAATTGTGTATTTGTTCATTTTCATACTGCTGATAAAGATATACCTAAATCTGGGAACAAAAAGAGGTTTATTTGGACTTACAGTTCCACATTGCTGGGAAGGCTTCAGAATCATGGGAGGAGGTAAAAGAATACATGATGGTGGCAAGAGAAAAATGAGGAAGAAGCAAAAGTGGAAACTCCTGATAAACCCATCATATCTAATAAGACTTATTCACTATCAGAAGAATAGCACAGAAAAAATGCTTTTAGATTCAAAGCTTTTCCCATTAAACTCATTGATTTTCTTCACAGGACTAGAAAAAACTATTTTGAAATTCATATGGAAACAAAAATAAGCCCAAATAGCCAAGATAGTCCTATGCAGAAAGAAGAAAGCTGGAAGCATTGTACTACCCAATTGCAAACTATACTACAGGGCTACAGTAACCAAAACAGTATGGTACTGGTACAAAAACAATTATAGAACAATGGAACAGAGTAGAGAAATAAGATCTTCCACCTAGAATGATATGATCTTTGACAAATCTGGCAAAAACAAGCAATGTGGAAATGATTCCCCATTTAGTTAGTGGTGCTTAGGTATCAGTTCAAAAAACACACACACATACAAACAGCAATTCACTGGACAAATCCAACCCACAGATATGTTTGATTTGAAGTATGCAATATTTGTAATATGAATTAATTGCCAACATTTAAAAATTGGTTTCATTAAATGAAAAAATCTGACTTCTCTTGAATAATCTGAAGATGTGGCTAAATTGAGCCTGCATTCCATTTCAATTTCCAAGCAAACATTGATCAGAACCAGGCTGTACCCACTTCTGGTACATGGGTACAGGCACCCTGTGCTTCACAATTTTCCGCCTCTCTCCCTGAAGCAACTGCTCTTTAACCGTTTATGACACCTGCTTTCCCCCTGCAAACATTTGGGTTTGTAATCCTAAGTATTTAAAACACTTGCTCCAACAATAGCAAACTGAATAACACACCAGACATGGTACACTTTATACACATGGAAATTATGAGAAACATAATAAATGTTCTGGAAAATAAAACTATTCTATATTAGAGCACAACAGCTATGAAACATTTTAGAGCTTCCCAAGAATATATCTTCAGTTTAAAATTTCCTAATTTTGCTGAGTACTTTCAGGTCTTAATGAGAACGAGTCAACATGTAAAGAAAATGACTAAAGGCTGAGCACAGTGGCTCATCCTGGTAATCACAGTACTTTAGGAGGCCCAGGTTGGTGGATCACTGGAACTCAAAAGTTCAAGACAAGCCTGGGCAACATAGTGAAATTCTATCTCTGGAAAAAAATACAAAAATTAGCTGAGCGTGTTGGAGGGCACCTGTAGTCTCAGCTACTAGCAAGGCTGAGGTGGGAGAATCATTTGAGCCCAGAAGTTGGAGGTTGCCATGAGCTATGATCACACCATTGTACTCCAGCTTGGGCAACAGAGTGAGACCTTGTCTCAAAAAAAAAAAAAAGGTGGGGGTACTAATTAGAGGAAAAATTAGCAAACAAATTTAAATTTTGTTTTCTAAGATATAGAAATGACACTTGATAACTTTGATGATTTTAAAAGAACCATTTTCCTCATTGTATATTTCTTATAACTAAGCTAACATATTAACCTTGTTGAATAGCCTTAAATATCATTCAAAATGTCAACTTGGTGGATTTTTAATGTGTAGTTTACCAGTATATGCATAGGCAGGATACGCTAAGTCACCAAAGAGGGAAAATGTCAAAAAAAGAGAGAAGGAAAATAAATCTACTCATGAATTCTAGATTTTAATATTACTTTGTAAAGTATAATTTGTTAAAGTGGGACTTTTCTTTCTATCATAATTCTCAATATAGTCACCTTTCTGCATCCTAAGTGCTACAAAATCTATGAAAGACATACATATTGCAATTCAAATTCATTTCATTCATTGTTAAGTAACACTGTCAACAGAAGACAATAATAAACAATAATAATAAAATTGAGAAATGAAATGTAATCAAAATTAAACTTGCTAAATTACTTATACATTTATTTTTGCTAGTTTTTCCTACTGCAGTTTAGATCAACCTTGTGCTTGGGTAATCACAAGACTACAGGCACATTTAATCCACTATGTAGCACCTTACAGACGTAGGGCAGATGAGTCCCAAAACTGGGGCTTAGCCTAGGAGGGTTCTTGGTTTTGCCAAGGAAATAATTCAAGGTTAAGCAGTGGTGTTACACAGCACCTTTTACTGAGGCAACTGTATAAAGCAGCAGCAGAGGTACTATTCCTTGTGGGACTAGGCAGGGTGTCCACAGTAACAGGACAAAGGCAGTTCTACAGTCATATTTATGCTTGCTTCTAATATATGCATATATGTATTTACATATATGCATATTAAGGGACAGATAATGCAAAAATATCTAGGAAAAGGGTAGCAACTTCTGGGGCATCTAGTCATTGCCATAGAAAGAGGCAGTAACTTCCAGGTGTTGCTATAGCAACGGTAAACTGACAAACTCTGGTGGGTATGATTTATAGAAAGCTGCTTTCATTCTGTCTCTGTTTTAACTCGTCTCAATTTGGTCCAGTGTTTGAGCCCCATCTCTGAAGTTGAGTCCCACTACCTACCTCCTTACTGTTTGTTAAGATTGTCTATACAGTCTTTGTATAATGAATTGTGCACCTAATCTGCATTTTAAAAATGCAGACTGGGGATTCTACATTAGGTTTAATAAAAACTTAAGAGCTGTGACACCAGTGTCCAGTGTGGTAAAATTGCTTAAAACTAAAAGCTGCATTGTGTCCCAAGGGACTGAAAAACGTGAACTTACAAAACACTATAAGGTATAAAAATAAATTCACAATATTGATGAAATACACAGCAAGAGGAATTCAAAAGTGTGGGCTCTGTATAAAAATCAATAAATATATAAGACAATAAGTGCAACTACTCTCCCAGTAATTTCTTTGCATTATTATCCATTAGGAAAAATATTGGGGTTTATTATAGTTTTGTTCTTTCCTTTATGATATATAGTCCCTTAATTTATTCTACTTAAAATAAGTTCTCATCCCTTGTTATAATTTTTCTTACTCTACAAAGGAGTTTGGCTTAGCACTCAAGAGGGCAGACAAACCTGAGGTGAATCCTAACTTAATACTTTAGCTGTGTAACCTTGAGCAAATTAATTAACTTCCCCAAGCTTCAATTCTCTACTGCCAGGAATAATGTACATAAAGCATTTGGCCTGGCCTAGTTTATACATACGTATCTATAACTGTGTCTCTGTCTACATTTAAAACTATACTAAAAAGAGCATATATGTATTTACATATATGCTATTTTTGAAATCTAATAAAAAGTTAGAGGAATTGCAAGATAATTTTATTCACCATACTTCTGATGGTTGCCTATTCTTTCATTGTATGGATTTACCATAATATGTTGTGAGTTTCTTGTCATTGAACAGTTAGGCTATTTCCAGTGTATTGCTATTATAAACAAAGCTATAATCATGTTTTAAAGTACATTTATTTCCAGTTTTTTTATTTTAAAAATTTAATGCTCTCTCATGTTCATGCTCATAGGTTTAGTAAATATTTTCCCTTTTTTCCAGCCTGACCAACATGATGAAACCCTGTATTTATTAAAAATGCAAAAATTAGCCAGGCATGATGGCACATGCCTGTAATCCCAGCTACTCAGGAGGCTAAAGCAGGAGAATCGCTTGAACCCAGGAGGCAGAGGTTGCAATGAGTTGACATTGCACCACTGTACTCCAGACTGGGTGACACAATGGGACTTTAAAAATTAATAAATAATAAAAAATATTTTTTCTTTCCCTTGAAGTAGACTTTTTAAAATTAAAAAATTACAGAGAAATTATCAAAAAAGGAAGTAAGATGCTATATATTATTGCCCTACCTTTTAGTTAATTGATATTTTTAATGTAGGCAACACTAAGTGTGATGAGACTGCTGAAATGTTTAATTCTTGTATACCACTTCAGGTTAAAGCAAATTTGTGTTATGCAGAGGACAACATCTCATTTATCCTCAAGAAATGTAGTCACTGTTGCTCTTCTAGTGAGAATCTATTTTATAAGTTGTCTTCACAACATTAATGTACTGTTCAGATTTCCAGAGTAATTGTACTTCAAATTGTTGAAGGAAATATTTTTTTTCTACCAAGAAAGCACTTTTTGTGGAAGGAGACTGACATGCCATTTTTATATTTTAGCATTATATCATGTATTAGAAAAATATGGAAATCCCTGCATAATTCTAAATAGGGCATGTCAAACTTATCAGTTATTGGAGAACAAGAAACTAACCAAGCATGGGGGAAAATAACAGAAATTGGATCTCAAGTTGGAGGAACATAAAAAGACTCTACAAATGTTGACAGTTCTAAGATAAAATAAAATGATTAATTATATTGATAATCTAAGGAAACTTTTTAAATACACACATATGTTATGTCAATTTATTGCAAATGCAAATTTATTATCATTTATTGTTGGCCATGATGACAGAGAAATCTTAAATAGCTTAGAAAGCAACAAAAGAAATGTGTTTTCTAGCATTTTATGTTTATAGGATTTTGAAGTAACTGATCCATAGTTATGAAGCCATAGTCCATATGGGTAATATTTCTGGATATAAATATTAGGATAATTGTATGTTTAAAGTTGTGTCAACATTGATATATAAGTTTAGCAGCAATTATAAAGGAAAAATATCTCTTAGCTGAAAAGATTGTGGTTAAAGAAGCTAAAAGTAAGTAATGCCAAATAATATTAGCTAACACAGCACTTCTTGTGTGGCTGGTATAATTCTGAGTACAGTAACTAAGTAACTGAATAAATGCCCTCATTTGATCTACAAAATAACCTTAGGAGGTGAGTGATACAATGATATCAACACACTACCTTCATTTTAATAGATAGGAAACCGATGAATGGAGAAAGTATAATATGTTGCCCAGGATGAAATATCTCATTACAAATAATAGCTGAAAGAGCTGGAATCTGAACTTGGGTAGCATCTGGTTCCAGATTGTAACTCTAACAACTATATTATACAGCTTCTTTCAACAAGTTGCCACTTTGATCCAAATAAAAATGTAGATACTAAATCCAGATGATATTAGGTTCTCTTCTAATGAAGGGAACTGAAGTCTAATAGCTTAAGAAATGCCACATTCTTAAATCCTGTTTATAAATTCTGATTTAGAATATTTGTCTATTGTTTTGAAAAAGGAAGTTTTAATGCAATACAACTTATAAGTACTTGATTCAGTCCAAAAATAATCAGTTTTTTTGAGTGAACTGACTAAAATATCTAAACTGGCTATTTAATCAAGAAAGAGACAGAACACGTCATTAAACCAGTGGTAGGAGTTTTGGTTTTTTAATCTCCTTAGGCTGACATGTCATGGCTCAGTTAACAACAGGCACAATTATTCTTAACCTGAAGATATATAGTAATACAAAGTCATCTACTTCTGGTTTTAGATATTCTTCTGCGTGCGCCTGTGGAAAAAATATGGATATGAATTAAACAGATTATTGGAGCTGTATCTAGTGATATAAGTAAGGTCAGATGTGTGTATCAAAGTGAAGAAGATAAAAATGGAGATAAGTTTCTTAATAGTGGAAAAATAGAATACTGTTACATTAATTTTCTTGGTCAGAGGTACTTAGGATCTCTGTATGTTTCAAAAATGTGGTGTGCATGTGTGTGTATTTGTGTAGGTATGCATGTGTGTGCATATGTGTATGCATGGGTGTGTGGTGCATGTTGGTTTGTAAGAAGAAAGTTTATAGTTTCCAAGAGATATTTCCTCCTTTCATGTTTACTATCCCATATATTCAAAAGGAAAATATAGGCCGAATTAGGTAAATAACTTTTTAAAAAATTAGTATTTTAGCAAAGTCCTCATATAAACTTTGAGCAAAATAGAACAAAGTTATGTTTAAAAGATGTCACACCACACCAATCATATTCTTCTGCATCCTATTTTTTATAATTTTATCTAGCCTACTACAGATCTGACTATAGGCTTCTACTGAGCATAAAGCCCATGCTTTCTTTTTTCTGCTTGGATTTTGCTGGTCTTGGTGTTGGTTTGTTTATTTGGTCCCAAAAAACTAAAATGTTTGCATTTGGTAAGGAAATTCCAAAGAAATGATATAAGTGAACTTTTTTTTTCTTTCATTTTATTTAACGTATAGACATAATGGACCAGAAAGTTTTTCTGGTATAAAATAATCCTGAAATGTAGCACACACAAAAGATAATAAATAGAATAAATATTGACTATTTTTGCTCAAAAGTGAGTTGATAATGCTTTAAGAAGATCCTATAAACTATTTTATATCTTATTACAAAGAAGTCTACAACTGAAATATTTGGCTTTTCTGTATAAAGTATTTCCTATAACCATATGATATAAGAACTGTTTTGTGTCTATACTTTATTAGCAGTAAGTATAGGTATGCCAGTTCATTGTGCAGCTGTTTTTAAAATATCCAATTATTTATATTTTTGGTCTTTACTGTGTATTTGGAAGTAGAGGACTATTTTGATGTAAGTCATTCATGAAGGTAAATCAACTAAAACTTGGCTAGTTTAGAATTTACTCAAAGTTGCATAAATGCTTTATAAAATTCATATGCAAAACCATCTGGACAAGTGGATGCAGCAGTTAGATGATGTTATATAAATTCACCATTTAAAGTTGCATGATCTTGTCCTCGTGGTTTCTGTCGCTGTCAAGAGGATAAAAGGCTTAAAAGGGTGAGGAAAAGAGGATGTTTTCATTAGAAGGGGTACTTAAGGCTCTTATATATTCATATTACCAGACATGTTAAAAGCTCATTTGTCTGCCAAGAGCATGTGAACATAGTACCTGAGTCATTTGAAATTGCCACACTTAAGAAAGAACTATTGTCCTAAAGAGGAACTTGGATAAAACCCTGCCAGGTTAAGGTTTCCTTGGAACTGCTTTGCAGTTTTTATAAGTCACAGGACTTTCTGAAATTCTGATTAAATATTGTACTTCTAAAGGTTAATGTTTCAACAATAACAGATCATGCTGTTTTGGAAAGATGTTAGTTGGCTTTCTAAACTCTTAATTTTTAGTTGAATCTTATTTATATTTCTTCTATCCTTTCTGTCTCTCCCTCTCTCTGTATCTCTCTCTCTTTTCTCTCTCTCTCTGTCTCTCTCTCTGTAATGTAAAAAAAAATTGAAATACAAAAATGAGATTACAGCATTTCATAAAAGTTTGGCAAAATCATCAGACGAGGAATTATATTAATGAAGAGAAAATATTGTTGTTGCCTAATATATTTGTTGATTCCATTTTCTCTTGCAAGTAAATTATTAAATATCCACATTTAATTAAAGTAGGGAAATCTTGTAAGGGGGAGAGGAACAATAGAACAATAAACAAGAGTAGCAAACTGATATGATTAGCAAAATAGCTTTGAATTCCAGAAAGCTCCAGACAAAATAAGGATACAGGAGGCAATAATGTTCAGCAAGAGATGTGCTGAATACTGTCAAATATTTTAGGAATGAGTTAGTCAATATTATGACCAGTAGTGACACTTATACAACAGATTTCAGCTTTAAAATAGACCTTTATTTTTGATGTTACTATGACATTTTTTCTAAGGGCTCTTAGTGCTGAAAGACTGAAAATTGGTGACATGGGTAATAGCTGTGTGACAAAATTGAATTTCAAAACATAAAACCAAAACTCCTGAATATCTATCAGGTCAAGGACCCTGTGTAAATTTCCCTGAGATATCATTTTTCCAAAAAAAACCCCTCATCTCTCTTTAAATTTGTATTCACTGGTTAAAAATCAGTATTTAAAAAAATACTTGAAAATAGTTTCATACTTGCAATGAATGGTACATGACTTTTGAAAGTGTAATATTGCATTATTTGATAGTTTAATGTGAATTTATTATAGTGTTTGACAAATGCCATAAAATCAATTAGGATTTACTTAATTGTTGCCCATATCCCATTCTTTCACGTAAATTAAAGCAGAAGACTTTGAGGTACATCTGATAAATAGGTGATTACTTAAAGCAAAGTCTATAATATGTTTAGTCACCTTCTTTCAATTTTTCTAAGAAGCAGATTGCCACCAAAATAGAAACAAATAAATCTTAATTTGTTTTTGAAGGATCATTATTTGTTTAATGGATAGCCAAGAAAGGGAATAAAGACTTGCTATGGAACAAGAAGACATGTATTTTTGTGAGTTCATAAGAATGGGGTGAAGGAGATAGAAAAATGAGTTCAATGGGAAAAGTGTATGTGGGGGTTCCTGGGAAGGAAGAAGGGGTATATTTATTAATAGCCTTGTTTTGTTTACTCAGCGTGATTCCATCTATCAGAAAGAGAACTATAAATAAAAGCTGAGATGGGTAGTTTTCTTAGGGATTCCATAAAAGTGGATACCCAAGCTGAAATAATTAGGATTCCCAGAGTCAAAGATATAGGGTTAAAGATCTAGCCAAGTGGCCGGGCACAGTGGCTCACAACTGTAATCCCAGCACTTTGGGAGGCTAAGGAGGGTGGATCACCTGAGGTCAGGAGTTAGAGATCAGCCTGACGAAGATAGTGAAATCCAGTCTCTACTAAAAATACAAAAATTGTGGTGGTGCATGCCTGTGGTCCCAGCTACTTGGGAGGCTGAGGCAGGAGAATCACTTGCACCCGGGAGGTGGAGACTGCAGTGAGCCAAAATCATGCCACTGCACACCAGCCTGGGCAACAAGAATGCAATTCCGTCTCAAAAAAAAAAATGAGATAGCAAAACTTCCCACCACCTCTCTGCCCTCCCCCCTTTCTCATGGACTATGCCATGGACCTGTCTCTGTGAGAACAAAGAAGAAACCAGTGTCTTTGATCAATTCATGGAAAACGCATACATGCAGTGGAAAGTATGACATTAAACAGAAAAAGATCATATTCCTAAATAACACAAGCATCTATAGTCATTGGTCATAAAAATTGATTTACCTTTTCAGCAAGAACATGGGATGCTGGTGGTGCATGTGCTGGAAACTTTTTAAAGGAGTGAAGGCTGAATTATCTACTGTCCTTATGTAGGAAAAAAAATGGTTTTGCTTGAATAAAGATCCAGCCCTCTTTTGGCACAACAGCGTAAGTTTGGTAGTGGGTAAAGAGAATCCGTGAAAACGCCTCACTTAAAATGTGATAAGGTTTTCAATAAATCAGTGTCTTTATTAGACTCACTGTGTCATTGACAATAAAATAGCAGAGCTGGATGTCCCCACCAATATTTCATAGCTTTATTTTGAAAAGGTATCATCTCCCATGTTCTGCCAGTATTGTATGATTTACTGTTCTTCACTCAATTTTGAAATATCCATATCTATCTCAGCTATTCTATTCTTGGCACCAGGAAAGATTTTGCTTCAGGTTTTATTTATTCAGAGCCTGTTAATGTTGTAATTTTTATATCACTGTCATGTCATTTTGCTACTAATGTCATATATTTGATAAAAGAGCACAGGGAGCGAAGCTGTGTTCTTATTAATTAGAGAGGTCTGATAAATGGATTATCTTATTTAGTAAGCAAGTCCTTGACAAGCAGGTGAATGCAGATGGGCATATTAATGCCAGTTTCTCAGTTTACTGCTGTGTTAATACCAGTTTCATTCTTCTTGGTAAATCTGAGTATCTCCCTAAAACTTGCTTTAGTAGTAATAGCTAAACATTATTGAATGACTAGCAAAATTAACTATATATGCTATGGTAACTTGAATCCTTTCATTTATTTCTTATACCAACCTTATGAGTAACGACCTGTTATTACAATCTCCATTTTACAGGGGAGGAAAGCAGGGCAGAAAAAGATGATAGTCACCTAAGATTTCACAGCTAATAAAGCTAGAATTGCAAGAAGAGCTGGTAATTCTTCCTTAGAGATACTTTTGTCACACTCCTGTCTTTGATAATGTTCACCTACCATTACTCTCAGGCTGACCTTCTGATAGAGATATGAATATTTATACAAAATATAAGTTGGTATAAAACACATGGTAAGTTTGTCATCTGGATTTTGATCTTATATTATTGTTTGCTTATTGAGGAAATATGCAGTTTCTGTTTCTGTCCTATAAGGCAGACTTGCTCATTATGCCCTTGGCTGGGGATACTAATACTGTACTTTAAAATGTAAGAGAATATTATCAAGACTTATCTTGATTTTATATGAAAAAGATACTTTTTTCTCCAGTGTTATTATTGAAATAATTTCAACTTTGAAGATGAAAAGTGGACTCTGTTTCCTCCTTATGGTTTCCTTTGTTTTCAGTGACTTAATCACTGACTGGTTTCTTGTATAGAAGGTATATAACTTGATAAGTTTCTTACCTCTGTGATGTAGTTTTTGTGTTTACTACTTAGCTGTTGGATCTTTCACTAACACTCACACACACCCAAACACACACATACACAAAAATTGGATTTTCAGCTTTTATTTTAGAAAAGCTATGTGAGATAATAGAAATGTATGATAATCCCTGGGTAGATATTTATTATTTGGGGGGGAATAAAGAGATTTCAAGAATAAAAGATACATTTGTTTTAAAAGTACTGTAAGACAAAATTGGGTATGTTTCCAAAAAACTCAATTGTGTCTCTCTCAAAGTTGAGTGATTCTTGCTTATTGGGCCATAGCCCATGCACTGCTATTTCTTGCCCTGGATTCATAGGATGTTAATGTCGACCCTTGTCCAATTCTGATTAGCTAGACTTCCTGATGCCCTCTCTCTTTTTTCCTCCTTTCTTTCCTTCTTTCTCTCTCTCTCTCCTTCTTCTTTCTTTTTCTTTTATATTCTTTTTCTTTTTTGTTTTTTCTTTCTACCTTCTTTTTCTTTTTGAGATAGAGTCTGACTCTGTTGCCCAGGCTGGAGTACATTGGCACAATCTCAGCTCACTGCAACCTCCGTCTCCTAGGTTCAAGTGATTCTCCTGCCTCAGCATCCCCAGTAATTAGGATTACAATAGTCCGCCACTATGCCTGGGTATTTTTGTGTTTTGGGTAGGGACGGAATTTCACCATGTTGGCCTGGCTGGTCTTGAATGCCTGACCTCAGGTGATCTGCCATCTCAGCCTCCGAAAATGCTGGGATTACAGGTGTGAGCCACCATGCTGGCCCATGATGCCCTGCTTCTAAAGGCTCAGCCACATCTAGTTTCTGTGTCTTAGACGACCAACTCAGGGAGCACTTTATAATCTTCCACACTCTAGAAAATGGGTCAGGGTGGAAATCCATTAGGCTTTTGAAGGCCTAGCACTTTAACTTCCTCAAATTTGATACTTGTATTCCAGTTTGTAAGACCACTCTTGTACTTTGACTTCCTTTTTAGTATTATAGTTGTTAAATCAAGTTTGGCCTAAAGTTGCCTCCTAATACATTTTAAGTTAGGTACAAAGGGTTCTCTGTACCTAATGAACTACAACCTAAGTGGAGTTAGATTACAGTTATAACTGAAAGAGACTGCAGCCTGTTCATGTGCCAATCACAAAGATTTGGCCAATCAAATGCAGCCAACTGTCCAAACCATGTTCAAATAAGGCATATGCTAAGCTGTAACCAATCTGGCTGTTTCTGAACCTCACTTCCCTTTTTCTGTAGGTCGCTTTCCTTTTTCTGTCCATAAATCTTCTGCCACATGGCTGTGCTGGAATCTTTCTGAGCCTACTCTAGCTCAAGAGGCTGCCCAATTCATGAATCATTCTTTGCTCAATTAAACTTTGTTAAATTTAATTCAAAAGAAGTTTTATTTTAACACAGTCTTTTGTGGGGGCTTAAAGTTCCTCTCAAAGCCATAACTTCCTCAGCAGGGATACTAATACTTTACTGTATTCTTCCATTGCCCTCCTTGGATGCTTCTCTCTATTCTTTCGTTCCTCTCAGTGGCCCTTCCTGTCCCCAATAATTGGCCATCTAAGACCAAGCATTAGATCCCTTTGACTTTGAGAATTATCACTTTTAGAAGACCCTTGCTGTCTCCTGTACCAGATAACCTCTCTTGGACACTGGCCCTGGCCTGGTTCAAACCTGAGTGTACTAAATATTATGAGTTAAACTATGACTTGTGGAGCTCAGCTCTGGGGATGTTTTTTCCTAGCTCTCATCCTTACTATTATGGCTCCCTCACCTTCCTCACTAGCTTTTTAGGCTACAGGGTCCCAGCATGTCTGTGAACTGAGCCTATCTGAGAAGCAACAGTAAATATATGGCATTTCTTCTCGAGCACTACTGGCTGTATCTCAAGTAAAATACAGCTGATCCTTGACTTACACAGGTTTGAACTGTTCAGATTCACTTATATTTGGATTTTCTTCTGCCTCTGTCAACCCCAGCACAGCAAGACCAATCCTCCTCTCCTTCTTCCTCAGCCTATCAACAGGAAGATAGCAAGGATAAAGACCTTTATAACAATCCATTGAATGAATAGTAAATATACTTTATCTTTCTCATGATTTTTCTAGCTTATTTTAAAAAATCAGTACATAATACATATAACATAACAAGTATGTATTAAGTAACTACGGCGGCTGTCTCCAACCTTTTTGGCACCAGGGATTGATTTCGTGGAAGTCAGTTTTTCCATAGACAGCCAGTAGGGGTTGGTTTCAGGATGATTCAAGTGTATTACATTTATTGTATACTTTATTTCTGTTATTATTATATTATAATATAAAATGAAATAATCATGCAACTTACCATAATGTAGAATAAGTGGGAGCCCTGAGCTTGTTATCCTGTAACTAGACGGTTCCATCTAGGAATGACAGATCATCAGACATTAGATTCTCATAAGGAGCGCACAACCTAGATCCCTCCCATTTGCAGTTCACAATAAGTTTATGCCCCTATAAGAATCTAATGCCATTGCTGATCTGACAGGGGGTAGAGCTCAGGCAGTAAAGAGCAAGGGAGAACAGCTATAAATACAGATGAAGCTTCACTCGCTCAAATGCTGCTTACCTCGTGCTGTGTGGCCTGATTCCTAACAGGTCAAGGAATGGTACTAGTCTGGCCCGGGGGTTGGGGATCCCTGGGCTGCAGTATCAGTAAGGCTGCTGGTCAATAGTGGGCTAGAATTTTGAGGAAATTGAATTTATACGTGGATTTATGACTATGCGAAGGGTGAGTGTCCCTAACCATCATGGTTGTTCAAGAGTCAACTGTACTCACCGGCATCCTGGGTACTGAATACCACTTCCACTTTTGTTTTTGAAATGTAAAGCTTAAAACAATCCAGAAAAGTCCAATCCAATCACTAGGTTTTTGCTGATATGAAAGCTGGAAGCTAACTTGGAAAGATGCTTCCAGTGTGAAACAGTATTTTGACACACCCAGCAATGAACTTCTTGTAGAAGTCTGTAATGACAGGACTGGAATTTCAACTCTGAGGTGCATGATTGCAAGGTCCTGACTTTTGAATTAATACCTCCTCTCGCTGCCTCACTTTCAATAATGCTGCTAAAATTAGCCGTGCTGACGTGGATCAGTCCCTTACCTTTCTGAGCCTTATAGGTTGTTTTTATATCAGGGAGGTGGACAAGATGCTATCTCCTTTCAGTCTCTGATATAAGATGTCATATTAAGTGTCAAATTATAATTCTCATGAGCAGCAACCTTAAAGAAGCTTCTGAAAAACTGGAAATGGAAAACAGGGGACTTGCCTCTGCCCAGGTGGTTGTCTCTACTGGGGACTAGCTCAGGCTGGAATCTGTTTCACTGTGATTTGGTATTTTGCATACATTTCTAACCTGCCTCTTATATTGAATGGCTTTAAGTTTGTATTGTGAATATTTTCAAATTTCTATCCAAACTATGAGAAATGGGATTTATCTATCATGTGTGTTACTCAAGAAGGGCTTTCAAAATATAAAGAAAAAAAGCCATAGTTTTATGACCATTTGCATCAATCACTTTACTAATTTTATATTTTGCTTAGTTTATTTCCAATATATACATTGGAAATCTTTCTACTTAACAGAACCAAAAAATGGGGAAAGAACCTCTTTTTAAAATTTGCATGGATTCTCTTTTATTTATTCAAGTCATGAAGGTCTGGACATATGGTAGAAATGTTCATAGGTAAGTTTTTAGAATTCTGAATTATATTTGTAATAACAAAGTATCCCAACAATTTTTTTAAAGGATTCAGCTAATTACAACAGATTTGGTTGCAATTCAAGTCACTTTAGTACCTTACAAAAAGTGAGATGCTTTAGGCAAGACTATCAGCATGAGAATAAATGAGCTAGTAAGCATTAATAAACCTGGAGAACACCAGTGTTTTGTTTTATGCCTTATTTGAGTACGCGTGACTGCAGAAAACTGAATGAACAGCTTTTTGGTTATGAATACTAGAAGTAAATTTTTTTAGCGTTTTTTTGCATTTCGTTTGGTGACAGATTTATCGAACTGAATATTTTCTGATAGAAAATGCATTATAGACATTGTTTCTCTTAGAGCTTAGCAGTATGTGTAAAAACTATAGTCACCCTTCATATCTACATTCTTTCTCTCACAAAAACCATTCAACTGTTAAGTATTTAATAAATGCCAACTCTGCCAGAGTTAGGGATACACTGTGCTCAGACTTGGAATTAGAACAGCAAAAAAGAATTACGTTACATACTACAGAAAGTCACCAAGTCCACGTTGGTTCTGAGAAAATATTCAGCATTCAAGTTTCACTGGATTCTTAAACAAGGAATGGTGAAATAATATCAATAATTTTCATTACAGCAAAGTTTGCTGAACATCTACCATGTATTTAATGCTCTGCATTTCAAATATAAGAAGTACTATTCCTACCTACAGAGAGGGCATTCTAATGAGTTTACTTATGGATTTTCTGCTCCCCAATAATGCAGTGGAGAGAAGAGAAGTAGGAGGAGAAGCATGAGCAGGAGGAGGAGCAAAGGGAGGAATCACAGTTTAAAAATAACTTTTAAGTCTAATTTGTGCTAGGAATTATTTGAATTTCAAATGAAGTATAATGTGATTTCTTAAAAATCACTTCTCATCTAGCTAGGGTAGAAACTGACATTTATTGTATTCTTGTATGTATCAGGGACTTTATATAATAGCCAATATTTATTGAGAAGTAATTAAGTGACTCATAAATTATCTGTGCATAAATTGTTTAATCTGTTACATGACTGTTTTTCAATTCTGTTTATAAAGGTTGTTTTATCGAATCATCTCTAAAACACTGTGAGATGGATATCATGCCTGTTCTCATTTTCCAGATGAGGAAACTTAAGCACAAAAAGATTGTTAAGTTAGACAAATTCGCATAGTTAATCAAGTATGGAGCTAGATTTAATTTCAGGCAGAGAAACAGATTTCCCATGAAGTTAATAAAATTTAAAATTCAGGAGCAATTACTTCTATAATCTCTTTCCAAGAAATTATACTTAAGTTATATTTGTAACTTTGAATTATTTATCTCAAAAAGGACCCTAAAAAGTTTGCTAAGCTTCTGCCAGGTGCAGTGGCCCACATCTGTAATCCCAGCACTTTGGGAGGCCAAAGCAGGTGGGTCACTAGAGTTCAGGAGTTCAAGACAGCCTGGCCAACATGGTGAAACCCCATCTCTACTAAAAATACAAAAATTAGCCGAGCATGGTGGCGGGCGCCTGTAATCCCAGCTACTTAGGAGGCTGAGGCATGAGAATCCTTGAACCTGGGAGGTGGAGGTTTCAATGTGCCAAGATCACACTACTGTACTCCAGCCTGGGTGACAGAGCAAGACTCTGTCTCAAAAAAAAAAAAAGTCTGCTAAGCTTCAGACCCAAGCAATTGGATCTTACATGAGAAATTCAACTTCCAGTTAATGAAAGCTCCCCTCTGCTTCTTGAGCCATCTCCAGTTTTCCTTCTCTGACCAGATGGATCCCCTGGAAACAAAGTCCAATTTGTCTACTTCTCCTCTGGGGTCTGTTTTCTCTCCATTTTTCAAAGACTGTAATCTGCCAGTTATATTTATTTTTATTCTCTCTCCTTCATCTCTTTTATCAATCTATTTCTCTCCATTATATTAGTCCAATCAGCATTCAAACATGCTCTTGTTTCACCATTAAAAAAGAGAGCTTAAGAAAGGAAAAACATTTTAAAGCTCCCCATTTCCATTGCAGCTATTTTCATCTTTCAAATCACTTTCCTCAGTAGCAAAAAAAAACCTGTTGACTTGATCTGTCTTCGCTACATTTATTTCCTCATTTATTCAGCAAATACATATTTATACCTGCTAGGTGTCAGACACTGTGCTAAACCACAGAATAAAAACAAAGAACACTACCAACTTCATAGGTATCATAGCTTATGTCTGAAGTTTGTGTCTGGTATGTACTATTTTCTCAGGTGCATTCGGGAAATAATAATATGCATCTTAGTTTTCCAATTTTTATCCTAGCTCTTATGAAGTATGTTCAGGTTTTGGGGATTTGGTGTTCCCATACTTGAGAAAAATCATCTAAAACATATTGCAAAATTCAAAGGAATTTTTAGATGTCAACCTTGGTATTTATTTGATGTAAATATATCCTGCTGCATTATCATCTAAGGGCATTAGTCTGCTTTTAATTGGAGACCTTAGCTTCACCCAAATGTTTTGGCATTTTGGTGATCAACGTGTATACTAACTGTTCTTACCGTGTACCAAAAACAAAAGAGACGTTAACCCACATAATGGGATTTTTCTGGTATTTCTATTAATATAGATATGTTTTATTGATCCCATTTTACAGAGAAGATAAGCATTATAGATAAGCTAAAATTTGCTCAGTCTAACCTAATCAATTATGTACAAACACAAGATCTGAATACAGTTCTTTTAATTACACAGCTGAAAGTCTTTCAAATATATGAGACAGTCTCACTCTGTTGCCCAGACGAGAGTGCAATCTTAACTCACTGCAGCCTCCTGAGTAGCTGGGACTACAAGTGTATGCCACCATGCCTGGCTAATTTTTGTATTTTTAATAGAGACGGGGTTTCACTGTATTAGACAGGCTGGTTTTGAGCTCCTGACCTCAGGTGATCCGATGATCCACCCACCTCAGCCTCCCAAAGTGCTGGGATTACAGGTGTGGGCCACTTGTTGGGCATTTCAAAATATATTTTATGAATGCAGCAGAATCAGGAGACAGAATGGTTGAGATCAGATAGAGACAAAAGAATCATAAAGGTGAGTTTTGTGGTACATGGACTCAGAAGGAAGAGACAAGGAAAACCCCTATATAGAAAAACTTTTTAGAGAAAATGAACAATTGTTTATGTCCGGGAAAGATAAAACCACAAAGTGGCAATAGACAATTTAGTGTCCTTTGAAATCTTTCCTAGTCTGCCCCTTTTCCTTAACAATGGAAGAGAAGCTTTTTAAAAGTTCCATCAAAGAGACTTTAGTAGACAAGTGACTGAGCAATTGATAAATTGTTTGTGTTTCTTCTTCATGTTCTATGTAATCAGATTTGTAGAGTTTATGTAGAATACTCACAAGCTCCTGTTATTTTTCCTTTCTAAGACATATTTGATTCTTTTGCTGTTTTAGGAGAACCTTTTAAAAGGGAGATTTGTTCCTAGTTTCATTTCACTGAATTTAAGCTTATTTGAAATTCTCATGATTTAGTGTTCTGCAGAATTTTGTTGTATTTTTTTCTCCCTTTAATTTTAACTTGAACAGCTTGATGAGAGTTTAATAGAATTTGTTTTAAAGTTATTGCTGACCTTCAATTAAATGGGAGCCAATATATCCCCATGCAGGTGTGGGCTTCAATTTATGGCAAATATGTTTGTCTTTACAGTCATGCATAATTTCCAAATTCCAGAAATTACTTCTGTTTTATAGCTGTACCTTCTAAACCCGTCATAAGGAGGGCTCTGTCAGCATTTCTATTACATTCTTTACTTTACAGAGGTTTATAACATGCTCATAAAACTCACTCTAGGATTAGTTTTGGCAGATAAACTCTCATCTAGGGAAGGAAGGTGTTGTTTTTTTTCCAACAATTTAAAAAGAATATACTGGCTTGCCTGTTCTCACACAACTGGAGTTCATAGACTCATTTTTTGCTACAAAACCTTTCTTTGGGTTTTATAAAAGAGGATGCCCTAATTAGCCTTCATATATCTGTGCATTAGAACCTCTCTTTTCTCCTCAGGAAGAAGAACTGCATAGTAATTCAGAGTTTGGATACTAGAGTTCAAGATGTCAGTTCACATCCCTACTCTGTGATTCTAATAGGTCTGAGATTGTGAATGAGCTATTTATTATATAAAATAAGCACCTAATAAGTGGTGGCTATAGAGGCATATGCTGTCTCATATTTTCAATCCTGTTATCAGTTAGGAACTTAATGAATGCCTTAATCATATGTGTATCTCTAAACAATGAATCAAATTTGTTATTTCATTTTGTTGTTCAATAATGATTGTAAGACTGGATACTAGAGATACAAAGGTAATGAAACCTGGCTCTTGCCCTTAAGGCATATGTAGTTTAGTAAGAAAGAGTCAGACTTTTAAGGGAACAATTCAAATCCAAACTATTTCCTGTTTTTCTGGAAGCTTGGACAGCTCAGAGCAAAGACATCTTACTCCAACTAGGGCTTCAGTGAAGGTTTTTTTACGGGGTAAATGAAAGGGAGAAATTCCGTCACACTGAAGGATGATAGGATGGTTGCAAGTCAGATAGGTAAATATCCACAGGCAAAACAAAGAGGAAGAGCTTCGGGTGGGCTGGCAACTAGAATATGACTGGAGTTAAGGGTGTAGAAGGATGACAGGTGGGAAGGAGGGATAGCAAATGTAATGTAAAGATCTTCTTATTCCATCTCCATTATGGGAAATGTGTTTGGCTCTCTCTTAGTCAGATATCCTGTATGTCATATATGCATTATTATATATTTTGGTGGAGCATGTTCACCAGTAACTGTTTTTTTAAAAAGCTTGGGAAGTATATTTTAATGTTCTTTTTTTTTCCCCCTGAGATAGAGTCTCATTCTGCTGCCCAGACTGAAGTACAATGGTGCGATCTCAGCTCACTGCAACCTCCACCTCTCAGGTTCAAACAGTTCTCGTGCCTCAGCCTCCCATGTAGCTGGGATTACAGGTGTGTGGCACCACACCCCACTAAGTTTTGTATTTTTTTTTAAGTAGAGATGGGGTTTTGCCATAGTGGCCAGGCTGGTCTCGAACTCTTGGTCTCTAAAAACCTGCCTGCCTGGGCCTCCCAAAGTGCTGGGATTAGAGTCATGAGCCACTGCTCCTGGCCATTCAATATTTTATGTCCTACAATGGCTTTATACTATCCTCCCCCTTGATATATAATTCAGCTAAGTATATAATTTTAAGTCGGAAATTGTTTCCCTTCAGCATTTTGAAGGTTTGGTTTAAATGCATTGTCTTCAAGCGCAAAATCTAAAGCCCTTCTGATTTCTGATCTTAGCATATGACCTGCACTTTCGTCCTTCCATGGATTTAGAATATTCTTTTTGCCACTGTCTTTCTGATATTTAACCTATTTTTACCTGCTGTTCTAGACAATCTCTTGGATTTATAATTTAGAAACTTATATCCTTCAGAGCTGGGAAATTACCTTAAAATATTATATTGGTTGTTTTTTCAATTTCCTTCTTAAGTTTTGGGAATGCCTCTTATTCAGATGTGAGACAGTATTGTCATTGTTATAATTTTCTTATTCTTTCTCTCTTGTCTTTCATTATTATGTTGTTTTGATCTACTTTTGTGTTATTTCATTTTCTTAACTTTTTCTTTCAGCCCTACTGATGTATTTTTCCCATTTTTGCCTCTATGTTTTAAATTAACAAAGGCCATTTTTATTTTTAAGTAATTCTTTAAAGTGTATTCTGTTTAATTTCAGCTTTATATAGGTATAATTGAAAGTTAATCTTGTATATATTTAAGAACTACATTGTGAGGAATTCATATTTATATACATTACAAATGATTACTGAAATCAAGTTAGTTAGCATATCCATCAATCACAGTTACTTTGTGTGCGTGTGTGTGTGTGTGTGTGTATTCTAAGAACACTTAAGATCTACTCTCAAGAAATCTCAACTATACAATACAGTATTATTAACTACAGACACTATGCTGTATATTAGATCTGCAGAACTTACTCATCTATCACTGAAAGTTATACTCTTTAACCAGTATATCCCTATTTCACCCACACTCTAGCTCCTAAAAACCACCATTCTACTCTATTTTTCTGAGTTAGATATTTTTAAATTCCAAATATGTTGCCCAGATGTAAATGAGATCATGCAATATTTGTCTTTATGTGTCTGGCTTATTTCACCAAGAAAAATGCCCTCCAGTTTCATCCATGTTGTCATAAATAGCAAGATTTTCTTTTTTTATGGATGAAAAACATTTCATTCTCATTCTCTCTCTCTCTCTCTCTCTCTCTCTCTCTCTCTCTCTCTCTCTCTCTCTCTCTCTGTAATATTTCCTTTCTCTAGCTATCCATCACCAGACACTTAGATTGTTTCCATGTCTTGGCTATTGTGAACAATGCTTCTGTGGACATGAGAGTATAGATATCTCTTATACCTCTTCAAGATACTGATTTTGTTTCTTTCAGATGTATACACATAAGAGTAATTTGCTGGATCCTGTGGTAGTTCTATTTTTAAATTTTTGACGAATTTTCATACTGTTTTCCATAGCAACTCCACCAGTTTACATTCCCACCAAGAGTGCATAATGGTTTCTTTTCTCTGCATCATTGTTAAAATTATCTCTTCTCTCTTTGAATAGCAATTCTGACAGGTGTGAGGTGATATATTATGGTGGTTTTGATTTCTGTTTTCCTAATGATTAATGATGTTGTGTACCTTTTCATATTCCTGTTGACTATTCGTATGTCTTCTTTGGGTAAAAACAGGTCTATTGAGGTCCTCCTCTAGCCCATTTTTAAATCAGATTATTTGGTTTTTGTGGGGGATGCTATTGAGTCATATGAGTTACTTATATATTTTGCATATTAACTTATCATCAGATATATGGTTTGAAAATGTTTTCTCCCACTCCGTAGATTTTCTTTTCACTCTTTGTTTCCTTTGCTGTGTAGAAACATTTCAGTTCAATATAGACCCTTTTGTCTACTTTTGCATTTATTTGCCTGTGATTTCGTTGTCAAAACCAAAATGTACTGACCAATGTTAAGGAGCTTTTCCCTGTGTTTTGTTCTAGAAGCTTTGTAGTTTCAGGTCTCAAATGTAGCCCCTGTTGGCAGAAGGCAGCAAAACACACTGCCATGTGTGTACCTATGCAACTATCTTGCATGTTCTGCACATGTACCCCGAAACCTAAAATGCAATAAAAATTAAAAAAAAAAAAAGAAAAAAGAAATGTAGCCCCTGTTCTTCAACTTTTTGGAAGAATTGGTGTTAATTCTTCTTTTAATGTTCAGTGTAATTCAGCAGTGAAGGAAGACATTTGGTTACTGATTAGTTTCTTTACACATTATTGGTATGTTTAAATTTTCATTTATTCATGATTTAGTCTTGGCAGGTTTATGTTTCTAAAAATTTCTTCATTTCTTAGACATATAATTTTTCTTTCTTTTTTTTTTTTGAGATGGAGTCTTGCTCTGTCACCCAGGCTGGAGTACAGTGATGCAATCTTGGCTCACTGCAATCTCTGCCTCCTGGGTCCAAGTTATTCTCTGTCTCAGCCTGCCAAGTAGCTGGGACTACAGGCATGTGCCACCACATTCAGCTAATTTTTGTATTTTTAGTAGAGAAGGGGTTTCACCACATTGGCCAGACTGGTGTCGAATTCCTGACCTCATGATCTGCCTGCCTCAGCCTCCCAAAGTGCTGGGATTACAGGTGTGAGCCACTGTGCCCAGCCACCATATAATTTTTCACTGTAGTCTCATGATCCTTTGTATTTCTGTAGCAACAGTTACAATATCTCCTCTTTCACATCTGATTATATTTACTTGAGTATTTTCTCTTCCTATATTAGTTTATCTAACTTTGGTCAATTTTGTTTATCTTAGTAAATAAACTTAGCTTTTAAACAGAAAAACTAACTTTTATTTTCAGTGAATTTTTTCTGTGGTTATTTCAATCTCAATTTTATTTATTTTTGCTCTGATCTTTGTTTACTTCTTTCTAATAACTTTGGGTTTTGTCTATTCTTTTTCTATTTCCTTGTAGTATAAAATTAGATTGCTTATTTCAGATTATTTTTCTTCATGCAAGCATTTTTCTCAATAAACTTTCCACTCTAATCTGCTTTTTCTTTATCCTACAAGTTTTAGTATATTCTATTTCTGTTGTCATTTGGCTCAAGGTATTTTTTGATTTCTGTTTTAATGTTTTCTTTGATCCATTTCCTGTTCAGGAGTATGTCACTTAATTTGCACATATTTGTGAATTTTCCAATTTTTCTGTTACTGATTTGTATTTTCATACCATTCTGAAAATATACTTGATATGATTTAAACCTTCTTGAATATGTTAAGACTTGTTTTGTGGCCTAACATCTGCTCCATCCCAGAGAATGTTCCATGTGTGATTTAGAAGAATGTTTATTCTGCTGCTGTTGGATGAAATTCTCTCTGTGTGTGTGTATATGTATATATATGTGTAGCATATATACATATATATATGTGTAGCATATATACATATATATATGTGTAGCATATATACATATATATATGTGTAGCATATATACATATATATATGTGTAGCATATATACATATATATATGTGTAGCATATATATATATATATATATATATATATATATATATATATATATATATGCTAGGTCCACTTGGTTGATAGTGTTGTTCAAATCCACTGTTACCCAGTTGATTTCTATCGGGATAATTAATCCATTGTTGATAGTGGGGATATTAATGTTCTCTAATATTATTGTATTGCTTTTCATTTCTCCTCTCAATTCTATAAATATTGCTTGATATATTTAGCTGCTATAATGTTGGTTACATAAATATTTATGAATGTTGTATCTTCTTGACAAACTCTTTTTGTCATTCTATGAATTTCCTTGTCTCTTGTGACAGTTTTTGACTTAAAGCCTATTGATACAAGGAGAGCCTCCATGAATGCTTTTCATTCATTTGTGCAGAATATATTTTTTTCAGTCTTTTACTTTTAGCCACTTGATATAGTTAAAGCAAAGAAAGATAATTATATAGTTGCATTTCGTTTTATTTTTGTTTTTAAATTTATTCGTTTGGTTGGATAACAGTTTATTTACATTTAAATTAATTATTAATATGTAAGTACTTACTATTACCATTTTTATTGTATTATGACCATTTTGTAGTTCCCTTTGTCCTTTCTTATCTTGCTGTGTGATTTGATGACCATTTTTGTCTGTATGCTTTGATTATTTTTCTTAATTATTTGTGCACTTTATGTTTTTTGCATGATTATCCTTCAGGCTTATGTGAAATATCTAGTTATAATATTCTATTTTAAGGATACATTAATTTTGATCACACACCAAAAAATCTATATATTTAATTCTACCTCATAACACTTTAGGTCATTAATGTTAACATCTTTTTTGTTTTGTATATTCTTTAATAAATCATTCTGATTAAACTCATTTTTAATATGCTTGGTTTTGAACTTTTACATAAAAATTGATAGTAATCTAAGGACCATCATTGCAATATTAGAGAATTTTGAGTTGACTATATATTTACATTTACCAGTGAATTGTATACATTCGTATGTTTTTATAATGTGAATTAGCATTCTACATTTTAGATTCAGGGACTTCCTTTAGCCTTTCTTGAAAAGCAAATATCATAGCCATTAACTCTCTTAGCTTTTGTTTGTTTGGGAAAGTCTTTATCTCTTCTTCCCTTCTGAAAAATTGTTTTGCTGTATGTAGTATTCTTGGCTGACAGGTTTTATTTTCCTTTTAATATTTTGAATATATTACCTTACTCTCTTAGAATTTGCCAAGTTTTTGCTGAGAAATCTGCTGATAGTCTTATAAGATCCAACTTGTATGTGATGTCACTTTTTACTTTTTGTTTTCAAAATTGTCTTTAACTCTTCACAAATTATTGTCTTTAACTCTTGACAATCTTGATGTAGATCTCTTTGGGTTTTATGTATTTGGGAATCTTTGAGCTTCATGAATCTGGATGTCCATTTCTCTTCTCAAATTTGGGAATGTTTCACCCATTACTTCTTCTACTAAAAACATAAAAATTATCTTGGTGTTGTGGCATCTACCTGTAGTCCTTGCTACTCAGGAGGCTGAGGCACAAGAATCCCTTAAACCCAAGAGGAAGAGATTGCAGTGAGCCGAGATCACACCACTGCATTCCATCCTGAGTGATAGAGCAAGACTCAAAACAAAACAAAATAAAACAAAAACAAAAAATAAATAGATATTCTTCCCTTTTCTCTCAGGCTTCTCATTTTGTTCATGTGTTGCTTTGCTATTTTAATTTAGTTTACTATCTCTTTGTGTGTGTGTGTGTGTGTGTGTGTGTGTGTGTGTGTGTTTGGTAGTTCACTGAACTTCTTTAAGAGAATTATTCTGAATTATTTGTCGGTCAGTTCATAGATCGCAATTTCTTTTAGAGTCAGTTATTGGAGGTTTAGTAGGATTTTTTTTTGTCTGTGTGTGTGTGTGTGTGTGTATGTGTGTGTGCTGGTAGTAATGGTGTTATGTTCCTCTTACTCCCCACTTTTTTTATATTTTTTTTTGTCAGAATCTCTATCACCCTAGCTGGAGTGCAGTAACACTATCTCAGCTCACTGCAAACTCTGCCTCCCAGTCCCAGGTTCAAGCATTCTCCTGCATCAGCCTCCCAAGTAGCTGGGATTACAGGCATGCCTGGGTGTGTGTGAGTATGTGTGTGTGTGTGTGTGTGTGTGTGTGTGTGTGTGTGTGTGTGTGTTTTAGTAGATGGGGTTTTTCCATGTTGTCCAGGCTGGTCTTGCACTCATGAGCTTAAGTGATCCACCCACTTTGGCCTCCCAAAGTTATGGGATTATAGTCATGAGCCACCATGCCCTGCCTCCCTGATTCTTTATCACCGTGCATCTGTGCATTGGTATCTGAGCCTTTTAGGAAGTAGTCACCCCTTTTAATCTTTAGAGGTTTACTTTGGCAGAAAAAGTCATCTTTTCAGTCAGTCCAGCCTGGTGTTTATGAGGGGATACCTGGTGGAAGCTGCAACCAGACAGAGTTTGCTGTGATGGTCTCTGTAGGTGAGATTATTGCTCAACTCTGACATCAGGTGGAGCTGCTGGCTAAGCTCTGTGGCAGGTTGGATCTGCTGTCTTGGCTCTGTGTCCAGGTAGGGCTGCTGCATGAACTCCACAATAACCTCTGGTCTGATAGGGTCACAGCTGTGCTCCGAATTAATTATAGAGTCCAAGCAGTACGACTAGCTGGACTCTATAATTAATTGGGGCTACAGGCTCCACAATTGCTCCTGATCAGAAGAGGCCATAAACTATAGTCTAGTCTTTGTTTGGAGGTGCCATTAACTGGACTGTGCATTCATACAGGGCCACAAGCTGGGCTGTGAAATCCTACAGGGACCTGAACATAATCCACAGTTGAATAGAGTAATTCAACTGTGGATTCAAATGCTTCATGGTTTGACAAGATCACTGGTTGTGCTCGTAATTGGGCGAAGCTATCAACTTGGCTTGCAGATGTGCAGAGCTGCTTGCTGGGCCCTCTGGTTGAGTGAAATCACCAGCATGTATGCAGTGCCACTGCCAAGATTCACATGCTGGTTGCTATGAGCCCTGCTGCCTACTTCTTTGTTCTTCACTGACTCAGGTGTTCCAGCCTTCCCAGGCATTCCAGCCCTGTAGCCCCGCTGAAGTGCAGTGGCCTGATCTAGCTCACTCAAGTGATTCTCCAGCTTCAAGTAATTCTGCCTCAGCTTCCTGAGTAGCTGGGACTACAGGTGTGCGCCACCACACCCAGCTAATTTTTATATTTTAAAAAAACATATAATACAGAACAAGCAAACAAATAACTAGGAGATAGTTTGAAGAATGACACAGCACATGCCTAAATGAACATTATTTAGAAGAATATTTCAAAAAGATGATATGCAAAAATAATTATCTTAGATGATTTGTTAAAGCTTACTCTTTATGGAAATTTTTGTCTTTCCATGTCATTCTCCTAGCAGACTAGGCCATGCAGTCCTCCAAAGCAAAGAATATTGCCATGGAAAATAATGTTGCATGGTGGTTAGGAGCATGAGCTTTTGTGGCTAAACAATAACACCAACAAAAAAATCTGCATTTAAATTCTGCCTATGCAATTTACTAATCTGTGGAGACTTTAACAAGATAATCAGCAACACAGTAAATCCTTTTCCAAAAGAAAGAACCAGGGGGATAGAGATTTTAAAACTAGAAAAGAACTCGAAACAATCAACAGTTAAGAAACTACTAGAGAATATTGGAAATATAAAATAGGAGAAAATATTGCAACCTATACCTATGATAAGAGATTTCTATCCAAAATATGTAAGGAACTCATACAGCTCAATAGTTAAATAACAGATAATCTGACTTTTTTAAATAGTCAAAGGACTTGAATAGACATTTTATCAAAGAATACATACAAAGGCTCAACAGGCAAATGAAAAGGAGCTCAATGCCACTAATTATCAGAGAAATGCAAATCAAAACGACCATGAGATTTTACCTTATTACTGTTAGAATGGTTGTTATCAAAAAGAAAGAAGATAACAAGTGTTGGCAAGAATGTAGAAAAAAAGGAACTCTTGTGCATTATTATCACTATTATTGGTGATAATATAAGCTGATACAGAGATTATAGAAAACAGTGTGAAGGTTCCTCAAAAAATTGAAAATAGAGCAACCATATGATTTAGCATTCCTGTATCTGGGCATATAGCCAAAGGAAATGAAGTGAGAGTTCTCCAGGACATATCTGATACCTGCAGGCCCATGTTCATTGCTGTATTATCCACCATAGTCAAGATATGGAAACTAAGTGCTTCTCAATAGGTGAATGAATAAAGAAAATGTTTGTATACACAATGCAATATTTTTCAATACTAAAAAAGTACATCCTGACATATGAGATGATATGGACAAAACAGGAGGACATGATGCTAACTTAAATAAGCCACACACAGAAAGGCAAATACAGCATCTTTTATATATGAATTTAAAATAGCCAAACTTATAGAATCAGACAGTAGAATAGTAGTTGCCATTGGGGGAGGAGGAAATGGGGAGAAGTTGACCAATGTCAAAGGTGCAAAGTTTTAGTTACGCAAGATGGGTAAGCTCTGGGGATCTAACCTACATCATGGTGACTATTGTTAGCCACACATGAAATACTTGAAAATGGGTACATTATAAGTGTTCTTAGCACGTGCTCACATACACACACACACACACACACACACACACACCATGTGAAGTACTGGGAATGTTAATTAGCTTAATGTGATGATCATATCATAATGAATACACATATCAAAACATCAAGTTGTACACTTTAAATATAGTCATGTGCTGCATAATGATATACTGGACAATGTCAGACCACCTATGTGATGGAAATATTATAAGATTAGGATCTACAAACTTTTTAAAGCAAACCTCTGCTTTATTTCTACATGTATTTCCCATTGCTCTCTGCCATTCCTTATGGTTCTACATAGAGGCAGGAAAAGTTTCTCAAATAAGAAAGGTATAATATCAAAAGAAATGTATAGCTTGGTGAGAACAATAGCAGATAAAAACGAAGCAACAGTAAAGTGTGAGGTATCTTTCTACCCATAGTGTTACATAAATATATGTATACATAATAAATATATATGTTTATGCTTAACGAACTCATACAGCTCAATAGTTAAATAACAGATAATCTGATATTTTAACATAAATAAATATATATGTTTATGTTATGTATACATATACATATTCATGTCTATATCTGCATATCTCTATCTATCTATCTATCTATCTATCTATCTATCTATCTTTCAGTACACACATACCAAATGAGGCTATTGCCAAGTATATATAGAATCCTAAATGGGGTAAACCAGTGATCTACAATTACCATCTCAATGTGTTTTGGTTGAATACCCTTCATATCTATTTGCTTCAAGGGAGAGCTCAAGTTTAAATGGAAACAGGTGCCAGTGATTAAAGTAAATTCAAAGTTTGGGGTCCTCTGACCCTCAAACATGAATACTTGCCTCATCCTCCAGTGATGTTTGTTGGAACATCAGTTTGCAGGAAAGCACACCGTAAATGGTGAAACAGCATTTTTTTCCTGCTCGTGGCGAAGCCCCAAGCATATTGGCCTTGTTTATCACGTTAAACATTTGTGCCAAAACACAAAGTCTATTAAAGATATTTGCCATATCCACAGAGTGATTTGAACCCTTTTAAAATTTGTTCGTCACTGACTTAATGCATAATAAGTATTCGATTAAAGTGATTTTAGAATTGGCATATAAAATATGTCACCATTACAGCCATCTTTCCAGGAGTGAGAGAAACTCCTGCTGAAGCTACAGCTGGAAAATAATTTGCTAAAAAATCAGCTGAAGCGGGAGGTTCCAGCTCATTGAAACTCAATTTATTATATGCTTAAATGACTCCTGGAACAGTGGAATATGTAGGCAGTACAAGTAGACAAGGCAAATTCTGTGCTGATAACAAATGTGTAAAACTCCAATACCTATTGGAGAAGTAATAGCAGCCAAAATTCTCTACTTGCCAACTAGTAGAAAATGTGAACATGCTGTTAAGATAATTAACATTTTTTCTTATTATGCAGGACTGGGTAATGACTATGAAACTCAACTTTTTTTCCCCCTGGATACGTTGCAACTTGAAAAAGCATATGATCAAAGGAAAACACAGTTTTCTGAGAAACCTTGGGATATATCATGTAAAGTTGTGATCTATTAGCCTGTGGCTTGTGTGTTTGGGCAGCTATTTAACATCCTGATTCCCTTTTGCTGAATATACAGGTGACTACAACTCTATGGTAAGAGATCTGTAATCTCTCAGGGAGGGAGAGTTATCAGGGAATTCAGTTAATAAGGTGGTAGCTTAGACATTTTATCTAGCACAATTCTGTTAAATTCAAACTTAATAGTATTGAAGCACTTGCTACGCTGATGTTGAAACCTACTTGCTGTAGCTCACTATTATCTATGTATAGAGAACACTAGAATAGAAATTCTGAAAGTGATATAACTAATGTAGATTTCAAAATGGCCAATAATTAATGAATAATGTGACATTTTGAGCACTCATATGCTTTTGAATAACATTTTATAAAAGTTGATTTGATTTTCTAATACTTTATGTAAAACGAAAATTATTTCCCGATGATGGCCAAATAATGAGAAAGTGATATGATGCAATGCTTTCCAGGTGTGACAAATGGAGAAAGCGTTAAACACACATATTTCATATAGGGATAACTGAGAATATGTTTGCATACAAGAATTTTATTTTACCTTTCTCTTTACCCAGAAGATACATTATTTTGAAAATAATTCTCTGATTAAGAAAGGTAGCTTTATAATACAACTTTATTTAGTCACTGCCCAAAGGGTTTGTCACAGACTAAATTCCAAATTGCAAATCATCGTGTTTAGTAAACATTTCTTGGAATTAGTTAAACATGTACTTATTTTCTTTTCATCAGTTTATCAAGACTGAAAAGCATCAATGGTCTTT
>CM052649.1:161913956-161931459 GCA_028533165.1 Leontopithecus rosalia | reverse complement strand
CCCTCCCTCCCTCCCTCCCCCTCTTTCTTTCTCTCACACACACACCCTTTTTTTTCTTTTTTCACTAAATTTAAACACATAGCCAAGAAAATCATCAGATGACTGACTAGCTGCCAAGGCCCTAAGCACAGCCATTGATACCATCAGTTGCTCCTATGATGATAGTGATGGTGATTAGAATTTGCCTTCACTTACACTTTTTGAAAATAAAGATCAGAATGTTAAGCAGCTAGACAGACATATAAACTACAGGTTAATGATAAACTAAATTCCATAATTGATATCATACAGAATGACTCTTTTAAAAAATGTTTGGCTCAGAAAACTGTTTTATCACTGTCACCAACATTGTCATTCTCCTTTTCCTATTTATAGCTTATTTTCCATCTACCAGAGACCTGAATCTCTAACAAGAGTTTCTTGTACATTATCTTATGCTAAATCTAGTTTCTACCATCTCATGAACCTGCCTGCCTTTCCCAGAGTCCTTCAGCTGCACTGGACTTTTAAAAGTTCCTCAGTTTCTTATCCTCTCACTTAATTCTAAGGATGCTATATCCTCAGCAAGCATTGTTCTCTTCTATATCACCTACTATTTTCTCAATAAGCTGTCATGTTTTGGCCTTTAATTTTATATAATCATAGGGACATCTCCTATATCCATTGATAAATTTAGGTTCCCTAAACTTCTTTTTGAAACTATTTACATAGGAATGAAACTCTGTAAGGGTAGGAACTATCTAACTTAGGCACTTATGTACACCTTTTGCCCAGAATAATATCTAATACATAGCATAATAATTATCTTAAATATATAAACCATCTCATTTATTTACTATGTTTAATTCTCCCAACTCCCTATCAGGTAAATATGATTATGTTTGGTTAACAGACAGGATGTAAAGTTAGACAGGTTAAATGAACTGTCTATAACATAATTTATAAGTAGTAAGACAAGGATTCTGATGTCAATTTCTTGGCTCCAAATTCCAAGATTTTTAGCCTTAGGTTATGTTTACTGAGTTTTGCTAAGACATTTATTCACCTAAAATAAAATGAGTGTCAAACCCCATGCTAAAGGTGAGATTCAAAGACGGCTAAGACTTCATCTTTGCCTGCAAAAATTTATTAAATTCCAATAAATTAAATGAAAAAGCCTAAAAATTTTCCAAAAGGAAAATGGTTCAAATTTTGATTGAAATGTCAAATCCATTTTTCCCTCCAAAACAGATGATAAAGTTCATCTTCAGGGAATTTCTAGAAAACTGTGGTCATTAAAAGCAAGAGATACTATTAATTTTGATCCTAAATGAGAAAAATGAGAGATGTGTAAAAGAGGATTTTTGTCACAATAACTCATAATTAGAAAGGAGACACCTTTTTCTTTCATAATAATGACCAGAGACAAGAATTTGTCAATTCAACAATACTAAGCAAATTTAAAATTAGATTCTAAAATTTGGAAGTCATTGTAAAGTTATGTTTTATAATATGTGTGAGAAATATATATGTAGTATAAAAATTATGTATTTATAATATATATTCAATAAAATAATAATGAGGTATGTCTTGTTACTTTTTCATAACATCTCACTATCAATGATAATAAAAGATACTAATAAATGATTACTGATATTTCTCTTTAATTGGCATTTTGTCCTCATATTTCAAATTGCCTTATTTGTATGAAAAAACAGGGGATGAGCATGGTAGCCAAGGTCTGTAATCTCAATGTTGGCCAAGGCAGAAGGATCACTTGAACCCACGCATTCAAGACCAGCCCGGTCAAAATAGTGAGATATCCATCTCAACAAAAAAATTTAAAAATTAGCTGGGTATGGTGGCACATTGCCTGTAGTACTAGATACCTGGGAGGCTGAGGCAGGAGAATCACTTGAGTCCAGGAGTTTAAGGCTGCAGTGAGCCATCTATCTTAACACTACACTCCAGCTTGGGCAACAGAGAAAAAACCCTGTCTCTAAAAAAAGGGGATAAGGTTGGGAAAAGTAAAGAAAAGTGGGAAAAGGGCGACAAAAATGTTAATTTCGTGAATAAGTTTTGAGATTCATGATTTATGTCTGAATTCAGTGTAACTTTTAAAACATCCAACTTACACTCTGTTTCCTCTCAATATTACAGCAAAACTACAAAAATATCCAGAATCTATTCTTAAAAATTTATTAAAGTATTACTTAATATTCTTCTTTAACATGAAAAAGATGGTTACATAAAAATGAAATGCCCTCTTTACCTTCTGTCACTGCAGAGGGGTTAGATTTACTTTCCTTCAGAGTGGTTAGGTTTATGTTCTTGTGTATTTTTCCAGGGTGTTTTCTCACAATGCATTTACAGAAATATAGACTATATGGAGTTTTTTTGTGTGAGTGTGTGTGAATCTATGTATGGTTTTACATAAATGTTCTTGAATAACAGGTTTGTACTTTTGTTTCAGTTTAAATTATCTCTTGGATAAATTCCTTTATATATCTCATATATTACTTTATGTATTATACACTATATGTAATTATGTATAATACATACTATATCTATTGTAAACCTATGGATAGATATTATTATGTATCTTTCAAGCTCATGGATACTAGCTTGCATTACAGACAATCGTTTCTCAAAGCATTAGCAGGGAATAGTGGCTCATGCCTGTAATCCCAGCACTTTGGGAGGTCCAAGCTGGAGGGCCCCTTGAGCCTTGGAGTCAGAGATCAGCCTAGGCAATGTAATGAGCCTCCCACATACCAAATGAGAGAGAGAGAGAGAAGTTTAAAAATTTTGCCTGTCATGGTGGTGTGCACTTGTGTTCCCAGATTACTCGCGTGGCTGAAATGAGAGGATCACTTGTGCCAGGAGGTTGAGGCTGCAACAAGCTATGATTGTACCAGTCTACTCCAGCCTGGGGGACAGACAGAAAGCTTGTATTAAAAACTTTAAAAATAAACACAAAGCATTATTCCATTGATAGAATTTACTGTATTTCCTTTTCATATCGATAAGTATGCAGAACATCTTTGTACCTGCCTAGAGTATAAGTATTTCTGTATAAGAAATCCATAAGCAGAATTGCTGAGTAAAGAGAATATGCTCTCAAATTTTTGATAGGTAACTTAAAAATTGGGTTTCAAGAATACGTGAGAACTGATTTCTTTATGACTGCATCAACGTTAGGTATTTTCACTCATTCAGATATTTCATTCTTTTAATTTACATTTTTCCAATCATTTATACTTGTTAGCCATTTGAATTTCTCCTTTTATAAATTTGATGTTCCTTTTTTTCATATTTTTATGAAATCAATTGTCTTTATTCTATTGAATCCTAGTTCCTTATATTTTTCTGGATATGTGTATATATGTGAGAGAGAGACCGGGATTATATACGTTTATGAGAGAGGTAAAGAAAAAACACTGCAAACATTTTATTTTATATACTTACTTTCAGGTTGGTGGCACTTTGCTCAGTGGAAGGCTGGTAAATTTACAGTAATGTTATTTGTCAGATACTGAATGTTACAAAGATAATAGAAAGTGAACTACGTTCTTATATCTATCTATATTTTTAATTAAATTCTTTCAGATAGGAATTTATATTTACACTTTACAATCATGAAAACCGAAGCTTGGTGGAATGATATGATTTGCCTAAAGTCAAACATTAGAAAATAAAAGAGTCAGAATTTCAATCAGGGTTTGCTGGTTCTCCTGATTCCATTGTACAACTGATACCTACATAGATCACGATGGTATCTATATCTTACAGCTATATATATATGTATATTATACATATTGTTATAGCTGTATTATCTATACCTATAGCTATTAATTCATTATGTTTTAATAATTTAGGTTTCTCCTAAATTGCTTTTTACCTGTTTGGTGTAATGTTCAATTATATGTATTTGAAAATTTTAACTTAGTATAGCAAATGTTATATTTCACCTCAATTAACGTGTACTATTTTAGTATCAACCAGTTTCCATTAGAAAGTAGACTGTTTAAGCTGCAGATGTGTTTAAGGCAAAACAAGTAGGCAGGTCTTGCTTTGTTTCATCTTTCTATACTTTCCATTGTGAACACTACTTGTCTTAAGCTCACATTACTGCTGCAGCCTAAAACCTCTCTACTTTCCCTCAGAATTTATATGAATCTCTCCAACCTCCTCCCCATTATACCACACCATGATAGAGTAGGCTCTCTCATACACCTGCTTTCAAGGGTATAATACCACAATTCTAGACTTGTATAACTTTATAACCCTGCCAGATAATGAATGTAAAACCCAGAGAACTATCAGGCTTGGCTATTTAGGGTAACTCAATATTGTGAGCCTTTCAAAAGGGGCCAGTGGTAAAGAGTGGCAATGGTGGGCTTTGGAGTTATTCAGGCCATGATTTTATATATTTATTTATTTATTTTTAACTTTGATTTTAGGTTCAGGGGTACATGTGCAGGTTTCTTACACAGGTAAATTGCATGTAATGGGGGTTTGGTGCACAAATGATTTTGTCACCCTGGTAATAAGCATAGTACCCAAGAGGTACTTTGTGTTTAGCCTGCCCATGTAAGGGAAAACATGTGGTGTTTGGTTTTCTGTAATAACCAGCTAGCAACATGATGACAGGGTCAAACCCACACAGGCCGTGATTTTGGACACATAATCATATAAGTGATCTTTTCCTGTCCTATCCTTTGTAAAAATAAAGATTGTCATAATTAATTTTAGCAATTAAAGTAAGTAGCTTGAATGATGTATCAGGGATAGAGAAGACTACAATCAGCATCGATGATGATGATGATGATGATGATGATTATATAGTTTGAAAAAAGTTACAGAAATCAGGACTGTCTTTTTTTCCCCCAACCCATATCTTCCCCTCTCTAACGTGGTTGCGTTTAATCATTTCCTTAGCCTCAGCTTAGACATCTTCTCATCAGGAAGTTCTACACAGACCCTTCAGACTGTCTCCCGATTTCTGGATGTACTGTACATTTCATTTCATGGAACATGCTACATTATAATTATTCATTTACTGTCTGAATCCTTCTCTAGACTTGAAGTTCCATGAGGGCAGGGACTATGGCAGTTTTTGTTGTTGTTGCTTTCTTGCTGCATCCCTCATCATGTGAGCAAATTTTATTAAATTTTAAAATGAATACATGCATAAATAGATGTGCTCAGGCATAAATGAATGTATGTCTGAATGAGTGGATAGTGAATGAGTAAATGGTTATATGGTTGGAAACGTGAGCAAGTGGATGGGCTATCAACTTAGCACAGAGACTTAGAAATGATTGCAATGTCAGTTACGGTGATAGTAAGTGGAGAAAATATTTTTGGATTGGCTTTTGAAGTCCTTTAAACCATACCAAATGTCATTCTTTCATATGATGCTGACCCTGACTGCTTCAGTGAGAGAAAATTCAAGGAGGTTGGCAATATAGTGAATTTTACTTGGCATGTGGCAAACAGAGTCTCGGGAATAAATAATATGTCACACTAGGCCTACATTTCCCTCCCAATACCTTAGAAAAACACATTTATAAACAGTTCTACCTCTACCTGCTATTTTCACTTAGCATAAAGGTTAAAATATGAGATCTTTTGCTTCATATATTGCACATTTCATTATTCTACATTATAAACTCAGTGAATTCTTTGGAGGCAATTTATTATGCAATTTAATATGATATTGAAAATCCCCAAAAAACAACCTACAAACTTGCAACGAATTTTAAGTAATACATCTTGCATAATGTGTGCCGATTTACCCAGAACATTGAAATAAAATTTGTCAGGCATTTGATTGTTAGAAAAACTGTAAATAGTCTGCAGTGTTTGGTATATTTCCAGGTATGAAAACTTATTAAAACTATTGTTCAGCTTGATTTGACACCATTGAGATTTGACAATGGGCCATATCTACATCAGAATAGCTCTGTGGATACAAGGGCAAAGGGAAATGTTACCTATCACAGCCATGGTGCTGACCCCTATTGGCTAAATTGAAGAAGACTGAAAGAACAACTTTTTTCCTAAAGTAGAACTTTCCCATCCAATCTTCATTACATCTCATCTGTAATTCATCAGTAATAATTCCCTGTACAACACAGTTGACTGCATGTGAACTTGGCCTCATTTTGTATAATTAATGATGATTGGACATAGGAATTTTAACCATTTTGAGATGTGTCTACTGACTTACAATGATTTTTCTTACCTGCTCTGTTTCTATTGAAACAATATCTTATGTTTCTCTCAAGAGAAGATTCAAAATTATATATATATATAATTATATATATGTATATATATAATTATGTATATATATAATTATACATATATGTATATATATATGTGTGTGTGTGTGAGTGTGTGTATGTGTGTGTGTGTGTGTGTGTGTGTATATATATATATATATATATATATATATATATATCCAGCAGGTACATGTAAATGTATGTGTCTGTGCATCACATGTCCTGCAGATATAAAGTACTAAACCTGAAATACACAAAAAGAAAAACACTTTCTCAACCAAAGTATGACAGGACAGATTTTATATTATTTATTTTTAAAAGTAAGCCATGTTCAAATTAAATGTCAAACATAATTCTGTATTTGAAATTTGAAATATGTGATTATCGTTAGAGAAAAATCATAGAACACATGTCTTCTTGCCAGATTTGTGTTTGCATAATAGTGAACTACGAGGTTATAGATCACTCTGTGGCACAGTGCCAACCCATAAACCGCTTGGTAAAGCTACTAAAAACTTCAATCTGAAATGAATTTATCCGTTAGAATTTTGGATCCTCTATAGAAAATAAAATGCACTGGAGTCTCTTAGTTTTTAAAAAAGAAAAGATGGAGAGAAAATACTAAATTCTGTTTATTTCCACATTTCTTCCTTTAACTGCTACAGACATAAATGCAAAATGAATGTTGACATATTTGTTTAGCATCCCTGAACAGATTAAACTGCTTTAGAAGTTCTTCTGTAATCAGGCTTGAAAAATAGAAACTAACATTCACATCCCTGGATAGATTAAATTGTTTCCAAAGTTTCTCATTAATCAGACATGAAAAATAGTTTTTAAATGTAGAAGTAGATCCTTTAAAAAGTACTTGAAATTTTTCTTGCAACAAAATTTTTGCAAGTTCACTATATAATGCTTTTTGTATCATATATGTATTAAAATACGTTTACCTGTATCACTTGTCTGTGTCTTTTATTGGTGAGTTGTTAAATAGGAACAGATATTGATCTATTGTGGAGTACAGTGTGTGCACAAAAAGAACGCTGGGTCTGAATTGCAGAGCTGACTGCCAATTACTTATGATATGTCTTTGGGCAAAGAAAATATAATTTTTTTAAAGTTTGAACTTAGTACAAGTGAATTCCAAGTACTTGAGTGTTGTTCTTCATGATACCTCTGTACGTGTAACAGTGCGATACACATTTTAGGAATGAGGAAACTAAATCCTACAGATATTAATGGACTTGGGTAATTTAATGTAGCTAGTAAATAGTGCAGTCAACATTCTATATTAGAACTATCTCACATCAAACTTCCTGTTCCTCCTAACCTATGATGTCTCTTTTATACTGCTTTTCTCCTTTGTAAAAGAAGGAATTGGGTTATATTATTATTATTATTATTATTATTATTATTATTTATAGCTCTTATGTACATGGGTCTGTGTTTTGGAATGTTTGTTTGTTTTTGACAAGGTCTTGCTCTGTTGCCTAGGCTGGAGTGCAATGGTGCAATCATGGCTCACTACAGCCTGGGACTCTTGAGCTCAGGTGATCTTTTGCCTTAGCATTCTGAGAAGCTATGACTGCATGCTTAAGCCATCATGCCTGGCTAGGTTTTTCTTTTTAATTTTTCTTATGTAGAGACAGAATCTCACTATCTTAACAAGGCTGGCTTTGAATTCCTGACCTCAAGCAATCCTTCCATATTGGCCTCCCAAAATGCTGGAATTACAGGCATGAACCACCATGCCGAGACTGTGATTTGATTTAGTCTCTCATTTCCAAATAAAGGTGTATTACCTGATGAAATATACATGGTAATACATTATGTCACTTTCATTCCATCTTCCATTTAAATTCTCTAAATTCTTGCTGAGCAGGCACTGACAGATGGAATAAGGAATGATTCATCTATTGTAGAAACTGAAAGTATTCCAATAGAGTAAGCTCTTGACTTTATTTCTATCACTCAGCCAATGAATATCAATGATTCTTGAACTTTGCTAGATACCATGGAAGCTAGTAAAGATATGTGCAGCACCAGAATTTTATTTGATTTGATAAACTTACCCCATACATTTCAAGGTATTTAACAGTGACCACCAGTAGATACATGAGTTCCCTTATAAATCCTGTCATTCACATATTATTCTTTCTAAAATGGTATGACATTGAGTTGTTTTGATTGCCAAATAGTGATCAAGAAATAATAGATTATATAGTCTAAGTTTCAGGGAATTTTTTAAAATGAAAAATGTATATAAATAAATTTAATTTCTATTTGCTTTTCCTCACATGCAAAAAAATTAGATTTATGTTAGATATTTAGAAAGGCTTATATTGTGCATTTTAGTATTAATTTAATATGGCATGAGCAAAACTCTGAGCTTTATTTCAAAAAGACATTTGTACTAAAGAGCAGCTGGAATAGTCAAAGAAGAGGTCAAACTGTTAAGTCAAATGGCCCCTGACAGAAACGATGGAATAAATATTACTATGTCTTGGGAAGATGTTTTATTTTAACTATGATGGAGTAATGGGAATGTCATACCACCATAAACACTGTAAACCTGGACAAAATCTAGGAAGACAGTATACTTGGATATGGAATAATAAGCAGCTTATGAAGTAGATCCTTGAGAAGTGGGAAATGTACAAGATATATTCTACTTTCATTGCTGCTTTTTAGGTGCAGAGAGTTGCCAGAATGTGGCCCAGGGAAATAAAACTCAAACAGAAACCAAGGATCCCACCGAGTAGAGAAAATAGAAATCAAAATTTGGGGCCACTGAGGGTGGTGGAATCTGTAGGACAGTGTAGAAGAGACAAGAAATCCATTAAGAGAAAAAGTCTTAGAAATTTGCATAACGTTACATTTGAGTCTTTAGCCAGCGACTCATATGTGCATGTGAAACATTGCAAGTAGAGCAGCTACTGAAGGTCTATGAACTGAAAATTTTAAAATATTAATAAATAAAGCATTATGCATTGCTGGAAGACATTGGTTTTCAGACTATCAAGGGTGGAAAAAAGCCTTTCTAAACTCACCAAGGATTCAGTCAATTCTATAGGAAGGTCAAATCTTACCAGTAAGTCTACTTTAAACTCACACTAAAAAAGCTTCAAATCACTCTTCAACAGGATAAATCTGTACAACTCAGTAACTGTTAAAGAAATAAAACATAATTTAGACTCCAAAAATCTAGTATCCACAAGATTGAGAATATGGCTATAGTGAGTAACTATACTGTACTCCCCCCACCAAAAAAAAGATGATAAGAGGAAAAAGTAGTCTGTGGAAATAGTCTCAGATGTCCCGTGTATGTTAGAATGAGCTGCCAAGAACTTAAAACAGGTGTTATTAAAATGTACAATGTTTTGATGAAAAGGTATGCAAAATAAATGACCAATGGAGAAACTCAACAGAGAAATGAAAAATACAAAACAGTACCAAATAAGCATTCAACAACCCCAAATCAGAATATCTAAACTGAAAATTTTTCTGTCAGCTGCAGTGAAGATTAGATAGTGCAGAAGAAATAATTTAGTAAGCTTAAAGACAGATCAGAAGACATGAAATATACTCAAGCAGAGAAAGGAAAAAATATGAGAAAATAGATGTATGCATCTGTGACTTATGGAAAAAAATTATGCTATCTACTGCGAATGTAATTGAAAGAACAGAAAGAAAATAAAGATCTTCCAAATCTGATAAAATATAAAATACAGTCCCAAAGAGCATATTGTATGTTAAGAAAAATAAGGAATAAATAAAATCTACTATTTGATAGCACAATAGAGTAACTATAGTCAGTAATAACCTAATTGTATATTTTAAATAAGTTAAAGAATGGAACTGGATTATTTGGAAATCAAAGGATAAATGCTTAGAGGGAAGCCTATTTCATTCCCTATGATGTGCACCTCATGCAACCCATAGATATATATATGCCTACTATGTACCCAAAGAAGTTTTAAAAAATAATTTTTTTAAAAAAAAAGAAAAACTAACTCTGGTCAAATCTTTAAAAATCAAAGAAAATGAGGAAATATTAAAAACAGCCACAGAATAAAAGAAAGATAGGCCAGGCGTGGTAGCTCACGCCTATAATCCCAGCACTTTGGGAGGCCGAAGTGGGTGGATCACTAGGTCAAGATATCGAGACCATACTGGTCAACATGGTGAAACCCTGTCTCTACTAAAAATACAAAAAATTAGCTGGGCATGGTGGTGCGTGCCTGTAATCCCAGCTACTCAGGAGGCTGAGGCAGGAGAATTGCCTGAACCCAGGAGGCGGAGGTTGCAGTGAGCCGAGATTGCACCATTGCACTCCAGCCCAGGTAACAAGAGTGAAACTCTGTCTCAAAAAAAAATATATAAATATATATATATATATATATATATATATATATATATATATATATGAGAGAAATTACTTGTATTTGACTTCTTATTAGAAACATAATAAATCAGAAGACAATTGAATGAACATTTCAAAGGGTCAAAGATGACAAAGCCACATAGAAATCTAAACCTATGGGCTCTATCCTTTAAAAATGCAGCAAAACAAGACTTCATGTGAACTAAAGCTGAGAAAATTTGTTAAGATAACTGCATTAAGAAAATGTTACGTTTCTTCCTCATTCCTCAAGGTGAGTGAAATGATATTAGAAGGAACTGCAGGTCTATATGAAAGGATAAAGAATACAGGAAACCATAATTATGCGCATAAGTGAAAAAGACTTATTTTTAAAAACTATACCTGATCTAATGCCAAGTGTTTTTGATTTAAAACACATGTAAAACAAACATATATGTCAATAGTATCATAAAGAACTGGATGATGACACATGGAAATATACTACAGTATATGTAAACGTTAAAGTTAAAACAACAAAGCTTCTAAATCAAAACACTAGAGGGGCAATATTTCTTATGAAAAACAGTGGATGATTTAAAAATATATAAATATAACTTTTGCCCCATGATGACATATGGATCAGAAGTTAAATTTATTTCTTATTAAGAAAATAAGGAAGATAAAACTGGGAGAAAATATTGTTGAAACATATATATGAAAAACTTGTCTAGAATATAGGACTAACTCTTACAATTTAATTGTTAAGTAAAGAAACAACTCATCTCTGTGGTTTTTTCCCCCCATGGGCAAAATATTTGAACAGAAACTTTAAAAAGGTGGATATCAAAGTGGCAGCTAAGCAATTGATAGGGTGCTCAACATCATTAATTATCAGAAAAATGCAAAATAAAACCACATGAAGACAGTGTTAAACATCCTTTAGGATGGATTATATTAGAAGATTGACCACACCAAGTGTTGGAGAGAACGTGAACAACCAAAACTAATGGAAATTTAAAAAAATATAACCAGTCAAAATGGAAGATGGTACAGTCACTTTGGAAAACATTTAGTCAGTTTTCCCTCAGTTTAAACATGTGCTCACCATTGACTCAGCTATTGCATTTCCAGGTGTTTTCTCAAAACAAACAAAAACATATCTATATCTACATGAATTATACATAAATAAATAACTTGTATGTGAATAGTAGTATTAGATGTATTCTTACTAGCCCCAAACTGGAAAATAGTAACCACACATAGTAAAATGAAAAAATAAGTTCTATATTACTCTAATGGAATACAATACAATAGTGATTACTTAGTTATTACAATGCATAAAAATATGATGTTCTTACAAACATAAATTGAATGAAAGATATGTACTTCTTTCTTGTATGAACTGTATGATTACACTTATTCCAAACTGTCTATGGTGTGAGAAATCAGGATGTTGGTTATCTTTCTAAGGGACAGTTATACATGGGGAATTGTGGCATTTCTGGAGTTCCAATGATATGGGGTTTAATTATGAGACTGCTTTCTTTACTTTGTAAAATATCAATTGTGCTGTAAACCTGTAATGTTTTGGTCTTTTTGTGCATTGATGTTATTTCCAAAAACTTGCATTGAAAAGAATTTCAGAAAGAAAGCAGAGATAATTATATGAGTTTGAAGTAAAACTAAGATTTAATCCTGCTTTTGAAAGCTGATTAGAATTACACTACTCTACATATTTTTACTTAAGTTTTTGTAATTTTGTATACAACATCTAATACAGTGCTTGGAAAAATTTAGGCATGCAATGAATCTTGTTTGAATATGAAATTCTAAGGGAATGAATATGTGACTACTATACATAAAACCAAGTGTATGGATTGGATTATCATGGCTGTTGGGAGGAAGGACTGGATTGCAGCTCTGATGTGGATGGACAGAGCAGTGTGCAGAGGTGCGCTTTATGAATTTTAGCTCCAGATCGACTGCAAGAACTAAGCAGGAATCCCAAGAGGAACCAGAGAGAAAGTGGACTGCTCATGCTGGACCCAGGAAACACCAGCCTGAACAATACAATGATACCCTGTCACTACTAAAAATGCAAAAATTAGCTTGGCATGGTGGTGGGCACTTATAATTCCAGCTACTCAGGAGGCTGAGGCAGGAGAATCGCTTGAACTCGGAGGGAGAGGTTGCAGTGAGCTAAGGTTGTGCCACTGCATCCAGCCTGGACGAGAGAGCTAGACTCTATCTCAAAAAAAAAAAAAAAGAAAAAAAAGAATTTTGTATTCAGTGAAGCTACGCATCATATATGAGGGAAGAATACAGTCATTTTCTGACAAACAAGTGCTGAGAGAATTCACCACTACCAAACCACTACTACAACAGCTGCTAAAAAGGAGTGCTAAATCTTGAAACAAATCCTGGAAACACATCAAAACAGAACCTCTTTAAAGCATGAATCACAAGAACCTATAAAACAAAAATATGGCCAGGCGTGGTGGCTCAAGCCTGTAATCCCAGCACTTTGGGAGGCCGAGGCGGGTGGATCACGAGGTCAACAGATCGAGACCATCCAGGTCAGCATGGTGAAACCCCATCTCTACTAAAAATACAAAAAATTAGCTGGGCATGGTGGTGCATACCTGTAATCCCAGCTACTCAGGAGGCTGAGGCAGGAGAATTGCCTGAACCCAGGAGGCAGAAGTTGCGGTGAGCCGAGATCACGCCATTGCACTCCAGCCTGGGTAACAAGAGTGAAACTCCATCTCAAAAAAAAAAAAAATACAAGTGAAAAAGTAAAAACAAAACAAAAAAAGAAAAGGTACACAGGTAACAAATAGCTCTGTGAATGCAAGGGTGCCTCACATCTGAATGTAAATGGCCTAAATGCTCCATTTAAAAGATACAGAACCAGCCAACTCTCTGCTGCCTTCAGGAGAAGGACTCACATAAGGACATAAGGACTCACATAAAGTAAAGGGGTAGCAAAAGGCATTTCATGCAAATGGACACCAAAAGCAAGCAGGGGTAGCTATTCTTATATCAAACAAAACAAACTTTAATGCAATAGCAGTTAAAAGAGACAAAGAGGGATGTTATATAATGGTAAAAGGCCTTGTCCAACAGGAAAATATTGCAATCCTAAACATACATGCACCTAACACTGGAGTTCCCAAATTTTTAAAATAGTTACTAATAGAACTAAGAAATGAGATAGCAATACGGTAATAGTGGGGGACTTCAATACTCCACTGACACTACTAAACCGATCATCAAGACAGAAAATCAACAAAGAAACAATGGATTTAAGCTATACCTTGGAACAAATGGACTTAACAGATGTATACAGGATATTTCATCCAACAACCTGAGAATACACATTCTATTTAACAATACATGGAACTTTCTGCAAGACAGATCATATGATGGGCCACAAAACGAGCCTCAATACATTTAAGAAAATTGAAGTTATATCAAGCACTGTCTCAGACCACAGTGGAATAAAACTGGAAATCAGCTCCTAACCAACCTCCAAAGCCATGCAAATACATGGAAATTAAGTAACCTGCTCCTGAATGAGCATTGGGTCAAAAACGAAATCAAGATGGAAATTAAAAAATTCTTCGAACTGAACAACAATAATGACACAATCTATCAAAACCTCTGGAATACAGCAAAGGTGGTGCTTTGAGGAAACTTCATAGTCCTGAACACTTACATCAAAAAGAGTGAGGCTGGGCTCAGTGGTTCATGCCTGTAATCCCAGCACTTTGGGAGGCTAAGGGGGGCGGATCATGAGGTCAGGAGTCTGAGACCATCCTGAACAACATGGTGAAACCCCTTCTACTAAAAATACAAAATAATTAGCCAGGAGTGGTGGCACATGCCTGTAATCCCAGCTACTGGGGAGGCTAAGGTAGGGGAATTGCTTGAGCCCAGGAGGCAGAGGTTGTAGTGACCAAAGATCGAGTCACTGCACTCCTGGGCAACAGAGCAGACTCCATCTCAAAAAAAAAAAAAAAAAAAAAGAAAAAGTGAAAGAGCACAAACTGACAATCTAGGTCACACCTCAAGGAACTATAGAAACAAGAACAAACCAAACCCAAACCCAGTAGAAGAAAGGAAATAACCAAGATCAGAGAAGAACTAAATGAAATTGTAACAAAAAAAAAACCTACAAAAGATAAATGAAACAAAAAGCTCATTCTTGAAAAGAACGAGCAAGATTAACCAAGAAGAGAGAAAATCCAAATAACCTTATTGGAAAATGAAACAGGAGATGTTACAACTGACATCACTGAAACACAAGAGATCATTCAAGGCTACTATGAACACCTTTATGCACATAAACTAGAACACCTAGAAGAGATGGATAAATTCCTTGGAAAATACAACCCTCTTGGCTTAAATCAGGAAGAATTTGATATTCTGAACAGACCAATAACAAGTAATGAGATTGAAATGTTAATTTAAAAATTTCCAAATGTCCAACAAAAAAGTCCAGGACCGGAAGGATTCACAGCAAAATTCTACTAGACATTCAAAGGATTGGTACCTATCCTTTTGACCCTATTCCACAAAATAGAGAATGAGGGAATCCTCCATAGTTAATGCTATGAAGCCAGTATCACCCTACTACCAAAACCAGGAAAGGACATTAAAAAAAAACAAACAACAACAACAACAAACCAACTACAGACCAATATCCTTGATGAACATAGATACTAATGTTTTTCTTTTTCTTTTTTTTTCTTTTTTTTTTTTGAGACAGAGTCTTGCTCTGTCACCAGGCATCAGGCTGGAGTGCAGTGGCACGATCTCGGCTCACTGCAACCTCCGCCTCCCGGGATCAAGCGATTCTTCTGCCTCACCCTCCTGGGTAGCTGGGACTACAGGCACGCTCCACCATGCCCAGCTAATTTTTTTTTTATGTATTTTTAGTAGAGACAGGTTTCACCATGTTGGCCAGGATGGTCTCCATCTCTTGACCTCGTGATCCACACGCCTTGGCCTCCCAAAGTGCTGGGATTACAGGCTTGAGCCACCGTGCCCATCCAATGCTAATATTGTTAATGAAATACTAGTTAACTGAATCAAACAATATATGAAAAAATAATCCACCATAATCAAGTGGATTTCATACTAGGGATGCAGGGATGGTTTAATGTATGCAAGTCAATAAATGTGATACACCACATAAACTTAATGAAACACAAAAAACATGATTATCTCAATAGATGCAGAAAAGGCATTTGACATAATGCAGCATCCATTTATGATTAAAACTCTTAGCAAAATCTGCATACAAGGGTCACACCTCAATATAATAAAATCCATCTATGACAAACCCACACCCAACATAATACTGAATGGGGAAAAGTTGAAAGCATTCCCTCTGAAAACTGGAACAAGACAAGGAAGCCCACTCCTCCTCTTCAACATAGTACCAGAAATCTTAGGCAGAGCAATCAAACAGAAGAAAAAAATAACGGGCATACGAATAGGTAAAGAGGAAGTCAAACTGTTCCTGTTTTCTGACAGTATGATTGTTTACCTTGAAAACCCTAAAGACTCCTCCAGGAAGATCCGAGAACTGATCAAATAATTCAGGAAAGTTTCTGGATATAAAATTAATATAGACAAATCAGTAGCTTTTCTACACATCAAGTGGAGAGTCAAATCAAGAACTCAATCCCTTTAAAAATAGCTAGAAAAATAAAATAAAGTACTTAGGAATATACCTAACCAAGGAATCAAAAGACATCTACAGGGAAAACTACAAAACATTGCTGAAATAAATCAGAGAGGACACAAACAAATGGAAATACATCCCATGCTCATGGATGAGTAGAAATAATATTGTGAAAATTACCAGGCTGTCAAAAGCAATCTACAAATTCAATTCAATCCCCATCAACATACCACCATCAATCTTCATAGAATTAGAACAAGCAATTCTAAATTGTATGCAAACCAAAAAAAGAGCCAAATAGCCGAAGCAAGACTAAGTAAAAAGAACAAATATGGAAGCATCATACTACCTGATTTCAAACTATACTGTAAGACCATAGTCACCAAAACAGCATGATACTGGCATAAAAATAGGCTGTAGACCAATGGAGTAGAATAGAGAACCCAGAAATAAACCTAAACACTTACAGCTGACTTATCTTCAACAAAGCAGACAAAAACTATGAAGTGGGGAATGGACACTGTTTTCAACAAATGGGATAATTGGCTAGCTACATGCAGGAGAATGAAACTGAATCCTCATCTCTCACCTTACACAAAAATCAACTCAAGATGGATTAAGAACTCAAACCCAAGAACTGAAACTATAAAAATTCTAAAATATAACATTAGAAAACCCCTCTTAGACATTGACTTAGGCAAGATTTTATGACCAAGGACCCAAAAGCAAAGCAAATGCAATAAAAACAAAGATATTTAAGTCTTTAATCCATCTGGAGTTAATTTTAGTGTAAGGTGTCAGGAAGGGGTCCAGTTTCTGCTTTCTGCACATGGCTAGCCAGTTGTCCCAATACCATTTATTAAACAGGGAATCCTTTCCCCATTGCTTGTTTTTGTCAGGTTTATCAAAGATTTATAGTTGTAGATGTGTTGTGATGCCTCCGATGACTCTGTTCTATTCCATTGGTCTATATCTCTGTTTTGATACCAGTACCATGCTGTTTTGATTACTGTAGCCTTGTAGTATAGTTTGACAAAAGAAGACATACAAGAGGCCAACAAACATATAAAAAAATGCTCATCATCACTGGTCATTAGAGAGATGCAAATCAAAACCACATTGAGATACCATCTCACGCCAGTTAGAATGGCGTTCATTAAAAAATCTGGAGACAACAGATGC
>CM052649.1:161843600-161913456 GCA_028533165.1 Leontopithecus rosalia | reverse complement strand
CAGCAATAAAAAATGATGAGTTCGTGTCCTTTGTAGGGACTTGGATGAATCTGGAGAACATCATTCTCAGCAAATTGACACAAGAACAGAAAAGGAAACACCGTATATACTCACTCATAGGCGGGTGATGAACAATGAGAACACATGGACACAGGGAAGGGAGTACCACACATTGAGGTCTACTGGGGGAAATAGGGAAGGGACAGCGGGGGCGGGAGCGGGGGAGGGATGGCATGGGGAGAAATGCCAAATATGGGTGAAGGGGCAGAAGACAGCAAGGTACACGTGTGTACTTATGCAACTATCTTGCATGTTCTGCACATGTACCCCAAAACCTAAAATGCAATAAAAATTAAAAAAAAAAAAGATAAACGGCTGGGACCTAACTAAATTAAAGAGTTTTTGCATGGCAAAAGGATCAGTCAGCAGAGTAAACAGACAACCCACCAAGTGGGAAAAAAATCTTCAGAATCTATACATCTGACAAAGGACTAATATCCAGAATCTACAATGAACTTAAACAAATCAGTAAGAAAAAAACCAACAATCCCATCATAAAGTGGGCTAAGGACACGGATGGACAATTCTCAAAAGAAGAGATACAGATGGCCCACGAACATGAAAAATGCTCAACATCACTAATGATCAGGGAAATGCATATCAAAACCACAACGCAATCATACCTCACTCCTGCAAAAATGACTATAATCAAAAATCCAAAAAAAAAAAAAAGGCAGATGCGGCCGTGGATCCGGCGATCAGAAAACACTTCTGCACTTCTGGTGGGAATGTAAACTAATATAGTCACTATGGAAAACAGTGTGGAGATTCCTTAAAGAACTAAAAGTAGAACTACCATTTGATCCAGCAGTCCTGCTACTGGGTATCTACCCAGAGGAAAAGGAGTCATTGCATGAAAAAGATACTTGCACATGCACGTTCATAGTAGCACAATTTGCAATTGCAAAATTATGGAAGCATCCTAAGTGCCAATCATTCAATGAGTGGATATATATATATATATATATATATATATATATATATATATATTTATATATATATATATATATATTTATATATATATATATATATTTATATATATATAAATGGAATAATATATTTATTTTTTCCATAATATATATATTTATTCCATTATATATAATGGAATACTACTCAGCTACAGAAAGGAATGGATTAACAGCATTTCAGTGACCTGAATGAGACTGGAGACTATTATTCAAAGTGAAGTGACTCAGGAATGGAAGACCAAATATTGCATGTTCTCACTGATAATGTTGAAGCCAAGCTATGAGGACATAGAGGCATAAGATTGATACAATTGACTTTGGGGACTTGCGGGAAAGGGGTGGGAAGGGTGCAAGTTATAAAAGACTACAAATAGAGTGCTGCAGTGTACACTGCTCAGGTGATGAGTGCACCAAAATCTCACAAATTACAACTAAAAAGAACTGACTCATGCAACCAAATACCACCTGTACCCCAGTAATTTATGGAAATACTAAAATAAAAAAAGACTAAAAAAACCCAGGGGTGATATTGATGATTATTTCACAAAAATGGAAATATAATGGGAATAAAAATCACTTTATGGTGACCAGAGCAGTATATTTTCCTAATGTATTAAATTCTAATATAGCAGGATTTATAGATAATTAATCAGACATTGTAGAGGCTTATTTTGCATAACTACTTTTCAGTTAATAAGTTGTTACCACAATGGCTCTTGAGAAGTTAAACAATGGCTTCTTTTTCAGTATAATAAATTTTTTTTCCCTAAACATATTAAATATACTATAAGAAGTGATATTTTGATATGAGTATTTTAGGCAATGAAACACTCATCAGTTTTCGTGGCACAGTAGTTTCTATGCAGAGCAGCTTTTATGGAACAAAATTGTACTGTACACCAGTTTTGAATTTTGAATTTTCTTTTGTCTACATATGACAAGAAGTTTGAAGAGGTAGCATCTTCTATAAATATTTGTTTTGATTGCATGTGTTCTTCCCACTTTTTCTGAAGTGCTTTGGTGTTTGCCCTTATTTTACCTACAAAGGTGCTTGAACTTTATTTTAAAGGTGTAGTGTGAGATAACAATGAGCCTGTAAAGTCTCAAAAATTGTTTAGAAAATGTATCAAAAAGAGGAATTAATTTACTTTCCAGGAAATGACTTCCTTACCTACCTTCTGTGCCAGTCACCTAGTCATGTTTTCTTCTTTAGTGAGTAAAATATAGATTTATTTTATTAAATGTCATATACCAACTCTTCTGTTTATTCATTTTCAAATACTTGCTTATGACTTGTGTAAACTTTTTTTTGCTCTTGTTTTTTTTTATCTGTAAAAATTATACATCTTGCGTTAGGATGAACTACATCATATTTTTATGTTTCCTTCCTTCCTTCCTTCCTTCCTTCCCTCCCTCCCTCCCTCCCTTCCTTTCTTTTTCTTTCCTTCCTTCTTTCTTTCTTTTCTTCTTTCTCTCTTTCTTTCTCTTTCCTTTTCTTTCTTTCTTTTGAGGCAGGGTCTCACTCTTGTCACCCAGGCTGGAGTAATGGCACAATTCCTGCTCACTGTGACTTCCACCTCTCAGGCTCAAGTGATTCTCCTGGCTCAGCCCTACAAGTAACTGGGACTACAGGCACACACCACCACACCAGGCTAATTTTTGTATTTTTTGTAGAGATGGGTTTTCACATGTTGTCCAGGTTGCTCTCGAACACAGGCTCAAACAATATTTCTGCCTCAGCTTCCCAGGGTGCCAGGACTACAAGTTGAGCCACAACACTCAGCCCATATTTTTGCTTATTAAAAGTGATGCAAATATTTTTTCATGTCATGACTCTTTTGCTTGGCAGCAGGATTTCCAGAAATAAACTGAAGTGACTAAGCAGTAGATAGATAAGTGTGTTCTCCCAAGACCAGTGTCTTTAATTACAAAATAATTCTTAAGTAACTAACATTCCTCAGACAAAGTACATTTTTCTTAAAGTGGAATCATCAACTGTTACAAAATAGGGGTTCTTGACTTCTACATTTGTCTTCATTAATTACATTCAGTTTTCAATATTCAAAAACAAACTCATGATGGACCATTCTCAAAATACCAGACTCCTTAGAGCTCCTTTGAGTTTCCTATTTATTTAATGACCTCAAACTCATTTAGAACCTAAAACCCAAAATCAAACCTCATTGTCTTCTGTAAAATGCTTTCCTCAAAAGAGTTCTTTTATAAATTCCCACCAGCAATCCAAGCATGTGAATGAATGAACCTGGTGCTCTTCACTAATTTATGAATGCACATTTTATATGCACACACTCAACAGTCAACATTTACCTGGGCTTACATTTTCAGTTCTTTGGGAAGTTACGACCTGACATGGTAGAATGGTCTTGTGCTTTCTTCCTCTCAGCATCTTATTTTTTTTTCCTCCATGGACATGTACTCATCAGGAGAGATCTTATAATTATGGATCCTTCATCAGCATTATAAACCTCTTGGGAATATATCCAGGAAAAGCCAGCATTCTCAATAATGTATGCATTTGTTTCAAAACATGGAATATCTTTTCTTGTCAGTTCCAGTGTTAGTTTAGAAGGATACAGTAATGAACAATATCCAAGATCTGCCCTTAATGAATCAGTTGTTTGCTAGAAGAGATAAGCATTAAACAAATACTTAAATAAAATATATGGGGTGAACACATACTCATGGGAATATGGTGGAGAAACCTCTGAACTTAGCTTTGGAAGGAGAGAGAAGGCATTCTGCTGGAAATAAATTTTAAGCTATGGTTAACATGCGTTACCTGAAATAAAAGAATATTTCCCATTTGAAAAAATATAGACAAAACTGAAAGCAAAAAAAGAGGGGACTATTCTTTTGATCTTTTCCCCATTGTGGAGAACTGTAGGTGCTGTTTATCACCTGCCGGACATTAAACACCCACTTATCCTCTTATTTAAGAGTGTTCAGAATTTCATTTGGCTATTCTCCCCTCTCTCAGTATAATCCAGTAGATGGTGACTCTTCCTTAAGCTTCGGGTGTGCACATTCATTTTTTTAAGCCAATTAATACTTTACAATGCCCTATCTTATGAATGATGCAATCCAATCACAGTGAAGTTTATTTGGACTATCTTTCTGGATTGGAACATGTGCAAATATGATGACTGGAAGTGTTGTAACGATTCCTCCACTATTGCAAGAAATCAGCCATTGAGTAAAGCTGGTCCTAAAAGGTAGATCATAAAACAGGGAAATTAAGTCCTAGCCTCTTAAATGAATGAACTTGGAAGACAGACTTGCCGGTGGACTTCCAGTTGTGTGGGCCAAAAAAGTTTGCCTTTATTGTGTTGCAAGTTGGATTCCCTGGGAAGCAAACTTTGAGATCAAGGTGAGCCTGCAAGAAATTTACCAGGGAATGTTTATGGGATCTACATCTGTGTAAGGGAAAGGAGGCAGGATCCTGTGGTAGAAGAAACTGAGCAGTGATGTGCTCTTAACAAAGGCTTCAGATAAACACAAAGATCTCTGAAAGAGGCATGTTCTTCCAAAGTATTTCTGAGTTAGGGCAGGGAGGCTGAGCATTTATATTTCTACATCAACTGGGTGTGGACTGTCCTGAACAGTGATGTGATCTTGGCCGTGGCAACTTAATCAGCCAAGGCGATCCCAAAGAGAGGTGATAGATGAGGCTGTCTGTTGGAAGCATTCCTAGTGATTGGGAGACAATGTCCTTCAATTCTGATGGGGGTGGGTCTTTGTGGTGCATTGTAGTGAGCACTATATTGTTTAAGCTAATGTGTCTATGGCTTTCTGTCACCAGCTGCAAACTAAAGGCATCTCTCCTGCTACAAGGAGATATCATGAGACAGGAAAGAGCATATATGTATATCCTCCTGTGTGAGCTGATAGGCTGAAAGTGAACTCAGGAACCACATCTCCTCGGTCACATCTCATCTCTGTCACTTGCTCTGTCACCCTGACTCTGCAACTTACTCTCTTTGTGACACAATTTCTTCTTCTTTAAAATTGAAGTAGTGCCAAACTTCATAGACTTTTCAGGCTATTACTTAGTTAATATGTATAATGCCTACTCCCTGGAACTCAGTATGCTCTTTATAAGCATCTACTATTATTAATTTTATTTTACACACTGAAATTTTCTGTGGCACATTTTGCCTCATCTGTACAGTTTCAATGAAACATTAACATAATAGGAAGCTAACTAATAGTCATATTTAATGTTTTATTCCAAAGATGTGTCTAAGAGATTTTAGTTAATCACATGATAAAACATTAAATAGAATTCTTACATTCAACTCCAGTAATTTTGGGTAGATGCTGAAAAATTTAATATGGAAGTGTAATCACTATGCATATGAAGATAAAGGGATGGGGGAGGCTGAGGAGAAAAAGAAATGAGTTTACAATAGCATAGGCACTGTTTCAGGTGTGCATTTGTAGATTTGTCCATGGCAAAGTGTTGATCTAATTCGTTAATGGCACCTAAAATACCAACTTATGAATATATTATTAAAACATTCATTGCCTTGACAGGCTAGGAAAGAAGTAAGAGAAATTTACATGTGGGTAAAATTTATTCTTAAAGTAAGTCATAAAGCAATTTCTGCACATTTATGAAGACTCTTAAGAGATCTAATTTAAAGCTAGCACTTTATCAAAAACTTAACAAATAGTGATATATGTATCTATGAACTGTGATATATATGTATATAAATCACATTGCTAACATTATAATTTAAAATTGACATTGTGCTACTAACAGAAAGTTGGCCACATCATTAAGTTAATGAGAACATATATTTTTTCTTAATAAATGAAGATGATATGTTATGTTTTTATATCTTATGCTTGTCTAAATGGTTTGAAACATAATTAATTGAGATTATTTCTGCCTTAGTTCTTAATTTAAAGATTAAAATTTTCCCTAAAAATAAGACCATTATTATAGCTCCTAGATCTGAAAGGGATTGTCTCCTATGCTTCTTAATTTTTAAAAATTTGATTTAAATTTGACTTTGGTATAAAATATAATTGTCAGAAGGAGATGCTGCAGAAAGTTCTTTGAACAAGATTAATGCAATTCTATATTTATTATTCCTGCCTTAAGCATAAAATCCAGAACTCCATGATGACATGTACTATCTCAGAACACTACTTTTTAATATATCTATTTTGAGTTATTTCACAGTTTTCAAAGTATGACTATTAAAGTAGAAATCTGATTCAAAGTGAAAGTGTCAGAAGTGAGAATCCAAATCATTTTCTTAGAAGGCAAAGATCAGAAGTGATAGATAAACTTGGATTCAGCTCAGGATGTCCTTTGAGCTTTTTAAAACAAATGTTGTTTAATTAAGAAAATACTGGGCTTGACAGCCCAGTATAATAATGAAATGCATTTTATTTTTCCAGTTTCCATTTCTGTTTTGAAACTTACTTGGGGTAATTATTTGGCTTGTTATCTCTTTTCTTGAGGGTAGTTAGATTTTAATTTGTTTTCCTCCTGCCTGCTGTATGAGATGAGATTCTTTTGGTTACAAGTAATAGACACCTCAATCAGATTAACTTGTGCTTACAAAAGGACAGAGAGTAGAATTTACCAGAAGAATACAGGCTATCTCAATCAAAGGTGAAGAAGTGTAGTTCTTCCTCCACATGGAAGGAATAAAGAACTGAAACAACAGAAACAAGGGAATCTTTGTCTCTCAAATACGGTGTGGTTTTCTGGCTCTCCTTTTCTGTGGCAATGGGCTAATTTCTGTTTCTACACACTGGCTTGCTCTGCCTCAGTGTTCTAGTTTTGGGGAAGCATAGGCATTCACAGCTACATAGAATCTTTGAATTCTAATGCTAAATCCTAGGTAGATACAATGTGAATGGTCCAGTTTGTATGAGGTGTCCACCTTTAGTCCAGTGGGCTGTGGCCAAGGCTGTTTTTATGTCTTATGTTTGTCTAAGATATGCTTTATATCTTATGTTTTTATATCTTATGCTTCTGTTTCAGACCATTCCTGCTGTTCTGCAGAAGCTGTAGAATCAGAATCACTCTTACAGGGAAATGGTTGTAGGGAATATGCAGTTCTAAGTATAGGAGGCGTAGACCCAATGGACACACAGATGTATTGCCTACCTCCATACTGGCAATTTTCAGTTATCTGCATAGTTCAATTTCCCAGGTTTGCTTGAATCAATTTGTACTTATGATGAAAAGATACCCACATATGAATCAGAAGGAAAAATACCCTCATTCATATCAATAATCTTTAATGGGTTTTAAGATTATGAATTTTTTCATGATATTCTAATGTGATTCTATAGTTTAAGAGGTTTTAAATCTGTTAACATAAAGTCCATAAGCTACTTCAAGTCACTAACAGATAACTGATGTACAAAAGGGGATCTTAAATATTTCTGTAATAATTAAGAAAAGATAGCCTTAAGGCCACTGGTAACAACAGATAATTAAAAGAATAAAAAATGATGGAAATAATAAACTGAATGTTGCATAGCATGAACATGAGTTTGTTTTTATTTGGCTTTTATGGAGCCTTAAACATTTTTCCCCCAAGTTTAATCCAGAAGTTCTGGCATACCTTTCTCGAAATAAACTTCTCATTTCCTCTTACTGGAAGGAGAAGAGCAAAAATCCAACCTGGATTTGTTCAGCATCCTTTTCACCTCCTGAGACAATCAAAATGTTTCCAGGATCTCCGCAACAGGCAGGATGTTGCCAAATGAAAATGTCCACAGGATTCTACTTTCTCATTTTAGCTGTCAGCATTGAGGAGACAGCTCTAGTGCAAACCTCCCATTGCCCACCCTGTAAGTTTCTCCTTCCAAGGATATTGTGGATCAAATGTGAAGGCAACCCTCAGTGAAACCCAAGACACAACAGTCTTTGGATGATTTAATCACAGGCCTCATATTGCAGATTATATTGTCTTCACCAACTATTTGATGTACATTTTGAATTTAAATCAAAACAAGAAACAAAAAGACAATAAAGTATTCTTAATTTTCTCCTTTTAACATTGAATAGCCAGGACCAAAAGTACTTCAATGGCTTCATCTTAAAATCCCATCAAACAAGCAACAAACAGAATTCTAGCTCAGTAGTTGTCCAATGATAAGAGACACTTCTCAAAAATGAAATTCTAAGTCCTAGTGACAAGAAAGAATATGATTGTGTAGGGTACTTTATTTTTTTTCTTTTCCTGACACCTGCAAATAATTTTGAATAGCATTTTTATCTAATCTGAATGAAGTGTTTGGCCCTTCTTAAAAATAAACACATTTAGCACCTGAAAATATTATCTTGGCCTCTGGCTGACACAATTATTCAGCTCTCCTTGTGATTTAAGAGCACAGGGTGACTCCCTGTATGATGTGTACATCATATGAACTGTAACTATAACTCAGCAAGTGAAGGAAATTTGAACAAACATTTGCTTATATGAAAAAAATTAAACCCCACCATCTATATAAACCCCCTAAATGGGGTTAATATTTTAGCCATGAACAACCCCTCTGTGTTATGTGAAAGTAACACTATCTTGGACAAATTCCTGTCTTCTTAACAACATCTTGTTGAAAGAGATACTGAAGACAAGGCCAGGTTTGCTTGTATATTGTGAGTAAAGCAAAAAAGGTAATAACATTCAAAACCTCTTAATGCATGAGAAAAGGAACAAAGGAATTAATAAATAAACCCTTTAAATCCCATGGGATCACAAAGTTGGGAGGTCAAATGAACATAAAGGAAATCCAGTCAAACTTCCTTGCTTTTATAAATTAGAAAATGAAAATATTTAGGGACAGGACAAATGACATACCTTCATGGAGTTTTTCCTTAGTCTACCAGTTTCTCCTGTGTACCACGTTTTTCTCTTTATCTGGCTTTGATTAAATTTGTATACAGATATTGACAAAATCAAGTATTAGAATTCTCTAATGGTAAAGTTCTCTTAGTTGTCTTAGATTGTGCGTTTTCATTCTGTTTGAAGAAGAAATCATACCAACGAAGTAGGAGAATGCTTCTCTTTGTCCCGAATAAAGGTTCCCAGGTAGAGTTAACTCTTACTATGTCATGATATTTCCCAATATAATGTACCACTAACAGGAGAGAAAAATAATTAAAACTATCAGTTTTTTTATTGGATTAGATTATACTGTTTCAAAAAATCTATATGGTTCTGGGCTTTTACTTTTGATTTACTTGTTTTTAATGACACTTAATATAGAGTAGCTCCCTGATGATCATGAATAAATAAGCTTAACTACCCTTGAACTATAGAAAAGGAAATTTGATAAACAGAATTACTTAGTCCTGATGGTGATACTTTAAACTTTTAGTGAAGATTTTATGGAAAGACCAATTTATATTTTAGTTTATTTGGTATGTATAACAACTAAATAAATAGGCATTTATTAATTTCAAACAAACTAGCATTGTAATGCAATGACATTTTCTAGACCATTTTCCATGAATTTGATTTTTCTTTTAGGTAAACACTTTGAATGATTGTATTGTATTGTTAGATCTGTATTCATTTCCTTAAATGGAAAAGTAAATAAAATTAGTTAATGTAAAGATGCATGACTCTTCATTTTCAAGAACTATAAATCAAAAATGAGCATCTATTAAGTCAGTGCAAAAGTAATTACCATTTTGCCAATGAAAGTAATGGCAAAAACTCCAGTTGCTTTTGCACCAACCTAGTATTAGATTAAACATTTGATTCTGTTACAGAGATTTTGAACCTCAGTAATTGATTTTTTTAAATCAGCATTTCATAAGATTAATCACCTCGTCAGTACTAGTCTTATTAAAGTATTCCTGAAAATTTATGAACCTTCATTAAAATTTGTTTTTCTCACCTCTCAGAAAAGAATCTATGGAAAAGCTATGGGGTCTATAAGCTAGACATACAGGTTGTCACATTCTCATTGTGACTGTTTCCAAATAAAAGCATCCTCCAGATGTACGAAACGAAACAGTAATGAAACCCAAGCCACACCATCTCTAATATATGCTACTGCACTTGGAGTTTTACCCTTTGAATTCTTAATTAAAAAAACCTTTTAATGAGAGGCAGTCTGAGTGTGAAGCTGTCAGTTCTATCCTTGTCCTTGATGCATAGCAAAAAAAGGAGAGATTTCACTTTTAAAAGAAGCTCTAGTTTCTTGAGACATTTGTATTCAAACATGACTCTCTCTTTCTCCTTCCTTCTCCTGGGAAAACAGCTCTACTCTTCAAATGAAAAAGAAATAATAAAACACATCAGGAACAGCAGACCTCAGACCTAACGTTTCTCTCCTTGTCTTGGAATGTTATTTCCATATAGAAAGCTACTCTAATGGGACACTTGTAAATGGCAGGGAATTTAGCCCTTGTGGAGTCCTCTCCAGAAATTGGATTTTTGCTTAAGCAAACAGCAAACCATGCAGCAGGGGAAAAGCTATTTATCTGGCTGCCTGTTGAAGAGCCTTACAAAAATACAATTCAGTCTGCTCTAACCGTTGAGTCAATCAGCATACATTGCAAAGCAAAATCCAGTTCCTTGTGTAAGGTATCAGGTATGCTCTTTCATGTAACAGTTAATCTCAAATACACTTTAATGATATTTTTCTTGATTACTCTTTTCTTAGATATAACGGCTTTTGCAGTTTACTTTCACATTAAGGAAGGGTAAAAACGCTTATACAGGCTGTCAACTTCTACCCAGTCTTTTGAGGGATTATTTAGAATCTTTGCTGTTCAAATACAAGCAAATTTATACTAAGGAAAGTTAATCTTCAGTTTACAACATTTAATAATGTCATTCAAAACACCTTATGACAACAAGTTTAACTTCTTAAATCAGATTTAGTTTCGAAAAGGTTCTTATGATTTATATAAGAAACATTTCAAAAATTTCTCATTTGCTTCATAATGTATTAGACATCCTTCTACACAGTGATACTTTTCTTCTTTAAGCAAATATCTCTTTCCACCCACCACCCACTCCCCACCAAATCTTCTAATATCTCTGAAGTGCCATTCTAAAGGATAAGAGGAAACATCTCTGCTGGATGATCTTCTTTCAGGAATTAGAAAGATAAAGGTAGTTCTTAAGAGGTGACAGACCTACTAACTTAAACTTTGAGAATACATTCTTATACTTGCTAACATTGCAGAGAGTAGAACTTTCACTGTATTTCTCCGAAACAGCTTTTCTACACTAAAATGATTTCCTTTCTACTAACAAGTTTTATAGTTGAATATCAATGAAGCAATTGAATACTTCTACTGCTTTTTCTCCCGCTCATCCCACAACCTCTGAAAACTAAATATTTCACTGCAACTAGCATTCTGTACCCCAAAGGAGAATATTGAATAGTGGCAACTTTCTAGTCCAATAGGTTCATGATTCAGGAAAGTGGAAGACTCAGCTTTCTCTCATAATTCCATGCATGATTTTCTCATGTGGACTTCCTTGTTGTTGAAAAGTGTTGAAACGTAGATAATTTAGAACTATTGTGGTTGGCCATTTTCCAGGAATTATGGATATAATACGTATATATACAAGTATATGCCAGGCAAATAGTAAAAATTCATCGATTTTGTTATAGATATACAAGTTTTAAGTATTTGATATCCCTGATGAACATATAAATAATTTATGTGTATATTTTGTAATGGTTAAGAACACATTCACATTAAAGCCCATTTTTATATTGGAATGATCCTATATACCCATAAGTAAACATGCAAATGCCTCAAAACGAATGCATTAGGATGTGTATTTCTTTAGCATATAGAAAGAGCCATGATTTGAATTGAATTAGGAAAAGAAAAAGTTTATCCTACTTCTCTTTCCTACATGAAAATTAAATGATACCAAACATAAGCCTTCACATTATGAATAAGAAATTTACACAAATTATATTGTTAACAGGCATTTCCAAATTACAAATATTCTGTTCTAAGTTTTTTGGAACATAATAAAAATTATTATCCTTGTTTTAGAAGTTGCAATTTTAATTCCTAGGATAAAATATGCAAGAAATAATTGATTTCAAGAAAATTATATGGTAACAAAGCAATGCATGCTTTTCTTTAGCAATTTTTATTTGTAATTATTGGATTTATACTTGCTCATTGCATAAATTCTTAAAAATACAAGAACTCTCATATAATCCCATTTCACTAATCATCAAAATGTGCTAATTAAAACTACAAAAAAATACTATGACATGCCTGCTGGAATGGCTGAAATAATAGATAAAGAATGTCAAATTTTATCAAGGATGTGCAAAAACCAGAATCCTGCTCATGATAGAAGAAATTAGTGAAAAACCTTGAAAACTCTTGAGCACTTTTTACTAATGCTCATGATATCAATGCCCTATGACCCTCCTAAGCTTATAAACACATGCATAAATATGTACACTGGAAGGTATGAACATCAGGCGTCTTCATCATGTCCATATTTGTAATGAACCCAAATGTTTATCACCACTAGAGTTGGTATATATTGTGGTGTATTTATACAGTGAAATATAATAAAGCAATGAAATAGGTGAATTATAGTCTCACACATCAACAGGGATACATTTCATGAACAATGCAGCACCAGAAAAGCCAGACACAAATAGTACATGTGGCACTATTCCATTCATATAAATAATTCAAAAATAGGCAAACACAATTCATGGTGTCAGAAGTCAGGACAGTAACTACATTGTTTGAGGAAGCAGCAACTGGAAGAGGGCAAATTTGGCGCCTGGAGTTCATCAGGCTCCACACTTAGGATTAGGTGTTTTCTGTATGTATGATAATTTACTTCAATAATATTTACCAAAAAAAAGCTACATACACTCAAACAAAAAATGTTTTGCATATTTATTTGCAGGTATTTAAAATGTACATTTTAACCTAAAAACTGAAAGCATAGATAAGTTGTATTCTGTTTTTTAATTGACAATATAATGTATATTTGTCTTTGGTTTTTGAGGGCACTACATTTATAGGTTCATAGTATTGGATTATATAATTAAAAACAATTTAAAATCATTTCCCTCTTTTTGAATATTTAGTTTTCTTTGTATTTTAGTAACATAAACAATCCTTCCACATACATCTTTTTATATTGCTGATTTTTTTTAAGGTTAAATCTAAGTAGTATGATCACTGAGTTACAAATACAAACAGGCCAGGCACGGTGGCTCATACCTGTAATTCCTGCACTTTGGGAGGCAGAAACAGGTAGATCACTTGAGGACAGGAGTTCAAGACCAGCTTGATCAACATTCTGAAACCCTGTCTCTACTAAAAATACAAAAATTAGCTGGGTGTGGTGGTGGGCTTCTGTAATCCCAGCTACTTGGGAGGCTGAGGTAGGAAAAATGCTTAAACCCAAAAGATGGAGGTTGCAGTTAGCTGAGATTGTGACACTGCACTCCAGCTTGGGCAACAAAGTGAGATTGCATCTCAAAAACAAAAACATACGTTGGGCTTTTGATATTATTGTCAAATTGAATTATAGAAGTATTCTTCCAATTGGTACTCCCATAATTGTTAAGAACAAAGAAATGAAAGTGCAAAAATCTTTACCAATTGGTCAAAATAGTTTCATTATTATTACAGTTTGAATTAATTTAATTTTTAAGTAGTTTAAAATGTTAATAGATTTCACAAAAAATTTTATTGTTTTCTTTAGCTAATTTCCATGCATGATTTATTTATCTTAGTTACAAGAGTTTTCTCTTTTTTGCATGCCTTTTTCCTTTTCTTGATTTGAAAGCATTCTTTAGCAATCATAATAACAATGTAATTTTTGTACCTTTTTTTAATTTATTGCTGTTTCATTTTGTATATTGTTTAATAAGCAGGGAAGTTGGAAATGTGTGGTTCAGGATCATACTGAAACTTTCCTTTAAAACTCCTTTGTCTGGAATTTATTTTGGCAACATTTGTAATAGTTTTGTTAGTTATGGTAATTTCCCTCTTGCATGTGATTTGAATTAAGGTCTTCTTGACATACAGTGGCCCCAAAGTAGAAGCTTAATAATTTTAAAAATGAGATTTCTGAAAAATAATGAACTAAGATCTTTATCAGTATTTTACAGGGGAGCAAATATAATTCTCATTCAGAAGTATAGAAGCTGGGTTTGAGTAAGCATTGCATAATAATATATCTTAATATTAAAATTATATTTAAGGTTGGAAACAAATTTTAGCATTTATCTAGATAAACCCATCACAGGATGATAGAATTCACTATCTAATATTCTTCCTGTTTAACTTTGTTTGCATTCGAGTGCACAACTCAGAACTGAAAATCTTCCAGAAATGGTCTTAGATGGGTCTAGATCCTAGTCCCTGTCTTTCCAACTCCCACCTCTGCTTTCCTTTATCTTAGAGGCTGAATTCTCAGACAGGTTCTTCCCACAGACATGCTGCCGGAAACTCCAGATGTATATTCCTGCAGTTGGGCAACCTGAGTAGAAAGATTCTCCTTTCCAATATTTCTAAGCATATGTCTTGTAGATTGATTCACCCATCTTCTACTGCTTTTCCACATCTGAACCAATCTGTTTGGCTACAGGCCTTCAGATTACTCACTGTCTACACCTGAATCACGTGTACACAGCCAGGAACAAGAAATAAGGTCCAACATTGAAAGTCAGACATTGGTCTGAGAGTTGAGTAAGGTAGTTCCCAGAAAGAAAACCATAGTGCTATTATGTGAAGAGTAAATGGATTTAGGGCATGCAAAAAAACAAACAAAAACAAAACACACACACACACACACACACACACACACACACACACACACACACACAGAGAGAGAGAGAGAGAGAGAGAGAGAGAGAGATCTCCTACATATATATAGGCTTTTATTTTTTTTTAATTACTCCCAAGCCTCTACTTATACAGTTGCTTATGAAATAGATCAAAGTGCAGGAAGTACATGTACCTCTTGACTGTCATCATTAGACTTCCTCTACTATTCTCACCATTTTAGATCTTAATGGATCATATCTTCTAAATTAGAGAAAAGTGAAAATCTAATCACAACTGGATTAATGTCTTCATGTAACTCATTCAGAAAATGTGGTGTACAGGAACAAGTTTACACAAATTTAGAGGTGGAGCCACACACAGTATCTCTAGAAAATTTTCTCCAGATTATCACATATCATCCATGAGGAACCTCATGATACAGGTTTGGGACTAGTAGTTGTAAATCTACCTTATTATGCCATCAAAGCATGCTTCTTTATTATATCCTGTAAGAATATGGTTAACTGTGTTAATATATGCCTTCTCAACTTTATTCTGTATTTATATGATTTTCTATCAGTCTAGTTTCATTTTCAAAAACAAAATAAGCTAGTCTTGGTACACACATTTTGATATTGGGCACAATTTTTACTTTTCTAAACACTCATATATCATGCTTTTTGACATAGCTGCAGACTCAATTACAAGCTCTCTAGTCTGCAGTTTATTTTATCCCAGCTTCTTCATGTTTTAGAAAATATTGTCTTGTATAAATTATTTTAAAAACTGATTATCTGCCAACATTCACATTTCTAAATTTTTTCAGGAGCCTAGAATACAACTCATCTGTGTCTGAAGACTTGAAATCATTTAGATATGTTTTTTAAAAATTTATTCACTTAACTGAGCTTCAATTATTGCTCAACATTTTGTAGTCTAACAGCCATTTTCTTGAAAAATAATACTGGACAAAAACAGTATTAGACTTTATTACACCATTTGCACTTCATCAAACATCAGTTCTTTGCAGGGTTGTTGTCTCTATCATGAATATTACAAAATTGCTCATTGTTACTTTTAGCATTTTTCACCCCAGCTTAATTCATTTTTAGCTTTCACTTCCTATTACCAGTTTTACAATTCAGTCAGCCATTTTCCTTTACTTCTGAAGGTTCCCATACTTTTGATCCTGTTGTGGAGTTCTTTTTTAATGCTTTCCTGATTTCTTCTTTGTTAGGATCTCTCCAAATTGTACTGCGATGTTATTTTTATGTCTCTCAAAATTCATGCTGTAGCTTCCTCATCTGAAAGGATGCATTATCCCCATAGGTTATTTTTCCTCTGACTTTTATAAAACTAGATTTAACTATGTCCCAGATTCCCTAACTCAAATCTTATAATTTTAAGACAGCATGTTTATTTGGTCATTTAGACCAGAAGAAAACATTTTTGCTATCTAGAGTTCTAAGGCTTGAATTCAAATTCTGGATGGGTCCCCCTGCTACCTGTATGTTCAGGGATATATGACAAATAACTCTGGGCCTCATTTTTTCCCTCTTATTTGTAAGATAGGAATTAAAATTTAGTCACATGAATAACATAATATGATAAAGATCCTGCAAATAATAAGCTAAGGCAGATTGAAGATAAGGCTGAAAGGGAATGAGAGATGCGGAAGGAACTTTTCCTTATATTTGTTTTTCTTGCTCATTCTATATTGCTCAGAAGAGAAGTCAGCTTGTCATTTTCTCTGTATTCTAAAAAACTGAGTTGTTGGCCAGCCAATGATTTATTGTAAGTGCTGTTTTTAAGTTTAAAATATTGATTTTTTTATTTCAAAACCAACACACATTACAAAATGAATTTAGACATTTTAGAAATATAACTCATAGACATGTAAGACCATCATAATTTCACTTCCAGAGATAATCATTATTAATGACTGCTAAAAAGCCCATGTATGTTTTCTCACATTTGTTCTGTATCTAGACTAATAAACAGACTTATAAGAAGTAAGCAATGTGCTTACTTTAACACATCTTAGGTATCTTTTCATAGCATGATTTGTTGATTTGTTCATTCTTTTTAACAGGATGTACTGCTGTCAGTGGAATGAAGTGATGTGTGACAGATATCTAGAGAGCTGAAATGTCCCACTCCACTGGCTGCCACACTGTGCCCATTTTGTAGAGTATCTTACATTCCCACACAAATATATTTTTTTCTCTATTCTTTATTCTGAGCTTTGCTTTGGGGTTGGACCACACTCCATTGCCAATAATGAACAATTTTAGATCCACTAAATATCAATATGTTATATTATAAACCGATACATAATGGGGGCTGGGCGTGGTGGCTCCGCTTGTAATCATAGCACTTTGGGAGGCCGAGGTGGGCAGATCACCTGAAGTCAGGAGTTTGAGACCAGCCTATACAACATGGTGAAACCCCATCTCTACTAAAAATACAAAAAATTAGCCAGGCATGGTGGCAGCGGCCTGTTGTACTGGATACTCAGGAGGCTGAGGCAGGAGAATCACTTGAACCTAGGAGGCAGAGGTTGCAGTAAGCCAAGATTGTGCCACTGTACTCCAGCCTAGGCAACACCTTGAGACTCCCTCTCAAAAAAAATACTAATACTTGAATTATTAATTGTATCAGCCCACTTGTTACTCTCTAACACAATGCTTGACCAGTCCCTCACGTTGGTAGGATAAGATGCAAGAAGAGAGAGTGCTCACCCTTGATGCACAAAAGAAGACATCTAAATGGAAAATGAGTCTGTTGGTCTGCCTCCAAATAAAGATAATTTTTCCCTTACCAGTGAAGCTCATCAAGTGGAAGTTATAAAGACACGTTTATTCATTCTTCTGTTTCTTAATCTCCCTCTCCCCTCCTACAATAAGTGGATGTTTTACTTCAACAAGCCATACAACTTCAAAGTCTAAGGCTATTGGTCTCAGAGGCTCTTTTCAGCCTAAAAGGTCATGAATACTTTTACTCTGTCCAAGTCCTTACAGATCAGTTTCTTTGTAGGATTCCATTGCTTTGATCTTTGATGGATTACTGGCTGGATCAGGATTTCTGTGGAAGCAGATCTGAGAGCTTTTTGCTATGGGGAGAAATTGTGGCAAGATGTTTTTAAAAATCTTGTTAGATATAGCACATATCCTCTATGCAAAAATTATTATTCAGTTTATTGTTAGCCTCAATAAATATTATCTAGATTATAATTTAATAATAATAATGAAAATGATTTCTGTATGTCTAGAGACAAAGTATGGTTTGTCTAGACCATCAGGAATTGCTAGTTTGATTGATATAAAAGCAGAGTGTTACCCAATACTCCTGACTGACTCGAATAACTATCGCTTATCTCTCTCTATCAAATCACATCAACAGTCAAGTGTCCTCTGTGTATATAGAGTTTGCTAATTCCTTTATACTAAAAAAGTAGACTTAGCCCTTATAGAATACTTTTATTTACTTCAATTAAAAAAGTAATTGACATTTTGACTCTAAATTACATTTTTTAAATTTTATAATCCTAGTGTTATGTTTTATTTTAATGTCTGGTGGTCTTTTGATTTGTTTCTAGTAGAGCAGAAAAATTTGCTTCTTTTAGATTATGCTAGTTTGAAAAACATAATGAAAAATTCATTTCATTTATTTTTCATTGTTTTATATTAAGCATCCTCTTGTGGATTTGCATTTTGTGTTTCAAAACAGATTAGTGGAATGAGAACAATGACAAAAATCTTGTTTCATTTCCAACTGTTCTTAAATCACTTATATTTCTGCCTTACACATTTGTTACAGTGGTAGGAAACCAGGGCATGCTTTATACTTTAACTGAAGTCAAAACAGGAAACATTTTAATGGTGGGTTGAAAAAAAATCTCTCCAAAGACTTTGGTCCTGTTGTGGTATTTATGTACTAATTTAATTAAAGCTAAGTGAATATTCACCAAGAAATAAAGTGGATTTTATAAACTGCCAGGAGGCAGGTGATGATGAATTCCTTGACTTCTTTATTTCCTGCTTACTATTGAATTGATTGAAATGCATTATAAGAAATGAAGCAATCAGTTGGGTTTTCCTTTTTTTACAGAAGGTATAAAAACAAAGCAGTACTTTCTAAGTACTAACTAAAGTCAAAATCATGGTTTTGGCTGTTCACCTCAATATTCATTGGCAGTCTGGGGATCAGGGGATAACGTACAAGAGGTCACTGAGTATGCTTAGTAAGAGGACAGCTGGATTTGTGAGTAACCGTGATTTTTCCTAGTACCAGTATTATGGAAAATGGGAATACCTTTATAAAGGTAGTGGGTATGTATAAAGGTAGTAGGTAGTATAGAGAAGTAGGTATGATACCCAGTGAGACAGACTAGAAATCTGCTTCTAAGGCAACCATCACAGATGTTCTAAGAAATGTATTTGCTTCACAAGACGTGAAGTGAAGGAGGTCCTTTATCTTAACCATTTGCAGTCTGCATGGCTAGCTCTAGGCTGAACAACTTTTTAAAGGATTCGTCGAGAAATCCAAATGCAAAAATGAGAAAATGAAGTGTTTCTAATGATGAGAGTTACATTTCCTTTCTCTTTCAACTAATTTCCCTAGTTCTTCCCATGGGAGTAGGATTGCATTATATATTATAATTTAGCCTATATGGCTGTACTTCCATGGAAAGTGACCTAATAACAATTACAAAAATAATGAACATTTATGGAGTACTTAATATATGTCTGGCCCCTTTTTTAAGTGTTGAGCCTCCATCATCTCACTTAATCCTTACAGTGACTTCATGTAGTCTTTGTTTTACATTTGCATTTTACAAGTGAGGAACTAAACCATAAAAAGAGTACAACAATTTTCCAAGGTGACAAGTCTAGCTAATGAGGGATCTGAGATTCAAATCTAGGAAACATGATTCTAGATCTTGGATTTTTAATTGTTGTGTTGAGGCAGGTCTTCTCTGCCACTCCATATGAAATAGCCATCACTCCTCCCACCCCACTCTCATCAAAGTTGCTTTCTGCATCCTCTTATCTTGTCTTGGTTTCTCCATTATATACCTTTAAGGGTTTGCATGTTTATTTTGGACTTCTTCTCTTTGAATTTTATGTCCTTGTGGGCAGGGATATGGTTTCTTTGGCTCTTGGTTGTATCCCAATTTCTTAGAACAATGCCTGAGTGAAGTAGGTCCCCAATAACAATTACATTTATAATTAATGTACATCCTAGGAGAGTCCCAGCTGGGATAGAACTGAGATGGTTCAAGGAGGATTCAAGACTTTTGCAATGATGGGCTTCAGATAAAGAGATAACTAGATAAGATGGAATGAGAGGAATTCTAGGACCTTTGTGCTATGGGTGGCCAACAAGTGGGATCAAACCAAGTAAGAACATGGATCACGAGCCAGTGCTAAGAAGTAGGTATGATACCCAGTGAGACAGGCTAGAAATCTGCTCCTAAGGCAACCATCACAGATGTTCTAAGAAATGGATTGACTTCACAAGACATAAAGTTAATGATGCCCTCTAGCTTAGCTATTTTCAGTCTGCATGGCTAGCTCTAGGCTGAAAAAATCATTCTCCATATTGAAGAAATAGCTCCCTGATATCAAAGGCTATACTTTCAACACCAACGACTTCTTGTTTCCTATTGTTTTACATTGGAGAATTCAAGAATTTGGTCGTTAATATCCTCTGATTTTTCTTACGGAAGTATTCTTTTGCCAATGGTCTGACATGCCTCCAGGAATAGATTTGGGTTGCTCTCATTCTCTCTTTGATGAATGAAAATATTAATCCTCTCTGCCAGGTGGTGGTGGCTCACTCTTGTAAATCCAAGCACTTTGGGAGGCCAAGGCGGTAGGAATGCTTAAGCCCCGGAGTTCGACAAGAACTTGGGCAATAGAATTAGACTCCGTCTCCACAAAAAAATATGAAACAAATAGCCGGGCATGGTGGCACACACATTTAGTCCTAGTTACTTCGGGGGCTGAGGTGGGAAGATTGTTTGGGCCTGGGAGGTCGAGGCTGCAGTGAGTGGGGATTGTGCCACTACATTCCAGTGTGGGCCACAGAGCAGGACCCTGTCTCAATATTTTTTAACGAATATTAATAATCTCTGTAAAACAGGCTAGAAAATATTTATGGCAACAGGCTATTAGTCTACGATCTTTGTCTAAGATCAGTCTACAGATTGAATGATTAATCACAATCACAATTTCTATTCAAGATATTGATAGGCATTTGAAGACAAGAAAATGCCTTGGTCTCTGTCCTCAAGAATGTAATCGTTCATGTTTAAAGAGGTAGGCAATGCATAAATAAGTAACTGTATAAGAGAAGAGGATATAATTTTTACAGCAGCACATAGTATAAAAAATTCATTTTGACTCAAGCATCACATTCCAAAGAAGGCTTTAGTATATCCCTCGGGTTAAAGTTAGGCCTTGAGAAATAGTTTAGAAATCAATAGATAGTAAATGAGAAGGAAGGCATCCCAAGTGAGAAAGAAGAACCAGTGTGAGTATGTGGACCTTTATTGGCATTCTTTATTTATATTTGCTTTCCCTCTAGACTACAACTTATGTAAAGGCAGAGTCTCTTTTCAGTTCTGTATACTTCCAAACTGGAGCTGTCTGTATTGGAGAAGTTAAGTGCTTCATTAAGAGCTTTTAAAAGGATTCACCAGAAAATGCTTGAGAAGTATGAGAAATATTCCAGGATATTAAATAGACCTGTTTGAAGCAGAGACAACCATTAATAATCAATAATAATTACTTTGATTGAGACCTTATGCATCCAACCTCAATCTAAACACTTTATGTGTTACCTCTTTTAGTCCTTAGAACATCCCAGTGTGGTTGGAATTTTCCTTCTCTCCCTTTTATCATTGAGGAAAATGAAATGGAAAAGTAAAGTAACTTCCTCTATGTCACACAGGAGTACTGTTAAAGCAGTAATTCCCACCCTATCTATCTGCACCCAGTCTATCTGCACAGTCAATGCTTTTAAACCTGTATCATACCTCTTCACGGAGATAAAATTGAAAACGTAGATTTGAACATCTTTTTGTTTGTTTGTCTTTTGAGATGGAGTGTTACTCTGTTGCTCAGGGTGGAGTGCAGTGGGGCAATCTTGGCTCGCAACTTCCTCCTCCTGGGTTCAAGTGATTCTCCTGTCTCAGCCTCCTGAGCAGCTGGGACAATAGGCGTTTTCCACCATGCCAGCTAATTTTTGTGTTTCAACATTTTTTAAGGTCATTAAATGACAAGGCGTAGACAAGGTATAATAAAAGAGCTTGTGGATTTCTTTATTCATGTGTGTTTCCCATTTTTATTGGAAGGGATTATCAGAAGTCTATAAATATGTGTAGCTATAGAATGATATCTTGCAGCAGTGTGTAAAGTGAGTGACGGGGAGAGGAATGGACTGGAGAGAGCACATATATCACGGGATAAGAGCATGGACCCAAGAGATGGTGATACCGTATATGCATGAAGAAAAGTGCTATGATACAAATTGGAGAAATATGATTCAAATATTAGTCTTGTTTTCACACTTGAGTGTAAGAAAAAGGATGGTAGTCTAATTATGAATCTAGAAAACACATAACTTGGGGCCAATTTTAGGAAAATATTAAAGTGGCTAAGACAGGTTGAGTGATGCAAACTGTGCAGTATTTGCTGGAGTTTGAGTATTTGATTACAGAGTTTTCAGAGGCAGTATGGCCAAGGAGTTGACTAAGAGTTTGGGGTCTAGAGTGAGAGAGTCTGTTTAACTCTCAATGTGGGACAACTCAACTTTCTATGCCTTTAAAATAAACTACTCACCTCATGAAATTTTCCTGATAGGAAATAACATGGAAAAAAAAGAGCAAAACTTAGCCATAGTGACTTTGAGTGAATAATTGGAAGTGGTAACAAGCAGTTTTCCTACTCAGATTATATTAAGAGCAAAATAATTATAGTATATTTGCTTATCATTTAAAAGTAATTTAAATCAATGATACAATCCACTAAATGTCTAGTCAATAATTTTATTTTTAAGCTATTGCTCTGTTCTGTGTGGGCCTGGAGATTTAACAGAGTGGAGAATAATAAAATAATAGAAAAGAAATCAATTTTCTTTATCACTCACCCTACAAAATATTTTTGCTTGCCTTTGATGGGTGTGCAAATGGGTATTTTCAAGGATGATTTAAAGTATACAATTTCCAAAAACAATTGAAATGAAAATTAAAACATTTCCAGTATAAGACGCCAGGTTTTATAAACCATAGAAATACTTATTTCTTAGATTTTTCTTAATCTACTAAGAAATTTTCATCCTTTTTATCCGTAAATAATGGGTACTTTAGTGCTTAAGATCTGGAGTTGAGAAAACAGAAGAATAGACAGTAAGTGACCTAAAATTTTAATTTCTAATTTAAACCTCTGTACCTTGGCGTTATCACAATAAGTTTTAGTCATGAATAATTTCTAGCTTGAATCAAAATGAAGAACTACATATTACAAAATAAAGGAAAAAAAGAAAAAGCGGGGGGAGGAAAACAGTATAGTGAATATGATATAAACACCCATATGGTCAAAAGATTACTTCAAATGCATTTTGAAAAAAAGTGTCTTCTAATCAGCTCTCCTGGGTGATTTATTTTTAGGCATTTCTATGCCCTTACCACATAGTATCTGGTGCCTGATCAATTATTAGTTTGAACATGGAGTACAGCTTTTTAGAGAGCTATCAACCCCCTTGAAGTAAATTGTATCCTCTGGCTAAAATTTGACATGGTTCAGGAAACACATACATTGTATATTCTTCAGCAGTGGGTTGCTATTTCTCAGGCCCCTCAGAGGCATTTACATCCTCAGTGTTTGAGCCAAACTTTTCAGGGCTTGGTTTCTTTGAAAACTTCAAATGTTCTGTACTGTTATCAGACCAGTGGTGAAGCTGATCTCAAAGTCCACTATTAAAACTCCCCTCAAAGACATTTTCATTAGAACTTTGTACATGGGCAGTTCAAAAGATCCAGCTATTGATTTTTGTTCAGAAGTCCTGTCTCCACTTTCATATTACGCAACTTTTTTGACAGACTTTCAAAACCCACAAACTGTGGGCTGCCTGCTATTCCAGCCAGGATTTTATGCTGCTCATTTGATTTCCTCAGGCCACATCCTTCTCGTGTCCTTGTCAACATTGCAAGGAGAATAGCCGTCTTAGAAGATTTGCTAAAAAGCAGAAGCAATTTCACAGCAATGGGAGAAAAAAAAAATCTGACCTTTCCATGCAACACCAAAAAGAACCTCACTTAAGTAAATAACATTTTTAGCTGTAAAATTTTGTTGAGGCATTCATTTATCAGACACATAGATAATCAGAGTGTTTATCTCTTTTCACTGTTTAAAATTTCATAAAAGGAGTCAGGAACCAATGTGTGTAAATTGCAGCAAAGGGCCTCTAGCATATGCGTTCAGCACATATTTAATGGAATTATCTACTGGAGAGTAAGTGGCAGAAGCAGCTGAGGAATTAATTATTGGAATAGATATTTTATATCTATCTGTCAGTCCAATGTGAAATAAGACTTGCCTCCATATTACTTCTGTCACTTTGTGTGGCCTTTCAAAAGTGGCAGTTTCTGAAAAGATAGAGAATTAAATCATGTATTTGGCTATGATCCGTAGTTCGAACATTTCAAGACCCCTGCATTCATTCTGAATGGAATAATTCCAGTGGGGTATGTAGAGTTTAATTGTGACGTGATTAAGTGGTAGCCTAATCCGTTTATACAGGGAGGGGACCTCACTGGTCTCAAACAGAGATAGAAATATAACTTTATGCATCAGAAGAAAAAGCAAATTCATAGAAAACCCTGTGTAGCTTTTTTCCCCTACACATGAGTTTTCTGGGAATATTATGATTCCTTATTATTTGACCTAACATTTTACCACGTGATTACTATACACGGCAAGCACTACATATGATTACCCTTATGATAAGCACCATACTATAGATCTGACTTGCGTTGTCTAACTTCATTCTCATCACAACCCCTTGAGGTAGATGGTATTAATATTTTCATTTTATGGGTCTAGGAAACAATGAGGGAAATTTTAAAAATTGTTCAAGAGCCATAACTAGTCAATTATGAAAATGACATCGGGTAAAAGTGTTATGGTGTTTAAAACAATAAGCCAGAAAATATGCAAGATCTAAAGTTTGACACAGCAAAAAGAAGTCTGGAATTCCAAATTCAACATATAAAATCACGGTTAAAATATTACATTCCTTTGGGAGGCAACATAGATTCTCCTCCATTTATTTCAGCCCCTTTGTCCCCAAAATGTCTAAAAGACTCATGGAAGAAAAGGGAAGACTAGTTAAAGCACATGAGACAAACTCTTCAACGTTTAAAACAGAAATAAAATTTGTATCACTATATTAGTTTCTCCTTGTTATTAAGTGAAATATTACCTTATTATCAAAGAAAAATAGAATTTTTCATATTGATACGAGTACTTTAACTGCATGTTTCATCTCCTTCTTTCCCGGCTCTGCTTCCCCGCAAACTTATCTTATACTCTACCGTACAATGACAACCAGACAGTGAAACATGGTCTCATTTGGGTTTTCTTGTCAACCTTTTCAAGGAAGTATTGGGAGCGCAGTAGGTTTACCTCACACAAAGCACTGTATCCAAGGCCAGTTTTAAAATGTCAGATAGTGAAGAGTTCCATGCTGCCACAATTCAGGAGGCAAGTGGACACTGGTGAACCCTCAGATGTGTCTCTTTCAGATCAAATGTAGAAAACGTACTGTTCCTATAAAAAGCTGTTAGCAAGTTCATGAACTTGACAGCACAGGGCAACACTTTCCTATTGTGGGAAGAAATGAAAGCATACTATACCCGGTTTTCCTGATGCTTCTCTCCTATTTGATCCTTTTGAAATCATGTTCATACTCCCCCTGCTGGACTTAATCAGGTCTAAACAAATGAGTTTGGGTGGCTGCAGCCTGTTGACCTGTGGATGACACACTTTACATCAAGTTGCCCAGGAGTTCTGTTCCTTTGTGCCTTGTTAAGTAGAAATCAGTCATTTGAGGCCAACAACCATCTCACCCTTTTGGTACTGTGTGTTGAAACTTATAAAAGAAGGGCCAAATTCAGTATTGTTTGGATCAAGTGGTTTCACTTCTGATAAAATACCAGAAACAAAAGAAGTACTCCTGTAAAATAAAAATATTACAAGGGTATGATTCAAGAAAATTTGTGAAACCTTTAGGTTTTTTTATACTTTGAGGTACCAAAAATTTATAGAGTGTATCTGAGGTATAGAAAAATCATACAATAATTTCAGAGAAGTAGTATACTCATTATACATTTCTTTTTACTCCCTTTAATTAACATGTATATAAACATATTTTTTCAATGTTCAAAATACACATAAAAATAATGATTTCTTTATTCTTGGATTATTAAAATTACCAGTGATTTATTGAATAGCCTGTGTCCATCAGGCTCTGAACTATGCTCTGCAAATACTTAACAGTAGATCAACTATCATGAACATTCACTTGAGCTCTGAGAAATTAATTTTTAAAGCTTTGATCCTTTTATTGATCCAACAGTTCTGTGGACATCATTTGCCCAGGATCAAGAATAGAATTATTGAAAAATTACATGTAAATGACAGAGATTCTTTTTCTGTTGTCACATTTCTATCTCTTCTAGTTCCTGCCGCTTCCTAGCAGGGTAACAGCAAAGGCATGGAGGGGAGGAAGCGTCATCAGCTTGCTCTTGGAATTTTCACTGCTTATTTGGGGACTTTAGCCTTGGAAATCTCCTATCTCATCCCCATGAATCTGAGGCACTATGTAACATTTATACCCTCATAAAATTACGGGCATTTAGCTAGTTTCTCACACTTCCAGAATGCTTTAGAGGGTTCTTGTTTAGCTTCAGCAGATGTGATAAAGGCCAGAATTCCACAGATTCTACAGCTCAACTAATAAAAGCAAGACACAATATTGTAAAATAAAGCGGAAAGTTCATCCCGGTAGTTCTGCTAAAAAAAAAAAAGAATTACAGAGCAATAGATTGCTTAACTCTTATAGGAGAAGGAGAAAAAGATAGTTATAGGAACAACTAAGATTTCATACCACTCACACTTAAATAGATTTCAGATTAGCTATCTCCATTTCTCTGCCGCAGTCCATAGGCATCAGTTCGTGTAGTCTTCATGATGATCCTATGGGATTCATGTACATTCCAATATTAAGTCCTATCTTTTTTAGAACGCCTCCAACAGGTTGTCTCTGACTGCTCTATCAAAATCAGCATCATTTTTATTTTCTGTCTTTTAATTTTTTTTACATGAGTAACCAGTTTTAAAGAAATTTTGTTTACTTAACTTTTGAAATAAAGTGATTTTGGCATTATGGCTTTCTCATTGTTTTTTTTTTTCTATTTTAATGATTTATTTAACAAGTTTTTCCCTTTTGAATATGGGTTTCCTGAGCACCTGGAAGCCTACCAGGCATGTGTTCAATGCTGAATAAATAAATAAACCAAGAAATAAATCAGTAAATCCTACTAGTTGAGGCAGCAAAAAAAAAAATCAGGAAAATTATTGTGCAAATGTCAATAAACTCTTGTCTAATCCACTTGGAAAAGCAAACATTGGTACCTTTGCAAAAAATAATAAGGAATCTTATAACTTTGTAATAAACATTGGGCTTCGAACCAATGATGGGAATAATAGCAGATTTACTGAGCATATCCAATGTGCCAGACCCTGTGTAAAACATTTATAAGACATGTCTTTGAACAAGCACAAAATTCAAATTTTAGTACTTAATAAAAAATGAGAATGGGTAGTCCAGCTCAGTATCGGACCACTGCAAAAAATCGAATGTCCCACTAATTTTTTGATTTGTTAGTGCACATAAAAGTTATATTTAGACTATAGTCTACTAAGTGTGAAATAGCATTATATCTAAAAATACAGTGTGCATACCTTAATAAAAATATATTTCTAAAAGTGCTAACTATAATCTGAGGCTTCAGCAAGTCATAATCTTGTTAGTGAAAAAGTTGACCTTGATGCTGATGGTTGCTGACTGATCAGGGTGGTGGTTGCTGAAGGTTGATGTGTCTGTGGCAATTTTTAAAAACAAGACAACAAAATTTGCAACATTGATCAACTCTTCTTTTCATGAAACATTTCTCTGTAGGGTGCCATGCTATTTGATAGTGTTTTACCTACAATAGAACTTCTTTCAAAATTGGAGTCAATCCTTTCAAATGCTGCTGCTGCTTTGATATCAACTAAGTTTATATCATTTTATAAATCCCTCGTTGTCACTTCAGCCACGTTCACAGATTCTTCACCAGGAGATTTCATCTCAAGAAAGCACTTTATTTGCTCACTCATAAGCAACTCCTCATCCATTTATCATGGGATTGCAGCAAATCAGCCATATCTTTTGTATCCACTTCTAGTTCTAATTCTCTTGATGTTTCTACCACATATGCAGTTACTGCTTCCACTGAAATCTTGAATCCCTCAAAGACATCCATAATGTTACAATCAACCTCTCCCAAATTTCTGCTAATGTTGATATCTCAATGTCTTCCCATGAATCGGAAATGTTCTTAAATGGCATCTAGAATGGCATTCTGGAAATGGCACATTTCCAGAAAATTTTCAGTTGACTTTGCTAGAGGCATCAGAAGAATAACTATCTATGGGAGCTATAGACTTAATAATGTATTTCTTAAATAATAAGACTTGAGTCTAGTACATTGGAAGTGTTCAGTAAACATATCCAATTGGATATGCACATTGGATATGTTCAGTCTGTGAACATTGTTGAGGCTCCATAAAATAAAAAATATATATATATCAAAACATAGATAATATATGTTATAATTTATACATATAAAATATATACTATATATAATATATATTTGTGTATATACAATTATATCTAGTATATATATATAATTATATTATATGTGTAATATATATAATTATATATACTAGATATAATTATATATATTATATATTTAAGTATGAAGATATATAATTATATATTTAGTGGTCAGGATAGATTATATTAATTATATATAATATATACATATTTATATAAATATATAAATATTACATATATATTTTGTAAATATTTTATATATACTTTATTATATATGTTTTATTATATAATTATATATAATTACATATTGTATATTAAAAATTATATATAATAGATATAAAATGTATAATTATATATTATATAAAATATGATTTTTATATATTATATATTACATATAAAAATGTATAATACAACTTTGGGAGACCACTAAACCCCTCTCCACGTTAGTAATGAAGCTGTTTTTGCTTTCTTTTCATTCATGTGTTCACTGGAGTAGCAATTTTAATTTCCTTCAAGAACTTTTTCTTCCCATTTACAACTTGGCTATTTAGCACAAGAGGAGTAGCTTTCAGCCTAATTCAGCTTTTGTCATGTCTTCCACTAAGCTTTATTATTTCTGCTTTTGATTTAAAATGAGAGACGTGTGACTCTTCCTTTCACTGGAACACTTGGAGACCATCGTATGGTTATTAATTGGCCTAATTTCAATATTTTTTATATTTCAGGGAAAAATAGAAAAGCCTGAAACAGAGAGAGAGAGGGAACAGCTATTTGGTACGCAGGCAGAATACATACACATTTGTCAATTGAGTTTGTCCTCTTATATGGGTGTAGCTTATGGTTCCCAAAACCAATTACTAAGTAACCTCAAAGATCACTGATTACAGTCCACCATAACAAACAAAACAATAATTAAAAGGTTTGAAATACTGTGAGAACTACCAAAATGCAACAGAGACACAAAGTGACCGTGTGCTGTTTGGAAAAATGGTGCCAACATTTGCTCTGAAGAGGATTGTTCCCAGAGTGCCCACAGATACCAAGATCCATGGATGCCCAAGTCCCTTACATAAAATTGGGTACAGATACAATGTTTAAAAACATATTTTTTAATCCCCAGTTGGTTGAATTAATGGATACAGAAGTCATGAATAACAAGGGCTGATTGTATAAGTGTTTTGAACAAAACAAAAGAAAACATTGGGTATAGGAAGTTCTCCTTTAAAATAAATTACAATCAACTATAGTAAATTCTGTTTTAAAATGAGTAACATCAAGAAATTCTTCAGAAATCAAGTTATAGCTCCAGTTTTAAAAAAAAGTATGCTCTTTTAAAAAGGCAAATGATGGCATTTATTCTATTTTATTGATTTAATAGGGCGTCTCACAGAACGATAGAGCCAAACATGTCTTTCATGTTAATCTCAGTCTATTTCCGCTCTTTGTAGATGAGGAAACTGGGCAGGTTGATATATGCATATTGTAGCAGGCATTGTGAACCTCTCTATTGGGGCATCTATGAGACAGACACATTAAAAAAGGAATACCGAACTGTAAACTCATTCTCTTTTCTTCTTTGAGATTATAACTTACAGGAAAAGGGAAGACACCACGCTTATCTCCTAAGTCTTATTGCTCAGGCTCTTTTCAGTTTCAATTTTTGATATCATGGTTGTAAAAAATGCACAAGCATTTTTAGAAAGCAAGCTACGGATTTTCTATGTGTCTAACTGCCATATCTCCTATCATAGGACAAACTGACAATCTGTGCTGAGTGTTACAGATTCCTCACTGCCACAATAACACATGGCTCTAAAAATGCCATACGGGTCTTCTTCCTGCTCCCCTTGTTGGGAACAAAACTGATACAGAAGGTTTGGGCTGTGAGTCAAGAAAGTAGATAAACAAACCAAACTAACAGTTGGGAGTAGGATTAGAGAAAATGTTCTCCTGAGATTTCTATTGTTAGGAGAATGGATAAGACTGTTAACAATGAAGGAAAATAAGGCAATGCACACACACAAAAAGAAAAAGTCTAAACATGCTGCCAGCAAATAGGGCAGGAGACAAAACTGGGTTCAGTGGGAAAGAAAAAACATTATTCCCACCCCCACCCCTGAAAAGTATTGGCTCAGCTTATATGTTTTTCTTTTTATTTTTCTCTTTTAAATTTATATTAATTTTGTTTACAGAGTAATTATTCATTCATGGCTTTCCCTAGGCATCTAGTTGTTTATGGAGTCACATATTGTTCAGACACAATTTTTTTCTACTTTGGCCCATTTTGAGGCAGGTTAAATGAAGTGGGAAGTTGTCATTTGCTGGTGGGACTGATAAATCTGGGAGCCAAAAAAGATAATTTGAGCTCAATGAACATTTTCTGCAAGGTCTCTTTTAGAGGACAGAGCAGTTGTTGATTCCTGATTTATTTGAATATTGACTACAAATTAGTCCATTAAAATAAGTAGTCAAATACAGAAAAAACAGACAAATCAGCTATTTGAAATCGTATGAACATCAATATTAAAAACTATTCAATTGCCACGTAGACTATGCTTAGGTAAAGATGAAGTTCCGACCCATCGAAGACCTTTGTTTCTTATTCTATAAAATGATGATATTAAATTAGCTTATCTAAATGGTCTTTTTTCTTCCTAAATTTTAGATATTTTTATTTTAAAACTTATTGACTACTGCTAGGGTAAAAAAAGTAATTTGAACAGTTAAACTCATGAAAGGATTTGACATCTGCCTTACTGATCGGACAAAAACAGCTAAATTTATAATCAATAATACTGCATTTCAGACTAAAGCACTTTATTTTCAGTTTAACCTAGTAGTTTGCATGCTGCTTTAAATTAACATTTGCATATAAATATTCATGAGATATCCTTATCTTCTCCCCCCACAAAAGAGCAATTCAGCCAAATATCTGTTAAGATAGAATATAAAACAATTGGAAAATATGCAGTCTGATTATTCATTGAAATACTCTATATAAAGAGCCATAAATTTATATCAAAATGCTTAATATTTTAACTAAATTTGATTTTAAACGTCAGAATAACACATTTATACAATTTACAAGAAGTTAAAGAGGTTTGAACCTAATTTAGAGTCTAGGTCTCTAATTTTTAAAGCTCTGTGAAACCATTAAAGACTCAGTGGAAAATTGTCCAGAGTTTTAACTTCCAGCCTTGTAAAACCAAGCAACATCTTTTCCTTCCATGTTCTTGTAGTTTCTGAAAGGAAAAAGAAGGTTTCTAGATTTCCGATAATGGAAGAGCACCAATAAAATGAAAGAGGTTGGCAATGGTAAATTGAAGCAGGGAGCCAAATATTTGTTCTTTTAACTGGGACACTTTGTCACTGGGCTGAATGGAGTAAATTGGCATTAGGCTCGGAGACTTAACAGAAACAAGATTCTTTGTTTTAATAAACATAGAAAACTTGCTGGTAGAAAAATATATTCAGTAACTTACTAATTTAATAGATTATGGATCATGTGTATGTGTGTGCATGTGACTTTTCTTCTCTTGAAAACATGGCAACTTATATTTTTGAACTGAAAAAGAATCCCATGTTATTAATACCTAATGGAGTACTTTAATTCTGACACTGACAGATGTAAGAGGAGAGTTAAGGTTTAAACTGTGAAGTTTTCAGGCTTTTAGGGATTTTCTCCAGATCCCTCACCTTTCTGCAATGTAGCTTTCAAGTGTGATTATAATTAATACTTCTCCAAAATAATTTTCTTGCCATTGCCTAAATTATCATCCATTTGCCACTTAAGTCTTAGACATTATTCCTTGATCTCCTAATTGCCTTATCCATTTTGTGATTTTTCTTCAGATCAAGGAGTAAGTTGGTTCATTTGTATAGACTACTCTTTTCTTGTCAGAGTGATATCTCATTGGCATTTTTTGATGTATTTTGCTCAGTAAAATTGTTAAATTTATCCGTCTTATTTTATTATATATATATATCATCTGCTTTAATTTAACATGATAAAACCATGCCTCTATCACCTTTAAAAATATTATTTATTAATCCAAGCACCTCACACATTTTTTTATCAGCCAATACGTGAGGCACCTGAATTAATTCTAATAGGCTAAGGTATAAATCCTTTTGAAAATTAGCATCTACTTCATAAATAATGTAAGGTAATGTGTTTCATAATAAGCCCTTGAACACTTCTGAAAAGGAAATGTGCAGCTTGGAATTTTAATTTAATAGTCTTTAGTAGTAAATGCACTCCCCTTACAGTTTCTGTCTCCAGCTATTCTTCCCACTTTTCAGAAAGAGGACATTTTACTCCTGGTCTAAACATGGATATTGACAAAAAGTGTTTTGAGGCTCCTTATCCTGACAGATATTTACTGCTTTCCTAAATTATTACACCCTGAGGCAGACACCCAACATAAAAATACTCTGTTCTCTCTCTTCTATCTTTTAAAAGTCACTAATAATTGCTTTTACATAAAGAGTAAATACCTAGCAAAGGCTTAAATTTTTACTTCTTGAATAGGTATTTCATTTTGTAAAGAAAAACCTTTCAAAATATATGAGTAGGTATCTAATGTTGCAGTCTTATCCATTAGTCTTTCAGTAAAGGAAGTCATACCATTTTCCCTGAAACTTGTGATAAATCCTGTAATATTTATAATAAATCACATCATAATTCATGAAATTTTGCTTAACTATCTAGTACTATCTAGTAAAGGACAAAACAAAATTTAAACAATTTGTGACTCCAGATCCTCAATCAACTGCCACTGACAACTTACCTTCTTTTAACCTTTTGTATTGTCCTAATTTCAGTCTTTTAAAATTTCTACTTATTATTCAGTTACTTCTTCAGATAAACCTTTCCTGATTTGAGATACTGGATCCAATCTCATGCAGTATACTTACAGTACCTTGTTACTGTTCTTTCTGGTGTCTATTGGAATACAAATTTTATATTTATTTGTGTGTTATTCCTATAACATCCTTTTTATTCACTTTTTTGTTAAAAATGTTTATTTTACCTTCATTTTGAAGTTATTTTCACTAGTATGATTCTTGGTTTAATTCACCTTCATTTTAGCAATTACTTTTTTGCTATAGAATTCCAGGTTGGCTGTGATTTTCTTTCAGTACATTAAAGATAACATTTCCATTATCGTGCTACATTCATTATATTTGTTGAGAAGTTATGTGTTCATTTTGTTGTTGGCAGTTTGTTACTAATGTATCTTTTAAATGTTTGGTACTTTTAAGATAGGCTACTTCTCTTACCTTATTTCTCTCCCCCAATTTCCAGCTTCACAGTACTATTGAAAACTAATAGCTCATAATTGCCATGAAAACTAGCAGGCTGGAGCCACTGGAAGGACCAAAACAGGTTTAGAGCTTTTTGAAAGCCTCATTTTGTCATTATTTGACCTGTCTAGTGGCTCCTAGGAAAACCGTACTTCCCCACTTAAAGGCGGTCTTTATTTGGCATGACTTGAAGCACCCCCACTCTCAGACCCCCTCCCCACCAAGTATGACAGCCTCCTGTCTGGTAGTATTTGTCAAAAACAATTACAGGTAATCATGTAACTTTATGTCAGCCAGAGGCAGTAAATAACAGTTCGTAAAAACAATGGACTAACTAAAAAGTTTAAAAGGAAAATCTAGAGAATGAAATAATCCTAGCGTCTTTGAATATCTCTGACATATCTCTGAGAATCAAGAAGGCCAGATGCATGCCTAGAGCTGTGCATGTGCCCTGGGCTGTGCACATGTTTAGGAAAGGACTGAGAAGTCCATACATCATCTCATCAGGCTAACTTGACACTCTGTATAAACAAGAAGTGGAAGCTAACACTAAATTCTCAACTGTCTGGTGAATGTTGAAAGCATGCCTTCAGCAGAAACTAGGAGTCTTATTGGTTCTAGACACTTAATGATCTCTGTCTACTTATTATGTGACAATCAAGAAAACGGAGCAGAGACTTCAAGAACCACAAAAGATAAGGAATACAGCCTATACAGAATTAGTTTAAAAAATTACTAAATAAACAAACAACAATAAAAAGCAATAACCCTGCAAAGGTTTGGAGAGTCTGATTTCAGAAATCATGTAATATTATTTAAAATGTCCAGTTATTGACCAAAAAATGTGTATAAAATAAGAAAGTATGTTGCATACAAAGGGAAAAAAGCAATTAACAGAAAATATTTCTATGAAAACCCAGACATTGGATTAACAGGCAAATAATTTAAATCCGGGACTTTAAGTATGTTTAAATAACTAAAGGAAACCACTTCTAAATAACTAAAGAAGTGTATGAAAGCAATGCCTCACTCCCATTGTAATACAGAGATAGAAATTATTTTAAACAGAAACAAATACAAATATCTCAGTTGAAAAGTAAAAGGACAATTACCTCAGGGATTAAAAAGTGTATTTGATCAGTCAAAAGTTGAAATTAGTAGGTTTAAAGACAAGTTTATTGAGATTATCCAGTGTAAGTAACATCTAGAAAGAAAAATGAAGAAAAAGAACAGTACCTCAGAAACCAGAAACCTAGGACATCCTAAAACATACCAACATATGCAATGTGGGAGTTCCAGGAAGAGAAGAGAGAAAGAAAGAAGCAGAAAGAATTTTTGAAGAAGTAATTAACCTAAATTCCTCACATTTGATTAAAAAAAAAGCTACACTTCTAAGAAGCTCAGCCAAATCAAAACAGGATAAAACTAAAAAAGATCTACTCTAGCAGCATCATAATTGTCCAAAGCAAAAGACAAAGTATTGAAAGTAGCAAGAAATGAGTGACTCATCCTGTAAAGGAAACTTTAATAAAGATTAACAACTGATTTCTAATCTAAACTATGGAGGCCAGAAGGCAGTGGGATATATTTAAAATGCTGAAAGTAAAAGATGGTCAATATAGAACTTTATATTCAGCAAAAACATCTTCCAAAATAAAGGAGACATTAAGATGTTTCAAAACAAACAAACAAAACTAAAACAAAATCTGACAAATTATGTCACCAGTATATCTACCTAAAGAAAATAATAGCAGGAGTTCCACAGACTGAAATACATGAGGCAATAACTCAATTTCACATGAAAAAATAAAAAAATAACACTGAAGTCAATATACAAGACTCTATAAATTGTTTTTCATTTTTAATTCTTCTCTCCTCTCTGATATTAAAAACAACTGCATGGAGCAATAACTAACTACAAATCTATGTTGATGGGTGTATGACATATAAATGTATAACTTAAATGAAAATAACAGTGCAAAGTGGGGGAAGCAGCAAATTTTTATGTTACTTAAGTTGATAGTAATATGACATAAATTAAGCTCTTAATCGTAATACCCTAGACAACCACTAAGAGAATAAGTTTTAAAACAGCAAAAGTAATGACAAGGGAATTCAAATGTCACACAAGAAAATATTTAACACAAAACAAGGCAAAAATCAAAGATTAGAGAAATAAAAACATACAACTATAAAACAAATAGCAAAGTGGCAGACATAAGTTCTACTTTATCAGTAATAACATTAAATATATACAAATTAAACACTCCAATTAAAAGGCAGAGGTTGGCAGAATTTATAAAAATAACATTAACCCTATGATATCTATAAGAAACTGATTTTAGATTCAGAGAAACAAATAGTTTGGTAGTCAAAGGGCAGAAAGAAATATATCTGAGACCAACAAGGTGTGGGAGTGGCTCTAATAATAACAGAAAAAATAGATTTTAAGAAAAAATTTGTTACTAAAGACAAAGACATTTTATAATGACATGGGTCTTTCTAGGGTGTCTGTTCTCAATTTATTAACAAGAAATTGCAAATTTAAGTATATATGCCTGCCTCTGGCAACAGAGACCTAAAATACATGAAGCCAAAATAGAAAGATTGAAGGGTATAATAGAAAATTCAACAATACTAGTTCGGAACTTCAAAGCCCCACATTCAGAAATGGCTAGGAAAACTAGAGAGAATATCATCAAGAAGACTTAGACAACACTGTAAACCAACTAAACCTAACAAACGTCTATGGACTAGTTCACCCATTAACTGCAGAAAGTTCATTCTTCCAAAGTGTATGTGGGGCATTTGCAAATAGACCATATGCCATAGGCCATAAAACAAGTTTTAGTAAGTTTAAAAGGACTGAAATCATACAAATTTTGTTTTCTGACCACAGTGGAATGAATTTGAAATCAACAACAGAAGTAAACTTGGGGAAGTCATACAAATATGTGGAAATTAAACAATATTTCTAATTAAATAATGTGTCAAGGATAGAATAACAAGAAGAAATAGAAAATGTATTAAAATGAATCAAAACAAAAACTCTAGTGTCTGAACCACTATATAAATATTATTTATATTTTTCTGTTATCAAATACATTTACTTGCTGTTTTTGAATGTCTGTTCATTTTTTAATTATAGGCCAGCACTACTTTAGAAAGAATAGTTTGGTTAGGTGCAGTGGCTCACCCGTCTAATCCCAGCACTTTGGGAGGCTAAGGTGGGTGAATCACCTGAGGTCAGGAGTTTAAGACCAGCCTGCAACATGATGAAACCACATCTCTACTAAAAATGCAAAAATTAACCAGGCATTGTGGCGGGCACCTGTATTCAGACTACTTGGGAGACTGAGGCAGAAGAATCACTCGAACCCAGGAGGTGGAAGTTGCAGTGAGCCAAGATAGTGCCATTGCACTCCAGCCTGGGTGACAAGAGCAAGACTCCACAAAAGAAAGGAGAGAGAGAAAGACAGAGAGAGAGAGAACGGGAGGGAGGGTGAGAGGGAAGGAGGGAGGGAAGGAAAGAAGGGAAGGGAGGAAGAAGCGAAAATTTGAAGCTGCTGACAATGTCATCTACACCCAGAGAGAGTTTTCTTTTTTCACAATTTAGCAGATAAGGTGAGAAGCTGACAATATCATGTCAATCAGTAATTAAGATGATTTGGGTCTACACGGCAGTTTCAGTAAGACTCAGTTTATCTCAGTTTTTATTTTGTTTAGAAATTAGCCCTCCTGGGATTTTATTTGAGAGCTTGGCTAGTATGTGTCTCTTCAATCCTAAAAGCCTGTGAATTTTTTTTTTCTTTTTTCAGAAGTTCCTAGCTCATTTCTTTCTGGTTCTGCCAAATGAAGCTTCAAAATCAAATAAGAGAAAGACAGGCACTATGCTTGAGATAGACCCCTTCTCTCTAGTGGGCCCGTTTTGTAAGCACTGTGGGGAAGCAGGAGCTTTCACTTTGCCTTTTAGAAGCTTTTAATAAATATACAGCCTAGTTTCTCAGACTCCTACACAGCCCAAACTCAGTTAATTGTCTATGGAGGAAACTGGCTATGATTTTGAGATGACTGACATTTTAAATTTATTCCATCTCCATGTACTCACTAGAATTTTGTTGGTTTCCTTTCCAGAAAACCCACAAGGATCAACAAAGATTATTTGCCTAGGATTAGTCTGATCTTCATTCTGTTCATGTCCATAATCTGCAAATGTCCCCAGGAGGAAAAATGTTCATCCTCTTTAGTATATTAGTTCATCTAGTCTTCTTTGCTTCTATGGATCTCTAATGCTTTAAAAAGAATGATTTTTTAAATTGTATCCAGATTTTCTTTCTAGTTGTTTCAGTTCTTTCTAGTAGTATTGGACTTCCATGAGCTTTTGGAAAGTGAAAGTTACATTTGCTATGTTTTAGGAGCATTGCTTTCCATATCAAACAAAATGTTTCAGAAGAAAAAAGTGTGAGAGAGAAAGATGTAGCTGCCCAATGAGAATGACAAGAGATACGTATGGTTAGATATTATAATAATAATTATAATGAAGTCAGTATTAGATAATCCAAGTAGTCTCATAAATCTTGGGAATGCTAGAACTCTACAGCTTTTTAAAATAAACCTAATTCAACCTGTCCATTTAATAGGTGGAAAATACAAACACCAAGAGGAAAATGGCCCTATTGTACCCTATTTCCTTTAGGTTTTCTTCAGTTACAATTTTTTAGGCATTGTTTATTTCACTTCCACGTGGAATCCTCAGGAAAATCAGCTACCTTACTTAGTTTACGAAGAAGCCCCCTTTGAATATTTAGATACTAATTAATCCTTCAATCTAGCTAAAAAATATATTTGCTTTTGTACTTTACTTGAATTGTTAATGCAATGGCCATCTTTAGCAGGAGCAAAACCATGAGAACAGTCTAATGAGCACTGACAAATATTACATTTCCTTACACTGAACAAATTCTTGCCCCCTGCTGTTTCCCTAATAGCTTAAATTAGCAGGCTGTGGTTGCTGGAGTTACATTGCTCTTCATCAGAGAAATGGCTGTGATTGTCTTTTTTCCACACTGCATTCATTCATCATAGAGACTCTGAGCTGTAAATATAAATCATTTCTATTACTAATGATATAGCCTGTTTTGTATTAACTGTCTTCTATTCTAGTGATGTATCTTAAAGTTTTTTTTTACTGATATCATTGGTTATGCTATTATGTAATATGAGAGTCTCTATAATATACTACTTACATTTTAATTTCATTCTCCCAACTGATCTTTGGGTTACAAGTTGTCAAATTAATTTTGCAGATAAGGAATAAAAGGACATAGAAACTTGACCTGCTAAAAAAATGGCAGAACAAAGATTTTAGTCTGGGTTTGTCTCCCAAGCCCACATTCTTTTCACTTTTGCAAGTTGTCTTCTTCCTGATCAAGTCTCAAGACATTCATTTCTGTGCAGGTCTTGCAAATGCTTTACCATAAAAAAGTGAATTCTAGAGAATACAATTTACTCAACAATTTTAAGATATAACACTACTCCATGGAAAATTGTTGGCACAATCCTGGATTGGGTTGCCACTAGACAGTTGCTATATGAGGAAGGGGGTTAATGCTTTAAAAAGGGTTGATATTTATATTGGTACAAAAAAGAAATAAAGTAATTATACTAGATCCTTCAAAAATTTCTCTGTAACTGGGCATGGTAGTACATGCCTATATTCCCACCTACTACGAGGACTGAGGTGGGTGACTGTTAGTTCATTTTGCTTTGCTATAAAGGAATACCTGAAATTGAATAATGTATATAGAAAAAGAGTTTTATTTGGCTCACAGTTCTGTAGACTGTACAGGAAGCATGGCAGCAGTATCTACTTCTGGTGAGGCCTCAGGAAGCTTTGAATTGTGCCAGAAGGCACGGGGGAGCCAGTGTGTCACATAGAAAGACACAGAGCAAGATGGAGAAGAGGAAGTGCCCACATTCCTTTAAACAATCAGCTCTCAAGTGAACTAACAGAGCTAGAACTCACTTATTACCTTGGGGAAGGCACCAAGTCATTTATGAGGGATCAGCACGTATGACCCAAATGTGACCCTGGAGGTCACATTTTAACATGAAATTTAGAAGGAGCAAACATCCAAACCATATCAGAAAGAATCACTTGAGCCCAGAAGTTTGATTGTCTACTGTGTCTCTGAACCTGTGTCTTCATCTCCTTTAATCCCTATAGACTGGTATTTAGGTTTAAAGACTGAATAGATTAAGGTTAACTATTTCTGGCAAACACTCTTCCTGGGTAATGCTGTCTACTTCAGATTGCATCTTAGTGGGCTGTACATAATGATAGGTTGCCCATAGTTATTGATTGATATAAGGTTGATGACTTGGTTCAGGAACAATCATCAGAAAGGTACAGGTATTTTTTTCTCCTTCTAAGAAGTTTTTTGACTTATATATAGCAACTAATGGATTTAACATCTAATAATGACCCTTATGCTAAGCAAAAATTTAATTGGGAGTTGCAAAAATGATATTCTAACCTCAACTTCTATAGTTCAAAGGATAATAAATTACATTTCTTCAAAAGACAGCAGGTGAAGTCTTATTTTTGTCCATTAATTATATTTTTAATAAAGAAAAATTCATTCATAACTTTCTTTATGCAATAGTCATCTCCAGTGTAGCAAATGAATTTACTTTTTTCCCTCTGTTCTTTTTTCTCTTTACCACCATGAGCTAAAGGATTTTTATTTAGTTCATGTACTATAATGTTTCCTAGTCTCACTTTCCCTAACTACAAACTGGACTAAAACATTTATCCAAGAAGCCCTAGTTTCTTTTCCTTATGTATGATATGTAGAAAGCAAGATCTGTGCACTAGAGGTGTTCATTGATACTGATGTGTCATTGCTTCTGGGCTCTTTCAGTTGACAGAGAGGGAAAAAAAAACACTACTTCTATCTCTTTGTTGATCTCTGTCTCTCTATATAGTAAATATTATTAATTTATATTGATATGTCTATTTACTTTTTAAATAGAATCATTTGATAAGAAAAGTTTTAACATTTGATAAGGTCAAACTTTAGGCTTTGCTTTCTAAAGTGTCCTGTCTAAAAAGCTACTACTCCCAAGTCATGCAGACATTCTAGAATGGATTCTTCTAATAGCTTGATGGTTTCAGTTTTAATGTTTATGTCTGTAACTCCATGTCTAACTAATTAGTTTTATGTATAATGTGAAGTGATAACTCAAATTAGAGACGTATAACTCAAATTCAGTAAACTACACATATTTAAAGTATGCAATTTGATATGTTTTGACATAGGTGTTTACCTGTGAGACTATCAAGTAAATGAATGTATTTAGGACCTTCAAAAGTTTTCCCATTTTCCTTTGTAATCCATTCCTTCTCTCTCTTTTTGTTCTCAACTTCTATCCTCAATCCATCAATAAACCGAGATAATGTTAACATATAATCTATCTATTACTTTATGTTCTTAGAAATTGTGTTAAAAACTAATATATACTGGCTATTCTTTTTATATTACTTGGTTAAGCATCCATTCAACTGTTTTGTCCCTGTTTTCTTGGTTAATTCCTTTTGTATTATTGAGTTTTGAGAGTTCCTCATATAATCTTAGCATAATTCCTTTATCAGATACACAATGCAAATACTTCCTCCCAATCCTGTTTCTTTCCAAGAACAAAAGTTGCAAAAATTGTTGTTGGTGGGTCTTTGTGGGTGTTTTTGCTAATTTTTAATAACATTAAATTAATCAATTCCTTTTTTAAAAAATTATGTTTGGGGTCTTATTTGGGTTACATTTACCTAAAAAAGTCACAACATTTTTTTTCTGACGTTTTCTCTGTTTACATTATATGCTACATAAAATATCATAAACATATAACATTATGTTCTATAAGTTTTATAGTTTCAGGTTTTATATCATATCATCAATTTTACTATGTTTGGTGTCAAGCTAATATTTGCATTTTGTGTGAAATATGAATTAAAGTTAATATTTTTAAATATTTGCATTTTGCATGAAATACGAATTAAAGTTAATATTTTTGCATACAGATGTCCACTTCTCTTAACACTATTTTTTGAATAGACCATGTTTTTTCTCTCCCTTTCATCTTCGATGGTAATGAAGATATATTAGATATCAATATAGGTAGATAGAGAGATAGATGGTTTTGTGGTTTATTTCTTGACTCTATTCTGTTTAATTGATCAGTTTGTTTATCTTAAAACCAACACCACCTATCCTTGGTTGCTGTAGCTTAAAAATAATTCTTGAAATTAGGTAGTAACAGTCCTTCAAATTTTTGTTGTTTTACAGAGTTGTTTTGAGTGTTCTGAGTCTTCTGCTCTTATACATAGATTATAAAATCAGATTTTAATTTTTAAAATGAAAATGCTGCTGAGATATTTATCATGATTTATTAGATCAGAAGGACTATTTAGGGGAAATTAATGGCTTAATATTAAGTATTCTAACCCGTGAACAGAGTATATCCCTCAACTTAGATCTCTATTAATTTCCCTCTGCAATGTGTTTTGTAGTTTTCAGTTTATAAATCTTGCATATCTTATGTCAGACTTTTCCCTAAGTATTTCACATTTTTGATGTTATGATTATTACATTTTTTAAATTTCAATTTTTGATTGCTTATTGGTAGTATGGAGACACTGTTTTTTTTTTTTACATGTTTTCTTAAATTTTGCAACCTTGATGAATTTATTAGAGGTCATCATTTTTTTGTGGACTTCATGGGAATTTCTCCATGAATAACCATTCTACTTGGGAATAACAATAATTTTGGTTGTTTTGTTCCAACATGATTGCCTTCTGTTTATTTTTATTGCTTTATTGCAGTGACTAGAATTGGCAGTACAATGGTTAATAGAAGTGGTGAGACCACATATCCTTGTCTTGTTCATGACATTAAAGATAAAACATCAACATTTCATCATTAAATATAATGGTAAGCTGTAGGTTTTTTCAAAAAGTAATAATAACCCATGCCAATTTGAAGACATTCTCCTATATTTATAGTTTCCTAAGAGTTTTTACAAAGGATGGATATTGGCTGGGCGTGGTGGCTCGTGCCTGTAACCCCAGCACTTTGGGAGGCCAAGGCAGGTGGATCACCTGAGGTCAGGAATTCAGTAGCAGCCTGGCCAAGGTGTTAAAACCCTGTCTGTACTAAAAGTACAAAAATTAGGCTGGCATGGTGGTGGGTGCCTATAATCCTAGATACTCAGAAAGCTGAGGCACAAGAATCTCTTAAACCAGGAGTTGGAGGTTGCAGTGAGCCAAGATAACACTACTGAACTCCAAAAAAAAAAATAGATGAATGTTGTCTTTGTCTCCAAAAAAAAAAAGATGAATGTTGAATTTTGTAACATGCTTTGCTTATATCTATCAAGACAACTGTGCTGATTTTCTCGTTATTTTTAATAAGATAAATGTTATTGCTTATATTCAAATGTTAAATAGACTTTTGTTTCTGAGATAGACTACATTTGGTCCTGAAACTTTACATCTTTGTACATTCTTAAATTTGCTAACATTTTCCTAGAAAGTTTGCATCTTCTTCATGTGAGATAAAAGTCTATAGTTTTCTTTCTCTGTTTTTTTTTTTTTGATTTGGTATCAGTATAATGTCAATCAAAAAATTATTTAAATAGTATTATTTTTCAATTAATTCATCTATGCACTTCCAATTAAATGTTAATTAACTGATTAATCAATTTAAGAAATGAATCTAAGTCTAATTCTACCTTGACACTATCTTCATATATTCTACTTGTTATTAACTTCCTTGTTTATTCTGCAAGATTAAACTCTTATAGTGTCCCAAGTACTGTGTCAGAATCTGGGGACGTAATTATTTTAAAAGATGATTATTTCTTTTTATATGAGACTTGGAGTTACAAGATTCCTTGGCCTTTGCATCTTCATGGTGACCGATGACTTCTTTTCCTCATAAGAATATGTCAGAATAGGAATCTTACACAATGTCTCCAGTCTGAAAATGATTGCAGTCTCCATGGTATAGGACCACAGAGAAATTAAAATTCCTCTCTCCTCCTATCAACCAATCATTATGCCTTATCTCATAGAAAAGCATATGAGCAGTTTTGTAAAACGTTGGTTTTTAAACTGTGTGATAAAACACTGTAAGCAGAAATATTGTTAAAGCACTACTATTTTGGAAAAATTGTAGGATTTTTTAAAAATTCCTGTTCTCTTTGATATAATTTTTCTGTCCTATGTAATTATTGTGTTCTAAGGGTATTACACTACTAACATTGAAAGCAAAGACTTTATCTAAACACTCAGTAGTGAGGAATGCTTCCATATGATACATAAGAGGGCATATCATTGTCATTGAATCAGTAGGTTATACCCCAGGTCACAGTTCATTTTTGCAATATCATTTGATGTCATCATGATGTTCTTGTCGTAATCCTTAGATTACCTAATTAAGAAAACAAGATTAAAACTTTTTTTCAACTTTAAACAGAATTATCGTTAACTAGGTGGTCTATAGACCAACTAGTTTTCTATATAACTTGCTGATTTCTGTATTTGAATCCAATAATGAAAAATCAGTATTAAGGACAGTAACTCATTCTAGTTGACTGAAAATAGGTCTTTGTTTCAAAGCCTCTCTTGCCTTATGATGTGGCACATTATATTATAACAATTCAAAATTGCCAGCAAAGAGGCAAGAAAATCAGATGTCATTGGTGAAAATGGCTTTAGAATTTTATATTATGAAAAATTTAAGACAATTTTTAGGAGTGTGCATGTTTGTATATGTGTCATTTTAATACATCCTCACTTGGAATGTATGAACAATTAATGCTACAAAAAGTCAGTCCATAGATTTGTCATTGAAGCCTCTTCAATCTGAAGACAAGGAGCCATGTAGCATGCCCAGATAATGTGAATCTCTAATGAAAATTTCTGACTGTTACAATTGTTCTCTAAATTTCCATTTGGTGACAACCTTTGTGTGATAATTACAAATCATCAAAGTTCTAATGAACTACGAGACACTTAATGCCTGGACACGAGGCAAAGCAGCTAAGAAATGTGTCACAGGCAGTTTCGCAGCAACTAACACACAAAAATGTAGGCTTCATTAACAGTGTTCAAGAAGACGGATGAGTCTCCATCCTGCCTAACCCAGTGGTTAATTTATTGACTGACTTTAACAGTGACGTCCCTTTGGAGGGATTTTAATAGTTTCAAAGTTGCTTGCTGAGGTTTTAATAGACATTTGCCTCACTGAGCTCAATAAATATGGAGTGCAGTTTGAAATCTTGCAACCTAAAATGTAAGCAACTGACTGAATGAGGTTAGAAAGGATTTATATTTCTTCTAAATATACTTCTGAGCTGATGTCCACGTGAAAAAGATTTCCAAAATATCTACCTACTTTTGGAAAACTTTCTCTTATTTTATGTTTAGACCTTTGGTGCTATAAAACAGAAAACTGTGTCAGGGAAAAAAGAAACGAGAAAAAAAAAAAGCTAAGAAATTCCTTTCAGTTTGCTCCAGAGTAGATTTTGGAAAGCTGTGTTGGAATTGGTTGTAACTATTCAGGTTACGTCAGAGTAAGTGCCAAATGTTTCATTTCTCACACTCCAATTACTGTGTTTGGAACCAAATGCACCCTGGCTTATAAGGACACCCAGTCACTTGTGCACTGCTACAGCTTACTTATTTGGTCATGTACAGAGTGTTTTTGTTGTTGTTTTGGTTTTTGTTTCTTGCTACAAAGTTAAAACACGTAAAAAAAAAAATAAAGCGTATGAAGTGCTTGCTCGGCTAGGCACCCTGCAGTATTTTCCTGAATTTAACCTCACTGATTCCTCAGAAAAATCACAGGAGTCAGGAACAGTTATTGCCCTTATTCCTATGAAAATGAGTTCAAGTACATTTTCCAAAATCATACAGCTAATAAATTTGGAATTGATCTTATATTGTTTACTTCTAGGATCATTACTCTTACACATCACATTACTGTGTGGATTCACCTTCTTTTCAGAATAAGAGGTGAATTTTTTTTAGCTGTTTCACTGAATGCCATCACTACGGCTTAGTGTTATCACGCAGCTGTTTGATAATAAACTCAATTTGCCAATACAAATGCACGTGAAGAACTGTGAGCCAAATATCAAAATAGGTTTTCATTGACTTAGGATTTTAATATTTTGTCATCTTAAAAATATACATTTCTGATGATGTTTTTATCGTTGATAAAAAATTACCAATAAATAAATCAAGCCCTTGGAAAATTAAAAGAAATAGATAAATTTTAAATAAAAAGTATTTCTAACATTTTATATACTCATATTTATTATTCAAGAAATTTAATTGGCATAGTCATTTGGTTGTTATTTCAACTAGATATTTCAGTATCTCATGATAAAAATCTTTTTTTTCTTTGACAGAGTCTCGCTCTATTGCCCAGGCTGGAATGCAGTGGTGTGATCATGGCTCATTGCAGCCTCAAACTCCTGGGCTCAAGTGTTCTTCCCACCTGAACATTTCCAGTAATTGGGAGTACAGGTGTGAGCCACCAGGCCCGATTTTTTTCTTTTTTTGTGTGGTGCGGGGTCTCTCCATATTGCCCAGACTGGTCCTAAACTGGTTCAAGTGATCCTTTGGCATCAGTCTTCCAAAGTGTTGAGATTGCAGGTAAAAGCCATAGCACCAAGCCAGCTAAAAATCTTAGAAACAGTATTATGAAGTTTTAGTTTTTTATTATGGGGAAAAAAAGACTCAGTATAATTTTTAAATAACTAAAATTAATGTACATAAATGAAAGGATTAATCTTTCATGATTGGACTACTATTTTCAGAAAATAGAAAAATGTGATTATTCAAAAACTTCTATTGTAATTAATGTTCTCTAGACTGGTAATTATAAATTAGGACTGTATTTAGGTAGCACCATCTATTTAATATGAGAATCAGATCATAAAAATTGTAATAGTTATATGCATGACAGTAACTGCTCTTGGAGTTTAGGGTTCAGAAGAAAGTCTGCAGTTTGGTGTATATCCTGGAACTTCAGGTCATTTAACAAGCTGACGACATGAACTATCAGTTTCTAGAAAAATACTTTGGATATCTCTTTGGTGCTGTTATCTTCAGTTTCATTTTCCTTGAACATCTTCTGAAAGATTATTTTCATAATATAGTGTAGTTGTTAAGAACACACACAGTAACCAAAGACTTTGGGGCCATTTCTTCAAAGGTTTTTCTTTCTAAAGTGCTGTTTAAGGAGCTATGGGGCAAGCCACTTGACTTAATGGCACTATTATGAAGAGTTAATGAGTTAATCCCTCTAAGTCTGTTGGCCCAGTTCCTGGCACATGTTGAATAGTCAAGAATTGTTAGGTATTATGATTAGCAATAGTATTTAAGCATTCCTTAAACTCCAAAAGATTAAGAAAATCTGTCTCTACCTCAAATCTATTTAAGTAATTTTTTATACCAGATATTGTTAAACATTTAAGATGTAAATGGTTTAAACATATAGATTATCCTTCCCTCTCAAGCAAAAAGAGAAATCCCCAGTGCCAGTATTCTGAGTGTTCCCTGAGAATATGTCTAAAAGGTCTCATAATTGATGGTCAGGTTCTAATTTTCAGATCCTTGAGCCATAGTCTTGCTCTCTCTATTTCCCTAGAGCATGTGGTAAATTAGGATATGGGTAGAACACATTTTTTTAATCAAATATATTCATGTATTTTAGTTCTTGTATTCTTCATAGCATCCCAATGCTAGGTACTTTCACTCTAGTTTGTGTGGATGGTGGAACACAGTAGAAAGGGAGGTTGGGAGGGATAAACTGCATATTCAATCCACAGCTGAGAACAGTACCACTGCAACATTTCAAGTGATGTTTGGAACATAAAAATTACTCATGAAATGGATACTAAGCTAAAGTAAACTTCTGATGAAAGGGAATAATTATGAGATCATGATACACCTAGACAAATACTTACCTAGGTTTACACAAAATCTGGAAATGTACAAAAATAGTAATCACAATTGGAAACTACCTTTTCAAGTACTTCTACAAAGATCAAAAGGTAGTGAAGTTAACCTTTCAGCCTAAATTCCTGTAGTGCCTAAGTTCTTGGAGTAACAATTCACAGAAACATTAACAAAACCATCTCTGGTCAGTATTTGCATGGTGCCTGAGGTTTGCTATGAGATGAAACTATGCATTCCTGAGTTCTTATCCTCAGATTTTTTTCCTTCTGTGGCATGTGGTGATGATATCACTGGGCACGCTCTCCATGCAATGCAATCCTTGCATAATTTGTCACTTCTTCTAAATGCTAATATGCATACACCCACTGCTGACACAAATCCTCCATATAGCTCTCTCATTTTATATCTCACATTGTGTACTTGCACACCCGTGCTTAATGCCCACGCCATGGCTTATGATATGCTGCATCCTTTTAGCAAAGAATATGGATTGGACAAAGCCTCTTGCTCTCTAATATAGAATTTTATTTGTTCTAATACTTAGTTTATCCCTATATATTGTAAATTGTCTTGATCAATAATAACAATCATTACAAATATACAGCCTTGCAAATTGTATGCATTTGTTTTTCCCTAACTAAAGTGGGGTATTTCATTTCATACAACCTTGACCTCCAAGGATAAGTTTCTTCAGAGTTGTAACTGCAGTTACATAAACTAGTGATCGTATTCACTAGTAACAGGAAAACACTCATTCTTCCTTCCCAAATGGTACACATAATCAGGCTGTCAAAGAAGAACAATTATCTTCCATACTAATTGGCAACTTGTGTTTAACCTTTAATTAGCCGGGAATTTATAATAGCTCTAACTGGTCTTTTTCTTTTCTTATAGAAGGTCATAGTAACATTCTCTGTTCACTTTCTCTATTCCCACACTCCACCTTCCAAGGTATTATGATAATAGTTTAAATGAAGAAATAGGAACTCTGCAACCTTAAGTTGCTGTCCTTAGGTGTGTGCTGAGCTGGCACATTAATGAAAAACTGAAATTGTTGAAAGGCAGGAATCCCTTGTTACTTCTGCTTCAAAAGGAAATTCAAACACATTTTTTTTCTTTTGTCTGTCTTGGCACAGTTCGATGCAATCAGGTTTTTCTTCTGTTTTTTTTTTTTTTCCCACTGTAAATGTGTAGGACTAATTAGCAGAGATGACGTTTTCTTACATGGTCATCCCATTCTTGGTTTGGCAGATTACTGTGCTAAAAAGACACAGAAAAAAAAATTTTCTCCTTCTGTGATGAACACCTTTGATGTCCTGAGTCTTATAAAAAGAAACTTAGTGATGACAAGTACACTGTTTTTTCCGGGTTAAATATTTGTGAATTGGAAAACACTTTGGCTGTCACAAAAAAGTGTCACCAAAAATTATCGCAGAGAGGAGATATTCTTCAATCTGCTTGTAATAATTACCCTACCAGAAATTACTTGCCACTGTGTGATTGAAGACTATTATTTTTTTGGCTTGACTTTTAATGCTGGTTAAACCACTATGTGATTGAATAATTGAATGGAAAGAATAAAGGGAATTAGAAAATTTAAAAATGAAAGGAATTAGAAAACGGGTACTTCAAGAAACTCGCAAGTCAGATCAAAACACACACACCAAAACAAAATAAAAAAGAGAAATGGCTGATTTCACATTTTCTACCAGAGATGGCCAGGATCATTCATAGCATATAATGAAAGCATTGTTATTTACAAAGACAAATAAGCCATAATATGATTTGGCTTTGTCCCCACCCAAATCTCATCTTGAATTGTAGTTCTCAGAGTCCCCATGTGGTGTTGGAGGAACCTGGTAGAAGGTAATTTAATCATGGGGTCAGTTACCCTCATGCTGTTCTTGTGATAGTGTGTGAGTTATCATGAGATCTGATGGTCTTATAAGGGGTTTTCCCCACTTTTGCTTGGCACTTTTCCTTTCTGCTGCCATGTGAGGAAGGACATGATTTTTACTTCTTCAGCCATGATTGTAAGTTTTCGTAGGTCTCCTCAACCCTGCAGAACTATGAGTCAATTAAACCTCTTTCCTCTATAAATTACCCATTTTCAGGTATGCTTGTTTTAGCAACATAAAAATAGGTTAATACAGTAAATTGGTACCAGGAGTAGGGTGCTACTGTAAAGATAACTATAAATGGCCAGGCGCAGTGGCTCATGCCTGTAATCCCAGCACTTTGGAAACCAGGTGGATCAGAAGATTAAGAGATTGAGACCATCCTGGCCAACACAGTGAAACCCCCCTCTCTACTAAAAATACAAAAATTAGCTGGGCATGGTGGTGCATACCTGTAGTCCCAGGTACCTGGGAGGCTGAGGAAGGAGGGTGGCTTTAACCTGGAAGGCAGAGGAGGTAGTGAGCCAAGATTGTGCCACTGCACTTCAGCCTGGTGACTGAGCTAGATTCCATCTAAAAAAAAAAGATACCTGAAAATATGAAAGCAATTTTGGATTTGTGTAATAGCCAGTTTGGAATAGTTTGGAGGGCTCAAAGGAATATAGAAAAATGTGGGAATATCTGAAACTTCCTAGACACTTGGAGGGCTCAGAAGCCAGGAAGAGGTGGGAACATTTGAAACTTTTTAGAGATTTGCTGAATGGCTTTAACCAAAATGCTGATAGTGATGGCAATAATAAAGTCCAGGTTGAGGTGGTCTTAGATGGAGATGTGGAATTTGTTGGGAACTGGAGTAAAGGTCATTTTTGCTATACAAAGAGACTGATGGCATTTTGCTGCTGCCTTAGAGATCTGCAGAACTTTGAACTTTAGAGAGATGATTTAGGGTATCTGGCAGAAGAAATTTCTAAGCAGCAAGGCATTCAAGAGGAACAGAGCATAAAAGTTTGGGAAATTGACAGCCTTACAATGCAATAGAAAAGAAAAATTTTATTTTCTGGGGAAATTCAAGCTAGCTGCAGAAATTTGTCTTAAGAAATGAGGAGCCATATGTTAATCACTGAGACGATAAGGAAAATATCTCCAGGGTATGTCAGAGAACACACAGCAGACCCTCCCATCACAAACCTAGGAGGGAAAATTTGTTTTCTGCACTAGGCCTAGGGCGCACTGCTCTATGTAGCCTGAAGACATGATGTCTTGCATCCCAGCTGCTTCAGCTCCAGCCATGGCTAAAAGAGGCCAAGTTGTTGCTTCAGAGGGTGCAAGCTCCAAGCCTTAGTAGATTACATATGGTGGTCAACCTGAGGGTGGACAAAAGTCAAGAGTTGAGGTTTGGGAACTTCTTTCTAGATTTCAGAGCATGTATGGAAATGCCTGGATATCCAGACAGAGGTTTGCTGCAGAGGTGGAGCCCTCATGGAGACCCTCTGCTAGGGCAGTGCAGAAGGGAAATGGGGGTTGGAACCCCCACACAGAGTCCTCACTGGGGCACTGCCTAGTTGAGCTGTGAGAAGAGGGCCATGGTCCTCCAGATACCAGAATGGTGGATCCACTAACAGGTTGCACTGTGAAACTGGGAAAGCCACAGACAATACCAGCCATGAAAGCAGCTGTGAGAGGGTTGCACCCTGCAAAGCCATGGGGGCAACCTGCCCAAGGCTATGGGAGCCCACCTTTTGCGTCAACATGACCTGGATGTCAGACATTAAATCAGAGATCATTTTGAAGTTTTAAGAGTTAACTGCCTTGCTGGATTTCAGACTTGCATGGGGCCTATAGCCCCTTCATTATGGCCAATTTCTGCCATTTGCAACAGGTGTATTTACCCAATGTCTATACCCCCATTGTATCTAGGAAGTAACTAACTTGCTTTTGATATTATAGGTTCATAGGTGGAAGGGACTTGCCTTGTCTCAGATAAGACTTTGGAGTTGGATTTTTGGGTTAATGTTGGAATGAGTTAAGTGTGAATCTATTTTGAAATGTGAGGACATGAGACTTGGGAGGGGCCGGGTCAGAATGATATGGTTTGGCTGTGTCCCCACCCAAATCTCATCTTGAATTATAGTTCCCATAGTGCCCAAGTATTGGAGGAACCTGGTGGCAGGTAAGTTACTCATGGGGTGGTTACCTTCATGCTGTTCTCATGATAGTGCATGAGTTCTCAAGGAATCTGATAGTCTTATTAGGGGTGTTTCCCCTTTTTGCTCGAGACTTATCCTTGCTGCCATATGAAGGACGTGTTTTCTACTTCTGCTATGATTTTAAGTTTTCTGAGGCCTCCCCAGCCCTGCAGAAGGTGTGAGTCTCTTTCCTTTATAAATTACCCAGTCTTAGGGATGTCTTTATTATCAGCATGAGAACAAACTAATACAAACCATATTTCTATTGGAATTATAAATAGTCCTAAGATAGTCCTGTAATTTCAGGCTTCCTTTATTTTCCTTCCTGGAGTCCCTATTCAGTTCCATGCTACTCCTACTATTGGGTTGGTGCAAAAATAATTTTGGTTACCTCTGTCCTTTTAAAGTCTTCAGCTCTGGGTTGCAATAGTGAGCAAAAATATCTGTAGCTGACATTGGTGGTGCCTTTCCATAGCACCAACTGATAGCATTTAAGAGCAAACAGGCCAGCCTGCTTGCAGTCAGCACCTGAATGTCTTTGATAAAAGATTTTCTCTGGGTACTACACTGCTTGCTCGTGTAGCAAGTCAAAAATGACAGAGAATTATCACCATTCCTGGAGTTACCCCTCAACCAATAAGGTGGGGAATTGAGGTTAGCAACCCCAGATCCTCACCTCTTGGATAGGAGAAGGCTGATATGTGGAGGTTACATGGGTTCCAAGTTCTCCTCACCTTCTTCACTCTCAGTGATAGCTGACTTGATAACACATTTATCCTTGACTTCCCATCCTTATTTTGCTTTCCAATTCAATTAACTGTGGCTTCTTCAGCTTCCATGTAAACCACCTGAATTAGAATCCTTTCTCAGGGTTTGATGCTGTGGTAATTCAAACTAAGTTGTTCAACTCATTTTTTAAATAATTTCCCCATTAAAATTGAGAGACAGAATTATGGACCGTTGATAGAATACTTGAAAGTGTGGGACAGAATTAATTTGAATACTAACTTAGAGTTGTCCAGCTGTAGGCAAGTTACTTACCTTTCCTAAGCTTCAGTTAATCTATAAAATGGTGATAACCACAGGACCATCATAATGAAGTTTTTGTGAGAATTAAATGAGATAACGTATAAGTGCCTAAAACATTGTAAGAAATCAACAAATAGTCAGCTGATGAAATTGCTGACGAGGTGACTCAAGAACTGTGACAGCAGACTATGTGCTGGTTGGTCCATCACCCGGGTCCTTGATGGTCTCCTCAAAGAGTCAGGACATCTGCTCACTATTTATTTGTGCTCTTTTCAGAAGTTTACAAAATGTATTTGTGGAGGGAAAATTCTAATATTTTAAACCATCAGCTACGGCAGCTTTTAAAAGCTTTTAAGGGGACCCTGTTTCTTGCTCCTTGCATGTGCAAATGAACACACTGTTAGCAAATGCACAGACTAAAAGTTATACCTGTTTTTAAAAGTGTATTATGTGCTTCCAGGATGTTTTCAAAAGAAGTTCTTGGTTAAAAGGTTTTTTTTTTTTTTTTTGAGATGGAGTTTTGCTCGTTACCCAGGCTGGAGTGCAATGGCGCGATCTCGGCTCACTGCAACCTCCGCCTCCTGCATTCAGGCAATTCTCCTGCCTCAGCCTTCTGAGTCGCTGGGATTACAGGCACACGCCACCATGCCCAGCTAATTTTTTGTATTTTTTTTTCAGTAGAGACGGGGTTTCACCACGTTGACCAGGATGGTCTCGATCTATTGACCTCGTGATCCACCTGCCTCCGCCTCCCAAAGTGCTGGGATTACAGGTGTGAGCCACCATGCCCGGCCGGTTAAAAGGTTTATACCATTGTGAAAACTCCAAGATGATTAGGAGACAGAGTTTCCTATAAAAGTTTTTTTTTCTCCTGTTTTTTCGGGGAAAATGAAAATTTGTTTGATTATAGCTGCAAAGACTCTAATCCACAGGTTAAATTCACGTGTTACCAGAAGACATGAATTTGTGGGGAGGGAAGAATACTATTCAGTCTAGTACAATCTTTTGTCATTTTGTGGTGATTTTGTTTAGTTTTAGACAAAGAATTTAACAGAATAGTAAAAGAGCACAGAATTTGGACAGAGAGATACCTGGGATAAAATTCCAATACTGCCAGCCTTGCACAGTGGCTCACACATATAACCCCAGCAATGTGGCAGGTCAAGAGTTCAAGACCAGCCTGGCCAACCTTGGGAAACCCCATCTCTACCAAAAATACAAAAATTAGCTGGATGTCATATCACATGCCTGTAATCCCAGCTACTTGGGAAGGCTGAGGCAGGAGAATCACTTGACCCTGGGAGGCAAAGATTGCACTTAGCTGAGATCATGCCACTATACTCCAACCTGGGAGATGGACTGAGATTCTGTCTCAAAAAAAAGAAAAAAATCCAATATTGCCAGTGTCTAGCAATGTAACCTTTTATGAATCATTCTTAGTGTATATTTTTCACTCTTTACTCTCAGAAATTTGAACAATCATACCTGCATTATATTATTACTGTCATGTCAAATTACATGAAGTATATGAAATACCTGGAACACATGTAAGAATACAGACATGCTCAGGAAATGAAAGACATGGTTATTTACTAAAATTATTTAGGAAAATGATAAATTAATATTAAAAATGATTCTTTCAGTATAGATATTGGTAACATTCATAGAAAAGAACAAAAACTTGATGGAATTTTAAGATATTATATGTTTTTCTTGTGGAACATATTCTGGCTTTCCTGGAGGAGAACAATACAAAAATGTCAAATTAACACACACAGAAGGTACATGTTCATTTTGAGCAGATTCTAACCACTTATTAAATACAGACATTTAAAATTGTGTGTCCTACAGTTGTGTGTATATATTTGTGTGAGAGAGGATAAGGAAGAGGGGATGGTGAGGTACAATGATCCTTTATTGAGTTATGAGTGCCAAGTATCTGTTAGGCACAATACTATATTATCTTATCATGTTGTCTTATATGACAGAGTCACAACAATCCTATGAAATATTCCTATTCAAAGGTGAGAAAACAGGTTTAAAAAAAAGCCAAAAGCTTTTCTTAAATATGTGCCAATGAAGGGGAAGATAGATTATTTAATCATTATGCAGGCTGTTTAAGAGTATTGTGTGTGTGTGTGTGTGTGTGTGTGTGTGTGTGTGTGTGTGTGTGTGTACCTGAGTGCATATGTATATGTTCCATTAGAGGTAAAGCATCTTCTGATGTATTTTATGCTACAAATGACCAGGGAAATTCTACAAGTTCTGGACACCTTCCTTCTATAAATCCCCAGAGGGAAATCAACTAGGATGAAAAAGTGGTCATTCCCCTCTAGAATATTTTTTTAATCCAAATATAAGACAGATTGCATTAAGAAAACAGGGAATAATATCCACTGAGAGTTTGTTACAAAACAGTAATGTTTGGAGACAAGAATCAGTGTCTGGGGGCACTAGCTAGTACTGGGGACTTTGGAAATTTTGTCAAGGATGTGATTATTATAAGCTGAATTTTACCTCCTCCCACCAATTCATATGTTGAAGTCTTAACTCACAGTACTTCAAAATATAACTTTATTTAAAGATAAGGACTTTAAAGAGGTAAGTATTATAAGGTCGTTGGGGTGAGCTCTAATCTAATACGACTAGTGTTCTTAGAAGAGGAAACTGGGATGCAGTCGTTTATGGGAGGATGACCATGTGAAGGGCCAGGGAAAAGATATCCATTTACAAATCAACAAGTCAGGACTTAGGAGAAACCAGTCTACCAACACCTTGATCTTATACTTCTCCACCCCCGAACTGTGAGAAAATAAATTTCTCTTGTTCAAGTTACTCAGTCTATGGTACCTTGTTAGAGAATCCCTGGAAGTTTAATATAGTGACCTTCAAGGATGTCTAGGCAAAGGGGTAAATTGATAAGGATTCTGAATAGAGACAGCTCTCTAGAGTAACTGAAGTATTAAGAGAACTGACATGACTGATCAAAGCTTGTTAAATATGGCAGATTCTGCTGCCACATATAAAGCTACGGATGTGCTTTCGCTCCTGTCTATAATGTATAGCTTTGAGTCAATTTTCTGAAACGCAGAGATGACTAAGCAAAGGTAGTAAGCCATTTTGTAATAGACATATAAAACTGTCTGTTTACTTCCTCACAATTCCTTTTATATTATCTTTGGGCACTCTAGATTTGTAAAGCACAATATAGCAGGAATTGTAGATAGCACAAAGTCCAAGATGGAGCAGAATTTACTTATTCAACCAGAGAACCAGAGATAGAGTCCTGGGGGAAAACGAATACAGAAACCAAGACCATACAGAAAGCAAAAGCCAACCGTTTAAAACAGAATTGGGAAATTAGGGCGTAAAGCAAAGCACTGAAAGATCTATGTTGAAAACAAGTGTAGGTTTCAAGAATGAAGCACAGTCAGCGCTTTCTGTTTATGGATTCTGCATCCATGGATTCAACCAACCTTGTACCAAAGATATTCAGAAAATACAAAAGATGCTTGTGTCTTTACTAAATATGTACAGACGTTTTCCCTTGTAATTATTCCCTAAACAATACAACAACTATTTATATGTCATTTACATTGTATTTGGTATTATAAGTAATCCACAGACAATTTCAGTTATATAGGGGATGTGGATAGGTTATATGCAAACACTACACCATTTTATGTAGGGACTGGAGCATCCATAGATTTTGGTATCCAAGGGGGGTCCTGGAATGAATTTCCCATGAATACTGAGTGACAGCTGTGTTGTGTTTTCATTACAACAATTTTGTATTGTTCAATATTTTATAATAGTACCTGGCACTCATTTGTCGTGGCAAATATATTCTTAGTAAATCAGTCAATCAACTTTTGTTTTTGTTAGTTCTTCCTTATTACCTTATTAAAACAGGATTTGTATGCAGGAACCACCCATTGCATTCAGTCTGATCCTTATTGTCTTCCATAGACAATGTGATTTGAATAATTAAGAAACAAAAAGGAAAGATAGATTCATTCAGATTTAAAATTTTTGATTCTCTGTGACGTGCAATTACACTGTAACTATTGATTTATATATTTACTCCTAATAACATTGTAATCATTGGTGGCAAGTTGATGATTAATTCTTGTGTGCATACCCAGACCATAAACAGCTCCGGTATGTTGGAAGGCAGAATAGCTTTAGGTTAAGATCTGCCCTTTAAAGTTAACAAATTATGCTTGAAATTTGGTCCTGCCCTGTTGTTTTACGCAGCTTGAGGTAATTACTCAACTTCTAACCCTCAGTTTCCTTAGAAATATAGGATAACAGTAATACCTTCTTCAAAATGTTGCAGGTAAACTAGCTTCCTCTCAAAAGCAGACTCCAAAAGGAGATTTTACGCAGACAGTTTATTTTCTGATGCAATCCTAAGGAACCTAAGCTGAATTGGGGAAAGCCAATTCAAGGCTTTATTATCAAGCTGGCCACTACTGTGTGTTGACTGCCAGGTTTGTACATTTGCACATGCAGCAGAATGGCTTAATGGTTTACTCTAAGACTATCCCACAACTGTGATAAAAAAACTCCCGGGTAAAGACACTGATTGTTGTAACTAACAATGGAGTAAAAAGTGGGTCACTAGGAACAAAGGGCTGTTAAACTCGGGCTGTTTGAAGATAAAGTGTCATAATGATCACCAAGTAGAGATACTCAAACACCATTTTTAATTTTTTTAAATAAAACCCGAGTCAATGAAAGAAAATGCTGTTGTCTTTCATTCCCCCACTATAGCAGAGAACTCTTTGATTCAACAGACTTAACTTTTAAAGAAAAATTTACCACATACCTGGAATGTAGCCTTGAATAGCAAAACGTATAACAACATGGATTTCGGTGACAGACAGATATGGGTTAGAATTCAGACTTGCTTTTTATAACTCATCAAACAAGCTACTTACTTCTGTGATTCTCATAGTCTTCATTTGCTTTAAAAAGAATTCCACTTAGAAAGCTGGAAGTTTATTTTAAAGTTTAACAACCATATTAATTCTACGGTCCAGCAATTTTATTCCTATAAATAAATATACCTATGAGAGATAAATGCATAAATCAACAAAAAGACTTGTATACCATTTTACTACATGTTTAAAATGATTGTTTTCTCTATGGTATACATGCTTTATTATATTATTGTACACACAAAATACAGAAAGTCACAAACTAAACAAATCAATAAAAGAAGGTAGTACATTATAAAGTTGTAAGAGGATTATATGGAATTATGGATTTATAATGGTTAATACATCATGTTTGATAAAAAATAGTTATTATTTTGTCAGTATGGTCATCAACTGTGAAGGGACAAATATAAATGTTTGCACAGTTTTTATGATGGACAAAATCACTGTAAATATTATATTTAAAATTTTCTTTCCTATTACTAATGGGCCCAAAACTGACTATACTGGAGAATAATATATAATATGTACACACACACATACATACATCTGATTCATTCATTCATTCTCTCTCTCTATGTATATACAGAGGTATGGTGCAGTGGCTCATACCTGTATATATATGTCAAATATCAGACATTAAAAGTCAAATATCAAACATTAAACAACAGAATTGAAAGGACCTAAGCCCCTTTTTAAACTTTATCTTATTTTAAGATAAAATAAAGGAAGAGCCCAAGCCACTTTTTAACCTTTATCTTGTTTTAAGATAATGTGCTTTAATTGCAATCATTTTCTTAGAGTTTAAGTCACAATAAAGGTAATCTAGACCTGGTGCAGTGGCTTATACCTGTAATCTTAGCACTTTGGGAGGCCGAGGTGAGTGGATCCCCTGAGGTTGGGAGTTTGGGACCACCCTGCCCAACATAAAGAAATCCTGTCTCTACAGAAAATACAAAATTAGTCAGGCATGGTGGCCCATGCCTGTAATCCCAGCTACTCAGGAGACTGAGGCAGGAGAATCACTTGAACCCAGGAGGCAGAGGCTAGGGTGAGCTGAGATCATGCCATTGGCCTCTAGTCTGGGCAACAAGAGCAAAACTCTGTCTCTAAAAACAACAAAAAGAAAGGGTAATCTAATCTAGGAACTTGATAGATTTTTATTCTTCTTCACCCTATGCAAATGTTTTAGTCCGGAGTAATTATGTTTTTTTCTATTGCATTTTGCATGCATTTTTCATGATGCTTCAGTTTAATGTGGATTTATCTTTTGAGGACTGGTCTTATGCAGTTTAATACAATTGTTCTAAGTATAGTGTACTTAAAATTATAATTCTATTCATACAAATGTGTTTAGATTATATAGTTTATTAAAAATTTAAAGTTATTTATAATTTATAAAACAAATATAACAATTTTACAGAAAAATTAGAAAAGAGAAATATTTGAACTTTGTATTACTCTCAGAAAAGTACATTTAAATATTGCTTTAATGTCTGGGATGACTAACAGTGAATCTTATGGGGCAGAAATTAAGATCCTTGACCCAATATTTAATAATATTCTTTACATTAATGTTTGAGGAATTAACAATAAGACACAACTCTCCCTCAAGATATATAACAAGCCATTTATACAGTACAAGAGTATTTTATAAGTGTACTTCTTCAAATACAAAGGACAGTGAAAAACACATTAATCAGTAACTATTTAGAAACAAAATTTTGAATAAATAAACATGTCAGAAAACAATAATAAATTTTACTCAGTCATGAAGTATTGACTCTCTCCACAGTGTACAAGGCATTAGCATGGGTAACAGGACATTAATCAGAAACAATTCTGCTCCTGAGGAGCTTTCAGTCTAGTAGAGGAATTAAGATGTGTATACATGTACACCCACATCCCCACACATGCTTCTTAAAAAGAAAAATGGTGAACTTAATATATAGAGGGCCAGATTAAACAATATGCTTATTCATGCCACTATGCTATTCATTATGGCTTTGTGGAATTAACTTAATACATAGAGGGCCAGATTAAACAATATGGTTATTCGTGCTACTGTGCTATTCATTATGGCTTTGTGGAATTTGTGGATGGATGCCCTCATTATGAATATTGTTAGAAGCCAGGTGCAGTGGCTCAGGCCTGTAATTCTAGCACTTTGGGAGGCTGAGGCTGATGGATCACTTGAGGTCAGGGGTCCAAGACCAGCCTGGCCAACATGGTGAAACCCCATCCCTACTAAAAATACAAAAATTAGCCAGGTGTGGTAGCCCATGCCTGTAATCCCAACTACTAGGGAGGCTGAGGTAGGAGAATTGCTTGAACTCGGGAAGCAGAGGTTGCAGTGAGCCAAGAGTAAACCACTGTACTTCGGCCTAGGCAAAAGAGTGAGACTCCACCTCAATAAAGAAAATGGGAGTAGAGTCCTAGCATAGTGGGAAGAAGCAGAAATCTAGTTATTTATGACCATGGAGGAATCCCTTTCAAGTTTATTTCTCTGAAACAGAGTTAGAGTGTGTGGGAGTTAGGGTGGAATTAAAGGGGTCTTCAATTGTACTTTAATAACCAAAAAATCCAAGAAAAGAACTCTTAGTAACTGAGGGAGAAAAAGAATATGAGCCATATCTGATTTTTACTTAATACCAACTTCAGAAGAAAATAAAATAGTTTTAGTTGAAGTTTTTGTTTTAGTTAAAGTGACTGATGACTGGCCTGGGAGTTTTGAGACTTCTACTCACTGACTTATTAAAGAAACTTGTTAAGTAAATTGAATGCAGCCAAGGAGGTGAATATCTGTTTTGATGTTTGACCAAGAACTTTCCTAAGACTGTTTGTGTTATCGACATTATTAGTTTTACTGTAATGGAAGCCCTAAAATTGTAATTTTCTGTTAAACAAGTTAGAAAAGATTATGGGAATTAATAGGACTCTTTAGTATAATGGCTAGTTACAAAATCAATAACTTAATTATAACAATAGGAAACATACAGAAAGATATAGGCAAGCCGTACATGAAGAAAATGCCAAACGTGATTAAAAGGTTAAAAAGACAGGCTGAGAGTGGTGGCCCACACGTAGAATCCCAGGACTTTGGAAGGCTGAGGTGGGAGGATCACTTGTACCCAGGAGTTTGAGACCAACCTGGATATTAATTGATAGATATGCTTTAACATTACATAAAATTCAATATTATTGACATAGTTTGTAATAAAAGACAACATTTTCCCAAAATTAATTTGAAAAATAGTTACAATTATGAAGACATTCTCATTAATATAATTTTTCAGACCTTGATAGCCTAATTCAAAAATTTATTTTAGATATGAATGCTTCAGAAGAGACAATACTTTTTTAAAATTAAAATATAAAAAGGGAGACTGCATTAACCAATATTTTTTAGATACAGTATAATTATTCCACATTGTTGATGTTAATACATCAACAAACATGTCATTATTTAAAATAATTTATTATACCCTTTTAATTTCTTGGATGAAAAACAGACTGTATATTAAGGATATTGGACAATTGTGTATTTATTTCTAAGGAGAAAAACTGAATGTTTTTACTCTTATATTAATTTGCCAGAGTTAAAATAAGAAATACCAGGGACTGGGTTGATTAAACAGCAGAAATGTGTTTCTGCTGATTAAACAGAGGAAATGTGTTTCCTCACAGTTCTGGAGACTAGGTGCAGGATCCAGGTATCAGCAGAGCTGGTTTCTTCCAAGGGTCTCTCTCCTTGGCTTACAGATGGATGCCCTCTTGCTGGTTCTCAACATGGTCTTCTGTATATGTCTGTGTTCTAATCTCTTTTTACAAGGTCACCAGTCATACTGGATTAGGCCTACCCATATGACTTCAGTGTATTTTACTTTTTTGAAGGCTCTATTTCTAAATGCAGTCAATCACATTATGAGGTACTCGATATTAGGACTTCAACATACAAATTTGGAAAGGACGCGGTTCAGCCCATAGCATATACTGTGTCAAAAAAAGGCTCAAGATAAATTAAACAGTAACATATTAAAAAATACATAAACTATTAAGAAACAAGGAATAAAATATAGGTAAATATTTATTCATTCTTGAAGTATAAGAAATATTTATAAATACAGGTTCGGAGGCAGAAAATGTTAAGTGAAAAGACTTAGGTATATAAATGTGTGAAAATTTTGAATTTCTAGACATGAAACAATACCATATATGCCGTGAAATGGCAAAGGGAAACTGGTGAAAATGCTTGCAATGTGTCTTACGAGGTTTTTCTTACTTACGAATGATGCTTACGAGAAAAAGATCAAATTGAAGAGAAAAATATGGACAGAAAGAAAAAGCCAATTTATAAGTAAAGAAAAACACATGACAAGTTCAAATGTGTAGATAGTTTAGTCTTATTGAGCAGAAAATTAATGAAATTCGAAACAATTTGGGGCAAACAATTTTAATCATTAATTTGGGTAAGATTTTGATACTGAAAATTTTAAACAGAGAAGCATTTTAATACTTATCACTATACATGGATGAGGCAGTATTAATTCACATAATTCTTGAAGGTCAATTTGAAAATATATACCAAAAGTTTAAGAATTCTTAAAATGTTTTTACCTATAAGTTTAATTCTACAAATGTATCCTAAAATAATCAGATAAACATATGTATAAAAATATATCATACTTATACAACTTGTTCTTCTATGGGCATACAGTGCTAAATATAAGAAATGGCCTTCAGTTGTGGAATTTTTAATATTTTTAATGTATTACATGCTTTTATATATTTTCCAAACTACAGCACATTTTATATCAGAACAATTCAATCCAATTGTCCAATTTGATAATAGGACATTTTGAAATTTGATAATTTAGAGGAGGATTAGATTACTTGAAGCTAAGGAGATTTGAAAATTGTTTACATGGGAGATGACATTGGCCTTTGGTTTAAGTGAAATTTAGAGGGATGTAACAGCAGATTATTTCAGATAAATAATATGAACAGATTTTCATGGCACATAGTTAGTATTTCTTTTTTTCTGAGCATAGCATATGACTGAGACTACAAGAGCCCAATCAGAATAGTTAGTTGAGCTGAGATTATAGAAATCCTTGAAAGTCTACAACAGACTGACTGAGAAACTGGTACAAATAAGCAGGTTAGATAAGAAGGTTTGTGCAGAGATTTCCTTGAGAGGTATGAGGACCATGGAATAGGAAAGAACAGAGAGAGAAAAAGTGCAGATGTAAGAGAGAAGCATTAGCATTCATTGGCCAATCTCATCAAATGCTGTGATTCATGCCCTCAAACACCACTGTATAGATACTATTTTTGTCCATATTACGCAAATGCCCAGGGTCACTGCTAGTAACTAGGAGAGGATTCAAATCCATGTCTGTATTTTAACTTGTTATACATTATCTGTGCACTTTATGATTTAGAGTTAAAATAATCTGAAATAATGTTGACTGAATATGTTATCTCCTGTTCTGCATTTTTTCATGCATGTTACCTCAAAATTATATTTTGAATGCAAAGATTGAAGTTCAAGGACATTACTTTAATTTAGATGTTTTAAACCATACAGTTCCTGTTTCCTTGCATTATAGATCATCTGGACTTTTTTGTTTGTTTGTTTGTTTCCTTCTGCATGATAATTGCAGAGCTGAATGCTAACATGCATAGGCAAGGTCTTACTGTATATATATATATAACAGGTTGTTGCCAATAAAAGCTTTTGATGAGACTAGAAGATTATAAGTGACAGCAAACAAAATAAACTATAGAATTAATTACATCAAATGTGGAACTTTATCAAGCTTAATGTTTTCTGTTTGAATTACTGTAAGTTCTTTTTTTAGATGGAGTTTCACTTTTGTTGCCCAGGCTGGAGTACAGTGGTGCAATCTTGGCTCACTGCAACCCCCGCCTTCCAGGTTCAAACGATTTTCCTGCCTCAGCTTCCCGAGTAGCTGAGATCACAGGTGCCCACCATCACACTTGGCTACTTTTTGTATTTTCAGTAGAGACGGGGTTTTACCATGTTGGTTAGGATGGTCTTGAACTCCTGACCTCAGGTGATCCACCCACCTCAGCCTCCCAAATTGTTGGAATTACAGGCATGAGCCACCGTGCCTGGCCGGAATTACTATCTGTTCTTAGAAGATTTGTGTACATATAATTTTTATTGTATGTGAAAATAATCTATAACACTATCTAACATTGTATTTTTCTTATGCAATTCAATAACAACAATATAAAAGCCAGTGGACTTTTCAGAAAGGGCCAATAGTTTTTGTTTTTGTTTTTGTTTTCTTGTCTTTGATTTAAAAAAGAGATGAATAACCTAAAAATTATGTCTTATAATACTAAATTGCTCATTATAAAAAATTGCAACAAAATAACAACAAAAAGCTAAGTTCAACCTAGTAATTGGGATACATAGTTGAAGGCTGCATTTTCACTTTTAAATTGATTGGTGTCATATGAAAAAAGCAAGAAACACTGTTCAGAAATGACCTATTTTTAGTCCCTTTTTCATATGATAATATCCTCAAATCCCTATTATTAATGCTTTGCAAAGGAAACAGAGCAATTCTTACAATATAAAAACAATTTTAAACAATATGAATGATATTAACAATTGTAATAATGATAATAATTTTAAATAAATTACACAGCTAGGCCCTCCCTTTCTTGTGATTCATCTACCATGTAAAAATGGCTGAAAAAAAACTCTCTAAATGTTAACCAACATTCATCATGAAAATTGTACCCTGCCTATTTGTAATATGCTTTGGTCCTTGAGAGACTAACACTTTAAAAAAAAAATACCGAAATAAAAGAAAACCAGAAAGCTTAGTCCAATTTGAGATCTTTCCTTTAAAATGAAGTCAAGAAGTTCCTTGTAATTTTTTTTTGTTGTTGCAGGAATCTGAAATTTACCTATATCTAAATGTAATCAGGTGCTAAACTGTGGGCATTGGTTTGCTTGTGTCTTTCTAGTTCAGACTCTCTGTTTTTAGGTCTAAACAGAACACTGTTAAATGCAGAATAATTTAATTTAGATGAATGTCAAAATTTGAATCTATCAGTCTTACTCCCTATTAGGGACAACACTATGTGGTGTTGATATTTGAAATCAGCTGTGTCCTGGCACTTAATCTAGGTTTCTTCAATTACTTTATACATGAAGTTTCTCTTTTTAATTGATCTCTCAGTAATAAAAATGTTACTTTTAATAAAAGTAATCAAAATAGTAAATAATAATGAAACAAAGTAATAAATAAAACTATTACTCTTAATAAAAGTAATAAAAATACTTTTATTTTTTAAATGGTACTATGAATGTCCACCTTGTAGGGTTGTGGTAAGGATTAAGAGATCTTGTGTAGAAAAAGTGTAACATTTACAAGTGCCCATTAAAGGATAGTTTTTGTTGCATCTAATTAGTTGATGGGTAACATTGAAAGCCACACTATGAAACAGAATTAATGATTCATGTGATTTATGATTTCCTCTTAATTTAACATTAAACTTTATGTGGCACTCTTAGATTCTGGAACTAACAGACAGTTCTATTCTTGTTGATCAGGGATTCCCTTCTACATTGGCTTTTTTCCTTAACTCATAACCTAATTCATGTACCATGGGGTCAACCTCACACTGTGTTCAAAGCCGTTTATTTGGGGTTTTGATTTGTGCACATAAGATTCTCCTCTTAATATCTAGAATTTTCTATGGACAGTAGAAATCCCACTCACATTTTTAAAAGCCCATCAGCTATGTCAAAAACATCCTACACAGCACCACCATACAGGTTGAGATTTGCATTATGTAAAGGGGTAAAATATTGCTTTAATAGAGTGATGCTTTATGATGCCACAAGTTGTACATGGAAATTAAAATTGAGATTTCTATCAATTATCTAAGTTCTCATTTTCAATTGCAAATCATTTGGCTGAGGTTTTAGCAAATTTGAACAATTTTAATAGAGAATCTGCAAATCATCAGCTGAATGTGGCTCTCAGCCTAATGGAGGCGATGCTTCTCCTATTCATGATACTACACTTTGATGTCATGTGATGTTTATCTTAGAAATCCTTTCCTTCCAGTTGCCCATTCACTCAATCCTATTTCCCACCAATCCTATTGTCATTTCTTCTCTTATACTTCCTCATCATTGTTGTTTCTGGATATCGAGCAAGAATTAGAGATGGGCTATTGGGCTTCCATAGTTTAGAAAATGAGTTTCTTAAAATGTTCTGTCAAAAAAATACATCCAGGCTGGGCACAGTGCCACATGCCTGTAATCTCTGCACTTTGGAAGGCCACGGTAGGAGGGTCGCTTGAGTCCAGGAATCTGAGACCAGCCTGGGCAACATAGAAAGACCTTGTCTCTAAAACAATAAAAATAAATAGTTGTGCATGGTGGCTTGTATCTGAAGTCCCAGCTACTTTGGAGGCTGAGGCAAGAGGACTGCTTGAACTCAAGAGTTCGAGGCTACAGTGAGCTATGATGGCACCACTGTACTCCAGCCTGGGTAACAGAGTGATACTCTGTCTCTTAAAAGAAAATATCCAAAATGCAAGTATTTAAAGAGAATGTTAATTAGGTTGCTTAAAACATGTAGACCAAGGAAATAAAGACATATAAATACCTTGTAATAGTACTGGTATAACCTAAAAGTTCAGCAAACTTGACTATATAATTAAGATTTAATATGTTTTTATTTTCTGTAATGTATTCCTCATAAGTAGTGGAGTTTTTAAGTATATGTTGTTTTCTTTTTAAACACATTAGCATTATGCTTCACCATGTGACTTGCTCTGGCCAGTGAACGTGAGCAGAAATGACACACACTTCTGAGCAGAAGATGTGATACACAGTTATAGCCACTCTGCAAAGCCTATGTAATAAAAATGAGAAACACATTTCTGTAATTATAAACAAGGAAGATTTTGAAACTATTTGTCACTGTAGTATCACTTAGATAGAGCCAACAATTGAAGATTGTCTAATGAGACTGGCCTAAAGTCAGTAGATAAAAGCCTATTATGAGGCTGGGTGCAGTGGCTCACACCTGTAAACCCAGCACTTTGTGTGGCCGAGGTGGGTGGATCACCTAAGGTCAGGAGTTCACGACCAGCCTGGCCAAAAAGGTGAAACCTCATCTCTACTAAAAATACAAATAACAGCTGGACGTGGTAGTGCGCGACTGTAATCCCAGCTACTCAGGAGGCTGAAGTAGGAAAATCATTTGTACCTGGGAGGTAGCTGGGTCAGTGAGCCAAGATCACACCACTGCACTCCAGCCTGAGCAACAGAGCAAGGCTCAGTCTCAAAAAAACAAAACCTGTTATTAAATGCCCAAACAACAAAATCTGTTCTGTAGGTAGTAAAAATATTTTATACTCTTTATTCCACATATACATATGTCAGCCATCCTTTGTGTCACATCTTAAAATCCACTATATCTGGCAAACATTACTGATTCTCCTGAGTAATCTTTCCTATTCCAAATATTCAAAACACTTCAGGTATGTGTCCCTAATGTCCTTAAGAGGTTTATTTCATTGGTTTTTATTTATGTCTCTCACTAAGTGAGGATCTTGTGCCCCACTTCGGGCTTAGCATAGTGTTTACCATGCAATTATTGCTTGGTAAATAAATGTGCAAAAGATTGATTGACTAAAGCTCTGGATGAAGAGATCTGAATCTCTGCATTCTATGTACGTAATAATCACAAATTGTAATATAAATTTTTCAGCAGTTTAAAATATCCCAATGGCACTCTACTGATTATGACAATAAAGAAAAAAAATTATTCAGGGTGGCTAGACTATTTTCATTCTTTTTAAGACTCTGTTTCATTTTGTTTTTGTTTACTGGTGAAAGATTTCAGTCTCTTCTGAAGCAGATAGTGACCTGGGAGGATAATTATCAGGGCAAAATTTGAGAGAAAAGAAAGGAGGGAGAAAATGGGAGCTTCAAAAATAAAAAGCTGAGGAACTTTTGATATTTAGTTGATGAGGTTACTTGATTCTATATAAAACTGATAAAAGAAATAAAAGTAAAGAGTGAGAGAGATGGAGGAGAAAAAATGGAAAGGAAGAGTTGTGGACAAGGATGAGCGACCTCCTGATGCCAAACACATATGTCCTGTTAAAATAAGAATAAAATGGTTAACAAATTTGCAGAATGTATAAACAGATTAATCACAAAATCTAGAGCTGTCCATGTGGATGCAGAGGGTATGTTATAAAAATGTCCGAAAATTGGATGGTTTTAGTATTTACGGGTGTATACACCCTTCAAAGGGCTTTTTAGAGATACTTCCCTTTGTTTATCTGTTTGTTTTCCCAAAAGTCTTATCACAAGAATATATCTCACAAATACCTTTTCACAAGAATATTATCAGACCATTTTTTTAAAAACTGTCATTTATTGGCTGGGCTCAGTGGTTCATGCTTGTAATCCCAGCACTTTGGAAGGCTGAGGTAGGCAGATCATGAGGTCAACAGATCAAGACCATCCTGGCCAACATGGTGAAACCCTGTCTCTACTAAAAAGACAAAAACTAGCTGGGCATGGTGGCATGTGCCTGTAGTCCCAGCTAGTTGGGAGGCTGAGGCAGGAGACTCTCTTGAACCTGGGAGGCAGAGGTTGCAGTGAGTCAGGATCACGCCTCTGCATTCTAGCCAAATAACAGAGTGACACTCCATCTCAAAAGAAAAAAAAAAAAACAGCTATCATTTATTGATCACTTATTCTGTGTCAAGTATACCATTATGGACTTGATGAGCAGTATTTTATTTTATTTACTATCCCCAATAATCCTTTGAAGTAGGTACTCTTTTTTTTTCATTCACAGATTAGAACGATCTATAAATTTCTGTTTCCTATACTCACAAGAGTACTGAATGTTATCAGTTATTTTTATCTTTGTCAATCTGATAGTGAAAAAAATCTATGTTAGTTTACCTTTAATTTGGAATAGTCTTATGATGAGGTTGAGAATGTTTTCACACATTAAAGAACGATTTGTATTTTTATATTCGTGAATTCACTTTTAATGAATTTAAAAATATTTATGGTATATATCCTATGTACTAGAGGATTAGTATGAATTGCTGAGTGAACCAGACAAGGTCCCTGCCCTTAAGTAGCTACTGGAATTATGGCAAAGGCAGAAAACAAAGATACTAATACATGGAAAAACATACGATGCATATAGGAGGTATGGAGGAAAGGGTATGTGTTTAGATAAGTGGACAAGATGGCCTCTCTGAGAAGACGACATCAAAGAGGAGAGTCGAAGGATGAAAAGGGGCAGCCTTGTAGAGAGTCAGGGAAATGATGAGCAAAGTCTTTGAGATAAGAAACAAAAGGTGACTTGGAAGACGTAAGAGAAAATCAGCATGGCTGTAACATAGTATGAGTTGAATAGAATGACAGGAGATGAAGTAGTAAAGATAGGCAGAGGCCAGCAAAGTTGTGTTTTATTTCAAAGCACATAGTTCACAGTAAAGAGTTTGTCTTTTATTCATGGTACAGTGGGGAAAGAGTCATTGAAGTAGAGCTGCCAGATAGCATATAGAATACCAGTTAAATTTGAATTTCAGATAATTGATGAATACTTTCTTAGTATAAGAATATCCCAAATATTTCATGGAATACACTTACACAAAGAAAGTATCCA
>CM052649.1:161821901-161843500 GCA_028533165.1 Leontopithecus rosalia | reverse complement strand
GTGAAACCCCGTCTCTACTAAAGATACAAAAAATTAGCTGGGCATGGTGTCGTGTGCCTGTAATCCCAGCTACTTGGGAGGCTGAGGCAGGAGAATTGCCTGAACTCAGGAGGCGGAGGTTGCAGTGAGCCGAGATCGCGCCATTGCACTCCAGCCTGGGTAACAAGAGCGAAACTCCGTCTCAAAAAAAAAAAAAAAAGAAAGTATCCATTGTTTATTTTAAATTCAAATTTAACTAGTTATCCTGCATTTTAATTTGCTAACTCTGGCATCCATACATTAAAGGTTTTAAGCAAGAGAATAATGCAATCAGACATATGCTTGAGAAGTTTAAGAAATTCTAAGGTCACAAAACTAATAAATGTCAGAGTTAAGATTTGAATCCTGATCATTGGAGGGCAGAGAATATTCAAATGTTATCCTAATCAGTCTGCTATATTGTTGTCCATAAATATTTTCTAGGATATAGATCATATCATGAAGAGCAGTGATTGAATAGTCCATAATTAGGCATACAACTAAAACTTAGGACAGAAAATTTAAGAGGGGAGCTCAGAAGTACAGAGATTTATTAGTTTGAGACACAAGAACCTTTAGGAATGTGTACTTCCAGAGGATAGGGTAGAGCTAGGACTGGAATCAGGAATAGGAGGTTGAAAATTGCACAGCCAGACCACTATCTCTCCCTATCACATTTGGAAAACTTTAAAGTCTAAGATACTTTGGACTACTAAGGAATTTTTGGGCTGAGATGATGGTGTTTTCTTTTTCTTTTTCTTTTTTTTTGAGACGGAGTTTTGCTCTTGTTACCCAGGCTGGAGTGCAGTGGCACAATCTCGGCTTACCGCAGCCTCCACCTCCTGGGTTCAGGCAATTCTCCCACCTCAGCCTCCCTAGTAGCTGGGATTACAGGCGCGCACCACCATGACCAGCTAATTTTTTGTATTTTTAGTAGAGACAGGGTTTCACCATGTTGACCAGGATGGTCTCTATCTCTTGACCTCGTGATCCACCTGCCTTGGCCTCCCAAAGTCCTGGGATTACAGGCTTCAGCCACTGCACCCGGCCGATGGTGTTTTCTAAATGTACAATCATGTCTTCTGCAAACAGAGATCATTTGACTTCCTCTCTTTCCTATTTAAATACCCTTTATTTCTTTCTCTTCCCTGATTGCTCTGGCCAGAACTTCCAATACTGTGTTGAACAGGAATGGTGAGAGAGGGCATCCTTGTCTTGTGCCAGTATTCAAAGGGAATGCTTCCAGCTTTTTTCCATTCAGTATGATATTGACTATGGGTTTGTCATTAATACCTTTTATTATTTTGAGTTACGTTTCATCAATACCTCGTTTATTGAGTGTTTTTAGCATGAAGGTTGTTGAATTATATTGAAGGTCTTCTCAGCATCTATTGAGATAATCATGTCATTTTTGCCATTGGTTCTGTGTATATGATGGATTACATTTATTGATTTGCACATGTTGAACTAGCCTTGAATCTCAGGGATGAAGCTGATTTGATTGTGGTGGGTAAACTTTTTAATGTGCTACTGATTTCGGTTTGCCAGTATTGTATTGAGAATTTTTGCATCTATGTCCATCAGGAATATTGGCCTTAAATTTTCTTTTTGTGTGTGTGTCTCTGCCAGGTATTGGTGTCAGGATGATGCTGGCCTCAGAAAATGAGTTAGAGAAAAGACCCTCTTTTTCTATTGATTGGAATAGTTTTAGAAAGAATGGTACCAGCTCCTCTTTGTATCTCTGGTAGAATTTGGCTGTGAATCCATCTGGTCCTGGGCTTTCTTTGGTTAGTAAACTATTTATTACAGCCTCAATTTTAGAACTTGTTGTTGGTCTATTCAGGGATTCGACTTCCTCCTGGTTTAGTTTTGGGAGGGTGTATATGTCCAGGAATTTATCCATTTCTCCTAGATTTTCTAGTTTATTTGTGTAGAGGTGTTTATAGTATTCTCTGATGTTGGTTGGTATTTCTTGGGGATCAGTGGTGATATCCTCTTCATCATTTTTTAATGTGTCTATTTTGTTTTTCTCTCTTTTCTTCTTTATTAGTCTGGCTGGTGGTCTATCTGTTTTGTTAATCTTTCCTAAACACCATCTCCTGGATTCATTAATTTTTTGGAGGGTTTTTCATGTCTCTATCTCCTTCTGTTCTTCTCTGATCTTAGTTATTTCTTGTCTTCAGCTAGCTTTTGAATTTGTTTCCTCTTGCTCCTCTAGTTCTTTTAATCATGATGTTAGGGTGTCGATTTTAGATCTTTTCTGCTTTCACCCATGGCCATTTATTTAATGCTATAAATTTCCCTCTAAACACTGCTTTCGCTGAGATTCTGGTACATTGTGTCTTTGTTCTCATTGGTTTCAAAGAACTTTCTTTCTTTCTGCCTTAATTTCGTTATTTACCCAGTAGTCATTCAGGAGCAGACTGGTCAGTTTCCTTGTAGATGTGCAGTATGGAGTGAGTTTCTTAATCCTGAGTTCTAATTTGATTGCACTGTGGTCTGAGAGACTGTTTGTGATGATTTCCATTCTTTTGCATTAGCTAAGAAGTGTTTTACTGCCAAGTATGTGGTCAATTTTAGAGTAAGTGCCATGTGGTGCTGAGAAATGTATATTCTGTTGATTTGGGGTGGAGTGTTCTGTAGATGTCTATTAGATCTGCTTCATCCAGAGCTGAATTCAAGTCCTGAATATCCTTGTTAATTTTCTGTCTCATTGATCTGTCTAATATTGACGGGGGAGTTTTAAAGTCTCCCACTATTATTGTGTGGGAGTCTAAGTATCTTTGTAGGTCTCTAAGAACTTGCATTATGAATCTTGGTGCTCCTGTATTTGGTGCATATATATTTAGGATAGTTAGCTCTTCTGATTGCTTTGATCCCTTTACCATTATGTAATGCTCTTGTTTGTCTTTATTGATCTTTGTTAGTTTAAAGTCTGTTTTACTTTCCATTTGCTTGGTAAATCTTTCTCCTTCCCCTCATTTTGAGCCTGAGTCTTTGCATGTGATATGGGTCTCCTGAATACAGCATACTGGTGGGTCTTGACTCTCTATCCAATTTGCCAGTCTGTGTCTCTAACTGGGGGCATTTAGCCTATTTATGTTTAAGGTTAATATTGTTATGTGTGAATTTGATCCTTTCATTATGATGCCAACTGGTTATTTAGCCCATTAGTTGATGCAGTTTCTGCATAGTGTCAGTGGTCTTTTCCATTTGGTACGTGTTTGCAGTAGCTGGTACTGGTTGTTCCTTTCCATGTTTAGTACTTCCTTGGAAGGCAGGCCTGGTGGTGACAAAATCCCTCAGCATTTGCTTGTTCATAAAGGATTTTATTTCTCCTTCTTTTATAAAGCTTAGTTTGGCTGGATATGAAATTCTGGGTTGAAAATTCTTTCCTTTAAGAATATTGAATGTTGGCCCCTACTCTCTTCAGGCTTGCAGGGTTTCTGCGAAGAGATCCACTGTTAGTCTGATGGGATTCCCATTGAGAGTAACCAGACCTTTCACTCTGGCTGCACTTAACATTTTTTATTTCGTTTCAACCTTGGTGAATCTGATGATTATGCTTCTTGGAATTCCTCTTCTCACAGAGAACCCCAAGTTTCTCTTCAAATAATCAATATGTCAGTATATTCAGCTCTCTTATTGTTTAATTATTTATTTTAAAGTTTAACTTCCTTGTAGTTTCAGTAACCAACTTTTTCCACCAGTTCTAATCAGTAGTCCACATCCATTCCCCTGGTCCCTGCCCCATCCTGCCCCATCCTGGTCACCTGCTCTAGTCACCTGCTTTGACTCCTGTTTACCTCCCTGACCTGCCCTTAACCATTCTTACCCCCAGACTGCCCACCCTGCCACTCTGGCTCATATGCCTGCTCCCTTTAAAACAGCCAACTGGAATTAGACTAGGTGGTGCTGTCTAACCCTAGCCAATAGGGGAAGGACACAGCAGTAGGGGCAACCTCCATCAGTCATAAGTACCCCTTCCCCTCTTTGTCCAGGTGTGTACTTGCCGTTGTTCTATCTGTGAGCTGTACCCTTCTATAGAAGTAAATTGCTTGCTGAGGGAATTTATATTCAGCCCTACTTCTTTTGCGGCATCAAAAATTCTACTTGTAACACTTCAGAGCCAGCAGGCAGGAATGTTTAAGTCTGCTGCAGCTGCACCCACAGCTATCCCTTCCCCCAGGTGCTCTGTCCCAGTGAAATGGGAGTTTTATCTATCAGCCCCTGACTGGGGCTGTTGCCTTTCTTTCGGAGATGGCCCGCCCAGACAGGAGGAATCTAGAGAGGCTGTCTGGCTACAGCAGCTTTGCAGCACTGTGGTGGACTCCACTCAGTCTGAGCTTCCTTCCAGCTTTGTTTCCACTGTGAGGGGAAAACAGCCTACTCAAGCCTCAGTAATGGTGTACGCCCCTCCCCACACCAAGCTTGAGCATCCTAGGTCAACTTCAGATTGCTATGCTGGCCACGAGAACTTCATGCCACTGGGTATCAGCTTGCTGGGCTCCATAGGGGTGGGATCCACTGAGCAAGCCCACTCAGCTCCATGGCTTCAGCCCCCTTTCCAGGAGAGTGAATGGTCTGTCTTGCTGGTGTTCCAGGAATCACGGGGGTATGAAAAGAAACTCCTGCCACTAGCTTGGAGTCTGCTCAAATGGCCACCCAGCTTTGTGCTTGAAACCCAGGGTCCTGGTGGTGTAGGTGTCTGATGAAATCTCCTGGTCTGCAAAGACCACAGGAAAAACGTAGTATCTGGGCTGGGTAGTGCTGTTCTTCATGGCAGAGTCCCTTGCAGCTTCCCTTGGCTGGGGGAGGGAGTTCTTGACCCCTTGCACTTCCCGGGTGAGGTGACACCCCACTCTGCTTCTGCTTACTCTCTGTGGGCTGCACCCACCATCTATCCAGTCCCAATTAGATAAGCCAGGTCCTTCAGTTGGAAATGCAGAGATCACTCACCTTCTGCATTGGTCTTGCTGGGAGCTGCAGCTTGGAGCTGTTCTTATTTGTCTGTCTTGCCTGGAAATCTCAGAATTATTAAGACATGTATATGTATATTTAAACCTGTCAATTCCACTTCAACTTATGAAAAACACTTATGAATGAAAATGTATTTATTAAAGTTTATTTTGACAAAAAATCGAAAGCAACTTAAAGGTTCACTATAATCCTGTAAAAGGATAAGATATAACCATGAAAAAGATAGAGAAGCTCTTTTTGTATTGACATGGTACAAAACAAGATGCTAAGAGGTCAAAGATATAATGACTTACCTTTTGGTAATAAAGAGAAAATATTCATATGTGAGATATATGTGTGTGTGTGTATGTGTGTGCGTGTGTTTACATATATAAATATAAAAGGTCAAAGATCTGGCAGGGTGTTTGAGTAATGCATGACATTAGACACCTGCAGCAGCAGAATTTGTTGACTGGTGGCCATGTTTGGAGGGAGACTATCCTTATACTCACTTTTATACCTTTTCAATGTGAGGTCTTATGTCAGTATTCTGTATTCAAACAAGTGAGAAGTTTTAAATAATACCTTAAAAATGAGCCTCAGTAAAAATAATCACAAAGACATCATTTCATGCCCTAGTTTTTCTTTATGCATTTACATAAAAACCTGAAGAATGTGAGAATGTTGTAGAAATGTTGCCAGCTCTTTTGATGCTTTCTAGGTCTACAGGGGAAGCATGCACACACACACACACACACACACACACACACACACACACATCATAAAGCTCTTTTTCTAAATGACATAATTCACGCAGATATGAATTTAAATTTTCATCGCTAGGAATCACATTTGGGAGAAGTAAATTAAGATCATGCCAGAGAAATTGCTCATTCCTTGAGATCAGAAATCCTTTAGTTTGAATCTTGGCTTTGCAGCTTACTACCCATATAATCTTATGCAAGTTACTTAGTTCTCAAAGCTTCGATTTCCTTATCTGTAAAATGGAGATAGAACTACCTCCTTCAGAGTGCAGCCATTATAAAGTATCTAGCCAGGTGCTCATAATAGGCACTTCATAAGTGGGATATTGTATTTTGCATTGTCACAGCCCCCTTTGCTAACATATATCAGTGCTCACTGTGCAAATGACAGAGACAGAACTGAGATCCTATGAAATATAGCCCGATTTACTCTCTTTTTAACAATTTTACAAAAAGTCCAAACTTTAAGATTATCCAATAAAAATATTTAACATTGCCTATGATTTTGGGAGTAACAGATTAACACATCGAGCACAAATTTTTAAAGCCATTTTTTCCAGTCTGCTCTGGGAACATACTCCTCGGTAACACCACCTCCGGGGTTGCAATCAGGCTCGCTTTATTAAATTTTCAAGTTGGAAAGTTTTATCTTTTGGTGTTTTCCCCACCTTCACTTCCATACCGGCAAATCTCTACCTCTCTTCAAAGAATTCCCTTCTGAAAAATAGGTCAAACATTTACAGGTGGCTGGTTTTGTTTTCTGGGTTTGCAGTCTGAATGTTTATGAACTTGGGTAGAGCTCATTAAAGCTTCCTTTCTGCCTTTTATTATAAAAAGTTCAAATGACAGTACTTGAAGAACATCTTCTGGCTAAATATTATTAAAATCCAAAGGCCAATAAGAAGAATCATTTGCTGGTCAAATCTATATTAATCTAACTTGTTACATTGTCTTAACAACATTCTCAAGAGTGTTTTTATCTGCTACTGAAAAGATTCATTTCAATAAACCAAACATACTCTATCTATTTAAATGAGTGTACTTATACTAGGCCAATTTCTTAATTGTTCTAGAGAAAATAATCTCTCAATAGTCTGTTCTGGCCAGACTGTTGTTTATCAAATAGAGTAGTAGAATCTATTTAACTCTGAATATTACTTGATTTGAAAATCATAGCCCTTCCATTAATTAGCCCTGACTTGGTCTCAGAGGTGACAGTGATTTAAGATGAGTCAAAATCTCATTATATAAAACAAATTATGATGAAACCCTAGAATTGCAGAAAGCCATCCAAATTCCACTTAAATTATTACTATTGTTATTTGATAAAACCAAACTCAAAGTGACAGCCAAGGAGTTCTTTTGAATCCAGTGGCATCTACTGCAAATCATGGGCAGTTGAAGCTCGTGCCACAGACTCTCTTGGACTGGGAAAGCACGTGCCATTCGTGCTTACCACACGCTCCTCTATAACAACACCTTCTTTTTCAACCTATTTAGCCTCCTACTCATTCTTCACGTCCCAGCTTAAATCATGCCTCTAAGAACTTCCTAATTACATGTAAAGTACATTTTCCCTTATTCCCTTCACACGCTGAAATTCTGCTGTCTAGTCCTCCTCGCTACAAGTAAAATTAAAGAAAGTGAAATATATTTTAAGTAATTATTTAAATATATGTCTTCCGTGAGAAAGAACTGAGTCAGTATTTTATTCTGAAATCTTTCACAAAACATTTTCATGTAAAGCCGATGAGATTTTTGGAATCAGAGACTTTCGAATGATTTTTTAAAAATATAACATTAGTTGGTTGTTTCTTACTGTCAGTCACACTGAAGGAACGAGATGGTCTCTGTGCCTATTCTTATCTGAGGTCACATGGTAATTCTCATGGTCAAAAAGAAAAGTATGCCTTTCTGACCTCTTTTTTTCCTTCTGTGATGATTTTCATTTCTGGAAAGCAAAGATCCTGCAATTTTACATCCTTCCCTTCTAGGGTGCTTGACATGTTGAGTACTGCTCCACAATCTAATATGATCTCAATTTAAAACTGATCTGCATTAAGAGCTTATGAAATATTGTAATTTTAGATTAGGAAAGAGCTACCCACATATATACACATCCATCCATCCATCCATCCATCTATCCGTCCTCCATCCTTCTTGGCTCTTCTGCTCAGAGGAATCCCCTTATCACACAGCCTTGTCTAAAGGCATTTCTCTGGAAAGCATGTAAATCATTATAGATTTGAACATGACATTAAAAAGAAATGCATTTTTGAACAATTTCCCAAGTGATTTCTCCAAAGGAGCCATACATTATAAGCCTTGGAAGAGGGACATGTCATAATGAAAGCAGTTATTTTAGAAAGATATCTTTGCCAGTGGGAATGGAGTAGATTGAAGCAGTGAGACTCTGAAATCAGAAATCTGCTGAAGTCAAGACATGAAGTATTTTGGAGATTGGAAGTACTGGAAATAGAGGAAAGGAATGAAGCCCAGAGGTATTTTTGAAGAAAGTAATAACAGTACATATTGATAAATTGGATATAAAGAAGAAAGATATAGCACTTTCCATGATTTTAATAACTTTTATCATTTCCAAATGATACAGTCCTACTATACACTATTGGAAAACTATCTCATCATGAATTTGTCCATTACAATTGTAGGTATGTGCGTGTGCTATGTGTAGCCATTCAGATGTGTACATGTTAAAAGGAAAAAAAGGTAATATTTGTTTCCTTATCTTAAGATCTGGATGAATGAACTCATCTTTCATTTTGCATCTACTTTTTAATCTTTAGGAAACTTTTAATAAAAAATTAAAAGAGGCCTCAGCATTTCTGATGGGTCTAATTTGGTACAAGGGAATACATTGCCAGCTCCTTCAGGTTTCATAGGCTCTCTGTATTTATCGCAAAGATATCACAACCTTGTTTATTATTGCAATCTGCGTCTTTTTGTCCCCAATGTATCCTCCCTGCCTTCTGAAGGCTGACAGGAACAGATTGAGAGGAACTCTCTTTGGCAGACCACAATGTTGCATTTCACTTATTTCTGTGATATTTTAAAAACAACCATAACAAGGCAATGATCCTAATGCAGGCATCACTCTGCGGGTCTATAAAACATTTTAAAGCCATCTTTTGGGTGAAAATATGAGTGATTACATTTCACTCAAGCAGGATGTATAGTTTAAAATATTCATTCACCAATAACCTTGTTAACCTAAAGATTTTATTTCTCTCCAGAAAACATTTATGTGAATTTAGATCCTCAAATTTAGAGGTCATAATTGTATCCCTCTCGGAATTTACTTCATTGAACCCTTTTCAAACATTTAATATTGTAATAGGATTCTCTTTTGAGCTAAGTGAATTTTTTCTGTTGTACAGGAATTGTGGCTAAAAATATGTACCCGATTCTTGTAAGAGTCTATCTATAACAGATAAACCTGAAATTTCAGTGCATCAACACAACAGATTTTTTTTTCACTATCACAAACTCCTGTTTGTATGTGGTGGGAAGTGGAGAGAGTGAATTGCTCCAAGTACAGTTCAGAAAACAAGGCTGGCAGAGGTAATGCCATCTATATCACGTGATATCTAATATAACCCTAAGTGTTGATATTAACTTAGGTTAAGGATTCTGCATTGGTGATTTTAAATGGCTTATCTTGTAAGAGGAACACGTCAGTTCTATTGGCCATAAAATTCATATTTATTCACCCCTAACTACTAGGGAGGCTGAAATATTTATTCCAATCATGAGCCTAAAGAAACAATGAGTGCATTTCATGAAGTGAAATTTTATAGCCTATACTATAAAAACTGATTCTTCCTTTTTTTGTTTTCTCTTTCCCTCCTTCCTCCCTTAGGTTTCATTTACCTTTCTTTTCCCATACTCTTGAGCTAAAAGCATGGATCACTGATTTTCAGCCTGTATTTCTTTTCATAATATATCTGCCTATACTTATATTTCTTCCTCTGAGTACTCTTTTAGCTGCATCCTGTGGGTTGATGTGCTCTACTTTCATTATTCTTCAATTAAAAATATGTTATTAAGAAGTTTGAAACTGGACCCCTTTCGTTCACTATATGCAACAATTTTCAAGATGGATTAAAGACTGAAATGCAAAACCCAAAACTACAAAAACTCTGGAAGGCAGCCTAGGAAATACCATTCAGGACATAGGCACAGGCAAAGATTTCATGATGAGGATGCCAAAAGCGACTGAAACAAAAGCAAAACTCCCAATGAGATCTAATTAAACTACAGAGTTTCTGTACAGCAAAAGAAACTATTAACAGAGTAAAGGGTTATAATTAAAAGTAAACTTTTAGGCCAGGCACGGTGGCTCCCAACAATAATCCTAGAACTTTGGGAGGCTGAGGCAGGTGGATCACATGAGGTCAGGAGTTTAAGGCTAGCCTGACCAACATGGTGAAACCCTGTCTCTACTAAAAACACAAAAATTAGTTCAATGTGGTGGCACACACCTGTAATCCCAGCTACTTTGGAGGCTGAGGCAGGAGAATTACTTGAACCTGGGAGATGGGGGTTGCAGTGAGCTGAGATCATGCCATTGCATTCTAACCTGGGCAACAAGAGCAAGACAATGTCTCAATAATAATAATAATAAATTAAAAATAAACTTTTAGTTATATTTCAGAGTAAACAAACAACCTACAGAATATGAGAAATTTTTTGCCAACTATTCATCCAACAAAGTTCTAATACCTGGCATCTACAGGAACTTAAACAAAATTTACAAGAAACAGCAAAACAGACAATCCCATTAAAAAGTTGGCAAAGGACATGAACAGACACTTCCAAAAGAAGACATAATACAGCCAACAATCATAAATAATAGCTTCTACATCACTGATCATTAGAGAGATGCAAATCAAAAACCACAATGAGATATCATCCCACATCAGTTAGAATGGCTATTAAAAATAATAGGCAAAAATCTGGAGACAACAGAGGATGTGGAGAAATAGAAACACTTCTACACAGTTGGTGGGAGTGTAAATTAGTTCAACCATTGTGGAAGACAGTGTGGCAATACCTCAAGGATCTAGAACTAGAAATACCATTTGACCTAGCAATCCCATTACTGGGTATATACCCAAAGGATTGTAAATCATTCTATTATAAAGACACATGCACACGTATGTTCATTGCGGCACTGTTTACAATAGTAAAGACTTGGAACCAACCCAAATGCCCATCAATGATAGACTGAATAAAGAGAATGTGGCACATATACACCATGGAATACTATGCAGCCCATAAAAAGATGAGTTCATGTCCTTTGCAGGGACAGGGATGAAGCTGGAAACCATTAGTCTCAGCAAAATGACACAAGAACAGAACACCAAACGCCACATGTTCTCACTCATAAGTGGGTGTTGCACAATGAGAGCTCAATGAGAATACATGGACACAGGGAGGGGAACATCATGCACTGGGGCCTGTTGGGGGTGGGGGCTAGGGGAGAGATAGCAGGGCTTGGAGGGATTGGGGAGGGATAACATTAGGAGAAATACCTAATGTAGATGACTGGGAGATGGATGCAGCAGACCACTCTGGCACGTGTATGCCTATGTAACAATTCTGTACGATTTACACATGTACCCCAGAACTTAAAAGTATAATAAAAATAACAAATGCTGGTGATGGTGAGGTTGTGGAGATAAAAGAACACTTTTACACTGTTGATGGGAGTGTAAATTAGTTCAACCATTGTGGATGACAGAGTGGCAATTCCTCAAAGCCCTTAAGACAGAAATACCATTTGACCCAGAAATCCGATCACTAATTTATATTGGATTACAATATAAAGTGTTCTGTAATAAAGACATGCACACATATGTTCATTGCAGCACTATTCACAATAGCAAAGACATGGTATTAACCTATACGCCTACCAATGATAGACTGGATAAAGAAAATGTGGTACATATACACCATGGAATACTCTTCGGCTATAACGTAGAACAAGATATCCATTGCAGGAACATAGATAGAGCTGGAGGCCATTATCTTTGGAAAACTAATGCAGGAACAGAAAACCAAATACCACATATTCTCACTTATAGGTGAGAGCTCAGTGATGAGAACACATGGACACACAAAGGGAAACAACACACACTGGGGCCTTTTGGAGGGTGGAGGGTGGGAGAAGGGAGAGAGTTAACAAAAATAACGGCTGGGTACTAGGCTTAATGCCTGGGTGATGAAATCATCTGTACAACAAACCCACAGGACACAAGTTTACCTACATAACAAACCTTCACATGCACCCCTGAACTTAAGTTAAAAATTAAAGAAAGTTTTTTCTTATTTTTATTTGATTTTGAATTTAACTCATGGCTATTTAGAGCAATGTTGTGTTATATTTTCCAAACGTTTGTGACATTTCTGGTTACCGATTTAGTGGTGAATTCTAGTAGAATTTCTTTCTGGTCAGATAACCTATCCTGTATGATTTCAAGCATTTGCAATGCATTGAGATGTGTTGCATGGCCAAGTATAGGCTATATTTTGATTTCCCAAATAAACCTGAAAATCTTACTTATTTTGTAGTTATTAAGTATAGTGTTCTGCCTGTCAGTTGTCACATTGTTAAAATGTGGAGCTCAATTTTCTTTACAATAGTGCTGATTTTTATGTACTTTTTCTGTTATTTAGAAAGATGCTTTAAAATTTTCTGTAGAATTACAGGTTTGTTTATTTCATTGTCAGTTCTGATAATTTTTTTTCTTTTAAAATTGCTACCAGGTACACACAAATTTCAGATTATCTTGTATTCCTCTCCAGCTGAGCTTTTATCATATTAAAATATCACTCTTTATGACTTATTATTTTACCTACTTTAAAATCTAGCTTGTCTCTGTAAATATCACTATACCAGCTTTCTTTGCGTTAATGCCAAGATATAATTTTATCTATCTTAATAGTTTCAACTTGTATAATTATGTTTCATATATATTTCTTATCAACAGGGTATAATTATGTCTTATTTTTAAATTCAGTCTTATAATTTCTGCTTTTTGATGTAATTAATGAATACATTTATATTTACTGTCATCATTGATATAGTTGGAACTTTTTCCTATATATCTGGTTTATTCCCTGTTCCTTCCTATCTCCTTTCTTGCCTCCTTTTATAATTGATCAAGTATTTTTCATTTTTTAATTTTATATGTTCTATTAGCTTGTAATTGTATATTTTGTGTTATTCTGTTACTGATTACCCCAGAAATTACCAGATGCATTTTTTTTCCTTTTTTTTCTTTTTTTGAGACGGAGTCTCACTCTGTCACCCAGGCTGGAGTGCAGTGGCATGATCTCAGCTCACTGCAACCTGCACCTCCTGGGTTCAAATGATTCTCCTGTCTCAGTCTCCCTAGTAGCTGGGACTGCAGGCACCCACCACCACGCCTGGTGAATTTTTGTAGTTTTAGTAGAAACGGGGTTTCACCATGTTGGTCAGGCTGGTCTCGAACTCCTAACTCCAGTTGACCACCCACCTCAGCCTCTTAGAGTTCTGGGATTACAGGCATGAGCCACCATGCCTGGCCCAGCCAGATGCATTTTCAACTAATAATAGTCTATTCTAAATTAATACTTCCAGTATTTTTACATAATACAAGAATTTTACAAAAAGGAATGTGTTTCCCTATTTTCTGTTTTTCGTGCTCCCACGTTATTTTACTGCTACGAAAAATTTAGACCAACCATGGGTTGCTAGCAGTATTATTTCAAATATTAATATTATTTTAAGTGTTTTTACAGTTTTACTCTGTACAGTGCTATTCTTTTTCCTTACAGTTTTATGCATCTGACATCATTTTGCATCAATCTGGAGAACTTACCTTATTTTTTTTATAGATTCATGGGTGACAAATTACCTCAGATTATTTTAATATAAAAGTATTTTATGACTTTTCCTTTTAAAGAATAATTTAACATGATGCAGAACTCTAGACGGCCACTCTTTTGTTTGTTTCTTTTGTCTCTTTATTCCTGTCATTTATTGTCCTTTGGCTTCTACAGTTAAGGTTGAAAAGTTTGCCTGGGGTCTTACTGTTGCTTCTTTGAAAAAAAAAATGTATTTTTCTTTAGCTGCTAATGTTTCACTTTGCCTTTGATTTTCAGCAATTTGACTCAGACACACATGCATAGGGTCATCTAGTTTTTGGTCTTAATTGGAGTTTGCTGTGCTGAAATGTGTAGGCTGACATCTTTTATCAGTTTATATTTCTCAGGCATTATCTTAAACATAATTTATTAGGTTCTACATGTTTATGACACTCTTTTCTTCTATCTTTTATTTGCCCTCTCTGTACTTCTGTTTGGATTTTTCTTTTTCCATTTAAGTCACTAGTCATACTTTGCTGTGTGATTTTTTGTGTGTGTTTTCAATTCTGGAATGTCATTTTTATTTTTTCTTATAGATTCCAATTCTCTCAATATTTTTATTCATTTTGTTCTTGTATTTATTTATGTATTTGAGATGAGTCTCACTCTGTCTCCCAGTTTGGAGTGCAGTTGTGCAATCTTGGCTCACTGCAACCTCTAGTTCAAGAGATTCTCTTAAATCAGCCTCTCGAATAGCTTGTATTACAGTTGCACACCACTACACCAAGCTAATTTCTGTATTTTTAGTATGGACAGGGTTTTACCATGTTGGCAAAGCTGGTCTCGAACTCCTGACCTCAAGTGATCCCACCAACCATGACCTCCTAAAGTGCTGGGTTTATAGGCATGGGGCACCACACCTGGCCTTATTTCGTTATTATATTCCTTGTGTTGTTTAACATATTTATAACAGGTGTTTTTCATCCACATGAGTAAAACATTATCTGAATTATCTGTGTCTTTATTGTTTTTGTTAACATTTAAAAACTTATTGGTCAAATTTTCATTCCTCTTTGCATATCTTGTAATTTTTATTGCATTCAGGAAATTGCATGGAAAAATCATATAAGCTGCAGAGGTTTTTTTTCCCCCTCAAAGAGGGTTTATTTTTTCATTTGTTAGGTAGGCAGTGTGAAAGTCCAGTAACTCAATACAGTTAGGTGGATCAAGTCTAAGTAGCAGTTTTAGTAAGTCTTAGTTCACAACTGGTATGTCTCTAACTTCTTGGCCATGTTCCTCCTAGACACTTGATTGCGAGACTAATTGTTTCTTCAGCTCTGAAACATAGGAAGTGATCAGTTCTTTTTTTCAGAAGTCTTGAACCAAGCTCCTTAGCTTCCTACCCAGTACCAACTTATATTGTGACAAACATCTTTTTTTTAATTAATTAATTAATTTATTTATTTACTGCATTTTAGGTTTTGGGGTACATATGCAGAACATGCAAGATAGTTGCATAGGTACACACATGGCAGTGTGTTTTGCTGCCTTCTTTTCCTTCTCCCACATTTGGCATTTCTCCCTAGGCTATCCCTCCTCCACTTCCCCCCCGCGCTGTCCCTCCCCTATTCCCCCCAGTTGACCCCAGTGTGTAGTACTCCCTTCCCTGTGTCCATGTGTTCTCATTTTTCATCACCCACCTATGAGCGAGAATATGCGGTATTTCATTTTCTGTTCTTGTGTCAGTTTGCTGAGAATGATGTTCTCCAGATTCATCTATGTCCCTACAAAGGACACAAACTCATCATTTTTGATTGCTGCATAATATTCCATGGTGTATATGTGCCACATTTTCCCAGTCCAGTCTATCATGGATGGGCATCTTAAGGGAGGCCTAGCCTCAGGCAGACTTCCTCTTTCCAGTAGGACTTTGTCTCCTAAGTACTATTGTCGTGGTGGTGATTTCCTTCTGCCTTTCAGATGTTTCTTGAGAATGCTCTAACTTTCCATGTTCCCTAAGAACTCTGCGATGTTCATTTAGGAAATACTCAGGCCTTTGGAGCTATGCTAGATTGTAATCTGTCATGCTGGTACACCAGACCATCAGTACTTAATTGGCATTTCTTTCTCCCAGCTTAGTTGCTATGCCCAGCCCAAGCCTATCTTCAACCTATAACTAGAATTTGGAAGAGTCGAAAAGCAATTTTCAGATTTCCTAGTAAAAGCTATTTTTTCCTAAAATTTTTAGTGCATCAAGTTTCTGTAGTTTCGTTTGTTCATTTGTTTGTTTGTTTTCCCCCAGCAATGGGATCTACAAATTATCCAGTTTTCTTCCTGGTTCTTACCACAAGTGTTAGCTTGCACTGACCTAGCCAGAAAGACAAATCCCAGAATGATACTTTTTAGAGGTATGTTATTTCTTTTGCTTAATCTCTAATTGTCAACTTCCAAAGTATTTTATTTTTAAAAAACCTTGTTCTTGTCTAGATACAATTTGGTTCTTATGCGTATCTCGATACAGTTTGGAACTCACGCATATAGAAGCATAAGTCTTTTCCTTTAGTATTCACTCCAGATTCTCTGCTATGTCATGCCCAGATAACACATTCTATTTTGTGTAAAATATAATTTTTTGGAAAGTCTACCATTCATTTTAGTATCCTTTGTGAGCGCCATATGAAGTTTCAGAGGAACAAAAGTCCATGAAAAGAGCAGGGGAAATGCCCAGTGAAAAGTGGCCGGGTGACATCGACTTTAAATGTACAATAGTTCCAGTGCCAGATTTCCTTCTAAGCAGTGCCAATTGGCAGACACCGAAATCCTCACCTCCTCCCAGTGTTAAACTCAGCAGTCACAAACTAGATGTAGTGGGAAGTGTTGATTTAACACCAGGAAAGAAACATGGTCTGATGCTAGCTTTAGTAAACATTTAAAAGAAGATTTTTAAGAGTGTTAGCTTAAAAGGCAGACAGAAGGACAGAGAATAAGAGCAGAGGAATAAAGATGACAGAATTGTAGGAATGTGACGAGAAGCTTCCTGACTGACAGGAAGACAGATGAAGCTTGGAATAACCTAGAGTAAAACTCCACTTTAAATAATGTTTATATTGGATTGGGTCACATGAGGTTACTGATGCATCCACATAAATGTAGACAAATGTACATATATATGTACATGAATGATTAATGTATTAAATAAATACATATGTGTATACATGTATATAACATGTATTGAGAAAATACATAATTTATATATTCAAAAATGAATGTAGGAAACTATTTGTGTCTAGAAATGTTTTTGTTGTTCTCATTCACAGAAATACAAAGAAAGTAATGCTTAATTCCCTTGAATTATTAGTAGAGAAGAGACTTCACCCTGTTGGCCTCAAGCGATCTGTCTGCCTGGGCCTCCGAAAGTGTTGTGATTACAGGCGTGAGCCACCATACCCAGCTATCACCTCCTCTTTAAAGCAGGAGAATCTGAAGCAGGAGAATTGCTTGAACCTGGGAGGCCAAGGCTGCAGTGAGCCAAGATTGTGCCACTGCACTCCAGCCTGGGCAACAGAGCGAGACTATGTCACAAAACAAACAAAAAAGCAGAGATGATATTCAGATTATGGTTGAATAATACAAATTAACGTCTAATGTATCCATTGTCCCTCTATTGTCTCCTTCGTAAAAATCCCTTCTGACATTTACTCTATGTCCACAATTGTGTTTCTTTTTACACAAAACAAAATTACATCAGACACTTTGATTAGTACAGATAATTTTGGTGAATTTCATGATGGAAATATTAATATGCCATAAATGTTGCCTTGAATAAACTTTTAGTCTCTAAAGGGAAAAAGGTAGGTAAGAAGACAATTAAAATACTGTATATAAACTATAATAACAGAATGAGGTAAAACATATAAAAAAGTAGAGAGCTTTGAAAGGTCCTCAGAGAAACATGTAACTGCCTTAAAGAGGAGGTGATGGCTGGGTGCAGTGGCTCACCACTGTAATCCCAGCACCTTGGCAAGCTAAATTGGTCAGATCGCTTGAGGTCAGGAATTTGAGACTGTCCTGGCCAACATGGTGAAACCCCATCTCTACAAAAAATACAAAAATCAGCTGGGCGTGGTGGTGGACGCCTGTGATCTCAGCTGCTCCAGAGGCTGAAGCAGGAGAATCACTTGAACCTGAGAGGCCAAGGCTGCAGTGAGTCTATTGTGCCACTGCACTCCAGCCTGGGCAACAGAGCGATACTATGTCTCAAAACAAACCAACCAACCAAAAAGAAGAGGTGATTCAGATTAGGGTTGAATAATACAAATTAATGGTCTAATGTATCCATTGTTTCTCTATTTTCTCCTCCGTAAAAATCACTTCTAACATATACCAAGTGTTTAATACATTGTCTGTAAATATGTAAGAAACTTACAAGGTGGTCTTCTTGAGTACATTTATTTTACCCTAATATTAGAATTACAATGATCCCCTTATATCTAGCTGTTATATCTGGTTATGTGAACCACACACTTTATCCTTCCTCAAAGTTATCTTTGTTACTTTTGAAATTTTCCTACACTAGATTACTTTAGAATCGTGTGTTACCCTTTGTACAGTTCTGAGGAGAGTTTTAGTTGCTGTGAATTTTATAGGCTGATGCATGAAAGTAGGCATCTGTATGATTTTGACTCATACCATCTAAGAAAATGCTATGTATTTCCATTTATCTAATTGCACATTTTACTTCCATTTACCCATAAGTACATTATTATTTTGGAGCTTTATTATAATAAAAGTATTTCCTAATTGGTGTTAGAGGAAATAATTATACTGGCTTTTAAATATATTGATTACATATCCAGAATACTCAATGAAAACGCTTGTTATTTGTAATGTTTTATATGTAATTTCCCCTGGATAGCTATTAAATGATCATGAATTATTTTCTGTGAATATTGATGATTTTATTTCTTCATTTCAATCTTTACACCTATTTATTTTTCATACTTTAGACCAGACCAATGTTAAATTAAAAAAGAGACAGTGATATCCTTGCCTATGTTAGATTTCAAGATGACTGATTAATCTTTCCTTATTATGTAAGATGCTTACTGAAGTTTTTTGGTAGGTATCCTTTTACAAATTTTAATGTATTTGCTCTATTTCTAGCTTTTATCTAGGAATTGTGTTCATCTTAACTGATGAAAATTTATCATTTTTTACAATATCCATGCTACTACTAATCAGGTTTTTCTCCAGAGCAGATCTATTAATACCTACAGGATGGTATAATGTGAAATATTTATTATCTCTCATCTGCAAATGAGGAAAAAATACCTATAGTGACTTAAATCATGATATATAACATTTCAGGTTTAGCAAACACTGGCCAGTAATTGAATGTTTTAGTTGAACTAAACTCACAGACCAAGAAGTTTAAGCTTTATAACACATGTATTAATTGACAATATGATGTCTATTTTTTCCTAGGTAGTAAAATATAGCAAATTTAATATAGATACAACATATATTTATTGTCCTTAACTGTGCCACACAGTCATAGAGAATTGAGATTTAAGTCAGTGTATTTTACTGTGGATTTTATTTCAGCCCTTTGAAGAACCAGTGGTTGAATATTAATATCAATACAGGTATCAATACTTCCAGAATTAAAAAGACGTTTTGACCCCACTAAAAGAAGTTATTCACAAACCTAAAGAAAGGGCTTTTTCCTCCTTGTATAAATTATTTTGTAATACCTTAATTCTGTCGTAGTTCAAGTTTGACTCCTAGGAAGACTACTTCAGCCCTGGAGTAGCTTACATGTTGGGAGAGGGGTCAATTCAAATTATTTATATGAATAGAACTCCACCTGGAAAGTTTGGAGGGAAAAATTTTCTGCAGTGTTATAGCTCCTTATTGCTTTCATCCCTTTAAGAGGCTGCATGTCAGTCATCATAAAAGGGCAGGTTTTGTCAAGACTCACTTGGAGTAAAGAGACTTTAAACATATCGCTTGAAAGATAATATGAATGAAACAAGTGATCAAAACAATTTGCTATCTCGGATAACACTTAATCAAACTTCTCCCTGCCCTTGATTTGGGGATAATAAAAGAAACTTAATTAAAGTATATAGTAAAATTGGTTATTGATATCTGTAAACATTATCTCAGGTAAATCCTAGGAAAACCAAAAGAACAATAATGACATACTCTGTTTACAAGAATCTTTTGATGATTTAGGTTATTAGACTGTTCTCACGTGCTATAAAAAATACCTGAGATTGGGTAATTTATTTTTTTATTAATAATGATACTTTATTTTCTAGGATGGCATAATATAAAAAGGAGTTTTTTTATTGCATTTTAGGTTTCAGGGTACATGTGCAGAACATGCAAGGTAGTTGCATAGGTACACACGTGGTAATGTGATTTGCTGTCTTCCTCCCCTTCACCCACATCTGTCATTTATCCCGATGCTATCCCTCTCCAGCTCCCCCCGCCGCTGTCCCTCCCCTATTCTCCCCAATAGACCCCAGTGTGTAGTGCTTCCCTCCCTGTGTCTATGTGTTCTCATTGTTCATCACCCACCTATAAGTGAGAATATGTGGTATTTCATTTTTCTGTTCTTGTATCAGTTTACTGAGAATGATGTTCTCCAGATTCATCCATGTCCCTACAAAGGACATGTATGATGAGGGACATGTATTTGTCCCTACAAACTCATCATTTTTGATTGCTGCATAATATTCCATGGTGTATATGTGCCGCATTTTCCCAGTCCAGTCTATCATCGATGGGCATCTGGGTTGGTTCCAGGTCTTTGCTATTGTAAACAGTGCTGCAATGAACATTCATGTGCATGTGTCCTTATAGTAGAACGATTTATAGTCCTTTGGATATATACCCAGTAATGGGATTGCTGGGTCAAATGGAATTTCTATTTCTAGGTCTTTGAGGAATTGCCACACTGTCATCCACAATGGTTGAACTAATTTACACTTTCACCAGCAATGTAAAAGTGTTCCTGTTTCTCCACATCCTCTCCAGCATCTGTTGTCTCCTGATTTTTTAATGATTGCCATTCTAACTGGCATGAGATGGTATCTCAATGTAGTTTTGATTTGCATTTCTCTGATGACCAGTGATGATGAGCATTTTTTCATATGTTTGTTGGCCTCATGTATGTCTTCTTTTGTAAAGTGTCTGTTCATATCCTTTGCCCATTTTTGAATGGACTTGTTTGTTTTTTTCCTGTAAATCTGTTTGAGTTCTTTGTAAATTCTGGATATCAGCCCTTTGTCAACTGGGTAAACTGCAAAAGTTTTTTCCCATTCTGTTGGTTGCCGATTCACTCTAGTGACTGTTTCTTTCCGTTTTTGATTCTCCTGCCTCTACCTCTCAAGTAGCGGGGATTTCAGGCACCCACCACCACAGCTGGCTAATTTTGTGTTTTTAGTAGAGATGGAGTTTCCTTTTTTTTTCTTTTTCTTTTTTAATATAGAAAGAAAGAAAGAAAGAGAAAAGGGGGAGAGAGAACAGGAGTCTTGCTCTATTGCCCAGGCTGGAATGCAATCTAGAAATAGGTATTAAAAACCTCTTTTATGCTGATGATTGTGCTTAACAGTGGAGACAGGAAGGAATAAGGAAGAAAATAACAATCAGCCAACCAATATTTCGTTTAAATCTGTGAAATGCTGTGCAAGTGCTAAAGAGTGATTTGCTCCCATTTATGTGGTCACTTTCAAAATAGGTGTAATGTGATACAAAAGAATGTATGTTCTGTGGACCTGGAATGTAGAATTCTATAAATATTCACTGAGTTTACTTGTTCCAGGTCTGAGTTCAAATCATAAATGTCTCTGTTAATTTTCTATCTCATTGATCCGTCGAATATTAACAATGTGGTGTCAAAGTCTCCCGCTATTAGTGTGGGAGTCCAAGTCTCTTTATAAGTCATTGAAAACTTGTCTTATATATCTGGGTGCCCCTATA
>CM052649.1:161644308-161821401 GCA_028533165.1 Leontopithecus rosalia | reverse complement strand
TTCCTCAAATCTTTTTTCAAATCTTTTTTCAAGGTTCTTAGTTTCTTTGCACTGATTTAGAACATGTTCTTTTAGCTCACAGAAGTTTCTCATTACCCACCTTCTGAAGTCTGATTCCATCATTTCATCACTCTCATTCTCCGTCCAGCTTTGTTCCCTTGCTGGTGAGGAGTTTTGGTCCTTTGTAGGCAGTGAAGGGTTCTGGTTTCGGGTGTTTTCCTCCTTTTTGCGCTGGTTTCTTCCCATCTTTGTGGATTTATCCACCTGTTGTCTGAGTAGTTGCTGATTTTTCGACTGGGTCTCTGAATAGAGGCCCAGATTGTGTATGGTGAAGTATTTCTGTTTCTTCATTTTCCTTCTAACAGTCTAGCCCCTCTGCTGTAAGACTGCTGAGATCCACTCCGGGCCCTGCTTGCCTGGGGTACACCTGTAGCAGCTGCAGAACAGTGAGGGATGCTACCAGTTTCTTCTTCTATCTTTGTCTCAGAATGATGCCCGCCAAATGTCAGTCTGATCAGTTCTTTTTGAGGTGACTCTTTGGGTATACGGGGGTCAGGGAGCTGCTTGAGGAGATGGTTTGTACTTTATAGGGGCTGAAGTGCTGAGCTGTGAGCTCCGTTGTTCATTCAGTGTTGCTAGGCAAGTACGTTTAAGTCTGTTGCAGCAGAACTCATAAAACCTCTTTTTTCCCTCAGATGCTCTGTCTTGGGGAGTTAGGGCTTTATTTGTGAGTATCTGTTGCTCTGTCCTTCCCAGCTAGGAGGCAGTTTAGTCGCTATTTGGTGGCCAAGGCTCCGCCCTGCTGGCATGAGATCCGCCCTTTTGCTGTGGGTTCCGCCCTGCTGTTGTGGGCTCTGCCCTGCTGACCTGGGCTCTGTCCTGCTGTTTTGGGCTCTGCCCTACTGACATGGGCTCCGCCCTGCTGATGTGGGCTCTGTCCTGCTGTTTTGGGCTCCGCACTACTGATGTAGGCTCCACCCTGCTGACGTGGGCTCTGCCCTGTCAGCAGAGTCTCTCGGTTATGGCGGGTTTCCTCGGCAATGGCTGGCTGTGTCTGCAATGGGCGAGTACCTCAGTAGAGGCGGAAGGTCTTGGTAATGGCGGACGCCCCTCCCCCACCGAGCTGCACAGCCCTGGGTTCAGCTGTGCCTGCAGTGAAACTCTCAATCCTGAGCGTTTCGAATTGCTGTTTTGTTTGTCCCTGTGGGGGTGGGACCCATCGAGCCTGATCACTCGGCTCTCTGCCTCTGAGCCTTTTTGCTTTTTTTTTTTTTTTAAGTTGTACAGTTGACTCCCTCCCAGGTGTTTCAGTCGCCAGCTGAAAGTGCACTGGAATCTGTGTGATTTCCCATGCAGCGACCTGCTGCGCCAGCTCACAGTTCACCTCCCGGAAATCTCCTGGCCTGGCTCACTGTCCAAATCCCGTTTAATCAGATGGATATGCTAATATGCCCTCCCAAATCTCAAATTGCTGGTTTAACAGGGCACCCAGACCCGTGCGTTTTGTGCGGCGTGCCACTGTGCTGCGGCGCCGGCCGTTTGGCCGCACTAGCAGAGACTGCTGCGCTAGTGTCCTGTGTCTCTCCTACACCTGGGACTTTCCCCGTTCTGTGGGCTACAGAGATCTGTCTGGAAATGCAGCATGAATTCACCCTCTGAGTCTTGACTGAGAGTTGCAATCCTGAGTTGCTTCTATAGCACCATCTTCCCCCATCCCCACAAGATTGGATAATTTATTAAGGACAAAAGAGTTGTAATTGACTCAGGTCTACTTGGTTGGGGAGGCCTCACAAAACTTTACAATCATGGCAGAAGGTAAAGAAGAAGCAACCATCTTCACAAGGAGGCAGGAGGAGGAGAGCAGAGAAAGCTGCCATTTATAAAACTGTTAGATGTCATGAGAATTCACTCACTGTCATGAAAACAGCATGAGGGAAACTGCCCCCATGATCCAGTCACCTCCCACCAGGACCCTCCCTTGACACCTGGGGATTACAATTTGAATTACAATTCAGGGTGAGATTTGGATGGGGACACTGAGTCAGACCATATCACACAGTATATTACTCCAGAATGTGAGCTCCTTGAGCATCACAGTCTTGTCTATCTTGTTTTCATTGATGTATTATACTCAGTATCAAGAACAGTGGCTGGCACAGAAGAGGACCTCAATAAACATATGTTTTAAAAATGAAATAATAAACTATATTCTTTTCATTTGTATTACCCACTAGATTCTAAGAGTTTTCGTATTGCTTAGTGTCTTACTTACCTGACTCATTCACCAATAGCATAAGCCTAGTTTTCTTTCACATAACCACAATGAATGGATTCTATGTTATAGATTCTGAGAATGAGCACTTTTATATTACCTCACTTAATGTTCACAACAGCACTGCACTAGATACTATTGTTGTTTGCATTTTACAGATAGTAAAGGCTATCAGAAGATGAGTATTTAGTACATAGCATGGTGGAAAAGCAACAGAGTCGTACCTTGTATGCTTGTTTCTCTACTTTTTAAAACAGAGCTATTTAATTGGTGCTATACTAACTCTCTAATCCCAATAATCTATTACTGTCATTTCTCAATGCCATGGAAGAGAATGAAGCTTATGGATTAAAAGTTTCATTTTTTTACATATAGGAGCATTTATTTTGGAATGTTAAACTGCTTTTAAATGCATCCATGAAAGTTTGCCAACTACTCGGAAGGTAACATCAACAGCAAAACATACTTTTAATTCTAAGGTGTAATTTTGTCTTCCATTTTCACTACAGGCAGGAACCTAAAAAAGATACTCATTTCCATTTAAACAATGTTGTCTCTAAATGCATCTCTCATGCATCTCCATGATTCATTATTCATTCTTCAATTGTAAAATTGTAGGCAGTTTAGGGGAATGATGAAAATGATTTTGAGAGGAAAGACGTGATTCACTGAAAACAACATAACAATGGGTCAGGAATTGGCATAAGAGCAGAATGGCAATACCCTTTTATTTAATCGTAGCATTTATTTCTGTCAACAAGCTGTGTGATTAATTAATTAAGACCTCGATCTTTTTCATCTTGAGATCATACAACGTCAAACCTACCCTTACATGTGTTATAGCATGTGCTTTGCCTCTCTGCTCCTTTGGATTGCAATTTCTTTAATGGAATTTCTGTTGAGCAATCACAGAACTCTGGTATTTTATTCTCTTTTTAAATCAAAGTCTTAATTCTGGTCAGGTGGCTGTTCTTGGCAAGGAGAGGAAGGAGGCATGCCTTAGTTGATGGGGCCTTTCTCTGAGATTTCTAATTGACAAGGGAACTCTTTACAGGTGATTGAAGGAGTTCACTTTGTACAGAAGATCTGTAATTTCTCTGTCACTTTCTGCATGCAGATGACAAGCTTCCACCAGCTTCATAGCTTCATTTTATCCAGCTTCAGGGACTTCTGTGATTTCTATCCATTCAAATTGGTCCAAGCCAGCGAACTATTCCCATCTCTTCAACCAGACCAATCTGCCCTTATCACAACAGAGGTGCCAGAAGCTTTGCGAATTACAAGCTGTTTCTCATGTTTATTGATGGACTGATACTTGGGAAAGGACTAAGATTTTTTTTCTAATGTTCAGTTATTTCCATTGAAACTGAACATCACCCCTCCCAAGTCCTCCCTTCCACACAGAGCTCAGTTTCTGAGTGCGAAGCCTCTGGGAGCGGGAACTGAAGTAATTGAATAGGATTAGACAAGCCAGCAGAACAAAGTCACATTCCATGAGGTGTTTCCAGCATCGAGTAGATGAATTGTAATTATTTAAGGATTAGTGCAAGCCTGAGATGAGGTCCATTCTGAATACTCTTCACTGTGTATAAACAAAAGCAAGAAGTAGTAATATAGGCTGTTTAAGCTTCTTTTTATCTCTAATAGATTTCTGTTAGAGCTGTGTGAACTTGAAAAACTGCTGCCATAGTGAACATACTCATTCATTGTTTTTCAATAAAAAGTTAGGCCAAGCTAAGCCCTTAAGTCTAGGGAGAGACCTTAATTAAGGCTACACCCTTTACTGTAATTTACAGGGGCAACATTTTGTCATATGCTATAAGCAAGGGGAATTGAGCTCACTTTAAAAACTAAAGTTATTATTTTATATTGTATTTCTTTTAAATTATAGAATTACACAGAATTTGCAAAAACAGCCAGAGACTTTTCAAACACCCTGCATAATTTGTTCTTCTGTTAATATATTATATCACTGTGGCATATTTGTTACAATTAATGCACAAATAATAATATATGAATGTTAACTATAATTCATACATTATTGTCCTAGTAACTATTAGGACAATAGTTATTGTCACTTTCTACTCCAGGATCCCATCCAGGATATCACATCACATTTAGTCATGTCTCCTTAGGCTGCTTTTGGCCGTGACAGTTTTCCATACTTTTCTTTCTTTCTTTCTTTTTTTCTTTGTTTCTTTCTTTTTTCTTTTTCTCTTTCTTTCCTTCCTTCCTTTTCTTTTCTTTCTTTTCTCCTTCCTTCCTTCCTTCTTTCTTTCTCTTTCTTTCTTTTCTTTCTCTTTCTTTCTTTCTTTTTTTGATGACCGTGATAGTTTTAGAGTCTTTCTCAGGTGTTATATAAACTGTTCCTCAATTTGAACTTGGCTGATATTTCCCTCATGGTTGGACTGGGGTTATGGGTTATTGAAAGCCAGAACACAGAATTAGAGTGCCCTTCTAAATACAACAGATTATATATACAGAATAGTATATATTCTGTCAACAAGACTTTTCAATCACTGAAGATGCTAACTTTGCACACCTGGCAAAAGTATTCTCTATGGTAAAGGTAATTTTTAATTTCTTTTCTTTACTATGCTCCTTGAAAGCAACTCACTAACTGTAGCTCACATTTAAGAGGTAGAGGGTTATACTCAATTTATTTTTTGAGTGGAAAAATCTACATAAATCATTTGAAATTCTTCTATACCTAGATGTGTCTTTTCTTTTCTATTTATTAATTGATTCTAGTGACTATTTTTATATTGGTATGGACTCATGAATATTTGCTTTATATTTAGGTTCATAATCTAATACTATCCTATTATTTTGTTGCAGCTTTGCCATTGGAAGTTATTTCAGTGGTTACTCTTGTCTTTGACATATCCTCGTCGTGCCTTTTTCTTTGTTTTTCTATGATTTAATTACTTTCTGGCACTACTAGGTGCATTAGGTCCATATTATACATTTCTTCCTCAGCTCTAGAATCAGGTATTTCTTTAAGGATCCCAGGTTCCTTTTCTTGGAAAATGAGATTAGAAGCAGTGAGCTGGGCAATTGCTCGTGGCTACTAGAATTTCCTTTTTTCTGGGTCTTCTCAATGACCAAAGCTAGGAAGTATATGTATGTTTAGTACCCCATGTGTACATATATATGTATAATTTTCTCCATATATTAATATATATCATTATTATCCATCAGAATACCAATATCCACCTATCTATACACACTCATATATACTTTCATCAGCATCCACTAGTATCTATACTAAGCTAAATCAGAGTTTCTACTGATATCTCTGATTCTACACCGGTACTCCCTGGTTCATCTTGGTTCATTCTAGCCTTCCCTACTTGTTTAAATGTAAGCCTCCCATTCCAACAGCAAGAAACCTGGGTCAAACTAGCTTCCATCCATTTACTTATTTGTTCAACTCTTGTATGCATTTCTAGCAGTATTAAAATTGGTGTCTCATACTCCCATGAAAACAACATTATCACTAGAACACATCACTTACATACAGTTCCTTTTGTCTTTAATCTTATGGTATCTATTCATTTCCAGAGCTACTTAGGTCAAAACCTAAGATTATTTTCTATACATGTAACAGGTAAAAACATATCCTTTGGATGCAATCTGCTTTCCAGCTTGGAATCTCCTGCTCTGCTAGTTATTTATTTTTTATTTTTTTGCATACATCAAACTTACTGCTCTATAGCTATATAGGTTATGACAAATAGTTAGTCTCAAGGATCCTCAGCTATGGTACCATACAAAATAATTTTGTAGCCCCGAAATATGCGCTGTGCTTCACCTTTTCAATACTCCTCCAAACCCCTATCAACAACCATCTGTTTTCAGCCACTCTAGTTTACCAGCACTTGGTATTACCTGGCTCTTTTTTTGATTTTAGCAATTTCTAATATGTTTATAGTGGTTTTCATTATTTTAATTTGTGTTTCTTAAGTGACATTGTGTTGAGCAATGTTTATTTCCCATCTGTGTATCTTCCTTGGTGTGGTGTCTGTATAGACATTTTGCCCATTTTTATTATGGGTGGGTTTGTTCATTTATGGTTGGGTTTTAATTTCTCTTTTTGATGAGTTTGCTGCTTTTTTTGTGTAGGTCAGTGTTTTAGAATACATGTCCCTCATGCATCAAAAATCCTCTGTGCTGCTTCTTAATTATAGTATCATAGGACCAATTCCAGATATACTGAATTGGGAATCTTTTGGGGCATGGCTCAGAATGCTGTATAGTATATTTAACATGTTCTACAAGTAATTCTTATGCACCCTAATATTTTTGAACTACTGCTATATAATTTGGTGAGCCATTTCAGAGGTGTAATCAGACGTTGGAGAGGCTATTATAAATCAGTGGTGTTCGAATGTAGTCGCACATTTGAATCATCTTGAAATATTTTAAGTCCAAATGCCCAGACCCCTACCCAACCTATTTAATTAGATCCTCTGAAAATAGGATCCATACATCATTCTTGTTTAATTCACATATTAATATTCATATATTAATATTTTCCCAAGTGATTCTATTATGCAGCCAAAATTAAGAACCACATTCCAAATTCATGTAGGTGTTTAGCAGTTTCATTCATTCCTCCATACCTATTTTTACCTAATACATTAAAAATATATTTTCCAATTTATTCACTGAGTTTTAATGATGGGAAATTAAGCAATCATTAATCATTTGCCATATGGCAAGCATGACAGAACTGCAACTCTTGTATCAGGAAGTTATGGAAATATTTAATTTCAATATTATATAGAAATAAGATCTAAGAAGTTGTACTGGAAGCTCAAATACAGGTAAAAAAATCAATAATCAATCTATTTTAAGAAGCCTTTAGAAGATTCAGCAATATATTTCAGTCTACTCTAATATTTAATACTATTATTAGTAATATTCACACTTAAATAATCAAAATTCTCCCTTCTTCTGAATGTATAGCCTCTTACCTCTCTTGCTGTGAATATTTCAATATTTACCCATTACTACAAGGACTCTACAGGTATGTACTATACTATTTAAGTGTTCCTTAAAGGACCTCCATTAGTTATCTATTGCTGCATGTATTAGTCCATTCTCATGCTGCTGTAAAGAAATACTCAGGACTGGGTAATTTATAAACAAAAGATGTTTAATTGACTCACAGTTCTACAGGGTTTGGGAGGCCTCAGGAAATGTACAGTCATGGTAGAAGAGGAAGGAAAGACATCCTGCTTTATGTGATGGCAGTAAGAAGTGTCGAGCAAATGGGAGAAAAGCCCCATGTAAGAGCACTAGACCTTGTGTGAACTCACTCACTATCACAAGAACAGCATGAAGGTAACTACCACCATGATTCAATTACCTCCCACTAAGTCCCTCCCACAACACGTGGAGATTATGAGAACTACAATTCAAGATGACATTTGAGTGGGGACACAGTCAAATCATATCACTCTGCCCCCTGCCCCTCCCAAAACTCATGTCCTCACATTTCAAAACACAATCATGCCTTTCCAACAGTTCCCCAAAGTTTCAATTCATTTCAGCATTAACCCAAAAGTCCAAGTCCAAAGTCTCATCTGAGACAAGGCAAGAACCTTTCACCTATGAGCCTGTAAAATCGAAAGCAAGTGTGCTACTTCCTAGATAAAATAAGAATACAGACATTGGGTAAGTACACCCATTCTAAATGGGAGAAATTGGCCAAAACAAAGGGGCTACAGGCCCCAGGCAAGTCGAAAATCCAATAGGGCAGTCATTAAATTTCAAGCTCCAAAATAATTTCCTTTGACTCTATGTCTCACATCCAGGGCATACTGATGCAAGAGGTGGTAACTCATTGACTTGGGTAGTTCTGCCCCTGTGGCTTTACAAAGTAAAGTCCCCTCCTTGGCTCCTTTCATGGACTGATGTTGAGTGTCTGCAGCTTTTCCAGGTGCTTGGTGCAAGCTGTTAGTGTATCTACCATTCTAGGGTCTAGAGGACCATGATCCTCTTCGCACAACTCCACTATGCAGTGCCCCAGTAGGGATTCTGTGTGGGTGCTCCAACCCCACATTTCCCTTCCACATTGCCCTAGCAGAGGTTCTCTATGAGAGTTCCACCTCTGCAGAAAACTTCTGCCTGGACATCTAGACATTTCCATACATCCTCTGAAATCAAGGCGGAGGTTCCCAAACCTCAGTTCTTGACTTTTGTGAACCCACAGGCACAACACCACATGCAACCTGCCAAGGCTTAGAGCTTGCATCCTCTGAAGCAACAGCCTGAACTGCACATTGGCCCCTTTTAATGATGGCTGGAGCTGAAGTGGCTGAGACACAGGGCACCATGTCCTGAGGCTGCATAGAGCAGGGGGTGGTCTCTGGACCTGGCGCATGAAGCTATTTTTTTCTCCAGGTCTCTGGGCCTGTGGCAGGAGGGGCTGTTTTGAAGGTCTCTGACATGCCCTAGAGACATTTTCCCCATTGTCTTGGTAATTATTATTTGGCTCCTTGTTACTTATGCAAATTTCTGCAGCTGACTTGAATTTCTTCTCAGAAAATAGGTTTTGCTTTTCTACCTCATGATCAGGCTACAAATTTTCTAAACGTTTATGCTCTGCTTCCTCTTGAACACTTTGCCACAGAGAAATTTCTTCTTTCAGATACCCCAAATCATCTCTCTCAAGCTTAAAGTTCCACAGATCTCTAGGGCAGGGGAAAAATGCCACGAATCTTTTAGCTAACGCATAGCCAGAGTGACTTTTGCTCCAGTTCCCAATAGTTTCCTCATCTCTATCAGATTCCGCCTCAGCCTGGATTTTATTGCCCACATCATTATCAACATTTTTGTCAAAAACCATTCAACAAGTGTCTGGGAAGTTCCAAAAATTCCCACCTCTTCTTGTCTTTGGAGCCCTCCAAACTGTCCCAACTGCTTCCTGTTACCCACTTGCAAAGTTTCTTCTACATATTTGGGTGTCTTTATAGTAGGAACCCACTTTCTGTGGTATCAATTTACTATATTAGTTAATTCTTATGCTGCTAGGAAGACATAGTTGAGATTGTGTAATTTCTAAAGAAAGGAGGTTTAATTGATTCACAGTTCCACAGGCCTGGGGAGGCTTCTTATGGCAGAAGGAGAAGCAAACACATTCTTTTTCATGTGGTGGCAGGAGTGAGAAGTCAGTTATCTTCCAATAGGTCCTTCCCATGACACATGGGGATTTGGGAAGTTCAATTCAAGTTGAGATTTGGGTGGGCACATGGCCAAAGCTTATCACTACGTAACAAATTAATCCCCAAATTTAGTGCCCTAAAGCAGCAAACATTTATTACCGCACAGTTTCTGGAGATAAGAAAATCAGAAGTGACTCATCTCTATGGTTGTAGCTTAGGCTATCTCAAGAAGTTGAATTCAGCATGTCAGTGGGACATGTTGTTATCTGTGGGTTTGATTGGGGCTAGAGGATTCACTTCCAAGATGCTCATTCACGTGGCTATTGGCAGACACCCTCATTCCTTGCCACGTGAGTCTCTTTATAGACTGTTGAGTGTCCTCATGGCATGGCACATAGCTGCCCTCAGAGCAAGGGATTTAAGATGAAGAGCCAAGAAAGAGGCTGCAATGCCTGTCTATAGAACCTAGTCTTAGAGGTCACACAATATCATTTTCACCATACATTATTTATCAGAAGCAAGTTGTTAAGTCCAGCTGACACTACGGGAGAGGAATTAAGCTTCACTTCTTGAAAAGAATATTATTGAATAATTTCTAGATATTTTAAAAAACCATCACAGAACCCTTTCAACCTTCATCCAAAATTTTTTTCAATTTGTTACAACTGTTATAACCATGTAAGATTTTATAGAAGTTAAAATCTAGCTGGAGTAAGAGGATGATAGAGGCAAAATCCACAGCTATGCTTCTGTGCCACATACCCTGTGACTGAAAGATGTATATATGGAGTTGTAATTTAAGGACAGAAAGAGGGAGATAATCATGCCACTGGGGCTTGCTGGGGGTTAGTCAGGAAAGGCTTCCAAAGGCATTATGTCTTAAAAGTCATTTTAATAATGACTTCAGGCTGGGCATGGTGGCTCACGCCTATAATCCCAGCAATTGGGGAGGCTAAAGCAGATCTCTTGAAGCCAGGAGTTTGAGACCAGCCTGGTCAACATAGAGAAACCCCTGTCTCTACCAAAAATACAAAAATTAGCTGGGCATGGTGGCATATGCCTATAATTTCAACTACTCAGGAGGCTGAGGCTTGAGAATTACTTGATCCTGGGAGGCAGAGGTTGCAGTGAGCCAAGATCGCACCCCTGCACTCCAGCCTGGTCAACAAGAGTGAGACTCTGTCTCAACAAAAAAAAAAGTTCTTCAGGGTCATGACAATAGAGAAGAAGGGGCTTCTCTTGATGATAAAATGGCAAGTGCAAAGGCACAATGCTTTTGGCAACTCTCAACTATTTTACTTAATTAAAAAAATGAATATAAGGCATGGAAGTGGATGAGTCTAGAAATAAAGGCAAGTGCAGAGCTGTAGATATGTCATAGAAAAGAATGCTACTCTCTTTATTGGAAAAGTAGTTAATAATCAAGCCTTTGCAACATGATTACTACCATAAGCAAAAGCACCAAGAGGGATTTTAAAATTGGTATGACAAACTAATGCTATTCTTATAGTAAGGATTAATTAGAAAAAAATACACTAATCAAATGGTTAATTAAATATATTTTACCTAGAGTATGCTAATACAATTTCTTAGATGATTGATTTTGACTTTCATTTTATTTATCTAGATACAGCCTTTTGTGCTTGCGACCATTTCAAATATATGGAAATCTAAAATATTAAAGCAAATATTATGCCAAGAATTTACTTTGTATGTTTCTCTGTAATTGTCCTCACTGAGTTTCTTTAACTTTCTGGTGTTCCAAATATGGAAGAAATGTTAAAATATTAAATGACATTGTTCACGCATACATGTTTGGCCAGACAGGTTGGAAAGTGTTGGGTGGGATGAGACATGAACCAATCAAGTAGGCTGGCACAGGGGAAATGTCGTGGGTACCAGGGCTTCCACTGAGTGAGCTGCTTCCTGGAGCATTCAGACTAAGGATGAGTCAGAGTATGATTCAAGGAAGAAAAACAGGGAAGCCAGAATCAAGGAAGTTTAAGCCAAGATCAAGAACCAGGTACATACAGGATTGAAGAGAACGTTAAGGAGAAGGATGGAGTTGACTTCAGTGGTACTAAAAATAATTTTATGGCATAGAATTGTGCACTTTAAAATATACCCTTTACACTTATAGAGTATATTAATAAATGGGACTAATAGAGCATTACGTAACCACTATTTCTGTAGTATGTCATTCCAAATCATTACAATGAACTTTTTTGAATTATCTTCCTCAGTTTAATTCTAGAAATCATAATCAAAAATTCCTTAATGCCAATATTCAAAGGGAAATACACCTTTTCGGTGAATTTCATTTCATTTGTTTTCGTCAACTTAAAGAACATCATTAATTTAAACAATAACTTAGGGGGAAAAAACAGAAAGAAAGACTCATTAAAAAGACATGATGAAAATAATCTAAGTGAAGGTCTGGAGAAACACATTATGGAAAATAAATTAGTGACTTTTCCTTTCCACTTATTTTCTTTAAGTGTGTGGGGATTGTTTCACTTTTCTTGCCAGATAATGCTTCTTGTAATAAAAATAGGAAACTGTGTTTCAGCACCATAAGCCGGGGAATGGTCATGATTCATTTCCAATGAGAAAGGAAGTATGTTGCTTTTTCCAAGCCTCCTCAGAAGTTGGTTTAGCATCAGGTGCATCTGTCTGACTCCTCCAATCACAGATGTACCCTCTTAGCTTTGTGAAAGCTTTTTTCTTCCAACATATCCTGAATCTCTGTGTGCATTTCAAAATAGATGTTGTATTTTTTGTCCAGTGTTTAAATTAGGCAAGAGTGTAGAGCAGCTTTTTTTCTTGCAGAGTGAGAGATAAAGAGAGAGAAAATGAGCAAAAGAGATATTTCTCAGTTGGACATAGTGGGAAAAAAAGATTCCAAGCCATTTTTATGAAGATGGCTGTCACTCTCGCAAGCTTCTGGGCACTGATATCTTTGAATCTCACACTGCTGCTCTCAAGGTTATGGTCTTCAGTGTCATCAACACCAAGTGTTTTCCAAAATCAAAGTGGAAGCAGACTCAGTATTCCCACTAAGTATGATTTGGACCAACTCATCTAGATTTGAAATATGTGTCCACTTACCAAAAAGCTATAGATTTCAAGACCCCTGGTGACAGATCTCTAGAGTTAATCTAGCAAGGAGAGAAGGACAACTGCAAAAAGAAAGGAGCAGAACTGGCAGGACTTTCTGGTATCAGATAGCTGTCACTCCTTTCTTTTTTTCTTCTGTAAGAGTTTTCTTAATATACACTTCCCTTTTCTTAAACTGCAACTCTTTAAACTAGTATTATGTGTTATTTCTGCTATATCATACAGGAGATTTTGCATGGCCCATTAAAATATGTTGTTTGTTGCTATAGTTCATTCTATTCTCAGCATTTATATATTAGTAGTGATGTCGTACAGAACTTTCTACTAAAGCATCTCAATTCCCAATGTATTCCATTGCGGAACATGATAATTCACTCATTGACTGTTTTTTTGTTGCTTACCTTTTGTATAAAAAGGTCAACCATCTGTCCAGGTGTTGTGGCTCACACCTGTAATCCCAGCACTTTAAGAAGCCAAGGTCCAAGATCCCTTGAAACCAGAAGCTTGAGATCAGTCCTGGCAACATAATGAGACCCTACAAGAAATTAAATAATAAAAAATAAAAGAATTATTTGGGTATGGTGGCACATGCCCATAGTCCTAGCTACTTGGGAGGCTGAGGGTCATGGGGCTTGGAGGTCAAGGCTCTCCATCTTAGGCAACTGAGATCTGCCTCAAGAAAAAAAAAAGGAAGTCAATTACATGAAAATTACTCAAAAAATATCATTGGATGAATTTAGAATGTTTCCAAAAATTCAATACTTAGAATTATTTATGTATACATGATTTCATGATTTGGGAACCTAAGGTACCAAGGTCTGATGTACTTCAACAATTATAAAACACATTAAACTATCAGAAGAATAAGACTAATATAAATTATTTTTAATGTTTCTTTTTTAAGACAGAAATGTAACTAATTTGTGTTGTTCTTTCCAGAGTTTGTGAATTTTTTTTCAAAGATACTTCACATTTTTACACCTACATCATTATCATTGCTCATGCAGAGGCAAGGAAACAAAAAAATGAGAGATTAGAATAGAAAGTTTTAAGCATGCTTTTAATTATAAAAGACTGTGATAATCCTATTGAGGAATTGTTTATTTTATAAAGTGAACAAGATTCAAAGCTAACTCAATATACTAATGTTAGAGATTATTCACACAGCAATAAGTTCATTTCTGATGTTTTCTATTTTGCTTATTTCAATATGAATTCACTGATGATATCTGCATGTAAGTAAAAATGAATGTATCAGGAGTATTACAGAGTCTCAAACAATTAGTACGAGGCTGGAAGACAAAATATGGAAATTATTGGAAACCAAGAAGAAAGATGCACAGTGATCATTTTGTAACTGAAATAATGTGGTCAGGATGTTGGAAGACGTATGAGTTTGAATGACCTACGTATATTCTTTTCTCTTTGGTTCACCCGAGCTCAGTGATTGATTGTGTTTAAGCTACAAGCTTGCCCCCTAGATCTCTTGGGGCAGGAGAGGAGTAAAGGGTCTCTTGAATTACAACTTCGGCCGTTTTTATCTTCCATTCTGGGAAAATACCAACAGCAATAACCCTCCCACCAAGCCTATATATGGGCATAAGGAGATAATTCCCCAGGAGAAAATAGAGAGGATACAAAGAAAGATTGAAACTGAGTAACTCCAACTAAGAAATCCCCATGATTTCATTATGAAATGGTACAAAGTATATGTGCAATACTTCTGAGCTACAAAGAACAGTTCTATTTTCTCCTTTGCATTGATAACTGAAGTTCATCCTGTTTAAAGAACTAATTAGGTGTCTCAAACTTTTAAGTGAAGAATCTCAGTTTGAGTCACGTTCCATTTCATTCTACCTTAATCTCTAGATATATCCTGATTGTGCATGCAGCACTCTAGTGTCTTCCTGACTAGTGGAAGGAAGGTGAACCTCCGTGTCTCACATTAACTATTGTATAAGCTAAACTCCGGGTAGAACGACTTGTTACAATAATGATTTGAAATAGACTAAGAAACATTCCCTATAATCAACATTCAAAATCCTATTATCATGAGTTCTCCAAGGAGTTTTGTTTGATAAATGCTGTTGAAATAACTATTTTTCATTACTTATAAAGTAGTAAGATTTTTAAGTATGAATAGTGTGCTTTTAAACATGGTTGCACTATTTGAACTTTGGCAAAAATGGTGGCGTCTGAAAGAATATGCTCATTAATCTTTACAAACAAGTTTAAGGTTTGTTTCTTAGTAACATTTGATATAACAAAGAATAAGAAGTTGGCTTTTTAGCATTTTACCACAAATGCCAATAGTTATTTTTCTTTTCTGACTCAGTAATTCATGTCCTGAATCCATAAGAGCTGTTGAAAACACAAACAATTTCGATGTCCTATTTTCCATTTTGATGGTGCTATGTCTGCCTCTGGAAGTTTTCAGAACTCTCTTGATATTACTTTACACGTTAAACAGGTGGAATAAATGTCCAACCTCTTGAATATATGAGCTATGTGTTTTCCATGCATTTTCTTTCTTTATTTGTCCCCATTTTCTCTCTGATATTCTTTTTTTTTTAGAACAGGGTTTCATTTTATCACCCAGCAGGTTTGCCATAGAATAATCATGACTCCCTGTAACCTTGAACTCCTGTGCTCAAGTAATCCTCCTGCCTAAGCCTCCCAAATAGTTGGGATTACAGGTGCCCACCACCTTGCCCAGCTAATTATTTTTTTTAAGAGATAGACTCTCACTTTGGTGCCCAGGCTGGTCTCAAATTCCTGGCCTCAAGAGATCCTAACATCTCAGCCTCCCAAAGCATTGAGATTATAGGCGCGAGTCACCACACCAAGTCTCATATATTTTTTTCAGTAGTTCATTTATTTTCTTCCTTTCTGATTTCATCCATGTCCAATATAGTCACCCAGTTTTATTTTATGTCTTATCAATTCACAGCATTCATGTTCATTTTAAAAACCTCAATAAAACCATTTGCACTAAATAAACTTTTCAAGGATATGATGCATCTTGGTGAATGAGAAAACATAATAGTAGAAACTCTTAAAAAGGTACCTCCAATTCTGAGTAACTGACACATTAAATCATCATCCAACTATACCATTGTGCTCTAAAAATTTCTCAACTCTCAGAAGTAACATAATTAATAGTTGAGAGAAATAAAGACTATAATATTTAGTTTGGTTGCAGCAGAAAAGCACATTTGGAAAACATTTACTAGACTTCAAAAAAGATGGATACAAATCAATTTTGCCTGTTGTCTACATTGCTGTTTCATTCTCCAATTGCCAACACACCATAAATTTGTACTAGAATTAGAATTTTGACATATCATTAATCAGAGAAATAAATATGAAACAGCTTGATGAACCCTAGTATAAGAAACAAAATTTCAAATAAAAAAATTATCCCATATGTGTCATTTCTTGCAGAAGCTTAATATAATTTAGGAAGTCATATAATAAATTTCTACAAAGGACACAAGCTCACTCATCATTGTTTTTTATGGAAATTTTTTAAGAGAAAATATTAGCTTAATATCATAAAAATGTGTTTTCACATATTGTTAGTACCATTTCTCATGATGCTCACATCTAAGTTCTACTGAATTTCACTTTTTTTTTTAATGTGAGATGGAGGCTTGCCCTGTCTCCCAGTTGCCCAGGCTGGAGTGCAATGGCATGATCTCGGCTCACTGCAACCTCCTCTTCCCAGGTTGAAGCAATTCTCCTGCCTCAGCCTCCTGAGTAGCTGGAACTACATGTGCCACCATGCCTTCTAATTTTTTGTATCTTTAGTAGAGAAGGGGTTTCACCATATTGGCTAGGCTGGTGAATTTTGCTTTTAAGATGGTAGTTTATATCTAGCTTGGAAATTTTTCTATGCATAAGGCATGACTAGAGACTTCTTATTAAACTGCTTAGAAAAACTGACCACTCAGCCAGGCACAGTGGTTCAGGCCTGTAATCCCAGCCCTTTGCTAGGCTGAGGTGGGCGGATCAGGAGGTCAGGAGATCAAGACCATCCTGGTCAACATGGTGAAACCCTGTCTCTACTAAAATATGAAAAAAATTAGCCTGGCGTGGTGGTGCGCACCTGTAGTCCCAGCTACTCAGGATGCTGAGGCAGGGGAATCGCTTGAACCTGGGCGGCAGAGGGTACTGTGAGCCGAGATCATGTCACTGCACTACAGCCTGTGTGACAGAGCAAGACTCTGTCTCAAAAAAAAAAGAAAGAAAATATGACCACTCAAGTTTATTAAGCTGCAATACATACATTCAACTTTTAATGTATCAATAAAAGATACACCGGGCTGGGCATGGTGGCTCACGCCTGTAATCCCAGCACTTTGGGAGGCTGAGGCGGGTATATCACGAGGTCCAGGATCGAGACCATCCTGGTCAACATGGTGAAACCCCGTCTCTGCTAAAAATACAAAAAATTAGCTGGGCACGGTGGCGCATGCCTGTAATCCCAGCACTCCAACCTGGGTAACAAGAGCGAAACTCCGTCTCATGCCTCAATTTGAATGTCTATAAGTAATCTATTAAAGTAGTCCTGGCAAAAGATACTCATAGCATAAAAAAAGATAGTGTAACTGATAGATGCATATGAAAGCTGTTTAAGAGCTAAAGCCAACAGTCCTGGGGAAATAGATTATGGAGAGTGAGAGGGTAAAATGTCAAGTGTGACGCCTAGGTTTCTGTTTCAAACAATTGGGAATAGGTTGGTACCCTCAACAAAGTTACCATGAATTGAGTTTCTAGACGAGTTTTTTCCACTTTTGTTCTACTTCTTTCAACATTTGTTATCCTGCCCTAAACTGTCCCTTTATACTAAAAAAGGCCCCAGAAGCCACTATCCAGTGTCTTAAAGATGTATATATATGTATATATATATATATATATAGCCTTTCAAAGCTATTGCATTTTCCAAAATTAAGTAGAATTTGCATCTCTTCTTATTTTGTGACCTTAGTTTCTAATTTGGGAGTAATTAGAAACTAATATGGTACATATACATTGCCTGGCAAGATATTTGAAGTAATCTCAGATAGGATGCTGCTTTTACATATGCCCAAAGACCATGCTTTGTAGGCTTACTTACTTGGGTATGAAGCACTAGGCTTAACTTGCAAGGATGAAATTTTAGGCCCATGTATTGTATTTTTGGGGATAATTCATTGAAATTTCCTTTATTAAATCTGTCACTCAATGTATGCTGTCTACCAAGCACGGAATAAGGAGAACATTACCAATCTCTATGCTTACTTTCTTTCTAATAAGAAATATGATGGCCATTTATAAAAATGAAGTCTAAAGCTGAATACACTGAACATGTGTAAAAGGGAAGGTTTTGTGTGGTAGGCCATATAATGCCCCCCACAATTGTATAAGGTCTTAATGTCTAGAATCTGTGAATATTATGTAGATTATCCTAGATTATCTAGGGAGTCCTAAATGTAATCACAAGTGTCCTTACAGAGGGAGGGAGAGGGGGGCGGTTCACAGACAGAAGTTAATGTGATCATGCAGGCAGAAATAGGAGTAACGTGGCCACAGGCCAAGGAATACCAGAAGCCACAAGTCAAGGAATGCCAATAACTGTCAAGAGACAGCAAGGTCAAAACCACAATGAGATACCATCTCACAACAGTTAGAATGGGGATTATTAAAAAATCAGGAAACAACAGATGCTGGAGAGGATGTGGAGAAACAGGAACACTTTTACACTGTTGGTGGGAGTGTAAATTAGTTCAACCATTGTAGAAGACAATGTGGCAATTCCTCCAGGATCTAGAGCTAGAAATCCCATTTAACCCAGCAATCCTATTACTGGATATATACCCAGAAGATTATAAATCATTCTATTATAAAGATACATGCATATGTATGTTTATTACAACACTGCTCACTCTAGCAAAGACTTGGAACCAACCCAAATATCCATCAATGGTAGACTCGATAAAGAAAATATGGTGCATATACACCATAGAATACTATGCAGCCATGAAAAGGATGAGTTCATGTCCTTTGCAGGGACATGGATAAAGCTGGGATCAATCATTCTCAGCAAACTAACACAGGAACAGAAAAGCAAACACCACGTTCTCACTCATAAATGGGAGTTGAACAATAAGAACACATGGACACAGGGAGGGGAACATCACACACCAGGGCCTGTTGGGGAGTGTGGGTGGCTAGGGAAGAGATAGAATTAAAAGAAATACCTAATGTATATGACTGGTTGATGAGTGCAGCAAACCACTACGGCACATATATACTCATGTAACAAATTTGCACATTATGCACATGTATCCCAGAACTTAAAAGTATAATAAAAAAATTAAGAAGAAAGAAAATTAGTATATAATATATATTTAATAAATATTTTTTCATTGTAAAAATAAAAAAGACAGCAAAGAACACACTCTTCTCAAGAGCCTCCAGAGAAAGTGTAACCCTACTGATGCCTTGATTTCAGCCCAATGAAACTTACTGTGAATTTCAGGTCTCCAGAAGTGTGAAAGCATAAGCATCTCTTGTTTTAAACCGCCAAGTTTTGGCAATCTGTTATAGCAGTTACAGAAAGCTACTGCATATAGAATCATGTTTATGAGGGTAGGCTCTAGAGCAAAACTGTTTTAAGTTTGAAAACTAACTATTCTTTGTTACTGTTAAAATTGGGCAAATTATAATTTGTTTTGTACTTCAGTGTTTTTTAAAAATATGAGTAATATAATATGATATAATAGTAAGAATCCATTTCATAGAATTGTGTGAGCATTAAAGAGAAGGATTCTTGTAATGTGGCTAGAAAAGTCACACACAGATGTTAACTATTATTACTTATTTAACATCATAATATTCTGCAATAACAAGGATAGTTAGGGAATTTCCATTTTTGAAGTCCTGTAGATATTCATTTTCTTGTGCCTAGGAAACAATGGATTTTCATTCTGAGTTCTATCACTCTCAAAGATTTTGTAATTGTACAACCTAAATGGAGTTATTAATAGTAGTAGATCGACAAAATGATTCTGAAAGTTGATTCTAGCTTATTTGATAAGGAACAAACTTCTTTGGTAATAGCACTGACTAGAGAAAATAATTAAGAAAGGAACTGCTGTAATTTCTGGTAACTTAAGCCAATTTGCAAAAGTCACAGCAGTGGTCAGTCCTGGGACTTCCTCTAGACAGGAGGTGAAACAACATGGAATTATTAAAATATTTACTTATTTACACTGATGACAGCCACATTAGCAGACACAAGTCTGCAATACTCAGGAGGTTGGCAAGTTCACAGACTCTTGACGATTAATTCCGGTTATAAACCAAAACATCTCCTTTCTGTTATGTGAACCAATTTCAAACTTTATCTCACAGCTTCTTTTAAACTTGAACCTGTCCACTTAGGTACATTTTCAATTTACTTCTTCATTTTTTTTTGATGTAGGATTTTAACTTATTCTATTACTAACATGAATAGTATGAGCCTGCTAATTGAGGTAACTAGAAGTATCATATTGCAATTTTTCATTTAATTTTCCTGCTCTATTTAGTCCATTTGGAACTCTATACTGGCTTCATTCATTCTTATGTTTAAAAGGATGTGGGCACATGCTAGTCTTCTTCCATATTCTTATCTGTCATGTTGTCCCAGAATTCAATAACTTAATACATTTCACTTCTTCCAAATAAATCCAGTGCCTTCACTGATACGGTTTGGCTCCGTGTCCCCACCCAAATCTCATCTCGAATTGTACTCCCATAGTTCCCACATATTGTGTAAGGGACCCAGTGGGAGATAATTTGAATCATGGGGGAAGCTTACTCCTTAGGGTTCTCATGGTAGTGAATAAATCTCACAAGATCTGATGGTTTTATCAGGGGTTTCTGCTTTGCATCTTCCTCATTTTATCTTGCCACTGCCATGTAAGAAGTGCCTTTTGCTTCCTGCCATGATTCTGATGCCTCCCCAGCCATGTAGAACTGTTAGTCCAATAAAACCTCTTTTTCTTCCCAATCTCAGATATGTCTTTATCAGCAGTGTGAAATGGACTTCTCAAATATGATAGATATAATTTATCTCTAATATAGGTTGTTTTAATATGCAACTGCTTAACACTGAAAAATAATAAAGATATTAGTAAAAAGAGAACTTTGGAGCGAGGGCATGTGGTGAGATTAGTATTTAATAATAATAATATTTTATCTAAATAATGGGACATTGAAGTTTTAACTTACATTATTTTGCCATATTATTATTTTGCCACATGTAACTTACAATTATTTGCCATTACTTGTTTATATACTCCTGTAGTTGTGAAAAGGAGACTACGCTGGGCATAAACTTCCTCATCTGTTAATCTGGTTAGGATTCTAATTCAGTGTTTACACAACTGTGAACCCAAGAATTAGTCCCACAAGATATTTTTTGATGTTCTATTGGCAAATACTTGATAAAGTTAAATGTTTGTTGTTTATTTGCTTTGGAATTCCTCAGAATAGTTTCATACAGCAAAGTATCGTATAATCTGATGCACCTAAAGTGGGCAGAATTCCCTGATTCTCAAATCTATTTAACAAGACAAACTTCAGGTTTTTTTTTCTCATTTGTTGTTAATAACCTTGTGCCATATTACAGAAGTAGTTTTTCATAGAAAGTGGTTTGGAACATTAGCGGGGCATGGTGGCGCGTGCCTGTAATCCCAGCTACTCAGGAGGCTGAGGCAGGAGAATTGACTGAACCCGGGAGGCGGAGGTTGCGGTGAGCCGAAATCGCGCCATTGCACTCCAGCCTGAGTAACAAGAGCGAAACTCCATCTCAAAAAAAAAAGAATGGTTTGGAACACAAAGGAACACAGGATATCTCAGCTCCACTCTAGTGGTAACATCCTTATTTTTCTTTCTTAATTGTGGAATTAATACATGAACTCATTGAATAAAGCAAAACACTACTGATGAATATTTTATTAATGTATCCCTTTTCTGAGTTCTTCTTGTCAAATCATGATGTAAAAGATAACATATATAATATCTAATTTATATCCAATTTCTTATTTTTCCCTGTATTTTTTTCTCCTTTGTATTGCTATTTCACCTGAATTCATGTGTTTAGTAAATCATCTGCAGTCCTCCTTTTAAAACTTTTACCCTATGACAGGTATGCTCAGGGATGCCTGAAGATAGGGGAAAGAGACTTAAGAAAAATCTGGCTCATACCTCTAAAATTTTGAAAAATGGACATGGATAATTTTTGCTTCTGAGGCTCCAAGAACCCCCTGGGGCATGCTCTGTGTGAGGCAGTTGAAAATGTCATTTTTAAGGCTGTAGAAATGATAGCTTTTCTTCCATAATTGATCAAACTCAAGGTAGCAATTTTATATATGTAAGTATTTTCTTAGTAGTAATTTTAGGACTATTTGGGCAGGTGGAAATCACCATGTAAAAGCAATTTCTGGTTTTAGGGAAAGTAAAAAGGAAAAAAAATGTATAAATCCTAACCTAGTAAAAAGGAAAAAAAAATGTATAACACCCTAACCTACTCCACATACAGTTTATTCCAGTTAAGAAGGGAGATCATTCTGTTCCCAAGGACTCTAAGTTATTGCATAAAGAGAGAGAGAAAAGATTGAAGCAATTTCTTGGTTCCAATTAGCGTTTTCTCTGATTTTTTTTTATTTTACAAAGGAGATCTTTTGCTAACACTGGAGTTTATTGGTTTATAAGGGTTTTTATCCACAAAATAGCTAAGATTAGCCACAATATAAAATATTTATTGAAGGAGTTTCATCTGTTCAGTGATGCTGATATTAATCTGTGATTATATATTTATAGACAGGAGTCAGTCCATAGACTCACCACTCTGCTAAGGTGCACCAGGTGCAAGAGAAATATAAGGGACAGCTCTTCAAAGATGAAAGGCATATTGTCAGCCACTGTAAGCTGCAGGCTGTCATGATCTTCTTGCATCTTCAAAGATCCCGAGGGCTGCTATGTAAGAACTGTCGTGGCTCCTTCTTACTCACTCCCAGTCTCCAGCTTCCACTAGCCATGCGGGATCTTCTTTGCATGAGACCTCCCTAGTTGTTTTCTGATCTTCTTTAAAGTCAAAAAAAGAAGGTAAGAAGTTAGAGGAAAATCAGCTACTTTTTTCTCTTTTTTATCTGTGCTAACCTTGAGGCTAGTTATGAAATACAAACTTATTTTTTCTCTTCTAGTTTCATCTTTCAAATAAAGCTTAGATGATAGAGAAGGTGGCAGATGGAAATCAGGCCTTGTCTACTATTTGCATAAAAATGTAATTATTAAATTATCCGTTTATTTTGTAAAGATGGGAAAATGGAGGAATATCTCATTTTTCCCCCTCCAAATTCATGCTAATGTTCAGCATCAAAGCAACAAATTTGTACTTGACAGCAGACTTCTTTTATGTAGGATGGTTCACTTTTTGTTACATGACTACATATCCCCAAATTTAATTTTATGACTGTTTGGGGTTCATCTCCCAATAGAACATAATAAAATTTAGAATTAAATTTCTCATATATTTTTCATATGAAATATTAATTTTTATCTCAGGTATTGCATTAAAATACCTTAGGAACAGTGCTTGTCAAATAGTGAGCACTCAAAATTAGTAGGCATTTTGTCTTCTTCTTATTATTACTATTTTAGAGTGGAAATATTCACAATACCCAGCCATAGAAGATGGACTAATGACATACATGACATACATTTGGAGGTTGAAAACAGTCATTATTAAAGACTTCCATAAAAACTATGCAGTCAAATAAGGAAAATAGAGAAATATATTTAAAATATTAAACTGTAAAGTAGCTTCTATGTGCTATGCTAGAAAATATCTTACCCATACTAAAAATAATCCTGAGAAAATATAACAAGCAATGAGCATATATATATGATATATATATAATGATGAAATATATTTTATCATATATAAATGATGAAACCATGAGTAATTTTCTTTTCATTCTACTTTTTTGTTATCTAAATTAAAAATATATAAACATAGATAGATGTTACTTTAACATAGAAAATATAAATCTCAGCACTTTAAGATAAATTGCTAATCCTAGTCTTCAGAAAAAGATCCAAGCACAATTTGCCATCATATTTTTATCAAAAACTGTTTTGCAAAAGTATGGCTGACCACTTTCCTGGAGTTTAAAATGTATCTTAAGGTTAGTGTTCCCAATTTCTACCTTAGGAGTAGTAAACTTTGTAATTCCTACAACCTTTGTGCTAGGCATACACATCATTTCACATTTATTTTGGTTCCTCTCTCTAATTAAGTGACAGAACTCGCAATCCCCATTTTCTCCCATAAATTAAGTCAGTTAAACAAGTAAACAAAGACCAAGCACAGTGAGACATAATGCCACGTCTCTCTGCTTGAGGGAAAGGGGACTTGCTTCTTACAAAGCTCTCCTGTAACAGCCAACAGTGCTGGTTCAGGTTTGCCACAAAAAAGAAGAATGTGCTCCCTTGCTCTTTCTCTTTATTGGCATATTCTGTTTCTGGATGATTGATTATTTCCTAGAGTCTTCAGGAAGCCTGGGGAAGCAAACTCAGCTCTCCCTGGAATGTTTTTGTTCAGCCAAGCCCTAGGCAAGGAGGCATCTGTTGAGGGACTCTGTTAGAATCCTTCAGATGTAATGAAAGAAGTTAACATCTACATTACTCTAAAACAGTGGTCCCTGGAACACCTGCAGCAGAATCATCTGGGGAAGCTGCTACAAATTCAGATGCCTTGGGTCCACCCAAAAACAATTAAATAAAGATATTTGGGGGTGAAGATCAAGTAGAGTCATTTGAAAAAATTCCTTAATAACCACATTTACACATTAAGATTTTAGAACCAGCAATGTAAATTTTCACTGTGTCTAAGCAAGAACTATTAAGTCCTTTGGTAGATTAATTTAAGACTAACAACTGGGATATTCTTGACTCTTGTGTACTCCTTTTCTCCAATAATTATCTGCTTTAAACCTGAAATTTGCTTCTCTGGTGGAAGCTTTAACCAGACTGACACTTTTCTTTATTTTCTTCTGGGGAAATAGATAAGAGTATGCTATGATTCTAATCATTTTCCCCCAGCCAAATAAACGAACAATAGACATTTTAATTTACCAATATTTCTTCCTTTTGCCTGCCCTTTCTCCTAAATCAAGAATAAGAAAACAAATATGGCTAGGCATGGTGGCTCATGCCTGTAATCCCAGCACTTTGGGATACTGAGGTGGGCAGATCACAAGGTCAGGAGTTGGAGATCAGCCTGGCCAACATAGTGAAACCCCATCTCTACTGAAAATGCAAAAAATTAGTTGAGTGTGGTGGTGGGCGCCTGTAATCCTAGTGACTCAGGAGGCTGAGGTTGCAGGGAGCAGAGATTGTGCAACTGCACACCAGACGTGACCACAGTGCAAGACTTTATCTCAAAAAAAAAGAGAGAAAACAAATGCTTATTGAGTACCTTCTCAATATTGTGCAATTTGATACCATCTCCAAACAACTACAATTTATATGGAATCTAACACAAAACTTTTCATTACAAGTGACAGAAAATCTAGTGGCTTAAACACTCAAGGGAATTAACTGAAAAGTCCGAAGGTAATTGCCTTAGGTTAATTGGCCCCTCTCCTGGAGTTGGAGACATAGATGCCTCTTCCTAGAGCATATGGAGAAAAGTGAATAACAAAATGAAATTCAAAATGAAAATCAGCTTACTACATATAAGAGTAAAATGTAGGGCTCAGCTGACAGTTATTCCGTACAGTGAGGGAGACACAAAGTATCTCCTGTTTAGCTGCCTTATTATATCAGTACTTAAGACCTGTATCACTGGGTACATGAACTAAAGATTGTGTGCACCAACAAATAAAACAAATTTGGAAAAATACGTGATAAATGCATAAGCCCATCTACTTTCGAAAATATTTATATGAGCTTATAAATACATTTTTATTGTTTTCTTAGGGTTACATAAAATTTCTGAAAATCCATGTAAAGTTAATATATAAGAAATGCCATTGAAAGAATAATTGGTTCCCTGCAACATGCATGATAAAAAAAAGAAAGAATAATTGATACTGATTTTCAGATGTTATTTTCATTGGATTATCATATTTGTACAATGTGATTGTCTCTGACTTTTCTGCTATTTGGGGTAGGACTGGAGACATTATTACATAATTTTAGCTTTCTGAGAAGAAAAAAGTAAATATACATACATAAAACATGTTTCCTGATGATGAACTCAAATAAGAATTTGTCTTAGTTTTATTAAGTCGCTTTAAAATGATTTGAGAAGGAGTGGAGGAAAAAAACTGCAACGATGATTTCAAAGGAGATGACACTGGTTTAGCAACACAGAGGGATTATACACGAGAATTAACTCATAAGATGTACTAGAATATTTTATTCCCAATAGTCTACATGTAGCTTTTATAATTTACATAATCATATATGATATGTAAATCAGAATATGCAAATGTCCAAGTAACAGTGTCAACTGATTTTCTCTAACGCTACCACTATTTCTTAGTGAAGACTGTAAACTCCTTCCCTGACTCAGTGTTAACTCAGAGTGGATTTATGTCTGGATTTACTTTTCTCTTCCACCTTCAGAAAACAGGACATTAGGAAGACTAATCTGAATCTGGCAAACTAGAAAAATGTATGAAACTTTTCGACAGGGGAAAAGCGTAGGGCAGTGTTTCTACAGTTACTCCTTGGTATCTGCAGCCTTCAGGGGATTGGTTCCAGAGGCCCTGTGGATACCAAAATCTATGTTTGCTGAAGTCCCTGAAATAAAATAGCATAGTATTCGTGTAAACCTACATATGCCCTCTCGTATATTTTAAATAATCTCTAGGTTACTTATAATGCCTAATGCAATATAAATAGTTGTACGTTTTATTTTTCTCTTTTTTTGTGGTTGCATTTAAAAACATTTTCCCAAATATGTGTCATTCACCATTGCTTGAATCCCTGACAGAGAACCTACAGATATGAAGGGCTGACTGTATGTGTATTAGAGACAGAAACAGAAAGGGATAGGCTAGAAATCACCTGGGTAAGGAATATAACTGAGGGGCTATTTATAAAGAGAGTTAAGGATCCTTATGATTTAAAGGCAAAAGATTACTGACTGAAAGTCCACCATATTCCCATCTCTTGCTTAGTAGCAAGAAATAAAAGAAACATTTAAAAGGAGAGATACTATTTGTTCTGTGTCTACTCTGTGACAGGGTATTATAAAAACAAATTAGCTGTGTTCGAGAGTTATGTTACCCATAACTTACAAATTAATTTGTCTTCTGTTCAAGGGACCAGTCATATTCTAAATAGAATCACTTAATTTCAACTGCAGATTCTGAGGTGAGATTCTGATTGGCCTCCCTAGGGTTACCTGCAGAGCCTTTGACAAATCAGCCAGTGGCATCTGCGGACGTGATTTTGATTGACAGATTAGGTCACATGCTCATTTATAGACATAAATCATGCCAAGTTTGTCAGTTTCCCAGTGCAAAAGTGTGGCTGCCTCATATGTAACTAAAGAGATACAAGTAGGAAAAGAAGATTTCTGAGACACTGTAGAAGAGGGTGGAGCTGGGCAGATAAAACTTGGTGTCTGCAGGAGCCATTTTGAAAGTACTCTTTCTGTGACCGTATCTTGGACAATTTGAATATCAAAATAAACAATGATAATGATTAATTATGATCAATTGAATAAAAGAAGTATATGTGAAATCATACTAATATAAATAAATAAATAGAAAGTTTTTTACTTAAATAGAATGCCAAATAACAGATCTAGAAAGCATGATGGAGCAAAAACATTTTCAATGTTTGCTAAAATAGTGTGAAGAGCAGAAATTTTGTAAAATCTCAAAGAATGTCCCCACAAATTTCTCATTTATAATTATAAAGGGAAATAAAATTCTACAAAGCGGGAATCTGTGGATCCTGTCTTCACCAGAGGATCAAAGTTAACATCACTCATACTGGGACAGACATCATGTGCCTCCTAATATGGGACACTTAAAGGGGCATGATATCACTTCTGTAATACTCCATTCACATGCACAACCTGAATCTAACCATGAAATACAACAGACAGACTCAAACCGAGAAACACTGCATAAAATAACTGGCCTGTGTTCTGCAGAAATATCAAGATCAAAGAACACAAAGAAAGGTTGGGGTACTTTTATAAATTAAAAGAAACTAGGCCGGGCGTGGTGGCTCAAGCTTGTAATCCCAGCACTTTGGGAGGCCAAGGTGGGTGGATCGTGAGGTCAAGAGATTGAGACCATCCTGGTCAACATGGTGAAACCCCGTCCCTACTAAAAATACAAAAATTATGTGCTATTGATGTGCTAATATTATGTGCTATTGATGCTTTTTATTTAGTTTTTGACTCTAAGAAATAACCATACTTGAAGAATGGATCACAGACATTTTGTAAGCATAATTTCATTAATGACTCATGTGCTAATTCCACATTATATGGACAAACTTTAAATATATTACATAGACATCCAATCTTATGGGACTCTGTGTAGACATCACAGGATTAGAAAACAATTTTTGAAAAAAATCTAAGCTTCTTGTTTGTCATTTGAAAACTTGATACATAATAAATTCACACTCCAAAACACATTTTTTTCAAAACAATATAAAAAGGGTAAGCTTTGTTTAAAGAAATTCTGTTAATGTGGAAAATTTTAATTGTCATTTCAAGTAATATGTTTTACTGTTTTTTCAAGTTTTTAAATATTTCGTGGTTGGCTGAAGTTTTCCTTGATAAACTGAAACTTGTAGGATAATAATGGGGGTGGATAACCAGACTTACACCTGGGCAAATTTCATTATTAAAAGCTATATATTATTTTAACATATTCCAAATAACATGTTTTATAATTAAATGGTTTTATATTTTTTATTCAACTACAGAGCATTGTAATTAATAAAAATTCAAAGACTCATAATGTATTTTAACATGAATTAGAAGCAGATAATATCTCAGACGAAGAATGGCAGAAATTACCTGGTTAAAATAAAAACTGATGCCCAGAGAAGATAAGTAACTTGACCTAGTAAGAACATATGTCCTGTGTTTCTCTTAATGTATTCTTTCTTATTCCACTTTTACTATATTATTCCTTATGTATCTCCTTAAAAATGATAGAAAGAGGAAATACTAATATTTAAAGCAAAGAAAATTTGATAAAATATTTAGCAGAAAAAAGTATATAGATTTTTTGCTAACATTATAGTATTATTCTGTAACATTTTTTTTTCTCCATGCTATGTCTAAACTTCCTTTGCATCACTTAGCAGCTGGCTGACCAATGCAGGCATTTGCTAAATAGTACCATTGGGGCATGAATGAGATTTTAGTGGATTTCAAAAGTAAATAACATAGTATAAAATCGCATATTCTGAAACACAATTCTTAAAAAACTGATTTACTTGCATACAACATTTTAAGAAAGCTCTACTAAACATTTTGTTGCAGAGTAGATTAAAGAAGAAAAACGATTCCTTTTTTCTTTATTCCTCGTGTTTCTCTTTCTCTAGCTAGTTAAATGGCTGTGGATTTGCATTTTGTTAATAACAAAACTATAGCTATTAATCTGCATTTAATCTAAATTTGAGGAGAGAGTAGAACACATAAGGAAGGAATGTTGTCACTGTTGGGCCATCTGCAAAAGGAAGGAAGGAAAAAAACAAAGAAAGAATATCGTCATATTTTGCAATAGGGCCATCTGCAAAAGGAGGAAAGGAAGGCAGGAAAAAAAATAATGTTGTAATTCTAGGACCATCTGCAAAAGAAAGAAAAGAGGGAAAGGAGGGAAGGAAGGAAAAAGGAAGGAAGGAAGGAAGGAGGAGGGGAGGGAGGAAAGGAGGGAAAGAAGGGAGGGAAAGAGGAAGGGAGGGAAAAACATTTTTTTTAACTTGAAATTTGTAAATGGTAAGAATTTCTTTCTAAAATATGTTCTGTTGGGACCCAGAATTCTGATTGCTACTTATTCTTTGCTTGTTGTACCCAGATTTCTTCCATGTAGGATTAGCTGAAGACTAAAAAATACACAAATTGAAATAGAAGTGTATGTGTATTTGTGTGTCTATACTTTTATGTGTATTATCATGAATATAATTTTAGAAAGCAACCAAGTGTACTAAATTAGAACAAGAACTCAAGACCTTAGAATAAATCAAAAGGCAAAGACTCCTAAACATTATTAAAAATTGAAACAAACATGTCACTCTGCTCCTTGGCTGTAAATCAAAAGGTAAATCTAATCACTTATTTTCATTTCTTATTGGCTGAACAAAGTGGTGGGTCTGGTTTTTTGGTTTGTTTGGGATTTTGTTTGTTTGTTTGTTTTGACTTTAAAGTAAATTTTTCTACTAGGCTTTGTAGCTAGCACACTACAGTAGAGGGTGGGAGAGGACAGTATTATCATTAACAGTGTTTATACAACATATTAAATAGCACTTCCATGGTGCTTCACCATATTTCTATGTTAGAATCTTTCAATGTAAGTAGAGTTTATAATGTAAACTAGTAGAGCAAACACACACAAAATCTGAAGGAAGCCAGAAAGGAGTATTCTTTTCTACTGTTTTCTTGTTGTTAAACACAAAATGACCCCAAATTAAAAGATAATACCCTGGGCTGTGCGCGGTGGCTCAAGCCTGTAATCCCAGCACTTTGGGAGGCTGAGGCGGGTGGATCACTAGGTCAAGAGATCGAGACCATCCTGATCAACATGGTGAAACCCTGTCTCTACTAAAAATACAAAAAATTAACTGGGCGTGGTGGGGCGTGCCTGTAATCCCAGCTACTCGGGAGGCTGAGGCAGGAGAATTGCCTGAACCCAGGTGGTGGAGGTTGCAGTGAGCTGAGATAGCGCCATTGCACACCAGCCTGGGTAACAAGAGCGAAACTCCGTCTCAAAAAAAAAAAAAAAAGATAATACCCTTACTAATAAAAGTGTTATATTATCTTTCACAGGGTATTATTTGGCCTTGTGCTGTTGCAAAGATACCAAACAAAAGTCACATATGTCATGGAAGACAGAGAGAAAGAAAAAGATAGAGATGGAGAGAGAATAGATGCACATTTGAAAATCTTTGAAATTGTGATTTTTCTGTCAGTCTGTGTTATATTAGATTTGATGAAATGTGGGACTTCTCGTTTTTTGTTTTTGTAACAAATGACCTTTTACCCTTGGATTCTACGTAGTTTAAACAGCCCTGGTGGAAACGTTATGTTGATATGTTGATTTGCAGTTTTCATACAAAAGATAATTAATTGCTCCTTGGAGGTTTGGGTTTAAGAAGAATTTCTGTGAATAAATTAATCTCCTGAACCTTTTACTTCTGCAGAGGAAAGAATCCCTGAGGTCAGGACAAACTCTAGCATTAAAAACAAAATGTACTTTTCTTCTATATGATTGCTTTCTCCAAGAAAATGATTAGAAAGATTGAAATGCAAATAACTGACTAAACCTCTTATGGGGGAAAAATTAGTTAGCAATACATTCTGAAAATCAGCGAGACCAGGATCTATTTCTATGAATGTCACTTAGTTTTATGATAATTAGAATACATTGTTTGGAGAAAAATATTAATTTAGGTAGGTCTGAAGAGTTGTCACCCAGTTAATTAATCCCATCTGCTATTTTTACTGTCGGAGCTGGAGCAATCTGTTTGCCAGGAATTCAAAACCAGAAAAAAGGCCCCATGAGCCCCACTAACAATTTTTGTCTACAATGTCTTTTTCCTAATATACATGAACTCGAATTTGAAAAGGTGACGAAGAAGAAAAAATTATCAGGATAATCTGCTTTATTTCATTTGTGCTCATGGAAAATTAGAAAATTAGCTTTGAGTATCATGACATTCAAAAAAACAAAACTGTGAATTTGCAGAGAAAATAAAAGGAGGTGAAGGAATATGATTACAAATTTTACCTTTCTTCCTGAAATAACATGAGTGCTTTCACTTGCAATTAAAATGTGTACTTTATCCCTTCTAATCTCCTCCTTCATTTCTTATGTCAAAAAACGTTCTTCTCTTATGTTAACTTTGGAGTCAACTTGAAAGTTGATTTTTTCATATTATCATTCTACCTAGTTTTTGAATACTACTGTATTTTGAGAGGCCTAATATTAGACTTGTTGAAAAATCACTCACATGTGACAATGTAATGTTGGTAATTACCTGCATTATAAATTTCTGAAATAGACATATGGTATTATTCCCCAGTGAGTTTCTCACTCAGGTACTTAAATATATTAACTCTTCAAGATACCCATTTTCCTAAGCCTTTAGATGATGCTAGCGAGTCAAATATAAATAAACAGGTATTTATCAATGAAGAAAACTAAGAACATCCATTATATGAAGCTATAAAAATCACTGATCGCCAGGCGCGGTGGCTCAAGCCTGTAATCCCAGCACTTTGGGAGGCCGAGGTGGGTGGATCATGAGGTCAAGAAATCGAGACCATCCTGGTCAACATGGTGAAACCCCGTCTCTACTAAAAATACAAAAAATTAGCTGGGCATGGTGGCACGTGCCTGTAATCCCAGCTACTCGGGAGGCTGAGGCAGGAGAATTGCCTGAACCCAGGAGGCGGAGATTGCAGTGAGCCGAGATCATGCCATTGCACTACAGCTTGGGCAACAAGAGCGAACTCCGTCTCAAAAAAAAAAAAAATCACTGATCTCAAAAATCAGATTTATCATTAAAAATGTCAATTTTCCTTTTAGAGGAAAACTACTTCATCTGATAGGTTTATTTGATGAAAAGGCTGCCATAAAAGTCACCAGCAAGTGATTAAAACATGCTATTTTTAGTCATTATTTTATTTGATCTCATAGTCTGACACTAATTTCTTCCGATTAAACCTGATTATAGTACTGCCTTTATGATTAGCTCTTGTCTTTCGTAAACACTTCTCATAAACCTTGTGTTTATCATTTTGCTCTATGATTTTTCCTAGAGCAATCCTTATTCACATCCATGAGCTGAAGCGTCACCTCTTCTAGTGTATCTAGATTTTCTATTGTATTTCCACCTGCTAGATTCCTTTGCCTAGATATATATTAAACTTATCCCACCTAAATCTGGTTCCATTTTATTTTCCCTTAAACTTGTCTTCACAACTCTATTACTATAATGAAACTGTTAGTGTCCCAACTTACTGTACCCAGTTAATTGAAACCCTCAGTCATGCCACTTTTTCTTCTTTACTCAATATCCATTATTTACTAAGTAATGATGCCTGTGCTGAATTGTAAGTTCTTGAGGATAAAAACCAATAATGCCCGCATCGTAGGCCCAGTGTTACTTCATTTGTGGCTTTCTATTAGGTACACAGTAAATAGCAACTGACAAGCATGCAGTTCCAAAGACTTATTATTCATCATCCATATGGCTTGATTGCACCAGAATTTTGTTGTTAGAATATTGCTTGGCATTGGTGAGTTGTAGCAGGATTTAATTTTTTATAAACACTATTTTCATGATCCTGTCTGTCGTGATAGAATTTTTATTTATTTATTTATTTAATATTATTATTATTACTATTTTGAGATGGAGTCTCCTCTGTGGCCAGGTTGTAGTGCAGTGGCGTGATCTAGGCTCACTGCAACCTCCGCCTCCTGGGTTCAAGTGATTCTCCTGCCTCAGCTTCCCAAGTAGCTAGGACTACAGGCATGTGCCACCAAACCCAGCTAATTTTTGTACTTTTAGTAAAGATGGGGTTTCACCATGTTGGCCAGAATGGTCTTAATGTCTTGACCTTGTAATCGGCCTGCTTCTGCCTCCCAAAGTGCTGGGATTACAGGCATGCATCACTGCATCCAGCCCAGTATAGGATTTTAGCTCCTTGCATTTCCCTGCTTCACATGGAGAGAAAACCTGCAATCCCAGGGAACATTGGGGGGATTTATATATCCATTTAAGAAAAAGATATATTATAAAACATTTTAACTGATTCTAGGCCTTTCTTGTAACAGTCAATGATTTATCAATTTGTTGACAATGTAAGATATGAATCTCTTTATATTTGGATCATAGGTGCAATTACGTAATTTTAAGATTTACTCTTTCAGTGTATAACTACTGAGTGCCTTTTGTATGCAAGGAACTTTTCTAGGCCCTTGAATACGTCAATAGACAGAATAGACACTGATTTTTACACTTGAAAACTTAACCTTTTTCTAGTGAGGAAAAAAAGATAATAAGCAATATTCTTAATAAATACATATATATCTAGTGCTACATTACAAATAAAAAAGAAAAAATTAAAAAGGTAAACAGTGAGTATGTGAGAGGAATGCTGCAGTTTTAAAGACAGAGAAAGAAAACAAATGAATTTTTTTTTACTTCCTTGCAGAAATTGTGACTGAGGATGATAGATTACAATCCTTTTCTCCTTTTCTCCTTTCACAATTGGGGGTTGTATTTTTTTCTTTTCTTCTCAGTCAACTCCCTGCCTAAGTAGTGTGATGGAAAATCTAATGTGCTGAAGAAATAAGCTCTGAAATAGCCAATGAAAGAAGTCATTCCTAAAGAGTGAAGAGTTAATGAAGAATTTTTAACAGCCTATCCACTCAACTTCACTCTGTTACCATTTAAATGGCCTCAAATGGGATGTGAAGCTTAACATATCACGGAACAGCATGTAGTTTCTGGTGGCTGCAAATATTTTCTCATTAATCTTGGTTGCTCAGCACATCAGCAATAAGAAGAAGTTTGGAGACAGTCTATGGCCTAGCCTTGAATTTGTTTCTTTCTTTTGTTTTAAAGATGGAAATAAGATAATTTAACAAATAGTAAAACATATAAACATTTTCTACATTATTTTTACTAAAAGAATTTGTTGTTTAGACATAAGAATTAATATCTTGTTAGTATTGATGATCCGACTACAGTATTCTGTTTCCAACACACAAACTTAAACTCTCATGTAATTCACGTGCCTGTATCCTGTTTTATTTCCTGTTCATGCTGTTATATGTGTTCACATATCTTAGGTTTCCTGTTTTTATCTTATTCAGTTTGTCTAAAGTTCTCAACATGCTATTTTACTCCCAGTATAATGGCAGTTGTAATTTTTAAATGAATTATTATTATGTACATGTGAATGTCTTACTCTCTAAGGCAATGCCTTAGAGAGTTATTATTTTTTGCAAGATGCCAACTAGAACAAAGTGTTTTTCTTTCTCTATTGATACAGATATTGACAAAATACTGTTTATGCAAGTGATAAAATTTACATGTATTCTATCTGTTAATTTAAAAGTGTTCATATGTAACAAATCTCCAATTTCTCAACAGCCTGACTGACTGGGTGCTCTCTGTACTCTGTGTTTAGGGTGAACAAACTTTCCGATTTGCCCAAAATTTCAGTCAATGCTAGTATCTCTGCACACCATCAATAATTCCCCTTCACTCTAGAAAGCATTCCTAGTCATATGATAAATTAAATGGTCACCGTATCCATGATTGATATGAAACCTGGCTATCATTGAAGACACTGTTTAAAGTGACTTCTAAGACACTATTCATCTAATCTTCCACCCTTCTGGAACATTCCGAGCTCTTCTGAGAATTATTGCCATCATGTTTTCTCTCTTCAACAATGTCATGGTCATTTATCCTCATTAGTTGAAGTGCTTTTGCAGCTGATGGTACACCCTATTCCAAACCCTCTTCTCTATCTTTTTGTACTTCACGCTGTTAAACAACCAAATACTATCATGCCTCAGTTCATTCCTGTGTTCATCTCTAATAATATTCACCTCCATTCAATTTTACGTCTATAACTATTCCTTAGGTTTTGCCTGCTTTATCCTAAAAATGTGATACTCAGATATTCCTGTTTCTTTTCAAACCTCCTATTTTCATATCTGCGTAGCTTTGTTTTTAGTTACTTGCCCTAAATCTTTCCTTTATCTCATCAATATCTCAAAGATTTGACCCCTTAACTGCCTTCCTTACAGTGTTTTTTGTTAATCTCTGTGAGCCTCAGGGTTTTTTTTTTAGCTTTGGAAATATTTTTTCCTTTTATATGTGCTTGATTTTCCTTTTGTCCTATTCCCCCCAAGTAACATAAATTCTGGAAGAACGGCCGGGCACGGTGGCTCATGCCTATAATCCCAGCACTTTGGGAGGCCGAGGTGGGTGGATCACGTGGTCAAGAGATGGAGACCATCCTGGTCAACAAGGTGAAACCCCGTCTCTACTAAAAATACAAAAATTAGCTGGGCATGGTGGTGCGTGCTTGTAGTCCCAGCTACTCAGGAGGCTCAGGCAGGAGAACTACCTGAACCCAGGAGGCAGAGGTTGCAGTGAGCCGAGGTCGTGCCATTGCACTCCAGTCTGGGTAACAACAGCGAAACTCCGTCTCAAAAGAAAAAAAAATTCTGGAAGAACAGAGATTTTCATGTTTAGTTCACTGCTGTCTCTCAAGAATCTTCAAGAGTTCCTGGTTCATGGTAGGCCCTCAAAAGATATTTGTTGAATGTATGTTTGAATCAGAAGGATTGCTAATCAAGTATCAACTCAGAGGTACTGATAATCCAAATTCAAAAAAACTTCAATCTCTACTCTCATTCTTACTTGAGAAGTCCCTCTATTTTATTTGTTCTTAGCAGGAAGCAGCTCCAGAAATGTTCTTGCATACTTATTTATATTTTTTGTTTTTACCCTAAAGGCAAGAACTCACTCTATCTTACTCACTCCTCTATCTCTTGCAATTTAGAGTAATGCACTCATATATCATAGGCCTTCAGTAAATTATTTGTTCATTTAATATCTCTTCTATAAAATGTGGGTAGTAATATCACCTAGTTCACTATGCTGCTATAAAGATCAAGTGATAAAATATGTAAGGAGCTTGGTGCACTGCCTAGCAAAAGTCACCATGCAACATTTAGATGTTTTCATTATGCCACACAAAACAGTAGCAAGAGTAGCTAAAAAGCAAAATGCATCATACTGTCTACTTACCATTCTTAAATGGCCAAACACTGTGTTTATAAGATGATGGTTAAACTTCTTAACATGGCAGAGAAAGACATTTGTTATTTGGCCTTTTCCAATCTCTCTTGTCTCATCTTATGCCCTGTTTAAACCACCTCCAGTGCCATGTCCCCACCATACTGAGATACACATTTCCCCATGATTTGCTTGCCTTTCAGTCCTGTGCCAAGGCTATGTTGCCACCATGTTTTAACTTGGCTTATGACTCCATGGGCTCAGGATCTCAACTGCGATCATTCTTACTTGGGCGAGCATTCTCTGATTCATAAAACTATCTTTTATCCTTAGCAAGTATGAAATGGCCTTTTTTCTCATCGGTCTCCCCTAGACTACAAAGTCTTAAAGGACAGGGATTATTTCATGTTCATCTTTACATCTTTGGCATCTAATGAAGTGGCTGACGTATGGTTGGAACAAGACTCTTACCAGTTTCCATCAACACATCTACTCACACATCAACTCCTACCTGTCTTCCTTTTGTCATCAATGAAACTATGTATTCATACTTAATCTCTATCCCCACTTCCATAATAGATGCTATCTTTTCATGACCATTCAAGCAAGGACATCACTCCACTAGCTTTCTTTTGCTTTCTTACATCACACATTTTTAATGCTAAAAATCATTCTCATCTGCTTATATCATATATGCATGTATATGAAATATATATATATATTCATCTGCTGCTTTTATTTTCATTTCTGAGGAAAACTTCTCTTAATATCTTCCTTCCTTCTGCCCATCTGAGATCTTTTCACTGCTCTATTTTACAGCACAACTTTCTCTTTTTTTTTCTATTGAGATGGAGTCTCACACTGTTGCCCAGGCTAGAGTGCAGTGGCACAATCTTGGCTCACTGCAACCTCCGCCTCCTGGGTTGAAGTGATTCTTCTGCCTCAGCCTCCCGAGTAGCTGGGATTACATACGCCCACCGCCATGCCCAGCTAATTTTTATTTTTATTTATTTATTTATTTTTTTGAGATGGAATCTCACTCTGTCGCCAGGTCAGAGTGCAGTGGCATGATCTCGGCTCACTGCAACCTCCGCCTCCCAGGTTCAAGCAATTCTCCTGCCTCTGCCTCCCGAGTAGCTGGGACTATAGGTGAACACCACCATGCCCAGCTAATTTTTGTATTTTTAGTAGAGGTGGGGTTTTATCATTTTGACCAGACTGGTCTTGAACTCCTGACCTCGTGATTTGCCTGCTTTGGCCTCCCAAAGTACTGGGATTACAGGCATGAGCCACTGCGCCTGGTCACATTCACTTATTAGTTTCCATCTCATTTGCATGCTCTCTCTCTCTAACATAGACACACACACAGACACACACACACACACATTCATATTTTTTTCTCTGAAACTTTAGAGGTGGAGTTATATTTATGTCATAGATGGACATTTAATTCTAAACACTTCAGTGCATATTTTCTCAAAATATAAATCTCTTACATTACCACAGCAGAGTTATAATCTTTATAAATTTACATAGACGTCATAATGGACGTTGTATCTAACCTGCCATTTATATTCTATTTTTTTCCTTTGATCTAACAATATCTTTTATGTCTTTCTTTCACCCTCAGGTATAAACTCTAGTCTATGGTCAGTTACTTCACGTAGTTGTCACATCTCTTTAGCCTATTCTTTCTGAAACATTTCTGCATACTCTCTTTGCCTTTTATGACATGGATATTTCTGGAACATAACGTGTACCCAACACACTATTTTTATTAATACAGCATTCTTCCTTCTTGGCTGAAATAGGCAATATTGCAGCTATGTCATGGAATCGCATATGGAGGCACATAATGTCTTTCCGTGCCCCACTGGTATTAATATTGATCACACATTCAAGGTGTCTCTTGACATCTCCACTTTATAAATACTGTTTTTTCTCCTTTACAATTAATAAATGGTCTGTAAATTAATTTAAAAATTAATGTAAATAAACACCCTCTCCCCATGTGAAATTTCTTCCCTAGATTTAGCATCCACATAGTTCTGCCTGATCCAAACTTCATGATTGTTGCAAAATGATGATTTTTTCCAACCCTCATCTTTCTTCCACATTTACCAGTTGGCCTTCAGCATTTTACTCTAAGACCCCTCCCGACTATCTCATTTACTTATTTATCTGTTTGTTGTCATATAGACGCAGGGTTTCATATTTTTTCATTGGTTCATAATTCATTACTATATTTCACCATTTTGGTACTAACGTTGTGTAGATTTAATCAATCTGGCTCCTGTGTTCTTGTGAAAGGCCCTCATCATTTTGTGAGCACTGCCTTACTTTCTGACCTAACAAGATGTTATAGGCTCATTTTGTACCTATTCTGCCCTGCCTTGGCAATCAACCATTTCTCCTAGGAACTCTGGGTCTTTCAGGAAGGTAATGGAGACAAAGATTTGGGTGCAAGATATGCTTTGAGTATCTTTCCTCTATTGCCCTTTCAGGAATTATGTCTAGGAAATACATATATGCATATACATGCATATATCCATACACACATACAAATGTGAATGATTACATGTACTTACATACATGCATGCACACATATGAAATCACAAATTCACAACAATACCTTCCATTCCCACAGTTTTCCTCCCTTTTCCCATTCCATACTTCTTTTCGCATTCTTTCACAGTGAGAATCCCACCCCCAACCGTCTCCACATATTTACTCATTTACTCAATTTTATATTACATCTAAAACAGTAGATGTACTTTGGAATTCTAAAATAGTTTTAGAATATTTATGGCCATACCACTGCAATAAACAAACTACTAAAAAAACCTTAATATTTGTTTGCAATTAAATCACTGCTTCCACCTGGCCTGCCCAACACGGATGATATGTAGACCAAAACTGTGTTGATAAGTTATTTTGGTTTTGTCAGCCTCCCTCGCCCCTCCCTTCCCTGCTCCCTTCCTCTCTTTCATCCCATCTATGTGATTATAATATTCATTGCAATAAATTATGTTCATTTATTTTATTTATCTTTGCTTGAGATTATTCCCCCTTCTCATTCTTAAAGGAAATTAAAGAATTACATTTTATATATTTTTAATTTCTTATTTTTGTTTATAACTTTGATAAATAATTTCATTGAATAATACTGTGCCTTCAAAAGAAAAAGAAACTATGCCAAAAACTTTATTCATAGAAGTATTTTTCCTGCCCTATCCCTTTGAATTCATCCCCCTTTGTAGATAACCAATTTTATTATTTTGTCCTTGTGTTTTTTTGTTTGTCTGTTCATCCTGTGCTGTGTTAATAATTACAAGCAGATATATGTATGCCTTCTTCTTTCTTCCACAAAATGTAACATAATATTTGCTTTTTGTACTTTTAATCCCCGCTTAGATTACCTGGAAATCACTTCTTGTCATAAAGCTCTTTTTCATTCAGTTTTACAGCTGCATAGTTTACTTACCCAATCTTGTATGCACAAAAAAATTCAATACAACAGGTTCTTGAATAACATTATTTTGTTCAATGTTCATTTCTTAAAACGTTAAAGAGGAAAAAATTATCTTCGTGTCTGGGGTCACGGGCTTGTGGAGTTTGCATGTTCTCCCTTTGTCTGCATGCGGTTCTCGGGGTTCTCTCAATTCCTCTCACATCCCAAAGGGGCACACATAAGATGAATTTGGGCATGTCTACATGGTCCTGGGGAGAGTGAATGTGAGTGTATGTGTGAGTGTGTCCTGCGATAGAATGGTGTCCTGGACAACATGGGTTCCCACCTGGAGCCCTGAGCCACTGAGACAGGATGTGGCTACCCAGGCCCCGGAACTGGAATACGTGGGTTGGAAAACGAGTGAATGAATGAATGAATGAATACAGCTGATCATAAAATGAAAATTTACCAAGTACACAATAATAGTACAAGTGCACAATAGTAAACAATGTGACAGAATAGTGTTCAGCAAGCCTGCTGTATTGGAGATTGCTTGTTTTTTGAACTGCGTGGTGGGAGGAGCTGCTCCTGACAATATTCCCTTTGCAAACAATTTTTTCTTGATTGGACCTGTCACCACTACGACCGCCCTTGCTCACTGAATTGCCCAAAATTGAGTATCATTCTTTCACTTGTTTTTATTAATCTTTCTTATATATATAGTTCACATTTATTTTAATGTTTAGCATTAGAAGTGCTTTGGGTCGTTATTTAGAAATGTAGTGATGTTTTGTGACGGGAAATATGCCGCAGAAACTAAACTCTTGCTTCTAACAGTCTATGGTAACATAGACTAAGTGTTTTGTTATACATATAACTGGTTTTGTTACACATTGTTTCACTTAAAATTACGGTTTCAAAGAACATATCATTTATGTTAAGCGAGGATTTACTGCACTTAGCAATGACAAATAATAGTGCAATGAATAACCTTTGTGTGTACATATTCATATTTTTGGATGTGTATCTTCAGGATAAATTCCTAGAACTGGTACTGATGAATTAAAAAGTAAATTCAGCCCAGCACTTTGGGAGGCCGAGGTGGGTGGATCACGAGGTCAAGAGATTGAGACCATCCTGGTCGAAATGGTGAAACCCCGTCTCTACTAAAGATACAAAAAATTAGCTGGGCGTGGTGGTGCATGCCTGTAATCCCAGCTACTCGGGAGGCTGAGGCAGGAGAATTGCCTGAAACCAGGAGGCGGAGGTGGCGGTGAGTGGAGATCTCGCCATTGCACTCCAGGCTGGGTAGCAAGAGCGAATCTCGATCTCAAAAGAAAAAAAAAAAGTAAATTCAGTGTGATATTTTGCTACGTATCGCTCAATTCTTATGTGTATCAGTTGTGATGTTTACATTCCTATCATCAATGTATGGAGAGTGCTTTTTTCCCCCGTTCATCTTGCCAAAGGATGTTATTGTCAGTTTTGAGTATTTGCCAATCTTACGGTAGAAAAATGGAGCTTCAATATCATTTTAATGTACATTTATCTATTATGAGTATTATTGAATATATTTTCATGTGTTCAGTGGTCATTTTCATATCTCTTTTTGTGAATAATTATCTTCATAAAATTTGCCACAATAGGATTCGTAATCCTATTAGTCTCAATTTTTACAGGTTCTTTAGAAATTAGGGATATTAGTCCTTTATCTGTGATATACATCATAACTATTTTCTAGTTTTTTTATTTGTCTTTTGACAGTAGTTATGCAGTAATATGTACTGGTATGTTCTTTAATCGCATATGGATTTTTAGTCAAGTTAGAAAGTCTTACAATAGAAGAATTTACCCATATGTTTTCAAGTATTTATGTAGATTTAGTTTTACATTTAGAATCTCTCATATATTTAGAATTTACACTGGTAAGGATGCGATGATGGTTCTATTTATATCTTTTACTAAATGGCTATCTAATTGTTTCAACACCATTTACAAAAAACGATACACTGTTGTTTTTTTTTTTTTGCGTTGTCAAAAATATGGTGCCAATTTAATTCTCAAAAAGAAGTGATTGTGAATCACTGAGGATTTTTCTTTATGGTTAAAATTTGATACTGTGACTAGGATATGTTTAGAATTGATTCTTCCGTGGTGAGTTTGCTTTGTAGCCAGTGGACTCTTTCAATCCATAGATTAAAATCTTCTTTAATTTCTGGAAACTTTTTGAGATATAGTTTTAAATGTTAGTTTTCTTATATTTATATTTTCTTTTTTAGGGACATCGCTAGTATGAATGTTTAACCTCCTTTATATGTTTTCCATTTAAATCATTTTCGCTCTCACCCTTTTAATGTCTTTCCTGATCTCATTTTCATTCATGGGTTGTTTTCCTAATTTTCTTCAGTGCCTTAAGTTTTCATTTAGTTCTAGTCTCCCTTGTGTACCTTTCAGTTGTCTTCATTTTTTAATGAGTTTTTGTCTGTTTACAACATTATTTCATTAGTTCAATCAGCACTTATTTTAATTCTTCCTATTTTGCCTTTCCTTTTTCAGTTTTTATATTTCTGAATCGAAGTGTTTTTTCCTATTCACAAAATCCTCACTCAGGTATATGTAATTCAGTCTTGGGGGTGGGGCTGTATTTCAGTTTTAGTCAGCTGATTTTTTTGTGTGATTGTTTGGGTTTCATTTTGTTTTTTGGAAAAAGTTTTTTTTTTTTTCTTTGCAGGTCTTTAATTTGCATTTTCTAGCATTTTACAGTAGTTTTGTGTCTAGGTAGCCTACTTTCTTTTGTTCTAATATATTTCATGGTTAAGTTTCCAAGTTCAACAGTATCCTACTTTATTTTATTATTATTATATTTTTGTGGAGATGGTGTCTCCCCATCTTGCGCAGGCTGGTCTCGAACTCTTAGATAAGAATATCGTCTTGTGTCAGTTCTACCCTCTCCTGTGTAGTTTCTCCTATAAATGTGCTGTTGCTGTTGGAAGTTGGGATAAGGTTTGATATATCATAACTTTTTTCCGTCTCTTCAAGGTCTCAAATTTCCTCTTCTCATGTCCTTTCCTCTCCCTGCCTTGTCTTAGAGTGGATAACCCTTTTTCTGTATAGTTAATTCTTCCCCAGAAGCGATGCTTCTCAAAGACTGCTACCTCCATTTCTGCTCATATGGAAGGGCCCTTCCCCATGGAGTGATGTTGTTCAGTATTTTTGTGTATTTTTCCTATTTCTGACAGTGATTTTAACTGCACGTCCTAAGGCTTCCAGTGCCTTCTGCTATTTTTCCTGGAGTCTCCAGTTTTCTTCCTTTTGCTCACCGTTCCCAGTGGTTTGTGATAGTGGCCACAGGTGGGGGTTGTGGAAATTTTTCTTTTTTCTTCTACTTACAGGTAATTTGAAAATTGGCTCTCTCTGTCTCCTAGGAATACTAAAGATATTTGTCTTGTGTGGTTTTATGTTTACTGTGTCTATTTTTTATTTTTTAAGAGTTAAGGGAAGATTTGGAATCATGCTGCTATTGTTTCACAAAACTCCATTGGTCCAGTGTCAGCCCTCATTTTGCTTAATTTCTCGATAGTACTAGACAATAATGATAACTTCCTCCTTCTGAATATATTTCCTTCATTTTGCTTTTAGGACATTACATTCTTGTTTCTCTGTATACTTTTCTCATTGCTCCTTTAGCTTCCTTTGCTGGTTCTTCTCTTCTGCCAAATTTCCAGCTTTGTATCTACTGCCTAGATTTATCTCTGAAATTCCAGACTAACATATACAGTTTTTACTCAACATCTTATCTTGGATTTCTAAAAGACACCTCAAACTCAATTGTTAAAAAGTAAACTCCTAATTTTCCTCCTCCCAAGTTAGCCATCTCTATTCCACTGATGGAAAAGACATTATTTTATTATTAAGGCCCCCCCAGCCATCCATCTTTCTTGACTCTTCTTTTTCTCTTCAACTTCACACTTTAATTTGTATATTTCCTACCACCTCTACTATTACCCCAGTAGTAAGAGGTGCTAACACTTTGTATATACGCTACTAACAACCTCTTAACTGTTCTTCCTACTTTCTCCATTCAATACCTGCAGAGGCCACAATCATTCTTTTCAAACTTAAAAGTATATATTACCTTTTTAATTTAAAAAAACATTTATTTTAGGTTTGGGAGTACATGTGAAGGTTTTCTGCAGAGGTGAATTCATGTCATGGAAGTTTGTGATGCAGATCAAGATCATTTCATCACCCAAGGATTAATCCCAATACCCAAGAGCTATCTTTTCTGCTCCTCTCCCTCCTCCAACCTTTTTCCTTCAAGTAGACCTCACACTTCGTTGTTTCCTTTTCTCTGTTCAAGATTTATTCAGCTTCCACATATAAGTGAGAATATGTGGCATTTGGTTTTCTGTTCCTGTATTTGTTTGCTAAAAAATATAGCCTCCAGTGGCTGGGCACGGTGGTTCATGTCTGTAGTCCCAGCATTTTGGGAGACCAAAGTGGGTGGATCACCTGAAGTAAGGAGTTTGAGGCCGGCCTGGCCAACATGGTGAAACCTCATCTCTACTAAAAGTACAAAACTTAGCTGGGTGTGGTGGTGGCCATCTGTAGTTCCAGCTACTTGGGATGCTGAGGCACAAGAATCAGTTGAACCCAGGAGTCAGAGGTGGCAGTGAGCTGAGATGGTGCCACTGCACTCTAGCCTGGGCAACAGTGTAAGACTCTGTCTCAAAAAAAAATAAAGAAAGAAAGAAAAAGAAAATAGCCTCCAGCTCCATCCATGTTCCCACAAAAGACATGATCTCATTCTTTCATATGGCTGCATAATATTCCATGGTGTATATGTACCATATTTTCTTTATCCAGTCTGTCACTGATGGCCATTTAGGTTGATTCTATGCCTTTGCTATTGTGAGTAGTGCTGAAATGAACATTTTGTCCATGTGTCTTTATAGTAAAATGATTTATATTCCTCTGAGTATATACCCAGTAATGGAATTGCTCGGTTGAATGGTAGTTATGCTTTTAGCTTTTAGAGGAATCACCATACTGCTTTCACGGTGGTTGAACTAATACACACATCTACCAACAGTGTATAAATGTCCCCTTTTCTCCACAACCCCTCCGGCATCTGTTATTTTTTTGACTATTAAGCTCTTGATAATATTAATTATTTTATTCTTATTTATTTCACGGTCAAGTTTCCATGCAGATGGGAGATTAATAAATAGAGCCATCATCACATCCTTAACAGTATGAATTCTAAATATATCAGAGATACAAATGTAAAAATGAATCTTCTTAAATCATATTAATTAATAGTCCTTAATATTATTTATATCCCTTAATATTATTATTAAGGGCTATTAATGATAGCCCTTCTGACTGGTGTGAGATGATATTTCATTGTGGTTTTGATTTGCATTTCTCTAATGATAGAGCATATATTAACTTTCCTCTGCTCTTAGCCCTCCAATGTCTATTTCACTCTGAGTAAAAGCTAAATTCATTATAATGGCCTATGAACCCTTACAGTCTGCCACTCATTACCTCTCTGACATCACCTACAAGTCTATGGTTTGATTATTCCATTTCAGTTGTACTGGTTCCTTTGCTCTTCTCCAAACAAGTTAGATACTCCCCCAGGTTGGAATTTTGCACTAGCAGTTCTTTTTGCTTAGATCACTTTTCACATAGATATTTAAATGGCCTAACTCTCTCACTCCTTTAAAGTATAAGCTCAAATATTATCTTTTCAATGAGACGTAATCTGACCTTCCTGTTAATGTAACTTACCCTATCCACACTTTGGCACTCTGATCTCACCTGTGCTGATTTACGTTTTTATTTTTGTAACATTTCTCATTAGCCAGCATAAAACCTTGGCTTCACAGAGGCTGAAGTTTTTATTGCTTGAGTGTTGCACATGCCTAGAAGTATCCTGATGTATAGCAGGTGCTCAATAAAAGTCTGATAATAAATACAGACTGAATTAGTCCTGTAAATTCCTGGCTCTACATTTAGATAGATGCCTCATATATATCTGAATTCATTGTCAATTGATGGTAAATTTCCATAGGCATATGCCAGATTTAGAGTCTATGATTTCCAATATTTTCTTCGCAAAACTTTATATGTTAGTAAACTGAATTAATGACTGAAGAAAATAGACTATTAAAGGCACATCCAGTCATGATCCCTTGAAAGTATATTCCAAGTTTAATAAAATCTAATATCATAACAAAAGTTAAATTTTGCCTTTCAAGTTTTGGGAGGTGCAATTGGAAGCCTTCTTATTTTAACATATATCTCACACATCCCTCATAATTTGAAACCATTAAGAAATCTAAAATCCCTTGAAATTGAAACTAGTCTTTTAATTTTTTTCTCATTTTCACCGCATAGTATTATTGCTCTGCCAGTCTTTTCTCCTCTTTAAATCTATTAAAGAAAGCATGCAAGAACCACAATGTTAACATATTTCATTCACTATTTGGTGTTGTTAATTAAAATAAATTCAAACTTATATTCTCATAAAATAGAAAAGGACATTGAGATTATGGTAGTCCCAGCCTCTCAATTAACCGAGGGAGAAAAAAAAAATCATGTCATTTACCAATGCTCATAATGAGGACAAAAATGCAGGTACTTCAACGGATCTGAAGGTGATGTGGCTGCACTATCTGCCACCTCTTGGATCACCAGAGGTGGCGCTGCTATCTGGCTGCCTAGGCAGGTGTTTCCTTACTCCCTCATTGCACACCTCCAGAACCTGAGCACTCAGTCAAGAGGACCATGGTCCCCTATAGAAGATAACCAGTCTTCTGAAAAGGATATATAAGATTAGCTGCACTTACCTGCTAGAAATTTAAAACAAGTTCTCAAGATCCTTTTATTTTTATTTATTTATTTACTGAAACAAGGTCTCACTCTCTCACCCAGACTGGAGTGCAATGGCCCGATCTCAGCTTACTGCAACCTCCACCTCCCAGGCTCAAGCAATTCTCCTGCCTCAGCCTCCTCAGTAGCTGGGATTAAAGGCACGTGACACTACCACACAGCTAATTTTTGTATATAGTAGAGACAGAGTTTCACCATGTTGGCCAGGCTGGTCTTGAACTGCTGACCTCAGATGATCCACCCTCAGCCTCCCAAAATGATGGGATTACAGGTGTGAGCCACATGCCCAGCCTCAAGATCCAATTCTAAGAGAACATAGAGTAGTCAAGCTTCCAAGACTCCAGACACATCCAAATGAGGTGCTGCATGTGGCAGTCTGCCATTTGTAAAGAAAGAAAGAAAGAAAAGAACAGATTTTAGGTTCCTCAATTTTCAGATCAAAATTCTTTCTACTACCCCATATTGTATTATCATTTGAAAAAAATCACCTATGTTTTTCATAAAATATAAATGCATGAATAATATGTCATTATATATCTATATGCATGCCTACCTGTGTACCTATATATAAAATACATATAAGTGCATTTTTTATTAGTTTTCCTCATCCATGTCTTATAATAGATTTATAGATATGTGGACCCAAACAAAAATGTTAAAATGTCAGAATTATAGTTTCTTTATGCCAGATCTAGAAAACTACTGATGATAAGTTAATATAAAAGTATTTGTTCATATCATTTGAAGCATTTTATTCTCCAACTAATATTTGAAAACTAACAAAAACTTGTTAACTCATAGGGCCTTTCTATCTCACATACCAAAAAGTTTAGTCAGAAAGTTTACAGAATTGGTTAATCGAATAGTTCAAAAATTTTATCAAATTTTCTTCCACATTTCCATCCTGTCGTCTTCAGCATGTAGACTTGTGCTCTTATTCTGTCACTATGCATAATCCAATGATGGCTGACACTTTCCAAGGCATCACATGTACATGTCAGATTCTACATGAAGTAGAACTGTTCCTGTCTTGTGCTCCATTTTTAAAAAGGAGAAAAAAAAATCATTGTCTTAAGTCTTCCAGCTGATGTCCTCTCATGTATCTTTGGCAAGTCTTGTGCCATACCTATGCATAAATTAACCACTTGACAAGGGCATGAGGCTTACATAAATAAAATAAATTGGGTCTAATATCCTTGAAAAGCATGGGTTTTCTTTAGTAAAAGCAAAGGTAAATGAGCAAATTAAATAGGCAAACAGTGCCATCCACTCTACCCTCCTATAAAACAAAACAAAAAATAAATAAATATTACCTTGTTTGCATCTATAAATTGGTGGGATTTACACATTATTTGCTAACTTAGGTGTTAGTAAAATCAGCCAAACTTTCATCATAATTGAAATACTTCTATCATTGGGTCTTCATACTTTTTATCTGATTGCTATGAAGATGTGTTTCTGCTGTTACACAAATCCTTGGTTTCAATACAGTCCTAAAAGTCAATAGCCTATCACATAATCTCAGAATAAATTCTTTCCTCTTACATTACTTGGAAAAGATTTTACAGTATTGGTACTATTTATTCTTAAATGTTTGGCTGAATTCCCCCTTGAGCCATCTAAGCCTGGGAAATTCTTTTCAGAAGGTTTTTAACTATAGATTCAATTTATTGACTAGTTGGACTATTCTTATTTTCTATTTCATCTTGAGTGAGTGTTGGTAGTTTCTGGTTTGCCTTCTCAATTTTGTTGGTTTTGTCATAAGTTTATTATTAACAATTTTATTAATCTTTTTATATAAGAAGTTTTTGTTCCACTAACTTTCTCTACTGCTTTTTCTTTCAATTTCCTTCATTTATGTTCTTAAATTTCTTATTTCTGACTTTTGTTTGTTTTCAGTTTATTTTTCTCCTACAAGATTTAAAGGTAGAATATTATATTGTTAATTTGAGAATTTTTATCTTTTCTAATATAAATACTTCATATGCTAAGTTTCTCTCCTAGCCCTGCTTTAGTTGGATCTCACAGATTTTGATTTGTCAAATTTATGCTTTCATTCAGTTCAAAATACGTTTTAATCTCTCTTGTGTCTTTCTCTTTGACCCATGGATTATTTAAAGTGTGTTAATTTCCAAATATTTGGGGTTTTCTGCTTTGTTTTAATTATTAGTAGTTAAATTCCATAATGATCAGAGAACATATTTTGTATAATTATATTTTGTATAATTTCAGAGGTTTTAAAGGTTTTTTTTTATACCTAAGATACAGTCTGTCTTGGTGAATGTTCCATGAATGCTTCAAAAGAATGCGCACTTTATTCTTAAAGCACTTTAGTGAAATGTTCTACAGATGTTGATTAGCTCCTACCAGCTTATAGTTTTTCTCAGTTCTATACGTTGTTGAATTTCTGCCTACCCATTGTATTTTTTAATGAGGATACGATGAAGTTTACAACTATAACTTGAGTTTATGTCTTTCTTCTTGCATTTTTTATTTTTAGTTTTTGCATCATGTATTTTAACACTCTCTGTAAGTGTATATACATATAAGAATGTTATGACTTCCTGGTGTTTTGACCATTTTAGCATTATGTAAGGTCCACATTCGTTTCTGATAATTTTTGCTCTGAAGTCAACTTTGTCTGATATTAATATAGCCACTCCTGCTTTTCAAAAGTAGTATATTAGTATATGGTATATCTTTTATCATTGTTTACTTTATCTTACTTATAGCACTACACGTGGACTGAGTTTTTTGACAGAGCATGTGGATGGTCTATATAATTTTTAATCCATGCTGACAATATCTGTCTTTTAATTGGTATGGTTGGGGCAGTTGCGTTTTTGATTACTTTTTTCTTCAGCTTTTATTTTAAGTTCTGGGTTACATGTGCAGGATGTGTAGGTTTGTTACACGGGTAAACGTGTGCTATGGTGGTTTGCCGCACAGATCACCCCGCTAAGTTCTTAAGTCCAGCATCCATTAGTAATTTTTCCTGATGCTTTTTCTTCTCCCAACTCCAGCTCCATCTATGTCCTACAAGGGACATGATCTCGTTTTCTTTATAGCTGCATAGTATTCCATGGTGTATATGTACCACATTTTCTTTATTCACTCTATCATTGATGGGCATGTAGGTTGATTTTATATCTTTGCTATTGTGAATAGTGCTGCAATGAACAGACACATGCATGTATCTTTATAGTAGAATGATATATATTCCTTTGGGCGTATACTCAGTAATGGGATGACTGGGTCAAAGTGTATTTTTGCTTCTAGGTCTTTGAGGAATTGCCATGTTGTCTTCCACAATGGCTGAACTAATTTAGACTCTCACCAACAATGTAAAAGCATTCCTTTTTCTCCACATTTGTGATTATTAAGTTTTGATTTAGTTATACTTAACATTATTTGCTTTTTATTTTCTCTGATTTTTGTTACTCTGTTTTCCCTTTCTTATTTTCTTTTAGGTTTTTTCAAAATTATAGGGTTCAATTTTAATCTGTATATTGTGTTTAAAAGCATAATGTGCATATGTTTTTGTAGTTTTTGTTGCTCTAGAGATGGTAAAATGCCTATTTGACGTTTTGCAGTCTCCTTAGTCAATATTTTACCACTTCAACTGGAATGTAAAAATCTCAATACCATGTAGGTCCTTTACTCTATCATCTTTATCTTACAGTTTTCTTATATGTTACCTCTACATATGTTGGCAATTGCAGTAAGCAATGATTTTTAAATTTCAATGGTCAAACATAGTCTAAAAAAATCAAGAGGAGAAAATTAGTGTGCTATGTTTACTGAGATATTTATCATCTTTGTTGCTGTTGCTTCCTTCCTGTTTTCAACATTTTCTTCAGGTATTATTTCCCTTCTGTCTGATAAAATTCCTTTAGAAATCCTTGTAAGAAGATCTGCTGGCTAGAACTCTAAATTTTTCTTTATCTTAGAATAACTTTATTTCACTTTCACTTCTTAAGGATATTCTCACTGAATATAGAATTTTGAGATAAGAGACCTTTCCATTATTAAAAAAATGTGCCACTTTCTTCAGGTGGGGCTTCCACGGTTTCTGATGAGTGATCTGCAGTGATTTAAATTATTGTTCCCTGTCAGGAAATAAGTGCCCCACCCTCTTGGAGCCACAGCTCCACCAACTGGGCAAGAAGACTCCTTACTCTCAGGAGTTCGGCTGCTGCAAGCTTCTGTTACTGCTGAATGCTGCTACTATACCACTATGGTATTGCTTGGATCCTGGGGCAAAGGAGAACAGAGAAAAGAAACCAAAGAAATCGATGAATTATTACATTCCCTATGAGAATTAAATGCTCACTTTCTCACTCTCTAAGACAAAACTAGAAGGTTTTTCCCAGAGCTTCCTCTATCTGTTCTCTACTACCCAATTCTAGTGAATTGAATTTAGCCAAGAGGGTACTCGAGGAAAAAAACACTAACCTCACTGCCAGTTCAGTGGCATTTTGAATTCTGACCTCCTCTTCCAAATTTGCCCACTTCTATTTACTTTTCTAAGACCTCAAATATCTGCTCCATGCATTTTGTCTAAATTTCACAGCTATACTCAGTGGAAGAAAGATGGAGTATGCTTACTCCTTCTTACTCAGAACTAGAGATTGGGCATTTTTATGGTAATTTTGTTCTTATTCGAGTCAGAGAGCTTTTGTTCTCCTCCTGTAAAGTGACTATTTGCATTCTGATCCTATATTCACTGCTATTGTGATTTCACATTCAAAGGAAACTTTATTCTCTAAGTTACCCTTGGACACCTTACTGATTTTACATGCAATAACTACCATATTTAGCAAAATTTATACTGTGTTTTCTAACTATTTTCTAATGCACTGTTGCAGCTGTTGGCTTATATATTCCAACAACTTTGTCATGCACTTTATATTCTGTACCTGTATTTCCAAAGTTTAAAAAAAATGACTTGCATATGCTAGTTTGGAAAATAACCCTTTAATAGATAGATAGATGGATGGATGGATGGATAGACGGATGGATGAGTGAGGGGTACAATTCAATAGAAGAATAAATATACACACTGATTTCTAAAGGCAGCAATGTTTGGCCTTTTTCTACTCAAGAGTAGATGATCATGTGGATGGAGACTTTTTATTCCCTTCTTCGGTCTTACAAGGGTCATGAGTGTGATATTCTTTAGGGAAAAGGATGCCTCAAAGATACTCCTGTAGCTTTTAAAAAGATCTGATTAGTGAATACTGGAAAAGCTAATAGTTTGCTTTTCTGGGTCTTTTATTTTCCACCGCTTCAAATTATTCTGCAATATACAAAACTAAACACTTTGTGGTAAAGACTCAAGTTCAGGTAATACCTCCAAGGTGGAATAAGCTAGATACTTAGAAAGGCCTGGATATTCACTTGGCCACAAGGGGACAATTCAGGGCATCATAGCAGAGTGGGCTTCTGGCGGAATTTCTGCTTCGTGTAAGCAGCATTGCAGTATACCACATTTTTTTTACTGAAATTTTCAGGTTTGGGGAAAGGATAAAATGTAATATAATAGGCATTTATCTTTAAATCCTTCCTACATAGCATTATCTCTGAGGAACAGTAACAGTTCTAGAGTTTAATATGAGAAATGGTTGAAAGTAAAGTTATTTAGAGAATTATTTGTTGCTTTGAAACACCCAATTATAAGTCAACTGAAAGGTCTCCTAGAAACCTAGTAGATTTGCTGGGTCACCCAAAATGTGATTTGTGCCCACAAGTTTCCAAATCAGTGAGAGCAGTTTCCTATTTATTAGGTAAATGCCTCTGGAAAAGCTGATTAAAAAAATCAAAGTCTCAACTGCTCTATTGTAAAATGAAAATAATAATGTTAACTTTTTGTTTTGTTTTTCTGAGACAGAGTCTCCCCCTGTTGCCCAGTTTGTAGTGCATTGTTGCAATCTTGGTTCATGGCAATCTGAGCTTCCTAGGCTCAAGCAGTTCTCCCCCTCAGCCGCCCAAGTACCTGGGACTCAGATGCACACCACCACGTCCAGCTAACTTCTGTATTTTTTAACAGAGATGGGGTTTCACCTTGTTGTCCAGGCTGGTCTCAAACTCTCAGCCTCAAGTGATGCACCCACATTGGACTCCCAAGTTGCTGGGATTATAGGCATGAGCCACCACACCTGGCCAATAATACTGTGAACTTTGTCAGCTGATGTAAAAACTCAATGACGAAATGGTTGGAGTGCTGTATTTGTTTTATATGCTAGCTGTGAAAAATTGACATAAATTTTTGGCTTAAAATAATAGAACATTTATTATCTTAAAGTTCTATAAGCAGGAATTGATGTGGATCTTACAGGGTGAGATCAAGGTGTTGGCACAGTGCTTTCCTTTTGGAGGGCTTTAGGAAAGAATTCATGTTTTGCCTTCCCCAGCTTCTGCAAACCACCCACTTCCCTTATCTCATGGCCTCCTTCCATCTCCAAATTCAGCAGTTTAAAACCAAGTCCTGCTCATGATGGGTGCTAGGACAATCGTTTGAGCCCAGGAAGCAGAGGTTATGGAGAGCAAAGATAGTGCCACTGCACTCCAGCCTGGAAGACAGAGCAAGACTCCATCTCAAAAATAAAAATAAAATGTCATCTGATTAGCAACCTTAATTTTATCTGCAACCTTAATTCTTTGCCAGGTAACCTAATATATTCTGTTAGGTTTGTTCTGTATATATTATAATATATAATATATATGAATATATTATATTCATATAATATAACCTAATATGTTCTGGGGATTAGGATGTGAAGAATTTTGGGTGGGGGGGGCATTATTTTGCCTACTTGAAGTGCTACCTATTATTTGCAGTTTCTTTGGTTTCTATTTTTAATCTGTGGAGACAACAATAGTATCAACTGCATATTGTATTTGTGATAAATTAACTATGGAAATAAAACATCAAAAAGCTCTTTTATAAAAGTAATGTAGCTATTACTTAGTAGTTAGAATCTAGTTTTTCACACCAGTAAAATACTAATTGATATATTAACAAATTTAACATTGTAAAAATTAGAGAGAATGTATGTATAGTTCCTAACACTTCTTGATTGTATAAACTCAGCCTAGTTACTTAACATTTCTAGTCCTTATATTTCTCATCTGTAGAATATGATGCTCAATAATTGTGTAGAACTTATAGAACTTTTGAAAAGATTAAATTTTAAAATGTACACAGATCGTTTAGCATATTACCTGCTACTTAATAAGTGCTGAACAGCAAGTTAGTCATTATTAAAATCTGTAATAATAATACAAATTATTATTATTGGTTTTTGAGACACGGCCTCGCTCTGTTACCCAGGCTGTAGCGTTTTGGCTTGATCATGGCTTACTGCAGCCTCTACCTCCCAGCCTCAAGTGATCCTCCTCCCTCAGCTTCCCCAGTAGCTGGGACTACAGCCACGTGGCAATACACCTGGCTTATTTATTTATTTATTCATTTCTGTAGAAACAGGGTCTAACTTTATTGCCCTGGCTATAATAATACAAAGTATTAATCATCTCTACATGTTCTGTGATCTACAGCTCTTTCTCCAATAACTCCCTCTTAAAAGATTTCTCAATTTTCTTGGCATAGTCGGTGTTCCATGAGAGAACTGGGAAAGTGTTTGTCATGGACAGATGGATTCAATCTCTCCAGCCAAACCAGATTACTCCCCACCTGCAGAATCTCTTTCTTTTCCAGAGACCTATTGAGGCTTAGTGAAAAGCAAAGATAAATGGACATTCTTAGGCTGACCGTAAGCCAAGAGAAGAGAAGGCATATCCATGCCAAATTCACGTGTACTAGATGTGATGCACAGCCGGGTGGTGTAAGCCGTGGAGTTCTGACAATCTACAGAATGTCCTGAGAAGCATCTGGTTATTTAAAGACTTCTGAGACCATTCTTATTCATCAGCCTCTGTCACTGGCCTGGGGTTATTATTTGAGATGCTATCATTTGGGGCACTTTTCTTAACAGTGAGTGTATCTTTGTCCATCTGTTCATAAATTATCTATTAAAATACAACCCAAGTCCAAGCTTTTTTTAATGGAATGGGATCTGACCCTCTTCCCTTCTTTGCTTTCTTCCATTGAATGTCTTTTTATATATGCCAAGGCCAGGAAATGTATTGTTTTTTACCAATACACATGCTATCTTCTTAGGCCTTTTTGTTTGTTTGTATCTTCTGTTCCTTCTAACAAGAATGCTCGTAGCCTCCTTATCCACTTAGAAAATCTCCACTGAACATTCAAAAGCTGTCTCAGATACTACCTTCCTCTCCACATCTCTTTGCCAATTGTCCACCTATTAATTTCTAAGCTACCTCCAGGCTTCGTATTGGTCCTTTCATTCCACTTAGAATATGATTTGTTGCTTTACTATCTCATCCACCTACTATACAGTGATTTATACTATACTTGAAGTGGGAAATACGTCTTTTCTATCTCAATGTCCCAGATGGCACTGCAGTACCTAGTACACTGCTGAATATGTGGCAAACCGTTGACAAAAGAAGCAATGAACTCAAGAATATTTGAGTCTCAAGAATCATTGGCTTAAGAGAAAATATGAAAAAGATATGGAAGTATTAATGAAACTGAGTGTTGGAAAGCAGAGCTAGGGCTCAAATGAGCAGCTGTCAGTCACATGACTCATTCTGTCCATCTCTCACTGTTAAAAAAATCCCTGGTCTCTGTCACACTGGACACATCTATTTAATTTTTGCTTTCTTCAGCCTAGTGTCTCTGTATCTCAAGCAAAAGAGGCAAGAAGATAGGCACCCCGAAATGGACACCTTAGTCTCCCCCTGTATTAGGGTTCTCTAGAGGGCAGAAATATATATATATATCTCCTATTAGTTATTATATATAACTAATATATATCTATATGTAACCATGTATACTATATATAGTATTACATATATACGAATTGCTCTTCTGATTTGCTTTCTTGCATACATGTTGCCTGGGTGCATTATTGTTTATGAAAGGAAAACAAGACATTTTAGATTAAACAGGTTATAGTATATATGGTATATATATATGGTATAGTATATATATACTATATATATATATACACATATATAGTATATATGTGTATATATATATATGGTATATAACTATATATATAGTTATATATAGATATATTAATATGTATATTAGTTTTTCATATATACTATATCCTATAAATATTAGTTATATACATAAGATATAGTATATATACTGTATCCTATAAATATTAGTTATATACATAAGATATAGTATATATACTGTATCCTATACTATGTATGAGTAAAGGATATATATCGATACTATAAATATGTATCTATATAACTAATATAGATCCCATTTTTAATATATATCCTATTAGTTTTTAGTTATATGTAACTAATAGTTGGTATATATATTGTACATATATATAAACTCCTATATACATAGAAGTTTATTAAGTATTAACTCACATGAACACGAGGTCCCACAATAGTCCATCTGCAAGCCAAGGAACAAAGAGAGCCAATCTGAGTCCCGAAACTGAGGAACTTGGGGTCTGATCTTTGAGGACCCGAAGCATCAAGCCTGGGAGAAATTGTAGTCTGAGAGGCTAGGTCAGTCTAGTCTTTTCACGTTTTTCTGCCTGTTTTATATTCTAGCCATAGTGACTGCTGACTGAATGATGCCCACCCAGATTAAGGGTGGGTCTGCCTTTCCCAGCCCACTGACTCAAAAGTTCATCTCCTTTGGCAACATCTTCACAGACATATCCAGGATCAATACTTTACATCCTTCAGTCCAATCAAGTTGACACTTAGTATTAACCAACCACATCCCCAGAAGGAAATGTCTTTTCCATTCAGTCATGTTATGAAGAACAACTAGGCTTCTTGAACCTTAATAACAGTTTGTCAGAGAGAGAGAATTTGATTGGTCCTCTTAGGTTAGATGACTCTCATCAACCAATTAATGGTGGTCAGGAATTTGGGGCCTTGAGGTAGAATTATTGCTAAGGAAGCACTATGGGGCTTTCCAGACAAGAAGAGGAGAGAATGTTGAATGGGGCAACATCTGTCTGCCACATATGAGCAAGAGAAGTAATTGAATTCTTACATCTCAGAAGAAATAATTTTACTGAATTGCGTTTTTCCTTGAGCAAACTGCCTAAGGTCATGTGAGTTGCACTGATTGCTTTAGCAAAAGGGCTACCCAGACATGATGTCATTGGGAAAAGCCATACTTGTATCCCAGTTCTTCTAAGCTGAGCCTACCTTCTTCTACCACCCAGAAGCTACAGGGACTTTGTTGGTGCCTTCTACACACTGAGTCACCCTTAGGGGCTGCTGTGTATTTATTAAACACCACCAGCACTCGTTATGGATGTGTTAAAAATTCAGATCCTTAGAGAACACAGTAGATCGAAGTATTGACTCCTGTTTCACTCTCCCCATCTGTCCAGACATCAATAACAACAGTGTATGGGGGGCTGGAAGCACTGGGCTAATGTACCTCCTTCGATCATAATTCCAGAGTCCGCCTTAATTAAGATTGATTTTTGCCCCTATGTTGTACATCTCTTAACTAACAGAAAAGTCGCAAGGGCACAGTTTAAGCATTAAGAATGTGAGATTGAGGAGGAGGGAGTGGAATCATATCTTCTGCTCATGAAGTCTAGAAACTGCATGGCTAGTATACTTAAATCCTCAAGCAGATTCCTAAGGCATTGAAGGAGTCACATAAGGGCACTGGAAAACTGAATTGCTCTTCTGACTCGCTTTCTTGCATATGTGCTGCCTGGGTGCATTATTGTTTATGAAAGGAAGAAAAGACACTTTAGATTAAGCAGGTGAAGGCCACAGCAGGCCAGAGTTGTCTCCTTTTTTCTTAGACATTTTCAGAAACATCACTATCATCAACAAAATTCTATTGAGTGCTCACAATACTGCAGGCTCTTTCAAAATACTTGTGCTCCACAAAAGGAAAGTGCAGCCTCTGCCCTCAAGCAAATTACAATCTAGAGAAGAAAGCAGACACAGCATTAAGAGAAAGAGAAAGTGAAACCATTCAAGGCACAGAATGAAAAACACCACATAAAGGGATTTTGATTAGTTGTGGCTCTGCACCTTCATCTAGCTACTGAAAGAGAGTCTTCTTGGGGAAAATAACTTTAAAGACACTGGTTTTTGTTTTTGTTTTTAAGGAAAGATCTGAACAGGGGCCTGCTGGATTAGAAGAAGGAGACCATTCTAAAGATTGTGAATATTTTGTCCCAGGATTTCTAGCTTTCTGTTTATTGAAGCAAATAGTGAGGCTAAAAGGTCATGGAACAGTGTGTGTGTGTGTGTGTGTGTGTGTGTGTGTGTGTGTGTGTGTGTTGTATGCGTATGGGTGAGTGTTGTGTGTTTGTGTTATGTATGTGTCTGTGTTGTGTATGTGTATGTGTTGTGTGTTATGGGTATATATGTATGTTGTGTCTATTGTGTGTCTGTTGTGTGTGTGTATAGTATACAGAATACTGTACTTCTAAGAAACTCACATTCTAATTGTTACCTTCTCACACGACAGTTACTCTGTCACAAACTAATACACCAAGCTTCAAATGTTTATTTTTATAAATATTTAAGCAAAAACTTGTAATAGCTACCTTTTCTCTGGTTGTCCTTTTATCTTTTGCCCTGAATTGGCTGTGGAAAACATATACCATAGTACCCTCTTATTCACCGGGAATGTATTCTAAGATACCTATTGTATGCCTTAAACAACAGATAGTACCGAACACTGTCTATACAATGTTTTTTTCTATACACACGTACCTAGAGTAAAGTTTAATTTATGAAATAGGCATAGTAAGATATTGACAACAATAACAAATAATAAAATGAAATGATACTGACAATTACTCTGTTAACCAAGATGGCTACTAAGTATCTAATGGGTGGGTATGGCATGGATATGCTGGACAAAGAGATGATTTATCTGGGGCTGGGGCAAGATGATGCAAGATTTTATGGCTACACTCAGAATGGTGCGTAATTTAGAATGTGTAAGTTGTTTATTTCTGGGATTTTCCATTTAATGTTTTCAGAACGTGGTTGACCTAGGGTAACTAAAACTGCAAATGTGAAAACTATGAGAAAGGGGTAACTACTGTATTGCATATTTGTGTGAAATGAATTTGGGATAGGTTTGAGGAACATCTGGAAGAGCCTGTTAGGCTGTGGTGGCAAGACTAGGAAATCCTCATGCTGGTTGTAATGGAAAATTTGCTATATGTTGACTCACGTCCCCCCATAGTTATGTAAGTCCTAACTGCTGACGTAATGTCATTTGGAGATGGGGTTTTGATGAGGTCGTGAGGGTGGGGTCTTCCTGATGAGATTAGTACCCTCATAGGAGACACCGAAGAGCTTGCTTTCTCCTCCCTCCTCCGCTCATGCCACCATTTCAGTTTCACAGCAAGAAGGTACTGCCTGTAAGCCAGAAAGAACACCCACATCAGAACCCAACTGTGCTGGCACCCTGATTTCAAACTTCCAGCCTCCAGAACAGCAAGAAAATGCAATTCTGTCGTTTAAGACAGCCAGCCTGTAGTATTTTGTTGTGGCAGCCTGTGCAGACTAGCACAGAGGTTGTTAGGATTCAGAGCCAAGAACAGCAGTTGCTATTGAATCCCGGCAAATACTTTCTCAGTGTCTTTCCAAGGCCATTCAGTCTTTTGTCTCTGTCCTCCTCAAACAGCTCTCCATTCTCCTTTATGCAGACAAAGGAAGAAGAAAACTGAAGGGAAAAAGACAAAGAGAAAGACTAATGTATTATGTATCTAAAAAGCATGTGTGGGGTCCTGCTGGGTAGCCAGCGCTGGGATTGGGAGGGGAAGGATTACCTCATTACCACTTTCTTGATCTGCAGTAGGTGATGAAATACATGGTTCAAATCTTGGTTCATGACCAGCTTAGTAACAGCAAGAGCAGTAAAGTCTTCTTTTTTTTTTTTTTTGAGATGAAGTTTCACTCTTGCTACCCAAGCTGGAGTGCAATGGCGCGATCTCGGCTCACCGCAACCTGCACCTCCTGGGTTCAGGCAGTTCTCCTGCCTCAGCTTCCCAAGTAGCTGGGATTACAGGCACGTGCCACCATGCCCAGCTAATTTTTTTTTTTGTATTTTTAGTAGAGATGGGGTTTCACCATGTTGACCAGAATGGTCTTGATCTCTTGACCTCGTGATCCACCCGCCTCGGCCTCCCAAAGTGCTGGGATTACAGGCATGAGCCACCGTGTCCGGCCCGAGCAGTAAAGTCTTCTAATACCCATTTATGAGCCCTAACTTGGAATCTGTATTAGTCAGAAGAGGGTCAGTTATTCTAAGGGAAAAAAATAAACCTTTCATTCAACAAAAGCTTAATTCCTGCTCACATTACATGTTTATTTGGGCTCATGGAAGGCTCTGGTCAAGACCCAGCCTGATGGCATTCTGTCCTCTGCTAAATGAACAATTTGGAACTCAACATCTGATTTCCATGATAGCTTCTTTGACACTGAACAGAGAAGGTGAAAGCTGAAGAGTCATGCATTGGCTCTTAAATTATTTAACCCGGAAATATAACACACCACTTCCTCTAACCCCATTGATTGGAAGTAATCACATGGACTCTTATCTCTCTTCCTGTATATGGTTTTCCAGTGAAACACAAAGTCATTTCCTATTGGATCTGAAACTAAAAGGGTTTTTTTGAGTATACTGTAATATAAGGTGCATCATGAAAATTCAAGTTAAGTTGTATTATGTAGGCCAGCATTTTGCAAAGTATAGTCTCTGAACTACTTCTGTCATCTGGACACGTGCTAGAAATACAAATTCTTGTGGCTGGGTGTGGTGGCTCATGCCTGTAATCCTAGCACTTTGGGAGGCCGAGGCAGGTGGATCAACTGAGGTCAAGACTTCGGGACTAGTCTGGCCAACATGGTGAAACCCTGTCTCTACTAACAATACAAAAATTAGTCGGGCATGGTGGCATGCACCTGTAATCCCAGCTACTTGGGAGGCTAAGGCAGAAGAATCCCTTGAACCTAGCGGGGACGGAGATTGCAGTGAACCGAGATCAGGGCACTTCACTTCACTCCAGCCTGGGTGAAAGAGTGGAGCTCCGTCTCAAAAGAAAAAAAGAAAGAAAGAAAGAAATGCAAATTCTTGATCAGGCAGAATGACTCCCACCTGTAATACCAGTACTTTGGGAGGCTGAGGTGGGTGGATCATCTGAGGTCAGGAATTCGAGACCAGCCTGGCCAACAAGGTGAAACCCCATTTCTACGAAAAATACAAAAATTAATTGAGCGGTAGTGGTGCATGCCTGTAATCCCAGCTACTCAGGAAGCTGAAGCACGATGATACCTTGAGCCTAGGAGGTGGAGGTTGCGGTGAGCCAAGATCAGGCCACCACACTCCAGTCTGGGTGAGAAGTGAGACCCTGTCTCAAAAAAATACAAATTCTTACTCCTGCCCCACTCTGAAGATAGGGCTCAGCCATCTGTTTAAACATGCCCTACAGTGTTTCTAGTGCAGACTAAAGTTTAAGAAACATTGTTCTAGTGTGAGGGGGGTCATAGAGCTATGAAAGGCCCTAGAAATACAAATAGAATATTAACTCAAAATCACTCTTGTCTAGTGTATTCACCATCATTCTTAGCTAGGTCTAATGGCAACAATTGTAATAGCTTATCCTGTGCTAGACATATGCTCATTGCCTGACATGGTACCATTCTCACAATAATTTTATAACATAGGTCCTTTTGTTATTTCTGCTTTACAGATTAATCTTTCTAGGCTTTGAGAGGATAGCTCCCTGAGTTTGTGAAAAAAGAAGCTGCATTTTAATAGACTCTACCTGGTCAATTTATTTCACTTACTAAAACTTAATCCAGCCTAAATCTTTTGTTGTTCTTCTTGCAAAATTTTTATACACAGGGGCTGAGCTCTTTTCACTGGAAGGAAGAAAGGCCCAATTTTGCAATCTTTCTTCCCTTTGCCTTTCTGGCTGGGCTACAGCCCTATCCCCCACAAACTGCATATTCCATGCATTTCATGACTGCGTCCTCCCACTGCTGATACCGTAAGTCCTCCTTCTGGGTACATCCAGGGTCAGCCTCTCTGGTTGCATTTTGTCAAAATTATCTTCCCCGATTCTATAACTCACACGTCACCATGAGCATACAATGAGAGGGGCTAATTGCACATCCCCTGAAAGCCTATCCTTAAGGATGGTAAAGCCTATTGCGGGGTGCTCTTAGGAGGGCAGAATGTACATCAACTCTTAGCAATTACAGTGGATCCTCTCTGCTCTAATTCCACCTCCTTTATTTTTAAATCCCATCTAGGTGTTTTGCTACAACTGCATTCCAGTGGTGTGGGCTTCCTGCATGCACCCTCTTGGAACAAGAAAGGTGGGCTGTATTGGTTTCTTATTGCCACACCCTCAGTGGCTAAAAACAACAGAAATGTATTATCTTATAGACTGGAAGTCAGAAATCTGCCACAGGTATCAGTGGGCTAAAATCAAGATGTTGGCAGGGCTACATTTCCTTCTGGAAGGTCTAGGAGAAGATCTGTTTTCTTGCCCTTTTCAGCGTCTATGGCTACTCACCATTCCTGGGCTCGCTACTCTTTTCTATCTTCAAGCCAGCAATTTCTTAAATCATATCAATCTGACAATAACTCTTCTGCCTCTCTTTTCTCTTATGATTACATTGGACCCATCAGACAACCCCAAATAATCTAATTTTAGGGTGGGCTGATTAGCAAACCTAATTCCATCTTCGACCTTAATCCCTCTTTGTCATGTGACATAACATAGTCACAGGTTCTGGAGATTAGGATTCGAGCATTCTTTTGGGAAGCCGTTATTCTGCCTACCACACTGACCAAATCGTGACTTTAAACTGTATCACTTTACTGCCCACATCTCTGTTTTCAAAAGCAGCAACTATGTGAGTATGGAATTCCAGGCAAAGGGATCTCCTTTATCAATCTCTTAAACAACCTACTTCCACGGTAAACATGGCTGGTATGTTTAGAAACCTCCCCAAATACCCTGTGATTTTTTTCCTACCAATCTATGTAATGCTTCTGGTTCCAAAGCTTCTATCCTGTGAGAAGTCCTTGACAGCTTCACTCAACCTTAGTTACTCCAGATTTCTCTACTTTAACACCCTCTGCTTGATATCTAGAACTTATTACATATTTCTTTCTGCCCATTAGCAACTATTTCATAGATTTCTTAATTTTCTCTGTGATATGGGCATTTTGCAAGTCTGTTACATATTTTTTATTTTCCCTGACTTCCTGTGCATGTTTAGCTTCTTTTAATCTCTAATGCAAAGTTTTGTTCATTTTTGCCCATTTCACTCATATTCATGTCATATACAAAGATTTGTTTTAAAAAACAAAAGCTCATCAGAGTACTTTATAATTAGTTGAATAATCCAGAATCCTTGGTCAATTACCTCAGTTCTCATTATTTTCCCATCCTTTCTAAGTGAAGCCTTTGATAGAAGTCTTTCTTGATCAAAAAATTCAGCTCCTCAATCTAGCATCTACAAATTGCCAGGAGTCATCAAGAGCTTGCAATACTGTTTCTAACACTGTGCTAAGAACTCGACATGTCTTATTATGACCAGAAAATTCCAAATTATATATTCTTCTTTCTCCTCCCAACTTGCAGTCAGTTTGACTCTGAGTTGCAAAGAGTTCAGGTAACTTACTTGTGTTAACATAGCAAGTTAGGGTCAGAAGTGGCTTGATCCGAGTTCCCGATTACAAACGCCAAGGCTGTTGGCAGTAAGGTCTAGGTCTTGGCTCTCTCAGGTTCTCCCTTCAGTTGATTAACCAGCTGTCTGAGGAACCATGCAAATCGCATCTATGAAAACACAAACTGTCTTTTCAATTCAGTTCAAGAAGTATTTATTGAATGTATGCTGCATTCCAGGTGTCATTTACCTGTGATTCTGCAATGTTTATGCCAACTCAGCCTTAGAGCATTATACACTTTCTTCAGAAGAGGATGTGATCTGTGCTCAAATATAGAAATCATTAATGTCAAGGACATTCTTAAAATTGCTATCGATGCAAAAGCTTTCTGAACATACTGTATAGATGTTGATAAGAAGATAAAAAAGATAAACTTGATTTGAATAAAAGAAAATCAGCAGCAGTTGTTTTGTCAGTTCTTTTCAGAAAGCAGTTGTACTTAACATGGAGCAATATGCCCCAGAGATGTTTGCACAGAGTGGAAATTAATACTGTAAAAGCTACTTGGCTCCTTGGTAATGGAAAGCTAAGATGTAAGAGGCTGGGCTCGGTGACTCACACCTGTAATCCCAACACTTTGGCAGGCCAAGGTGGGTGGATCACCAGAGGTCAGGAGTTCGAGACTAGCCTGGCCAACATGGAGAAACCCTGTCTCTACTAAAAATACACAATTAGGTGGGTGTGGTGGTGCATGCCTATAATCCCAGCTACTCAGGAGGCCAACACAGGAGAATCACTTGAACCCGGAGGCAGAGGTTGCAGTAAGCCGATATCAAGCCATTCCACCCTGGGCAACAAGAGCAAATCCCCATCTCAAAAAAAAAAAAAAAAAAGATGTAAGAAAGGGGTATAAAGGAGAAGGGGGGAAGGAATCTATGTGAACAGTTATCTTGAGAGATGGTTAATTTTTTGTCTGTGTGTATCACACATAGACACACACATAGCACTTATGTTCTGGGGCTTAAATTTTTTAGAGACACTGTTGCTTCTGCTTTCAAGGGATGGTGTAATATTAACTCAATCCTTTGGCTTCTGGTCATGTCTCCTTGGAAAGACAGCCAAAGACAGACGATGAATATAAACTAACAAGGGATCCTCTGAAGCACTGAGCCCAGAGCTCTGTTATGAACCTGAGAGGGCAGATGGGGTTAACTAACTGGCCAAGGACTGGAGCCCACCGTTCAGCATCTGCGTTTCTACTGTATTGGCGCCTTAAGAAATCCTGGGGGCCAGTCAGACAAGGCAGAGTAAATTGGCCTGTGTTCACTTTTAGGAAAATTTCAAGAATTCGTTTTCATTTGTGAGTTCTATTAATTCCATCCTCTGACTCCTAACAGCATCCTCCAGAAGCTATAAAAATCTCTAGAGGTCCTTGAAGTAATGAGAAAGCTGATGGTTTTCTCCCCCTCTCTAATAATTATACTTTGATTTCTCCACAACAGTCTTTAGTTTACAGCCGGTTGTCAGTACAACTTTTCGCAGCTTTAACCTCTCTGTGATGTATTCTGCCCTCTCGCCTGCAGATTCGTCCTCAGCGGGCAGCATCCCCTTTGCAATTTCCCCTCGATGTGAATTTGTCCACTAGGTGGAGCTGTAACAGCTTCGCTCACAGATCACAGTGAGAGAGAGATTAAATTCACTGACCACTGCTCTGTACTCTGGGGAAGCATGTTGCTGTGGTCCAGAATTGCAAATCAAGTGCAGAGTCAGAAAACAGGACAACAAATCCCATAACAGGAACACAACTGGAGATAACAAATTCCATGGGACAAATGCACGCTGATTCCACAAGTGAGTCCTGTGTTAGGCCTTCTAAGAATCACTGTTAGGTTTATGGTAAGTCGAAAGGCACTCTGCACCCAGGGTCAGGAAGTGAGGGGTCTGTGGCCAACTCTGCCACTCACTAGCTGTGGCCTCTCATCTTTCTGAGACTCCATGCTCATATCTGTAAAATGAGGGAGTTAAAGGAAACTATTTTGAAGGTCACTTCCTACTGTAACTCTGGATTTTATTATAAAATGGTAATCAGATTGTAACTTTTTTTTTTAACAGAAAGAAGAGGGTGTGAGTTTAAATGCCTGATCCTTAAATCTTGCTTCTGAGTTAAAAAAATTAATCCACGTCTATCCATACCTACACTGATACACAGGCTTAAAGGTGAATGCTTTTCTCTACTTTTAACTAACTTTTTAAAACAAGGATCAAGTAGGGGAGTCCTACTGTAAATGTGAGATGGGGATATCAAAATTTTAAAGGCAAAAGAGTGGCTTTCCAGGAGGAAATTTACTCACCAACTTCTCTCCTTCAAATAAACTTGCCAAGCAAATTTAATTCATTTAATTGTATGTTGGCTAGATGCAGTGTTTCATGCCCATAATCCCAGTGCATTGAGAGGCAGAATCAGAAGGATTGCTTGGGGCCAGGAGTTCAAGACCAACCTAGGCAACATAGCAAGACCCTACCTACACATACACACACACAAAATGAAAAATAATAATAAGCCAGGTGTTGTGCATGCCTGCAGTCCCAGCTACACAGGAGGCTAAAGCCAGAGGATTACTTGAGCCCAGGAGTTCAAGGCCACAATGAGCTATGATTACACCACTGCACTCCAGCCTCAGTGACAGAGCAAGACTCTATCTTTTTAAAAAAAGAAAAGTTTACACCTTTATTCATATAGGACTTTGCATGTCAACTTATTTTTCTATTGTGATGAATTAACACCACTGGATTGCCGATATGGTATAGTTTCCTTCTCATTGAGATGTGAATATCCCATTTATAGTTCATTTGGTATTTATGTTTCGTTCTTGTGCCTCAGTTTTACATCCTGAAACAAACTGCTTTATTTTTAAAGCGTCCAGCTTACTTTGGAGAAGAATTTTTCTATAACCAGAACAAATACATCTTTTATCAGCAGAGATTAGAAATTGATACTCGCCTTCCTTTTCTGTCTAAAATCTTTTATTCCTCTCCCCAGCCCATGCCAGTGAAAACTAATCATTTTAATCTGCTCTTTGTAAAACATTAATTGGTTACACAGAAGCACAGAAACCTAATAGGTATTTTTTTTATGATGGAAAGGGCATCAGAGATCATTCAGTTAAACCTTTTTATTACACCAGTGAGGAATTGAAGACCCAAAGGTTAAGTTGCTTACCAAGAGTTATTTAGTGAATAAGTGAAAATAATGATTGTTCTAGAAGGAATCTCAGATGAACAAAAGGCAAGTTAAGGCTATTGTTTATTTCCTCTGCCTATGTAATCTTAAAACGCTGACACAAGGATAACTTTGTGTCTCTAAATTGTGATCACCTACTCTGAGGCTGGCAAGTAGAACCAATGAAGACCAATTTCTAAGGTGTGTCTGATTATCTGATAAATGAACTAGGGCAATGTCTTGCAAAATGTCTTCTGTGACAACTAGTGCAAAGCGAAGGCCCACCAAAAGGCTCCCCATCAAGTACATTTAAAAAGACTCTCTCCTGGCCAGGCACAGTGGCTCATGCCTGTAATCCCAGCACTTTGGTAGGCCAAGGCAGGGAGATCACAAGGTCAAGAGATCGAGACCATTATGGCCAACATGGTGAAACCCTGTCTCTACTAAAAATACAAAAATTAACTGGGTATGGTGGTATATACCTATAGTCCCAGCTCCTCAGGAGGCTGAGGAAGGAGAATTGCTTGAACCTGGGAAGCGGAGGTTGCAGTGAGCCGAGATCATGCCACCGTACTCTAGCCTGGTGATAGAGTGATACTCTGTCTCAAAAAAAAAAAAAGGCCTATTTGAGCCCTCTTCTCAAATAGGCCTGGACCTTGGTTCCACTCCTGTCTTCTGTCCACCTAGTTCAACTGTAGCAAGAATCCTACTAAGTTGGTTTAGCAAGAATTCCAGGCCTGGGCAACACAGTAAGAGTCTGTCTCTACAAAAAAAAGAAAAATTAAAAATTAGCTGGGCGTGATGGAATGCACCTAGGGTCTCAGCTACTTGGGAGGATGAGGTGTGAAGGTTGCTTGAGCCTGGGAGGTTGAGGCTGCAATGAGGCAAGATAGCACCAGTGTACTCCATTCTGGGTGTTAGAGTGAGACCCAGTCTCAAAAAAAAGAAACAAAGAAAGAATTCCCGGGACCGGGCGTGGTGGCTCACTCCTGTAATCCCAGCACTTTGGGAGGCTGAGGCAGGTGGATCACGAGGTCAAGAGATCGAGACCATCCTGGTCAACATGGTGAAACCCCGTCTCTACTAAAAATACAAAAAATTAGCTGGGCATGGTGGCGCCTTCCTGTAATCCCAGCTACTCAGTAGGCTGAGGCAGGAGAATTGCCTGAACCCAGGAGGCGGAGGTTGTGGTGAGCCGAGATCGTGCCATTGCACCCCAGCCTGGGTAACAAGAGCAAAACTCCATCTCAAAAAAAAAAAAAAAAAAAAAAAGAATTCCCCACCTTTGTTATCTGATTACCCTGGCCCTAGCCTGATTTCAGCAATAATCTTGCTAAGACCCTTGATGTCTCCTCTTCATGCTTTTTCATTCACTGAACCGTCTCACTCTGCTTGTTGGCTATAAATCCTAAGTTGCCTCTCCTAATTGAACTCAATGTTGTTTCCCTGTTGCCATGCCCCCATTGTGATATAGTCTTGAATAATTCTTCCTTATCATTTTAACAGATGCCATACTTTTTCTTCAACAAAGTGTAATGAAATACTACATATTGTACTTTACAGAGAATCCATTCTACCTGTAGCACATTGATGGCTCTAAGAAATTCTACAATAGAGAAAACTGTTTCACACAGTTTAAACCACAGTTGCCAAATCATCTGCATTTTTGAAGGATTAGATATTAACCTGCAGGAGATGTAGTTCTCATATAATATACTTTGTAATCAAAACCAGTCCCAATTTCTTGTGTCACTATCATCAGCTTCTTGTTTTCCAAGTTTGCATACCCCAGTGGAGAACACAGATAGGAAGATGGAGGGAGGATGGACAGGATTTCTCTCTGCTTGTGAGAAAGCATGATGCCCAGCTGCTTACATGTTCCCAAGGAAGCACGTCTCATGACAGGAAATGAACACATAACCAGGAACCTAGGTGTGTAAACTGAAGAGAGAAATAGAAATATACCATGTTGATTCAGAGACTTCTTGCATTCTCTGGCTTGTAGACCTGTATATTTTGAGGTCGTGCAGATCAGAACAAACAGAGCAAATATAGTGGAAAATGTGTGATGTGGTTTGTTACTCTGCATCCTTTCCGTTGTGTAATTGTGGTATAGTCACATGCCTTATCTGAGGCTCCATGACATCAGCAAAATGGAAACGCTTGGGCCTGAGCTTCCTGCCACAGTATCTTTATGAATTCAAAGGAGGTAGAGGATGGGAAAGTTGTATGCAGTGTTCCACAAACATAAGCTTATTGTGTAAGACAGATGGCAAAATTATTGTTTCGTTCTTTTTTCAAATTTGCTCTCAGGTGGAAATTTTGACTTATGATATTTAGGCAGAATCCTTACTATTAGATGCATAGGGTTAGAAGGAGTGCTTCCTTGTAGTTGAACGAAATACAACAGTGGAAACAGAGGAATATATACTAGACATGATTCACTAAATTAGAAGAGCTGCTAAGAGTTGTATAAAACCATATTATCATCTCATTTTGTGGCTAAAAAATATATTTAATATGCTACAGAAAACCATGCTAGAATAGAAATTTCATCCATGTGTAGCCTCAAAAAGACCTTAAAGAATACATTTTATAAAAGCTTAGGATTGAATAGTTGCTTTTTATCAAAGTCAGTATAAACCAAAGAGTATTGAGGCAAGTGTCAGTCAATTTAGGACGTTTATTTTGACAAAGTCAAGGACATGCCCATGACAGCCTTGGGAGGTCCTGAGGACGTGTGCCAAGGTGGTTGGGGCACAGCTTGGATTCATACGTTTTAGGGAGACATGAGACATCAATCAATACATGTAAGAAGTACATTAGTTCAGTCCAGAAAGGCAAGACAACTCAAAGTGGGGACGTGGCTTCCAGGTCATAAGTAGATCAAAGAAAAATTGTTGCATTCTTTTGAGTTTCTGATTAGGCTTTCACTGAATATGCGATTTACAGGAATAGTCACTTCCGCCTTAGGCTGGTGTAGTGAAACAACAGGGCAGAGGAAGCACTCAGATAGGCATTTGTCTCGTGTGAGCAGAGGGACGACTTTGAGTTCTGTCTGTCCTTTGTCCACAAGAAATTTCCTGGTGAGCAAATCGTGAGAAGGGTACGTAGCTTCTTATCTTTGTAGCTATCTTATTTAGGAATAAAATGGGAGGCAGATTTGCCTGATATAGTTCCCAGCTTGACTTTTCCTTGGCTTAATGCACGTCGGTAATGCCCTCTTCGGTGCTTTTTCCAACAGCGTGGCTTCACCACGGAGAGGTGCTGGTTTCCTCTATGAGAATAAAGAATACTCTCTATTGATTCAGAGGAAAAGAACACCCGTTATCTAACACCCTATGTTGGTGGGGATAGGAGCAGGTGAGCATCAGGTTGGTTAGCTCATTATAATCTCATATATACATTCAAAAGATGACAGCGTGTGAAGGGATAAAGCCGGCCTAGCAGTCAGGATGGGGGAGTGTTGCAATGCAGTGGACCTGTTTTATTGAGCCCTGTCTCTCTTCCTGGCTAGATTAATAATGGTAGACAGAGAAGATATGGGCCCTTGCCTTAGGGCACTTCCATTAGGTAGTAAGAGTGGAAAAGCGACGATTAATTCAAATACACTTACTCCAAGAATGGGAAGCTATGATTCACTGGGATTGGCCAAGACATGGAAGAAGAATGCTATAAATAGAACTACTTCTAATTTATCCCAGAGTATGACACAGAACAACTGCAATCTTGTAAGAAAATCAACATTCTTTCTCAGAGATTCCCTACATTGGAAAGTCATTCCAGAGCATACTGAAATATGACCCTAGGAAAATACTGAAGGTTGGCATCTAGACTTAACTGTGCCCAGATGAGATTATAACCTTGGATAAGTCCCTAGACTTATGACAGTATTTAAGCTCCAATCCATGTCTTGTATTCCATAATTTGATGATTCTAATGACTATTAGTTGTTTCTGATATTTCATTCAAATGAGATGTTCACCTCTTCTTCACTAGAATTCATTATAAAAATGACTGATGATTAAAATTTATTGATTGACATGATGAATTAAAATAGCTAGTGATTTGTCTTTGGAGAGAGATAAAAGTTTAATTTTATGATTATGATTTAATAGCCCTTCTGTCATAAAAGGATACCTTCCACCATTCCCATGCTGGTTTCATGTCATGCTCTGAGGTTAGTCCTTTCAACAGCCTGCAAGTTACAATTCACGAGCAGTGCCAAACAATTGCCTATAAGACCAGGTGGTCTGCCTGTGACACTGAGTTTTGCTGCACAGCAATGGCATCTGAATATGTTTGTTTCTTCATGTCCATAAGTGACTCAGCTTGCTTAGTTAAAAAAAAAATCCAAGGCATGATATTGTTTTTGCCTCAAATAATGAATGACTTGTGCTCTGCTTACTGTAACTATTATATTGATATTTTAAACTAAACTTGTCAAGCACCAGTAATTAAGGCTGAGACAGGGAGGTGCAGAGTTTGATCTATTACTATAGAGAAACTGATGATTTCTGTTGAAGAAAGCCAGCCAGTATTGGGTGGTGGGGATGTTTGGGGCTACCTGGAGATGCAGAGAATTATTGACACTAAGAAAGACAAGCTCTTAGTGTTGTGTGTGGGTTTGCAATGTATAATGATTATGAGGCACTCTGCAAGCAAAGTAATCTTTAATCCATAGATCTCCAAGCATCTTAAACACATTGATTTATTAAATGTGGCCTCTGTAATAGTAATGTCTTCAAAATTAAATCATTTAACCTCTTGATTCAATATTGTTACTGTTATCTGCTACTACATCTACATGACACTGAAACAAGAAGTAAAGGCAGTCAATTTGTTAAAAAAAAATAAGTCAAACTTGTTAACTGCATATGTCAAATTAGTTAATTGGCATGGTGTCCATCAAACAATGAACTTCCTGGCTGAATTATTCTTTTCTCAGCTGATTGATTTGACATGACAAGGGTCTCATTGTAATCTTTGTTTTGTTTTTGTAAATTTTCTGGAACTGGGAAAGACTCTTTTCTTTGTATTATCTATGTTTTATAATAATTAATAAAAATGGCCTTTTATACATCAGGGATGATGATAATTAGTGCTGAAAGAGTTGGGTGTTACAATGCAGTAGTTAAAATTCTAGACCTAATTTAAGGTCTCAGAAGCCTAAATGATAAAAGAGGTAATGCTTCTTCACCTAGGATTTTATTTTGTAATTTAAGTGAAATTTACATTTGAATAAAGCAATCATAAACTTTCAAACAAACTCTCAACATCAAGTTTTCAGGAGGCACTACAATTTCCCAATATACCTAAGAAATTTTTCTTATTAAGTCGCAGTTGAAATAATTGCATAAAAATTAAGGCCATATCACATTTCTAATTTTTTCCATCAGCAATAGTCCTTGTATATATGTGTTGCAGTTGAAATGTCTGCATGAAAATTAAGGCCATGCTACATTTCTAAATTTTTCCATCAGCAATAGTCCTTGTATGTGTATATACACAAAATTTCAATGAACCTATGAAATCTTAATAGAAACAAAAAATCTGTGGCAATTGATCTTTGGGTAGAATGGTACCCTCTGGGAAGAATTTATTTTTTATCAAGTAAAAGCATAAATAACATACCCTGGGCTTTTGTTGAGGCCCTAGGAGCCTCAGGATGAAATTATTTGCATTAATTTAATATTAATATAACTAATACTTAATGAGGAGAGGCTTTGATATTGCCACCATCAATGATCCTTCTAACTGAAGCTGTGAGCATATGCTATGTATCATGAGCTGACAGCCTTCAAAAAATAAACTTGCTACAACATACTTAATAGAACTAAAAGGGACCCCAGGTGGCATATAATTGTATATATTCCATTTTAGATCAGGAAACTCAGATCTATAGAAATCATGATCTGTAGTTCTTATTATACTGCAATCACCAATGTTTTTTTTTATTTAAAACCTTACTACATCCATCAATGATCTGAAGCACCTTAATGTAAGTATGACCATAAAGTGAGGATAAAGTAAAAACTATGATCACAAAGTAAAGAGAAATGATCACAATAATAACAGTGATGCTGCTAATGGTGGTGATGATGATAATGATAATTTATATTTATGGAGAGTCTTCTATATGTAATATGGCATAGTGCTTAAATATGTAAATCCTAGAGTCAAGCTACCTTAGTTTAAATCTTGGGTTTACTATGACCCAAGTGGGAATCAAATGTTTTGCTTATAAAAGAGGTCTAGACAAAATGCATACCTAATTTAATTTTTGAGAGGATTAAATAACATTATGCATAGCTTTAGAAAAGTGTCTTATATATAGAACACACAATAAAGCATTAATATTTATTTTTGTACCGAGACTGTCAATCACTCAATAAAGTGGATATTGTTATTCTCATTTGACAGTTAAGGAAACCGAGTCTCAGAGAGTTTAAGTAGTTTGACCAAGGGCAAAGAGCAGGTAAGGGATGATGTGATTCTTATTCCAAGCAGTAAAGTATGGCAATTATAGAGATCCTTCCAAATGCATTGTTAACATCTCTAAGGTAACTACTGAGGCTTTGGTGGTAATATTTCTTAGGGCACTTCTAAGAAATATTGTGAGAGATGGGTAAATAGAATGCATGGATTAATCCAACATGACTATTCTGCTAAACCTTTGGATTCTTTTCTGTACATTACAATGCATTCTAATTGTAGGCTAATACTGAGTTCATGTTTCAATCTATCAACCAGGAAAACCGTGAGAACCGTGGCCATCTGTTCATGCTAACACCTTGAATTCAAAATCTCTGATATAAGTATAATTATTGGTGGAATTAGACAAATCCTGAAATAGCACTCTTGGAATCTGTGAGTGTGAGTGTATAATATACATAACACATGATGTTTAAAAATACGATGTGCTTGTGTGTTTTAAATTTTAAGTGTTTTAAGATGTTGAAGTCTCTCTTATGCATATGCTAGCTCTTTCTGGGTAGGTCTTTGAAGACATTTGCTAAAGTTCTTTTGGAATATGATTCTAGTTAAGAGTCTAGAGGCAAAGCTAGGCACTAGGGTTGGATGTTGAAAAAAAATTCCACCCCACTGAAAGAGCTCTGCCTCAAATTATGTCATTATAGGTATTCAAGGAAGGGGTACATTGTCTCCTCAGATGGCGGATGCACTGGGGCTGCTGTTGACAGTAAAGGAAGCTCAATGAGATTTAGAGAGGCAAGATACTCATGGTCATTTGCATCTACCCAAATATTTCCATCAATTCCCAGAGTTTTACCTTTTGCCAAACAGTAGCCTAGCTTTTATATGAGACTTGGTGTGTCTATAAATTTAATTCATTATTTAACCTGAAGAATTAAATGTTGGCTTTATTTTTCAAAGATATCAGCCCTAGCTGTAAAAGGGAATACTTCTTTAGGTTAATCACAGAAGTTCTGTGGTTTTCTGACAGTATCTTGAGCTGCAAATTGAAATCTCTGTTCTTGACATGCACTTCCTGAAAGCTCTCCAGGCAGTTAGAATCAGCCATACTGCTTTGCTGCAAATGCATCACAGTCTACACATTATTGCATTGCAGAAGCTTCTTGATCTACTTAATTTAAGGCTTCTACAATATAATTAAAATAGTTGTTTGACATTGAATGTTTTGGAACATTAGTTTCCCATTTTCTGTTCTGCAATGTTGTGGGCACATCTTTCCACTCTAACCATTCAAGATGAACTCCCTTTCATCACCACTTTTGAAGGTCTTTTATCCCTGGAATTACTTCTGACAGCAAATGCGATGTTGATGTGTGATCAGAACAAAACCGTAAACATCTGTAGGTATTCCAAAGCAGGTGAAAGGTAATAGAGAAAATTAGATGCTATAGATTCATTGGTAAGACTGAATAATCTAAGTTTGGGAAAACTCAATATCTCATATTTGCTACTAAACTTAATTTTCATTCAGAGAGTCAAGAAAGGGAATGATCCATACAGCTTACAGCCTAGAATCAGGTGATTTTCTAGGAATTATTAATAGGTTCCCACAGGTTTTCTTTTTTTTTGCAAAATTTGAATCCATCAAACCGCCTATTTTTATTATTGTAGCAAAACCATCATTTCTGACCACCTTTACTTTTAATCTAATTTATGTGACTTTCATGGTAGAGAATAAGCCAAACACCTGCCAGCAAAGTACTGTGGGAATTGTAGTTCCTAGGTTTCCAGTCACCATGACATGATGAGTAAAGTGTAATTTTTCTGAGATTTTATATCTTTTAGTACAGGTTCAATTGCAAATGAAAACAATCAAATGTTAAAAGCTTTGAACTCTTTTAAGCAAAAAAAAAATAAAGGGAATTCCACTTGTAATTAACTTCAGAGTTGATTCTGGGACTCAAGTATTGTGATGAGGACCTGTCTTGGCTCTGTCTTCGGCTAGATGGTCTTCATTCTGAGGTTCTCTGTGGTGGCCCCAATAGCTCCAGGTCACCTAATCCTAAATAGTCTCAGAATCAGCAAAAAATAGAACATGCATCTATTACAATAATTCTAATCAAATTCACAGTCAATCTCAGTGGCTTTTGTTGGATCATTCACCTCTTTCTATACTATTCAATTTCACCAGGGTAATACAATATTCTAGATTGTTAAGACTTGCCCAACATTCCCCCTTACCTCTCAGATATTGGGAGGTAAGGATAGCGACAGTCAAATCACCTCCATCAAAAGTATGAAATGAAGGTGGAGGGTCCAGGGGGAGGCCGTCTTATAGCATTTTATTACAAAGGTAGGACTGGATATAAACTAGGAATCAACAATAATGGAGTCCAGCAATGGCTCTTTAGATGGAGTGACAGAGAGCAAAACTTTTGCTCTTGCTTTTCCTTATGGCTCTTTGACACTACTTGAATTTTTGTCAGTCATATATTTTAAAGGGGTAACTACCATCTTCTTAGAGCAGAAGAAACTCATCCCATTTGAGAAACAGATTAACATAGGTAAGAATCTTGCATAAATCTCTACCATAAAGGGGATATTGATCATTTCCCAATAATATGACATTCTTCTTTGAAAATATCCATCACTTCCCTCATCCTTAAGTATTTTTTCTCTGATTTGGAAACAGAATCACAAGAAAGTGGGTTGGAACCCTATCTTCCCAGTCAAATTATTCATGAAGCATGGCATTTGCCATGATGTGACTCTGGAAAAAAGTACCATTTCTGGCAAATAAAGGTAAAAATTATACCACCCACAAAGATTCTAAGTGGGATAATTTATATTAATCATGTAGTCTTTAGCTCTTGATATATTGCCTGGTAATTGATAGGTGCTCAGTAATGATTAGCTGTTGCTATTGTAAATCCCCATCAGCAACATCACACACAGCTATCTCTGTGACTATCGTAGGACCATTTAACTACTGTAGTATAAGATTCAGTAAACAGATTCATTAATTAAAGCCCCTCCTCTTGTAGTAATAGAGTCCTAAGTCCCCTCAGGCTAAGAAATTTCCTTGTCTGATTGATCACTGTAATTGAATGCCATGCCCCTCTTTTATTTTCTATAGGAAAAAAAAATTCCTTTTAAACTGGTTTTCTAAAGATATAATCAAGAAATAACTGCTAGATATACACACAATCACATTTAATTTCTCACAACACTATGAGGCAGATACTTCAAGTACCTCTGTTTTACAAGTAGATAAATTTTGAATGAGAATTGGGTAGGAGGCCCAAGCTCACAGTTATTTCCAGTACAACTGCAGAGTCTCAATTCCTAACTGCTATGTGATTTGACTTCTTGGGGCACAGGTAAAATTACATCACCAGACTCCTTCCATTAAATCTCCTTTTCTCCTGGAACCCAGAAACCTAGAACTAACACTCTCTCTCGGCCACTTCCAAATCTTTTCCTAGTCTCATCCTTAACTTTGTAGACCCTTCTCAAAGCTGGGAAATCCGTCTTTTACTTCTTCTTCCAATCCTTCAACTTTTCGTGTTTTATGAGATTCTCTGTCCATTATCTCCCAGCCAAAGGCTGTGATAACCACACTCTTACTTATCTATTTTCAATGTCCTCAAACATAACTTCTGTTTACCGTACAAAGTGGCAACTATTAATACAATTCAGAACTATCCATAACTTAGAAGAAATTGCTCTTTTATAGGACTTCTTTATATATTTTAAAGAAATGGCTGAGAGTTGCAGGTTACTACTATTATCTGTATAAGACAGAATCTGAACTTAAAAGTAGTAAAGTAAAATGTTTTTGAAAATTGTATTTCATAACTCAGTCTTGCCAATTAATTAATTTAGATGGGCTTTTTTTCAGTTGACTGGGTCTTAATATCCAGTTAACTAATACTCAACTCTCTCAATAGGAATTCATACACACACACACGAACAGATTCCATACAGATACACTTGCAATTGCTTCTCATGTTTTTGTCTTTTTTATGCCTACATGCCCCATCCTTCTATTTAAAAATTGTGAAATTGCAACAACAGATCCTCTGTAGCTAGGCAATGTTGGCTTAATACCATATATTAATTGGAGAAAGTCACCAATGATTAAGAAAACGGTACCCAATAATTTATGAAAGTTATTTCTCAAAAGCTATATTTTTTTCTTCTCTAGCTACCTTTAGAATTTCCTCCCAAAGGATGGAGCTCAAATTAGTCAGCCCCAAAGGGTTAACACAAGCCCCATCAAGCCACTCCTTTACCTGGCAAATTATATCACTCTTCAGCATGTGTCACTTGCACAACTTTTCAGCTCCTTCTTTCCTAAGGTAATAGGCCCAGAAGCTGGATGCTGCTGTGCTTCGGCACCTGTCATTTTGACATTTCATGCTTTCTTTAGAAAAGAGAAGTTGGTAGAATGTGAGAAAAGTGGAACTTTGACAGGTTGTCAGAATATCTTGCAGCACAAACCAACCTGCCAGCCAGCCTGTTTTCTGGTATATTTCAAAGTCTCCTAGCAAACGAACTGCAGTTACTGACTGAAGAACTTCTTAAGTAGGAAGATTCCTTACTTTTTTTAAGATTTAAATTCAATAGTTTTCACCTGAAATTGGTTTAAATTTTAGGTGGCTTACTTACAGTTGCGTATCAAATAAAATATAACCTGGTAAGGCCAAATTGATAAAAATATCTTAACCAATTGATTGTTTTGTTTTTCATTTAATCGTTAATGCTTTTTGATTCAGGATGGCCATCTATGAGTACAAAACAGGTTCATAAAATGACCTTGAGTTTCCAACAATGAATAGTGTCTAATTCACAAGTAAGAGGTGCTAGCATGCAGACAGTGACGAGAAAGCAGGGAAAGATAGTCCAGGAGCCATGGCGTAAGAGTACTACCTAGAAATGGAAGAAGATTGTAAGATAGTTGTGCTAGGCTGTGGGAAATGGTCATCTGGACAAACAGCTTGTATGGACTACGCTGGTGAGAGCAAGATCTCTGACCAGCTCCTCTCCAATTGTGAATATATTTCTAAATGCACACTGCACCGGAAGGAAAAACAAAGAGGGTTCTTTGTTTTTGAACACACAATGGATTGGAAATATTGATTGAAAAAGTATCGTGTTTCTTTTCTCTAAACTTGATACCAAAATGAGCAAAAAGGAAAGAAGAAAATTTTATGTAACTCTCGTAGGATTCTTAGTACCAATTTTTTCAGAAGCAAGTCTAACTCTCCTAATAGCACTTATTTTAAATCCCTCTCCCTGTCATGAGTTAGTAACTATAAATAAGCATGTCGTTCATTCTAGTATGATGTATACGCCTTTTTATGTATACTTTTGAAAGAGCACTTTAAAAAGGAGAAAGTATTTGGTTTTGTTTAATTGAGATTTTGTGGCACTGGAAGAATAGTTGCCAACAGTTAATATTCACTTAACTTCTGTGATAACCCTTTAATCTATAACTATTTTTTGATGACATACATTGCAAAAATAATTGCATTATATTTAATATAGTTTCCATACGTATGACACAATGTACTCCTCTGAATGTTGTATTTCCCCTTTTACCCCACCTAAGGTTTAAGTGGCATAATAGCTGCCCTCCATCCCAGAGTGGCTTTTAAGGGACTCTTTTTGAAACGTAACTGTTACTGTCAAAGTGGCCATGTTCAACACTGTGTGACTTTCCTAACTAACACAATTGCCTGGAAAAGGTGCTAATTACTTGCCTCAGCCTAAACCATTCCATCCAAAGGCTAGCCGAAGATGCTAATATAAGAAAAGAAAAAAAAACCACATAACTATAAATAGGCCTTGAGTTGGAGTTGGTGCCATGCAAAGCAAAGCCAAATTTGCATGTGAAAGAGTAATAATGGCATAAGAGTTAAGGCAGTTGATGGGAAGCTGGTTAGTTGGCAAATAGAAGGGTAGATAAAGGAAGAGATACCTGGACCAAAAGTCTGCTCTCCAGGGTCCTGACAAATTTTAAGACATGTTTATTCTTACAGCACATTTTTTCTGAAGCAATTTATGTGGATCTGTTTCTTAATACGATTAACCCTTAATGATAATAGACCTTTTAAGCAAATTTGAGCCTATTCATAAGTATCATCATCGTTTCCATTTGAAGATTATGTTTCTGAGGATACTGCCATTCACATGATGGCAAAATCTGACACATTCCCTAGGCCTTTTCAGTCCTGTTTATGTAACCTGCCACCTAGACAGCTGTTTTTCTTATTTATTTTTTATTTTTGCATTAGCTATAGATTTTACAATTGGTCCATTTAGGTTGGTGGTTGTGCACTGTATTTTCTTTGTTAGGATAATTCACTCTGTCTGTTGAATCTATATAATATTTTTCCCTTTATGAGCAGTATATATATTTTAAAATGCCCTAGGTTATGATTCACATAATCAAGATTCTAAACCCTCTTACAAGTATGGAACTTGGAAAAAGTCACTTCACTTTTCTGAGTGCTGGTTTTCTCATCTATTATACAGACTCAATTTTTTATAAAGTTTAAATGAAATTATGTGCATGAAACTTCTTAGCACAATGCCTCAAATCTTGCAAATGTCTAATAACATGTAAGAAATTTAAATCTGAGAGATTTTATTTAATCTTTGAGATGAATCCTCAGAGAAACTTTACTCCTTTTATTTCTGAGGGAATGCTATGAACAAATATTAATTGCATACCAACCATGAATTATTACACTCACTTTTACTTTTAAATTCTCCTGTTAAGTTCCTGTCTCTTAAAACATGCTATATCAAGGCTGGGAGTCGTGACTCATGCTTGTAATCCCAGCACTTTGGGAGGCAGAGGCGAGCAGATCATGAGGTCAGGAGTTCGAGACCAGCCTGGCCAACATGGTGAAACCTCATCTCTACTAAATGTACAAAAATTAACTGGGCTTGGTGGCAAGCATCTGTAGTCCCAGCTACTTGGGAGTCTGAGGCAGGAGTATTACTTTAGGCTGCAGTGATCCGAGATTGCGCCACTGCACTCCAGCCTGGGCAACAAAGCAAGTCGCCATCTCAAAAAATAATGCTATTTTATAAGTGATGATAATTTTTTTTTTTTGAGACAGAGTCTCGGTCTATCACCAGGCTGGAGTGCAGTGGCATGATCCCAGCTGACTGCAACTTCCATTTTCCAGTTTCAAGCAATTCTACTGCCTCAGTCTCCCAAGTAATTGGGACTACAGGCACACACGCCTGGCTAATTTTTTGTACTTTTAAGTGGAGACGGGGTTTCACCATGTTGGCCAGGATCATCTTGATCTCTTGATCTCGTGATCCGCCCCCCTCAGCCTCCCAAAGTGCTGGGATTACAGGCATGAGCCACCGCACCCAGCCAAGTGATGATAATTAACTTACATTAAGCACTTCCTATGGGCTAGAAGATTTACAAATAAGGAAACTGTGGCAATGAATGTTTCAGCAACTAACCCCACTGTGGATTTGATTCAAGAGCCTGCAACTTCACCCAATAAATTCCTTGCCTTTTTGTTATGATAATCTGTACTTTACCCTTCCCCTACTCTCCAAACCGAGTCTCACTTTCCAAGTTGTTTGTTTTCCAGCAAGTACAGTCCTATATTTTAAGTTATTTGGTGTCTTATATGTTTTATGCATGTCTCTTTAAATAGACAATGTAGAACTTGAGGGAAGGGGTTATCTTTTGAATATCTATGTACCTAATTCAGTAGTATACCAATATCAAAAAGTGTGACATGTGCTTGGAATTATAAATCAGTAGATATTTCTGGAGCATGTTGTTCCTAGAGGAGTATTGTGGTATAAGGTTGGAATGTGTGATAAGGCCAATCAAAGAGAATGTTGAAGACTTCAAAGAAGGTCATTGTAGTAGATATTTAAATGTCTCTGCTCTATATTTATTGTATTGTTGGAATCATAGGATGGAAAGTAAATGTCCGCTTTGCTGCAGCAATTGCTATCATGTTTTGTCTCTGCATTCCATCTCCACACCCTGCTCCATTTCAGCCAGATATGTATTATGGGTCTGCTGAAGTCCTCTATAGCCTTGCCTCTGCTATTTGTCTCTATATGTTTAGTAACTTTCCACATCTCAAGTGACTGTGTATGTGTGCATCAATGTGGGGCTCTTAGAATGGAATAAGGATTAGATAATCTGAATCGAATACAAAAACAAGGCTTGGAAAATACACATAGCCTAAAACCAGGTAAAATGTAGGCAGCTGTGATGTCTGGAGGTTTAGTCTGGTGTATGAAAACTGGCAATGAGTTTTTAGTATTTATCTCCATTGTGACACAGAAAGTGGTTGACCATGTAGAACCCTTAATCTGGTTCCATCAAAAAAGCAAAGGAAACTAGTCTTCAGTGAATAAGAGCAAATATGAGTTAGATAGGAAAGCAGAGTCTCCAGCTACCTTAGAGCTTCAGAGAAGGGCAGTGTTTGGGGAAGATCTTGGAGAAGAGTAATCAGGTGAAGCTACAGAGTTACAGGGTCAAGGCAAGTGGACAAGAGGAATTCTGGAGTCTAATACAATATAAGATGCATTACTCATAGAGGGCAACAAAACTGGAGGGTATAATGTATGAGAAATAGATGCTGTGTAAAGAAGAGTTAGGAGAAGAAGAGTCATCCAGGAATCCATAGGTAGTCTCCTTTTATGAACCCTAGATCTAGAATACATGGTAATCTCATGTTTCTTAAAAGAGTGGGGTTGCAAAAGTACTTATATAATTCCTGCTTCTGAGAGGGTGAATAACTCCTCATTCAGATGGGATGACCAGTGATGTAGCTTTGAGAATATGAGGTACACAGAGCCAGAAGAAAGTAGCACGACAGCCCACATGGGAAAATCCACCTGGAGCTCCAGAACATCTTGCAACCTCCAACATAGTTTTTATTAGAGGGAGACTTGGTTTTGTTTTCAGGTATTTATTATTCTTTTTTTTCTTTTTATAAATCAAGCTGATAAAATTGTGAACTTTTTAATTAAATATTTCTAGCTACAAAATGCAGATTGGGAGCCAGGTGTGGTGGCTCACATCTGTAATCCCAGCATCTTGGGAGGCTGAGGTAGACAGATCACTTGAGGTCAGGAGTTCGAGACCAGCCTGGCCAACATGGTGAAACCCCAGCTCTTAAAAAAAAAATGCAGATTTGGGAAATCTGCACATCCATATTCTACTATATTCTATGCCCATTATTAAATAAGATAATCAACTAAATTGCATATTTGTCCAAAAGACTGGATACATGATCGATTAAAATAGATTCAAAATATTTTAAAGGGAGGGATTAAAATGATTATAAAATCAGTTTTAACTTCACAATTCTATTATCACAGCATTAAAAAGGTTAAGATTCTGATTTGATTTCCCCATCCTGCAAGCCATCACTCATCACTCTCCTCACCACCTCAAGTGCAAGCTTGATAGGTTCCTCCATTTGTTATTCCATTTTCACAGGATCTAAAACTCCCACTCATTCTTTCTCTGTTTCTTCCCCATTAGGAGACAAATGGTAGATCTTGGGCTTAGTTTAAGAGTCACTTTGGTCAAATCATAGAAAATCTTTTATTTTCTTTTAAAATCTTTGCATCTCATTGTGGCTATTGGCATCAGCACAAAAAGTTTTTTGGCTCTTTAGTCCTTCTTATCAACACATCCTTCATTCATATTTTCTCATGATATGAAGCTTATTGTTCCTATTCCCCTATTTTCCAGAAGGAAGAGAGCAGGGATGGGAGGTGATCTCTTGGGAATCATTCAGTCGTACCTAAAGAGAGACCTGCCATAAAAATTTTTTTCTCAGAAAACTGCAGTATTCAAATCAATTATCACCTCTCAGACCTCCTGGATGATTTTACTCTGTATTATAATTATTATATTTGTCTCTGAAACTAACTTTGAACTTCTGAAGAGTTCAAAGCTACCAATATATGTTCATATGTAAATTCCATATATAGTGAGGGAGCTAGTCATATATATTATGTGTATATATATATAAAAATATATACATATATGTACTATATATATTTATATTTTTGTATATATATTATATATATAAATATATATATTTTCATATATATTATATATATAAATATATATATTTATATATTTTCATATATATTATATATATATATATATACATGACTAGCTCTCACTATATATGGAATTTATACATGAACATATATTAATATATTACTGTATATACACTCACATATATGTGTATGTTATGTAGATAGATAGAGAGAGAGAGATGGAGTCTCGCTCTGTTGCCAGGCTGGAGTGCAGTGGTGCAATCACAAATCACTGCAACCTCCAACTCCTTGGTTCAAGTGATTCTCCTGCGTCAGCCTCCCAAGTAGCTGGGATTACAGGCACATTCCACCATGACCAGCTCATTTTTTTTTTTTTAGTAGAGACAGAGTTTTACCATGTTGGCCAGGATGGTCTCCATCTCCTGACCTCATGATCCGCCCGCCTCGGCCTCCCAAAGTGCCGGGATTACAGGCATGAGCCACCGCGCCCAGCCACAATATATTACTATTTTGTTTTTATCAGCTGACACCATGTTTGGCACCACGATGAGTACCCAATAAAACCTAATCGAATGAATGAACTGTGTTTTGGCCTAAAGGACTTATTCAGTTCCTGTGTGGCCCTCTGTTGCTGACTCAAGGAGATGCTGAGATATTTCTGGGTGTTGTCCCCACTTCTTTCAAATCCTGTTCCTTGTATCCCTGGTTTCACTTCTTTATTATCTTCCTTGAGCTCACCCACTTCGGCCTTCATCCAATCTGTCAATTTTATCTAGACTCCAGAAGGCAGAAAGAACTTGTTCTATCAGGACTGATACTTCTCTTTTTCATTTTGCCTTTCATGTATACTTCTGCTTTTGGAACTCAGAAGTCAGAACTTTGACTCCGCATTTCTTTGGGTTCATTGCCTGGTAATGGGTTCCACTTGACAAATTTCTTAGAAAGGAACAGGTCTCTAGGTGACAAGGAATGGAGAGTATTGGAAGGGAGGGGAGGGATAAAAATACATACGAAACCACTATATGATGATTGAATGAATGAAAATTTTCTATGATTGAAAAAATAAGAATGTATAATATACTGTTAAAGGGTTTATTTGTATAAAGTCTTTGAAAATGTATTAGATATTGTGGCTAAATAAATTATCCAGACTTTCAGTGTTGAATCTCTATCCAAATTCATTTCCAAGTTTGGTAATCTGTGAAAGAAAAAAAATAAAAAGTGCAGCTGTCTGGTGACTGTGCCTGGGTTTCCTGCCCTTCATTTTTTCATAGTGTCCTTTTCCACATCTTTCAGTGCCTTCAACTGGGTTATCTTCAGGGCAGGGAGTCCTCAGTGATGGAAATTCCCCTGGTATCAGAGCTTGACTACAGACCTCCTATAGGAGAGATCAAGCTACCTTTCACCTGCAAAATGTGTTTGTTCCAGTCTGTGAGGGCTGAAGTCTCTGTGATGGGGACATCATTAAAAAGCACTGGGAAGTTAGAGTCAACTTTGGAGGCACTCATAGTAAGTCAAAACATTTTTTTTGTTAATAAAGTTCATTTTATTCTGAAAGATTCTAGTGACCAAGCAAACGGCATGGACTTAGCAACAGTAAAATATTGGTATCTGAAGTAGTCTACCCTACCACATTAGGGAAGGAGGAAATTTAGGCCAAGGACACAGGGGTGGCCCCTATTCCTCTATAGTGCTGTGTAGTCTTTTATGTTCATACAGAATTTGCTTTCTAAGGCATTATCTGAAAGACACACACATTCTAAATTGTGCAACATTCAATTTATCTACCTTGGAAGGATGAATGGTCGAGTGAGTCCTGCTGAGATCTGAGCCTCTGCATCCAGGGATTCTAAATGTTTGAACCAGCTGCTGAGCTCACTAAGCCATCTCCACCTTCCAACAGGACAGCTTCTTTGAAAAGGAGTTTAACTTCACCAATGATTTTCTCTTCCACCCATGTAATTTTCCAGAAATTAAGCAGCAGTCACTAGAAAAACATAAATAAGATACAGCCTCAGAATTTTCTATACATCAAAGTACTATTAAAATATGTGTGCTACTTTGCAGAAACATGACAGAGGCCGTGGAAGGGAGCTCGGGACTAAGTGAACACCACTGATTTTATTTACAGGTGAGGGAATGGAGACTCAGGTTATTTATCAATGCCCAAATTCTGCCTCAAAATGCACCCAGATCTATTTAGTTTCCTCCGTTTCTATTGCCCCTAGGATAATGCAAGCCACATATGTATCTCAGTAAGTTAAATTTCCTAGATTGTTTCCATCCTATTTTTAAAACCTCGTAATTTTTTTCTGTGTCATTTAGAATAAAATCCAGATTCCTCTACATGCCCTCCAAGTTCCCGTATCACCTGTTCCCAGCCTATTTCTCTAACCATATCGTCTGTTGCCCTCTCTACCCACTGTAATTGAACCATCACCCAATTCTCATATTTCTCAAACTCACTAAGCTTGTCTCCACTGCAAGACCCAAGCACTAGTAAATCCTTCTCCCTAGAAAAATGCTCCTCCCAATATATAAAGACTGACTGTTCCTTCTCATCAAGTTCAGGTTCAATTCTCATCTGCTCCAGGGACCCTTTCCTAATCATCCTATTGAGTGCTATGTCATTCCATTCCCTGCTACTTTTATCTCACAGTCTTGTCTGTTTGTGTGCTACTATTTGTCCTCTTTGGATATATTTTGCTTTCTTGTTTAATGTCAGCCTTACTCACTAATATAAGATTTTCATGTAAAGAGAAAATCTACTTTCTCATTCAGTGCTATATCCTCAATGTGTAGGACAATTCCTAGCACCTGGAAGAAAGGAAAGTCAGAAGGTAGGATCAGGAGTAAGTCTTTGTTGTGTAGTAAGTTCTGCTTAAAAAAAAAGTATGCTATACAGTTTTTCATGACTAATTGTTTAGTGAACAAAAAGAGTTAAAACAAACGTGTATACTTTGGATGTTTATTTGTATGTGTGTATGTATGAATATATGGTGTTTTGTGAAAGCAAACAAACAGAGAACATACTGAAAAAAACACATCAACATTTTGATCTACATTTGGAGTAATTATTTTCTGTCCCAGTATTGATTTGATTTTCAACAGTAAGAATATATTACTTCTGTTGTGAAAAGTTATTTTAGTATATAAAGTTATTTTAAGCATACTCAAACTGGCTTTGAGCAAATTGGTGTTCATGGGATCATGCAATGGTTTTGCCAAAAGGTTTAAGGTATAACAGGCTCTTCACCTGTTTGGTCAATTCCCATGCATTTTGGGAAAAACTTTCTTCAAGAGATGGAGAACATGATTAACATGACTGCTAAATGCCTCGAGATTTACATTTTCCTACTTAAAATGGAAATTGAAACTAAAATAGAGATGAAAAGGGAAATCTTTTCTCTAGTAACTACAAGACCCCTGCAAATCTGGAAATGGGTCTGGCTGGGCAGGCCTGGATTGTGTATCCATGTCTAAGTAAATCATGACACCCTTTTCAGGTCCACGTGCCCATTTCTAGGTGAGGGCTGCTGTGTATATTACCAGAAACAGAAGAAAAACTATAGCCAACAAATCTGCAACTAATTTAACTACTTCTATAATTTGTAGTAACCTTGTATAACGAGGTTCCCTGGGTTGCTTGTGTTTTCCAACAAGGATAGAAATTAGAAAAATCAGTTCTGTCTTCTGGAATAGAAATTCTCTATGAAATCTGGAGAGGTCCCTAAACTCCCTGAAGGTTCTCCATGGATCCCTTAGGTGGGATTTTATAGGTTCATAAAGCTGAATCTTTAGCCCCAACTTAGAAATAGGCACACAATTCAGAGACATGAAAATCACTATATCAGCCTTATAATTGATAAGACTAGTAAACTAAAACTGAAAGATGTGGTCTAGGTGTGAGTTTGTATGAGCATGATAATCTTCCCCTATATTAGACACATCTATCCAGCCCTTCAGAGGCTGCAACCTCGGGTTCCCTCACCAGCAGGACAATCTGTCCTGCCAAGAGTTTTCATAGATGACAGACAAACAAGAACATGTGTTTTCTGTTTTGTTTTGCTTTGTTTTTTGACAGTTTTACTCTTATTGCCCAGGCTGGAGTGCAATGGTGCAACCTTGGGTCAATGCAACCTTTACCTCCCAGGTTCAAGGGATTCTTCTGCCTCAGCCTCCTGAGTAGCTGGGATTACAAACATGTGCCACCAAGCCCAGCTAATTTTGTATTTTTAGTAGAGACAGGGTTTCTTTGTGTTGGTTAGGTTGGTCTTGAGCTCCCAACCTCAGATGATCCCCCTGCCTCAGTATCCCAAAGTGCTGGGATTACAAGCGTGAGCCACCGTTCCTGGCCAAACATGTGGTCTTTGCATCAAACGTCTCTGAAAAGAGAAATCAGATGGGCTGAGACTTTCATAACCAATTCATACTTCCAAGCAGAAAAAGTTTGTAATAAAAAAAAATCATTTCAAGTTTGGTGTGTGTGTGCATGTGTGAGTGTGTGTGTGTGTGTGTGTGTGTGTGTGTGTAAGAAATGAAATCAGAAAATTTACCTTGATGGCAGAGTCCTCATATAGAAATAGAAAGCTAGATATAAAGGTGTTTGCCTTTTTAATGCCCTCCCTGTGTATTCTCAGAGCAGGACTCCCCATTATTGCTATATTTCTGATTATTTTTTCTGCATGCTATTTTGATGTATAATTTCTATCACATACTATCATCTTTCAAGAACATCGACTGAATTTTGAATCAGAAACTAAAATCAAATCTGTTTGAAATGTTCAAAGCCAGCTCCAATGGCACTCTTGGAGCTCCATATAATAAAATGAACACAGGAGCAATAGCCCTATTAAGCTGATGAAATCATTGATTTCCTCTATGTCTAATGGTCACATTAAAAGCTGAGATTTTAAACAGATATAATACTAAGTAACTCAGTACCTTATCAAATTAACAAAGAGCCTTTTAACCCTATGACCCTTAATAGAAAATGTTTATTGGAAAATGCCTGTGAATACAAATACTTTCAAAACATGGTGGTTAAGTGTTCTATGCAGCTAATTAAAATAACGTTGCTGGCTTGGCTGCGTTTTCTGTTTTTCTTGCCTAGAAAAGGTAAGAAGACCTTATGCAGAAACAACAAGTCAATCAAATGCTTTCTGAGTTGTTCTATTTATCTAACTTTAAGATGGAAATATGTTTAGAACATTATCCTCGAGCTGTAGTTCCCAAACACTAGTTCACAGTCCTGCTGTATCAGAACTGCTTAGCGTGCTCAAAGTACGGACATTTAAATCCCCAGGTCAGATGTATGGTTTCAGAAAGGACCCTTGGCTTACTTTTAGCAGAACCCCAGATGGTTTGGATGGACACGCCCATTTGGAAGCCCCTACAATAAAATTGGGCTTTAAGTATGAGATTGTTAGGGGGTGCCTTTTTCTCCTATCTACAGCTTTGTCTCCCTTTGATATGCATTACTCCCCATCGTAGCCGTGAAATAGCAGTGCAAGGTAGGCTTTCTAAAGTGATATGGTCTAATCCCCTCATTCCTGAGGGGGAAACTGAGGTTCAAGGAGATCGAGACTGCTGGCTTGGACCCAGTGTACTTTATGCCCTCTCTGTTTTCCTCTGTCTTGATCTGTTCTTTGGAAATATTCTGACAAAAGATAACTCTATTAATGCCAGAAGCATTTAATGTTTTGACACATCAATGATGTTAGCTAAAGAAGAGACCATAGATTTGTAAAATGTTAACATGTGAGAGAAAAGAGGAAGCAGAAAAGGAGGAGGATATGTTAAAGAATAAACTCTTAAAACTCATAGTTCATGTAGCTTATAGTTTTCTGTTCCTTAGATCAACTTGACTTGCAGGATTTCAAGACCGACCAAAAAATTGTCAGATAGAATTTTAAAAATAATAAACCACCTTAGTGTTGTAACTGAGCGAGCGTGAAATCATCGCTGAGACAAAGACTATGCCAAATTACAGGGTCTTTATTGCCGGCGGCCACAGGGACTCTTGGCTCTCTAACCTGTGGCCACAAAAAGAGGGTGTCAAGATCTTTTATGCCCGTAAACCACCTCCTGGGCAGGGTCGAGGGCGAGGGGCTTCGGACATTCCGAGGGCCAGGGAACTTTGGACATTCCGATTGTTACTTAAGTGGTTCGCAGAAGTCAAGATAAGCGTTAGTTTACACATTGTCTGGGTAGGATGGAAAATTACAGACCTTAGTTATTTATTACAAGTCTTAGTTTTTCTTAAAATGGTGCAGGAGCCAAAATGGTTTGGACTGCTTACCTGTCATATTAGGGTTACAGAGAGAAGTTTCAGTGAAAATCCAAGGTACAGTCGAGGTATGCAGTTTGTGGGGCAATTACCATGTCACCTTACTGCATATTTCTTTCAGGCTTTTTCCATCTATACAAAGTGACATAATGATGCTCATGTGGTTCTTGTAGCTCTGTTTTATTGCCATTCAAAAATAAATCACGAGTGTATTTTAAGTCTATCATGTAGTTTTAGGTAGGCCCGTAATATAAAAGGTACCATAATACATTTATTACATCCTCTGTTGTTGCACATTTATTTTTCAATAGTTTGCACAATAAACAATGCTGTGATATTCTTCAAGCAAAATCCTACCAGACATCCAATGAGACTTTTGTAAAATATATTTGTAAAAGTGGGAATTACTAGACACATATCTATACTCTGAATATAGAGAGAATCTGATAAGTAGCATACACATTTTAAATGAGTGTTTTGTAAAGAACAACAAATTTCAGATAATTTGATTATTTTAGAACAAAAGATACTGTAATCTCAGCACTTTGGGAGGCCGAGGCGGGCAGATCACGAGGTCAAGAGATCGAGACCATACTGGCCAACACTGTGAAACCCCGACTCTATTAAAAATAGAAAAAAATTAGCCAGGTGTGGTGGCACACACCTGTGGTCCCAGCTACTTGGGAGGCTGACGCGGAAGAATTGCTTCAACCCAGGAGGTGGAGGTTGCAGTGGGCCGAGATTGCGTCACTGCACTCCAGCCTGGTGACAGAGCAAGACTCCGTCTCAAAAAAAAAAAAAAAAAAAACAAAAGATAAATTGTGGAGTTATATATTTATGTGGAAAATTTTATTTTGAATAAACATGAACATGCCAAATGTTTATAAATGACATATTTTTAAATTACAGCACTAATGGCAACAGCGTATACATTAACATTCCAGATCTTTATCTATCTATCCATCAATCATCTATTTAGCAATAATTCTGAAATGGAGTCTACAGAGCAGTGGTGATCTTCAGAAAATACTTATTTTGGAAAAGGCACCTATATAAACTATAGACTCCCTCTTCATGGGAGAATAAATGTAAGTCTAGGTTAGAGTGTAAAGAACCATAGAAAAGTTCATTCACCTAATGGCTCCCTCTATAATATTTTTAATGTAATGTTCAGATTAAATTTTAGAATAAAGAATGTACATAAAACAAAACTGAAGAGGCTGGGCACAGTGGCTCATGTCTGTAATTCCAGCACTTTGGGAGGCTGAGAAAGGTGGATCACTTCAGGTCAGGAGTTCAAGACCAGCCTCAGTAACATGGCAAAACCCCCTCTTTACTAAAAGTACAAAAATTAGCCAGGTATAGTGGCACACGCCTGTAATCCCAGCTACTGGGGAGGCTGAGGCAGAAGAATTGCTTGAATCTTAAAGGCAGAGGTTGGAGTGAACCGAGAGCTTGCCACTGCACTCTGGCCTGGACAATAAGCAAGAGTCCATCTCAAAACAAGCAAAGAAACAAAAAACTAAAGGTATGATAAGTGTAAAGGTTAGGATGAAAATACCTGAGTGAGATATTTTGTTAGGAGAAATAAAAGAGGCCGGGTGCAGTGGCTCACGCCTGTAATCCCAGCACTTTGGGAGGCCCAGGTGGTTAGATCACGAGGTCAAGAGATCGAGACCATCCTGGCGAACATGGTGAAACCCCATCTCTACTAAAAACCACAAAAATTAGCTGGGCATGGTGGCATGCACCTTTAGTCCAAGCTACTCAGGAGGCTGAGGCAGGAGAATTGCTTGAACCCAGGAAACAGAGATTGCAGTGAGCTGAGGTTATGGCACTGCACTCCAGCCTGGCGCCTGGCAACATAGCAAGACTCTGACTAAAAGAAAAAATAAGGAAGAAATAAAAGAATTCTCTATTATCTGAATCAATGATGATTGGAAAGTAGACTGGATTGACTGGCACAGAAGATGTGATTCCATCTAAATTATCCAAGTAATTTAGAGCAAATGTTTTCTCCAAATGCTATGTGGTTTGAAAATAAATTTTAAAACGGGTAATTGGTTAAACACTTAAGGAGATTTATAATTCCCCCAGGGAATCTAAAAATACAGCTGAGACATTCTGCCACAGTCAAAGTCTTAGTGTTATAAACTTGGACTTCCTAAAACCTGGACTTTGAAATTAGACACTAAGATGTAAGTAGTGTGCTAGTGTAGAAAGTAAATTGGATGGCGAATAGCATTTGGTTGCAATCTTTGCTCTGCTGTTCTATTAGCTTAGGGAACTTGGAAAAGTCAATTAATTTTTCAGGATATAGAGATCTCATTTGAATGGAAATAGTTAATGAACATTTCCTTTATAATTTACGATTGTGACTTAGTTCTCAGCACACAGTTAAGCACAGAGTAGGTGCTTGGTAATTTTTTTTTCTGAATCAAAATGATTTTAGTGATTATTTTCATCTTGGAATGTGTAAGAAATTTTTTTTCTCTCTTTCATGTATTCTTGAGTTCCCGCCATTTCCCTCAATGCTATATTTGCTTAATAATTTATCAGTTTTGCTGGGTGAAATGTAGAGCTGACCACATAAAAATAAAAAGTACTTTCAGAATGAGCCTGTAGGGTTTTAGAGTCTCACATACAGATCTGTATTCAGGCTGAAACCCAGACACATACAAGATTGGAGTTGGTATAGAATATTAAGGATGAAACTGGGAATGAGAGAAGCTATACAGAGTTTGTTTGAATGCTAATAAATCATGAAATCACTGTTTCCCGGCTACTGGGATTTACTGCATAAGAAGCCTGCGATTCAACAAAGAATGGAGTTCCCTGCAGAACTCTTTAGTCTGGCTCTAACCAATACACTCTAGGCTGAAAAAAAGGCAGAGTAGGAGTTAGGAAAGAAAGCTGAGGAGATTTCGGAAATGGAAAAGATCCCTTGTTCCAAAGTCTTACATATGTATAATTGTTATTGTAATACTAATCAAGACTCGGTGGCAGAATTGTGACAGCTTTGTGAACACGACTCCTAACCACACAGCTGGTTGTTAGTTAATTTACTTCTTTTAAGGGTCCCCTTGCTCTCATTTGATACTGTTTTCTGTGTGCAGCCTCCCTACTGTGTCTCTAGCTAAGTCAATCTACCTCTCCGAATTTAATGTACTCTGACATGGGCATGTTCAGGAGAGGAGAGGCTGTACTCAGACAGAGAAAGCAAGCTCCACATGAGACAGTGCCTTCATTGCTTTCCCCCTGCCAGGAGACTGTGGGAAAACCTCCCCAGGAAGAACTGATGAAGAGAGAAAGCCCACAGGCCACCTGGGCGGGATGTAAGAAGAAGCTGAATCCAGAAACAATTCTTCCTGAGCAAACATCTCTAGCTCTGCCTCCTCCCCACAAATCCTCACTGTGGAGTGAAACTAATTTAACAAGATATCCCCATTTCCTCTGAACAGTGGTGAAAATATTCCTACAGGACTTTATTAAGACAGACCCCAAAGTACTCATCAGGCCAGTGAAAGGGAAAAATCCTGCTGTGGCCTTTCTACCCACAACACTACTGCAATTAAAGAAGAAGCCAATATCAAAGCAGACAGGTAACTTTATAAGCACACCAGGCATCTGCCCATGCCCAAGGCCACATTTTTAAAGGAGAGAGCCATTATTTTTCCAATGGCACAGGAAAGGCGCTGCAGGACATGCAGGTTAAATTGAAAAGGCCTTACAAGTACCTTAGGAGGTTAACAGTATCACCTGAAGCCAGGTTCCTATCAGTTATAGATTCAATATTCTGTTGGAATTTGATGAGGTCTGTGGGGATGTTTGCAAAGAGGAGGTGTGATTGGCCCTCTAACTTGGCAGCTATTTGGCATCCCATGCAGAGATGGTAAGAAGTTCTTTATTTTCCATGTGGATCTGGCATTCCTAAAGCAATAGGTGCTCTGTGCCAATAGGAACTCGGATTTTAATCACAGCTTTTTCATTTCCGTAGTGGGTTGAGTGGACAGATGACCGTGGAGGATGATGAGGGGGCTAGGTTATTATTAGAAAACACAAAATATGGATCTGATTTGCCGTTTTTGTTTAAAAAGTGACATTTTGGCATGCATTTTAGATTTGGAAAGCAGCAAAGTTTAGCAAATTAGCGCCCTCTATGTTTATGGACTGGAAAGGTAATTCTTTCCAGGCCTGCTCTTGGACTCTCCACTTACTACCCACTCTTAACTCTTCTTTGCAATAGTCCTGATGGAAACTCTCCTGAATGCTCACGTGTGTGTTTCATTTGTTAACCCTGATGAGGATTTGAGATTTAAGACTATTCTTCTTTCTGTCTTTTTTTTTTTAGACAGAGCTTCGCTCTTATCTCCCAGGCTGGATTGCAGTGGTGTGATCTCGGCTCATTGCGATCTTCACCACCCAGGTGCAAGCGATTCTCCTGCTTCAGACTTCCAAGTAGCTGGGATTACAGTGCCTGCCACCGCACCTGGCTAATTGTTTGTATTTTTAGCAGAGATGGGGTTTCGCCATGTTCGGCAGGTTGCTCTCAAACTCCTGACCTCAGGTGATCCACCCACCTCAACCTCCCAAAGTCCTTGGATTACAGGCATGAGTCACTGCACCCAGCCTTAAGACTATTCTTGTTGTTCAGATAGGTTAGTTTCTCACACAAAAAAGGAAAAGGGGCAGGTCACCTACAGTTCTCTCTGATCTTGGAAGTGTTAAGACAAAAACTTTCTCTGCTGCTCACAGTTCAATTGCACACTCTAAACAAGGCTACCTGTCTGCTTTGGGGTTCAGCAGATCAGTTTAGACTGTATTTTTTCTATGTTTGCATTGTTCTTTTATCCAGCTGCAAGACTGCTTTGCTTTTAGCAAAATGTCAAATGGTGGTGAATTTGTTCAATTAGCTTTGCAAATGTGTGTTTGACTTCCTAGGCATTTTTCTCGTCCTTTCTTTGTTGCATATTTCTTATATTTCAAAGGGGGACATCAAATAAATCCTTCTTTTGAAAGAAATTAGCATTTTAATTCATAGGTGATAGTCTGCAGTTGTGTTTCTGTTTATGTTTTTAATTAAAGGACGAACACACATGCAATCTTTTTCCATTTGATTCAGTTATTTTGCAGGTGAAGAAAATTCTTAAATCCCAGCTGCACTGAAGGTAATATTTTGACGTAAATAACTTTATCACATAAAGTAGCTTAATCAATGGATTGCATGTGTCCTGCAAACTACAAAACAGCTCTTCCCATGTTGTTTGCATAAGCCTCTATAATTTTAGTTACAGATCCCGAAAATACATAAAAATGAATTAAAAAGGAAAGAAAAAGTTGAATCTTTTAGTCTAACAGGGATTGGAAAAGTATATTTGTTCACTAATAAGATAAAACCAACAAAGCAATTATTTAAACAGTTGATAGGAATTTGAGATTCTATGTAAAAAAGAAAAGAAAAGAAGAAAGAGGCTGGGATGAGAGCAATGGAGGTAAAATAGCGAAATGTTTGATGATATGCCTCCTTAGTCACTCTTTTCTCTCATGGACTCTTTTTTTAAGTTTTGCCAACCGCAAACAATAGTTTATTATCCTCATGAATACCTTAGCAGGCATCTTAGCTCTTATATCTAATGCAGGTAAAAAAAAATTCATCTTTGCCCCCTTTTCTCTTTCCCCCAATAAAAAAGAGGTGCATATAGCACATGAAATACAATTAAAGGTCTTCAAAGGGCTACTGGGCTGCTGAAGCTAAGCGCCTCTCATCTGCATCAGAATTCCAGTTTCTTTGAAGTTAATTCAGAGATTATACTTCATGCCTTTAAACAGTCTTTAAATAAGAATGTGTATTATAGCTTTTTAAAAAATCCTCTGGAACATCAGATTGAAATGAAGCTGAGTGTTCCACTAGTCTATGTTTCAACCACGGGGCAGGGGAAGAATTGAAGCTTTTGAGGTTCCTCCCTCTGTGACTTCTCCACAGGATGGTGAACCATCAGAAACAATTCTGTTGTCTTCTCTTTTCCTTTTTTCTCTTCATTAGCCTTCAGTTTTTCTTCAGCTGAAAAAAAATTGTTTTAATCACAACGTGGCTTGTATGGTTATGAAATACACCTGATGTGAATCAGTTAATTAACTGATTCGTTACATAACCAATTGATGTAGCTCCAGATGCAGCTAATTGACAATTTACTGTTATTGCTAGGTTTTTATATATCAGGTGATTGTGAGGCCTCATTAATAAAGGTGTTTTCCACAGTTTCAGAAGAAGGGTGCTGGTCACAAGTGAGGAGCCAGACTGACCACTGAAGGTAAGTTTATTCAAGCTTAGGAACATACGTCTGGTAACTTTAGTTTTGGAGGACATCAATTTTCCTGTATAAAGTAGTGTGTTCCCTCAAGTAGGGAGATTGGTGCTCAGAGCAAAAATATTTGAAAAACTAATGCATTGAGCATGCTGGCATGAGCAAGCCTTATGCATTCAGGCAAGGTAGGGAGAGAGTCAGAATATACTCAACAGAAATTGGAATAGAACAATCTTGGGTATTTTTCTCAAGAAAGCCAATAACCTGTTGAGCAATGTGAAAAAACATCATTCTCTGAGTAGTAAGTTCAATGTATAACAGCAGGTAAACAGGACCGAAATCTGGGGGCTCAGTTACAAGATTTTAGGGTGACTTCATTTCACTAGAATCTTGTGTGAAATTACAAATTTTTTGACATTAAAATTGTTTAACAACATTAAAATACTCAACATGGAGAAAATATTTTGAATTATTCACACTTAACTCAGATTTAATGAGAGTTTTATTTTGAACTAAATATAAGATTGGAGGAGTGATGATGTTGTAGCAAAACTGCAGCCAAAGAACTAAAACTTCAGTTCTTTCCAGTGGAAACTGAAGAGAACTTTAATTTGGGCGCCTGGGCCGGCTGCAGGCTCACATCTAAAATGGCGGCCGACGCCAACAAGGTAGTTTAGCTTGTTCGGTTTGAGTCGGGAAACCAAGGCAGGAAACCGGTTTCAGACAAAGACAGCTAAGTTTTACAATCTTGGGCTTCCTGGCCATTTAACTCTACAACCTTGAAGCTTAGGTAGGGAGTGGGAAGGTTGGAAAGGACACCCAAGGACATTAGAAGAACTGGAAATGCAGAAGTATGTGTGGGCTGCAGTCCTAGAGATATGCTCTGGTGCTCTTATCTAGGTAGAGAGATGGTGGTACCAGGTCTGTTTTGCCCCTAGTTTATCTGAATACACCTCACCACCTAGCCCGAAATGCAGGGTCAGCTTCACTAGGAGAGGTTACTTAAATTCCTTAGCATTTGTACAGCTCTTAAACGACCCTTACTAAAAGTTAACTTCTACCGATGTTCTACTTATTCTGTAAATTTTAGTTTGTTCCATTTATTTAATTTTATTTTCCTTCAACATTGAGGCCATCATTTTTCATTTATTGGGGCCTTTACATATTTTCAAGTCTCCTTGTGTGAGACATTCATAATTTAATGTGGATATTATTGTAACAAAGTGTATCACACACAAGAGTTTCGACTTAAGTCATTCGCATTGTAAAACGATGGTGTAAGAATGACTAGGTGTCCATTATTATCTTGAAGGGCAAACTGCCTAAATTAATTAAAGATAATTAACTGTCAAAATTCACACCCGAGAGTGCATTAATTTATCAGCACAAGTCTTCCCTGCTGATTTCTTACTGTGTCTATAGAGCTGTGAGATGTAATTTTATTTTCCTTAAACTACTTGGTAACTCTTATAATAAAACTGGAGAAACCTCTCATAGAAAACATGATTTTTAAATTTTTAGTTTAAATCCTCACTTAAGATAGCTGTTTTTTTCTGCCCCATGGAAACTGAAAATTTCTCCCAGCAATAAAAAGGACACTATTGACCATTACAACAAACATGGATATTGTCAAGTATTACTATGCTATATGTTTACTTCAGTAAGTATTAGTCTCACTCATTTAGAACGTTCAATTACCAAGAGTACTAATGACAATAGCAAGTCGGCAAATATATAAAAATGTATCCAAATATATTTATTGAGATCCTACTATGCAGCAGGTTCTGATCTAGGTACTGGGTATGTGGAAGGTTATAAATCAGGTAAAGATGTCTGCTCCCCTTGAATATGTATTATGGGGATAGGGAGACAGTAGTTAGCTATGAAGGTAATATGTAAGTCACATGGTATTTTAGGAGTTGATAATTGCAGTGCGGAAAGAAGTGGAGTGCAAATTTGAGAGTTCCAGAGGATGGGGAGAGGCTGGAGGGGAAGTTAGAGTATAAAATACAAAACAGGTGAGGGGAGGCCTCACTGAGTGAATGAGAGCTGAGCAAAAAGCTGGTGCGGCGAGGCGGGTAGCCAGTCACATAGTCCAGGAGAAGAAGGTTCCTGAGAAAGACAAGGTCTCATGCAAAAGCCCTAAAGAAAGAGTTCTGGGCATGATCATGGAAAACCAGAGAGGCCGGTGTGGCCCAAGCAACCTGAGAAAGTAGGAGTATACATATGATAGGGCCAGGCTCCTGAACACAACTGGACTTCTATTTGGAGAGACATGGAGAGTCTATTGCCAGAATAGACCAAAGAGTGAAATGACTTAAGTTTGAAAAACAATAGGTGGTTATTGGGTAGGGAAGGGAGGAATGGTGGGAGAAAAAGTAGCTATGGAGAATATGGTGGATGGCTGTGGAGAATGAAGTAGACTTTGTGATAAAGGTGAAATATTGTCCAGTTCTACATATATCTTAAAGTTAGAGGGCCGGGTGCGGTGGCTCAGGCCTGTAATCCCAGCACTTTGGGAGGCCGAGGCAGGTGGATCACAAGGTCAAGAGATCGAGACCATCCTGGTCAATATGGTGAAACCCCATCTCTACTAAAAATACAGAAAATCAGCTGGGCATGGTGGTGCGTGCCTGTAATCCCAGCTACTCAGGAGGCTGAGGCAGGAGAATTGCCTGAACCCAGAAGGCGGAGGTTGTGGTGAGCCGATATCGGGCCACTGCACTCCAGCCTGGGTAACAAGCGCGAAACTCTGTCTCAAAAAAAAAAAAAAGTTAGAGGCAATGAGATCTTCTGTTACGTTGGATGTATGCTGTAACAATGAGAGATAAGAGCAGGACCGCATGAGCAGCTGAAAGGACGTTTCCTGAGAAGGGGATGGCTATGACTAGGACAGGCTGTGATACAAATGGAGTAATTTTATTTTGATATCAGTAGATTAATGTCTATGGATAGATAATGCTGGAATTTGGGCAAGAGGTCTAAGCTGGTGTAGTAAATACAGCAGTTGTGGCCATATTGATGGTGTTCAAAACCCTAAGAAAATAGATTAGGGTTTTTAATTGCCAAGAAAGCAAATGTAGATGGAAAATTACGATGACCAAATCCTGGAGCTGTCTGATGCTAACGGGTTGGTGGGGAAAGAAACAGTAAGCCAAAGGAAGTAATGCCTGAAGAAGAAGGAAATGGAGGTATCTTGGTGTTCTAAAAGACAGGCAAGTAAATTCGATTCCGTAGAAGTGAGTGTTCATCTATGCCAAATGCTTCAATTGTTCAAATCCGATCAGTGTTCTAAATGTAAATATGACAAAAAATTTAGAGAGGCCATAAAAAAGAATGGTCTTTGAAAATGGGATCAAAGAAATGGGGTCTGCATTAGTTTCTAATTGCTGCTATTACAGATTGCCACAAATTTAGTGACTTAAATGGCATAATTTAATATATTAACATTTTGGGGTCAGAGGTCCAAAGTGAGTCTCACTGAACTGAAAGTGTCAGCAAGACTGCATTTTTTTCTGGAGGCTCTAGGAGAGAATGCATTTCCTTGTCTTTTCCTGCTTTTGAAGACTACTTGCATTCATTGGCTTGTGATCCTTCTCCTCTATCTTCAAAGCCAGCATTGTTACCTCGGGTCCTTCTCATGCTGTTACCTCTTTCCCTCTAGCACCCTCTTCTTTTTTAAGGACACATGGAACTGCATTGTGCCCAGCCATACTATCCAGGGAAATCTCTCTCTTTTTAAAGTCAGCTGATTAGCAATCTTAATTTCATCTGCAAGTTTAATTACCCTTTGCCATGTAACACAATATATTTATAGGTCCTAGGAATCAGGATATGGCTATTTGGGGATAGGGAAGTTAGGTTTTTTCTGACTACGGCAGGATGATAGCTGAAAGAAAAGGGAGAAAAATGTTTTCTTAATATAATGCAAATAACAGCATGTTTGTATGCTGGTGGGGAGTAATCAAATGGATACTAGAAAAATCAACATAGGAGAAAAATGGCTTCTTGGAATGAATAGACCTAAGCAGACGGCATCTGTACCTGAGTACAGAAGTTGACTTTAGTAAGGAATATAGGTATTTTATCTATGACAACAGGCAAGAAATTAGAACATAGGGGTGCAGACGCAAGTAGATGGATGAATGGTGGCGACAGTTTGTGGAAGTCCTCTTCATGTTGCTCTAATATTTGTGAAATATTGAGCAAGGTCACTGGTGGGGAGTGAGAATGGAGGAACAGATCATAAAGTTTTAAGGAAGGGATATAGAAAATAGTCTTAACTGAAAGAAGGAGACTGGATGGACTGAGAAGGTATCATATGCTTATCTGGTACCATTGAGAAATTTCATTTGAAATCCCTGGATATGAATTTTTAGTGAAACAAATTAAGAACATAGAACTTCTCTGTAGGCATTTTCAGCTTCAAATTTTACCAGGATATGGTTTGTCAAGCTTACAAACCTTGGAGAAAGGCAAGGAATAGAAGGGAATATGCAAGGGAGAAGTGATTCTTGACCTTGACCTCTCTTAACTGGGAAGTTGGGAAGTGAGGTCAGCTAGCAGATGAGGGGGCATGAATAGTTGGTATTATCAAAGGACTTGAAGCCCCCTGAGGTAGGGAATAATTTTGAAGTTGAGGAACAACAGGCTAAGACCAAATTTAGATGGCACATATTGAGTCAGTGTCATGTGACTGCTTACATTGTCGACGAGATTTCTAGTATGTTTTCAACTGAGCCTCACAAATATGTATGCAGAATAACTTGGTGCCGTTCTTAGAAGACTGATGCAATAGGTTCAAACTTGCTCCCAAGCAGCTAGGAAATTCAAAATCCTCAGCTCAATTTCACTTACTCATCTTTAATCCCTCAAAGTGTTTTATATATTTGGGTCTAAAGGAGTGTGTCTCCCTTAGAACTCCTCGAGCCTTATGATTTCTATTAACTTTTAATATTGACTTGACTTGAGGGATTGCTACTTATTTTATAAATAAAATGTGATTTTTTGTTTTTGTTTACACTGATCAGGAATTTTATGAGGATAATTAGGAAATTAATATGTTTAGGAAATATTTATGTACTTTCATTGGATCTTATATAATGTCATGCCATAAATAAAATAGTGTCATTCTGTTGGAAAGCAACAAAATCCATTCAGATAAATTATCTGGAAAAAGACATGTTGAGACATTTGGGGAATAATTCAAAGCTTTGGGTAATAAGTGATAGTTATAATTTTTTGTTAGTTTCTTTAATAATATTTTGGTTTAATTTTTAAGACTTTCAGAAATATAATATTAAACAGGTGAAATTATAAGATGTTTGAATTTTGTTTTGTGCACTTCAGCAAGAAGCTAACAAAGGGCCATCCCTGGTGGCTTATGCCTGTAATCCCAGCACTTTGGCAGGCTGAGGTGGGCAGATCACCTGCAGTCAGGAGTTTGAGACCAGCCTGGCCAACATGGTGAAACCCATCTCTACAAAAATATAAAAATTAGCTGGGTGTAATGGGTGGGTGCCTGTAATCCTATCTATTCGGGAGGCTGAGGTGGGAGAAATCACTTGAACCTGAGAGGTGGAAGTTGCAGTGAGCTGAGATTGTACTACTACACTCCAGCCTGGGTGACAGAGGCAAAAAAAAAAAAAAAGGGACAGCAAACAAAGGTTGCAGTGTGTGTGTGGAGGGGTATTGGTGATCAGGGAGGGGATGGTGAATGCAGGGATAAGAAGTAGAAGAGCAGAAAATTAATGTTGGCTGAAATTGGGTGTGCATAGGGATTCTAATTATTTTATCTATAAATATGTTTAAATTTTTTCATAATCAAAAGCTTAAAGCAATTCTCAAACTATTTGACATAGATGTGTTCATTTTCATTAATTCCCCATCTGTAGGGATGCCCTAATTTTAAAACTTTCTTTCCCTGGTAGATGATGCTAGAGGCTGAATGTGGTCAGGAAATTGTTCTTGTGTAAACACCATAGACACCTTCTGCTGACTATGAAAAGATAATTACTTACTACAAATAGAACAGTTTTATATGTCGCAAATTCACAAATGCATTATCTTCCTTGTTTTTATTCCCTTTGAAATATTTGAAGAACAGCTCCAAGAGTCCCTCAGTCTGTCAGTGATTCTGTCATTTCAGTGCTAAAACTTAAAAATATATCACCTTTGAAGGAGATGAAGAATTATATCTCAAGATGGATGCCATCATTTGGACTGTGATTGATTTTTTAAAATAACAGTCATCACTTTTGGTGCTCCTTTAATTTGATGGTGGATTAATATTGTTTGACCAGATGATAGTAGCCATCAATCTACTTTGCCTCCTATGACTGAAATGTTTTCTCACCTCTAGTAGGTTGGGGTCAATACTACACCTACATAATGAGACCCAAGTTATTAAGCTAAACAATAGTTCCAATTAAAAAATTATTTGACTTGGGGGGAAAAAGAAGAAAACCCATAAATAAGCCTTCTGGGTCAGTCTTCCATTTGTTCTAAAAGTATGAATTCCATGAGCTTAGTAGCCAATCATCGTACTTAAAAGCCTGAGAAAGCAGCATACTGATTTGGAAATTAAACATCTGCCAATAACTTGAATGTACTTTATGTAACAAAATGATAAAAATATGTTTTAGTCATTTAATTTGAATCACACGTCGAGTATATATTACTCATTGTGTAAATTTTAATCTCGATAAAAATCACAAATGACTTCTGTAGGACTCTTTTTTTAAAAGCAGGCTTACAAACACATCTTGTGAGCATGATTTCAAAGGGCAGGAAATATGGCTTATCTAGTGTTACATTTTATAAATATGGAATGCGATCTATGCCAATAAATTACTGGAACTCATTAATATCTTTTATAAACCATCACAATTGTAAACACGTAATTCTCTAACAGTGACCCACTAAAGGTTAGTACATGTTCATCCTTGTAGCTGAGGGTATGGTGATCAGGGATGAACAAATACTTCTATGACCAGGAGAGGTACTTTGACTAAAGTTTAAAGATATCCACTAGGATGCAGTCAGTGGCAGACAGAATGAGAATTTTGAAAGTAGCATTTGTGATTCTCTATTCTACTTTGATTTTAGGTGATGCACGTAAAAATACTAAGTTATATGTAAATCCAAGAAAGTTCTGACTTGCATCATCTCAAAGCACCTGAGAATCTATATTCACTGGAAAAAATAATTGTTGGGTGCATTGGGTTATTTTTTTCTTCATTCTCCCATCACTCTGCTATTTCTCGAATTGGAAGTTATCTATGTATAATTACATCTTTAATGAAAAGTAATTGTTATTCTTATCATTGGTTTCTAAAAATGAGCTTTTTTCCTCTAATAAATAGTATTTTTTTACGTTTCATCTAGCCACTCTGGGTATAGAAAGAAGAAAATCAAAGCAAGATTTTAAACTTTAACATAATAAAGTAGAAAAAAATAAAATTAATAAACATTAAAAGCTATGAAAGAAATACAAAGATCATTATGCAAATTCAGAAAAGCAAGAATTCTGAAACTACTTTTAGTAAGAACAGCGCAGAAATGGGAAACATCTTACAATTTTAGAATTCTTTATATATTCTCTCTCCCTGTTTCTCTTACTCTCCTCATTTCTCTCTTCTCTCTTATTCCCATTAAAGGCTTTGTTAACTTATGATAACCTTTAAATCTATTATTTACTCATCAAATAAAAGTGTTAATATTTACCATCACTGGATGACTCAGTAACTTGTCAGTATCCTTGTAACGTTTCTGAAATATACCTGCGTGGTGCTCACAAATGATAAATGAGAAAATGGAAGGTTTTTGAGAAGACACTTGCCTGAGATATATACATTGTTCAAAGTAATCCCAGTGAAGAAAGATTGCTTGAAACTGTTCAAAAATCTTTGAAATAAAGCCATTAATGCTAGCTGCATTCAGTGTATGTGTAGACATTGGACCTGAAGTAGAATTGTGGAATTAGACTTTACTGCTAGTTGCCATCCTTTATACCAGAGACACCATCATGAGTCCTTTATCATGGGAAATAGCAACTTTCAATGGCAGGTAGGTATTCAATTCACCTTCGAGGAAAACTGAGCAATTCAGGATTGTGTTTTAGGCCTTGGTCATACTTTACATATACAGACATTTATCTTCTAAGGAAAATTTAAGCTATGACCCTTTTCATATCTAAAATGAAAGGAATGAAAAGAATTAATGATTGGCTTAGTCAGGGCCAAGTTTGGTTGTGTTTCAGGAAAGCATATTGTGTTTAATTTTCTCTGATGAGAAAACAAATTTTAAAAATGGTACTGCTAAAATTAGTATACTTTAGTGGTTAAGAGTTTAGATCTGGGTGTGAATTGTAGAGATGTTCCCTCATTATATGACCTTGGGGAAAGTATTGAATCTCTGATAACTTTTGTTCTCTCATTTTCAAAATGATTATAATGATTATACAATAATGATTATAACCAATTCATTGAGTTACTGTGAGGATTAAATGGGACAAATTGTAAAGCACAATTCCTAGATCGTAGAAATGCTGGAAAAATATATAAACTGCTATTTTTAACTCAAAGAATTTGAGTTAAAAATTTTCAGCCTTCTAGGGTCAGTGCTAATTTTCCTTTCCCTATTGAGTCATTGGAATGATCATGCTGTATGACTTCTAGAAATATGGCTGCTTCTTGAGTATTCGGAGGGCGTTGAGATGGTACTAAAAATGGTAGCAGGGGAGCTCCTGAAAGCTGCTTGAACATCTTGAGCTTTTATAGCTCCCTGTACCCCACTTTGCCCTCAAATGTACCCCTGTACCCCACTTTGCCCTCAAATGTACCCCTGTACCCCACTTTGCCCTCACAGCTCCTGCTCTTCTACTCCAAGGCTAGATAAGACAAAGCTGACTCTAATTTGACTGATGCCAAACTTTATTCAAGAGTTGAATGTACAAGAAGAGCATAACACAGAAAGGCAAACTCAAATTTGGGTATTAAACATCTTTGCTCTCAAAAAGGTTCTAGCTCACTGCCTCTCACCCCACCCCAGCATGTCACATGCCATGAGAACTTCTCCTTATCAGCTATATAGTAGTTTCGTCCTTCACCCAAATCCCTATTCCTACTTCACGATTGAAAACTATGTGCATTTGGCCCTTTGCATCTATGTATTCCACATCCATAGATTCAACCAACTATGAATTGAAAATATGGGGGAAAATGAGAATGGTTGAATCTGTACTGAACATGTATAGACTATTTTTTCTTGCTACATTAGGGAATAATAACTATTTACATATCATTTACATTGTATTAGGTATTATAGGAATCTAGAGATAATTGAAAGTATACAGGAGGATGTGTGTAGGCTATATGTTGACACACCATTTTCTATACAGGGACGTTAGCATCCTTGTATTTGGGTATCCACCAAGGGTCCTGGAACTATTTATATATGCAGAGATTTAGCCTAAACCCTTAACTGATTACTCTGAAATATTTGCTATTAGAATATATCATGATCCTGGCTGTTTCTGCTATCTTAAGATAGTATTTCTGCAAATGAAAGTTTATGCTTCCTAAATTAAGCATCTACCCAATGTGATTTCCTATTGTCTTCACTAAAAACTGCAAACAATTCACTTTTTTCTCCTACAAAGATTTCTGCCTCACCTGGGATCCCGGTATTCTTAGTAGCAGACACAACAGTAATCACCATTCTTATAAGTTAATCTTTATATTACAGTCTGTCAAGAATTTACAAAAGAGAGACTGGCAGGTAGCACTTGCCCTGGAGGGTAGATACACCCCCACCCTTACCACCTCCAACCCACAAGTCAAAGCCACATTCAGAGAAAAAGCTTTTGAGATCTAGAAAACGAATGGGTTTGGAGTAGCAAATGAGTATCAGCTATATGCATTTCAGAAAGAGCAGATGGCAGCCCTCCAGCAATTCTGGCTTGCCCTCCATGGAGTAGCCCCCTACTCAAAATTAGAAATTCTTTCACCACAGCTGCCTGAATTTCTCTCTTCCGTTTTTTTGGATAACTAGACTCCTCTTTTGGAAGAGATAATCTGATGGAATATCTGCCATCGTAACTGAGTGTGAATTAAGGGAAAAATAGATCGTCTGTCTCAACAGATGATGGCTTGTGCTGGGTTGGAAAGGTAGATCATGTAGATTGCTTTGGGGAAGGACAAGATGACTGGGCACTAGAATAAGGAAGGGGAATTGTTTTCTAACTATGGGATTGGTCACTAGGAATATTGCCAAGTAGGTGAGATTTGGTTTTGGGGTATCCTCTCACCACCTCATCAGCATTCAGCTTTCAGTTCCTCCCTTTGCCACGTTATTTACTTCTAGTATCTCTCCTCTCATTCTCATCACATATCTATTTTCTGACTTAATATTTGGAATCTAAGTAACTCAGAATCCTTAGTAGAATCCTTTGTAGGAAATGTCTCATTTCTACTGGGCCTGCAGACTTCTGAGTTAGCACCAATGTCTATGTTGAAGGGAGTGTATACTTTTTAGGGAATCTTCTTTCTCTTTGTCATGCTAAGTAAACCTCCTTTCTACAGGTAGTAGTATACCCTTGGATGGACAGGAAACTGGACTTATCCCAGGCGCACAGGCAGAAACTGATGTCATCAGACCCTTGCCCTGCTTCCCCCTTTTTGTTCTCATTCCTGGCTCTCTCTTTGTTCCCATATTAATCTCAGGTCAGAAATAGGGCTACTTAAATTTTAGTACCTTGAGAGTCTGTTCAACAGAAATTTGTATAACAAAAATTACTACAGTGTTTCTTATATTTATAAATCATTCAAAATAGAGATGCTGATTCCTTTAGAACAGTAAAGTGCATACTGGACATACTCAATATAATTAAAACAAGTAAAATCCATAGAATCAGGATCTAAACCAGTCCCCTTGACAAGTCACTTTCATTTAAAGCCTTCCCATTTAATGACATTCTTTTTAAAAAGATGTATTAGTGAGAAATGTGGGAGGGAAAAAAAAGCCACAATCAAGAGCAAAAGCAGTGAAATGATTGAAGATGCATTCTTCAATCTGTAGGGTTTACTGGGATTACTTAGGCTAGAGAAAAATCCATGAAGGTCATAATGACATTTTTATCATTTTAGACTCATGTATGCCATTTTTATATTGTCTTTGCAATACACATTAAATTTTTAAAGAGTGAGCTGTTACTTTAAAAAGGAATGATTTAAAAATTTATCAGTTTTACCTTTCTGTAGTTTAACAAGAATTTTTACCACCATCATTTAGAAATCAACCAAGAATTTATTTTTAAAACTGCTAATGTGCTTTCTATAGGTGAAAAGTAACAGGTTTGTACCAATGTATTTTTAGCTTATAAGAACATACAGCTAATCAGCAATAAATGAAGAATATCAAGCTGATGTGACACATATACAACATGTCAAGTAAGCTAAACATTCTGTGTTTTTCCGAAGCTTTGGTAACGTTTGCTTGGAAAACTGATAAAAAATCTTGAGCAATAATAAAATAATCAGCTTTATTGGGTGCTTACTATGTGCCAAGCACTGGACCCAGTACCTCACATATCTCATTTAAACTTTACAGCCAGTTAGCAGGGTGTGGTGACTCATGCCTGTAATCCCGGCACTTAGGGAGGCCAAGGTGGAAGGATCACTTGAGGCCAGGAGTTTGAGACCAAAGAGCCAACATGGTGAAACCCTGTGTCTATTAAAAATACACACACATGGCCAGGTGCAGTGGCTCACGCCTATAATCCCAGCACTTTGGGAGGTTGAGGCAGGTGGATCACGAGGTCAAGAGATCGAGACCATCCTGGTCAACAAGGTGAAACCCCATTTCTACTAAAAATACAAAAATTAGCTGGGCATGGTGGCGCACGCTTGTAGTCCCAGCTACTCGGGAGGCCGAGGCAGGAGAATTGCTTGAACCCAGGAGGCGGAGGTTGTGGTGAGCCGAGATTGCGCCACTGCACTCCAGCCTGGGTAACAAGAGTGAAACTCCGTCTCAAAAAAAAAAAATACACACAAATATACACAAAGCCAGGCTTGGTGGCATGCACCTGGAGTCCCAGCTACTTGGGTGACTGAGGCATGATGATAGCTTGAACCTGGGAGGCAGAGGTTGCTGTGAGCCAGGATTGCACCATTGCACTCCAGCCTGGGTGACAGAGTGAGACTGTCTCCCCCAATAAGTAAATAAACTTCACATTCAGCTTGCTGGCTTGTCAGTATCCAAGTGGCACTAAATAAAGCGTTTTGGGAAAAAAGAAAGCAGTATGTAGGCTAGTCAGGGGATCTCAAGGAAATATTTATGGTACAGATTAGGAAAAGATTTATATTAATTTCATAAATTCAGAAAAAGCTTGTATAAGAGAAAAACTGCCCAAAGTGGCAAAACTATAAGTGATAAAAATGGATTTATCTGCAGATCTGTCCAAGGCCTGAGTCTATGCTCTTTTGACTAGATACTCCATACTTTACACCTGTGTTAGCACATCTTTAGAAAATAGGGAGCTCCAGGCAAGATTCAGCCCTGAACTATTGCAGCACACTGAATCTCATACGTTAAAATACTAATACTGATATATACAGTAGAAGAACACATTTTAAGTGAGATTAGGATTATGAAGTACATGAAAATGGATCACATGGAAAGACTGCTACAAAGGCCATTTGTAACTGATTCTGCTTAAATACACATTGATGGCTGTTATCGGGAGAAATCAAGACCATAGACAACTGAGGGGTAGAGAGATTGTTTTTGTCTTTTTTTCCCCCTATTAACTTATTTTGTGACAGAGTCTCACTCTGTCGCCCAGGCTGGAGTGCAGTGGTATAATCTTGGCTCACTGCAACCTCTGCTTCTTGGGTTCAAGCAATTCCCTGCCTCAGCCTCCCAAGTAGCTAGGGTTACAGATGTTTGTCACCATGCCCAGCTACTTTTTGTATTTTTAGTAGACATGGAATTTCACCATCTTCACCAAGCTAATCTTGAACTCCTGACCTCATGATCCTCTCGCCTCAGCCTCCCAAAGTGTTGGGAGCCACTGTGCCCGGCCTCCCCCTTTTCTTTAAGTCTACATTATGAATCGGTGCAAAGCCATGTTCAAGAAAAACATTGCCCTTTAGTTGGTTGGGTTTTTCTTTTTTTAAAAAAAGGTATAAGTAATCATCTTTCCCCTACCAAAATAGAACTTGGGAACATGAATGTGTCCTTTTAAAAAAGGAAAACAATTCCTAGCTAGCATTTGTTATTGGAGGGAGAGAAACAGAGAAATCAGAACAGGGTGATGGGAAAAGGAACAAACCCGAGAGGAAAGGGAGGCAGGAGGAAGGACTTAGAAGTCACCATGGAGAGGATGGCTGGATTTGACCCTCAACCCCACTTGTTGGCCATTGCAGAGTCCTTGAGGTCTTTGTCCAGCACCAGGTTGCACTAGGACCAGGGCCAGATCTCTGGGAGGCCTCCTAAAGGGTGAGAGCATCTCTCTAATTGTTGCAAGCTCTAAGGAAATTGCTCATGTAACCTTTGATCTCACAAAACCTCACTCTCACCCTTTTTCTACCCTTACCTCTTATCTGTTCTTCATTTGTCCGTTTGTCTATAATGTTCCTTCCTATGTAACTTTTAACCCAAAGCATTAAACTTCCATTAAAAGATTCCCCTGACTTCCCACTCATAACACCAAAGTCTCATGAATTCTCTCATCCCTTTTTCACAAAGCCCCCTGTGACCCTCTTCTAGGGCCTAGAAGTTTTATAATTATGTTTCATAATTATGTATAGACTTGTCTATCTCAACAAATAAACAGCATGGGCATGAATGATGTCTGTTTCTTCATTCTTGTCCCTCTCAAGCATCTTCCTCATCATACAATTGATGGTCAGAAAATAGATTAAATACAAAAGAATTACGAATTTAACATGAGCTAGGGAAGGGGGAGAAAGGCCAAGAAATAGTCACCGTTAGGCTGGCTGCTATTCACAGACTCCTTCTCATCCTGTATCCCTTTCTCTCTCATGCTCCTTCCCAGACTCTGCTGCTCATGTCTTGTTAAAAGATGTCATCCTTGTGTTCATGTTTAATAAGCCCAGTCTCAAGGACTTAAATGATCTTGCTTTTTTTTTTTTTAAGATGGAGTTTCGCTCTTGTTACCCAGGCTGGAGTGCAGTGGCGCGATCTCGGCTCAACGCAACCTCCGCCTCCTGGGTTCAGGCAATTCTCCTGCCTCAGCCTCCTGAGTAGCTGGGATTACAGGCATGCGCCACCATGCCCAGTTAATTTTTTGTATTTTTAGTAGAGACGGGGTTTCACCATGTTGACCAGGATGGTCTTGATCTCCTGACCTTGTTATCCACCCGCCTCGGCCTCCCAAAGTGCTGGGGATCTTGCTTTTATCTTCTCTTACTCATTTCTAGATATTCTATTCCCTCCAACCTGTATCCCTCTTTTTTTTAAGAGATGGGGTTTTGCTCTTTCACCCAGGCTGGAGAGCCATGATGTGATCACAGCTCACTGCATCCTTGACTTCCTAGGCTCCCGAGTAGCTGGTACTACAGGTATGTCACAACACCTAGCTAATTTTTAAAATATTTTTGGATACAAGGTCTCCCTATGTTGCCAAGGCTGGTCCTAAACTCCTGAGCTAAGGCGAGCCATCCTCCTTGACCTCTCAAAATGCTGGAATTACAGGCGTGCACCCCTGTGCCTGGCCTAACCAGCACCCTTGGCTCCATTCATCATGAACTCCTTAGAGTTCCTAGAATAGGGCTGTTGAGACTGCCTAGGTCCCCTGGCTTTTCATATTCTGTTTGCTTAAAATACTTGTCTCCTCTCATTCTTTTACCTTCCTGCAACTACTTAATCTTCAATTCTTCCATCTGATTTCCTCTGCCACCTCTAGACTATCATTATAGCTATCAGTGTAGGTATCATTGGTTTGTATATTTTTCTCTAACCAAACTGAGTAGTGCATGGGGCAGAACTATAATCTTCCTCTTCCCACTCAGAATAGCCCCAGCATTCCCAGTTAATACTCTCTAATTGCTTGTTGAATACACGAATGCCTTCTTTCTTCTATCTTTTTTGGTAGAAAGTCCTTCCAATATCTGAATGAATCTGCCATCCCTGGAGCACAAGTCTAGAGAGATCATTTAGAGATGTGCATTCAACTATATATTTGTTCATTTTAATTAATAGCCCTGGGATGTCAGCAAGAGGGCTTGTGCATCTGGACAGGAGGGCAAAATCAAGGGAGGGTCTAGTCATCTATTTTTAGTAAGATTGCCATTTCAGGAATGGAATTGAAGACTGGGTGCCTACAGGCCAGATGTGCTAAAGATTAGTTACAATCTCTCTAGGTTTTTGTTAAAAGTTCCAAATGAGACATGGAATTCAGACTAGAGCAAGCTGTGTTCAGTTCACCCTGGAGATGGAACTTGAAAGATAAACTGCAATATGAAAAAGAAACAAGAAAATATACAAAAATGTTGTTATATCCACTCTATAGTTCTACATTTAATTTTCCCCTTTCTATAAAATTTTGTATTTCTTTTTTTCTTCTTTTTTTTTTCTGAGATGGAGTTTCACTCTTGTTACCCAGGCTGGAGTGCAATGGTGGGATCTCGGCTTACCACAACCTCTGCCTCCTGGGTTCAGGCAATTCTCCTGCCTCAGCCTCCTGAGTAGCTGGGATTACAGGCACGCGCCACCATGCCCAGCTAATTTTCTGTATTTTTAGTAGAGACAGGGTTTCACCATGTTGACCAGGATGGTCTCGATCTCTTGACCTCGTGATCCACCTGCCTCAGACTCCCACTTTTTTATATCTTTTTTACAAGATGCAATTAGAGATTTCAGACTCTAAATTTTGCATGTTGAATCTAGATTTGTATTTTTTTTCTTCAGGGAAAAAAAATCTTTGGAAACTTCAAGAGGCTTATAGAAACTTTACATAAAGAATTTGATGATTAATTGCATGTAATGATAATTAGAAATCTAGACTTGTAATTTATGGGTTTGGCGCTTTGGAAATTAGACTTTATACTGTTTCACTCTTAGAACTATAAGCTTGCACAGATGCCCCAAAATGCAGGATGCCACAAACAGCACTAGACCTTGACCGGGTGCCCAGAAGGTCTTGGCTGAATGTGAATTAGCTAGCTTTTTAAAGGATGACTACATATACTACAATCTTTAATTTCTTCAATTAATAGAATTCTGTAAAATGAATAAGCCCCTAAGATGCCTTCAATATTTTAAAAAGGTACAAATAGCTTGAACGAAAGAAAAAATTGGTGAAAAATACCGGTTATCAGAGAAATGAACACCAGTGGTAATATACATTGCATTTTAAAATGTAAAGCTAGCTTTGTCCCTTGTTTGAGTGGGCCATTAATGAGGAGGAGAAGCCAATGGGAACAAGACTATCGAGCATATACCAGTATGTTAGCTGACAGATTCTCTGCAAAGTATGTTTACATGTTTTCTCATTTGATCCATGTAAGCCAGTGTGGTAGGTGTCAGTATGCCTATTGGCAGATTGGAAAACAAGTATTTATATATGTTAGCACAAGTGTGTGTATACATCTGTGCCTGTACGTACATATATTAGCATGTTTCTCTTCACCTATGTAGTCCATTCTTTAAAGACAGATGATACGTTATAGGTATCCGAATAGTGGGAGCCAGGATCTGATAGAATCTTAATACTTGTTCAATGAATAAATGGTTAAATGGATGATATACTGATAACATGTTGGCTTTGTAAACTAGCTTTATCTCAAAGGACAAAATCACATTTCTGTGAGTGTCTTTATAATTGCGGTAAAATTTACATAACACGTAATTCAACGTTTTTGAAGTGAACCTTCAAATAGCACTTAGTCCGTATGTTCCCAGTGTTTTGCACCCACCACGTCTATTTCCAACACATTTCCATCACCCCAAGAGGAAAGCCTGTACCCATTAAGCTGTTGTTCCCCACTGTTCCCTGCCCCTGCTAGCAACAAATCTGCATTATGTTATCCCATTGATTTATCTATTCTGGATATTCTAGGTAAAAATGGAATTATACAATACATGACTTTTTGTGTCTGGCTGCTTTTACTCCAAGTAATAGTTGAGTTTTATCCACATAGTAGCATGTATCAGTTCTTTACTCTCAGTATAACATCTGAATACATGCTGAGTAATATTTAATTGTATGTATGTACTACAATTTGCTTACTCATTCATCCATTAATGTGTATTTGAGCTATTTGCAGCTTTGCTCTCGTGAATAGTGCTGCTATCAATGTCTATGTACGTGTATTTGTTTTAGTACCTGTTTTTTTTCTTTTTTTAATGTTGGGTATATGCTTAAAAGTGGAATTACTAGGTAATAAGGTAATCCTATGTTTAACTGTTTGAGAAACCACCAAACGGTTTTCCACAGTGACTGAAGCATTTTATTTTCCCACTGGGAATGTATGAAGGCTCTGGTTTCTCCATATCCTTGCCAATACATAAGTGTTTGTCTTTTTTTAAATTTTAGCATCCTCGATGGTATGAAGTGATACATTATTGTGGTTTAGATTTGCATTTGCCTAATGACTAATCATCTTGAACATATTTTCAAGTGGTGGCTGGCCATTTCCATGAGATTTTATAGAGACATTAAAACTCAATAAAACTCACAGAACAATTTTTTTTCTATACTAAACTTTAGAGCTATTTTAGAAAATGTCATTGCTACAGATCTCATACTTGAACCAGGATCTTTGTTATTTTGGATGTTATGTTCTCAATTCCCACCATCCAGACAAGCAGCAAGTCCTGTCACAATGTCATTATCTTAAATAACTACACTTTTTTAATATTTCTACGATTGCCAGCATATCTAGTCCAACATGATCTATGTAACTATTGCTTTGCATTTCATTATTTGCCTTATTTAATCCTTACTCCACACAACAGCTAGAATTTTAATGAGTTCGATCATGAGAGTCCACTGCTTAAAACCCATCACTTTCCTCACATTGCACTTAGAAGAAACAAGAAAGCTCCATGCCACAGCTTATAGGTGATACGTATCACCTACCATCCCAGCCACGTGTAAAACCACTCTTTTCATGGATACTGCTTTCCGTCAAGTCTGGCCTTTCATCAGTTTCTAGAACATAACCTAGAGCATTTTCAGATACTGTTACATTGGCTTGTATTACACGGCTTAGATCCTTTATTTTCTCTTGAATGTTACCATCTTAGACAAGCTCTTGCTGGCCAGGCTATCTAAGATGAGTTATTCTCTATTGCAGCAACACATTTGTCATCTAAAGAGTATTTTTCTACGTGTCAAATTGTACTTAACTGTGTATATACTTATTTTCTGCCTTTACATATTAGATGTAAGTTCATTTATGGTGAGAATGATTCCCTTTTTTGACCATGCACTGCCTGTAGTTGATAACTATGTTATCTTTAATGAGTGTGTATTTCTCATAAATACAGGTTACTTGGAGTTCAGTGGGGTTATGTATGAATGCCTATATTTTCTTCAGAGGAAATTATTGAAAAAAAAGTTCATAACATTGTATCAGTAAGGAGTAGTACTATATTCTCAGTGCTGTGTTGCTACAGAAGAACATGAGCCTTCTATTTCTTTGTCAACAATAAAATAATCCTCTTTGCAACCCATGGGCTATACAGAGTGGCAGTGATGTGCCAAGTAGACAGAGAGGAGGATAAAGGAGAGGAACAGAACTGGTAAAGCAGAGAATGAAAGCTCATTCATTCTCTTATCATGGTCTTTGCACAGCTTGTGTCTTGCCATTCAAGAGCCAGCACTTTATTTCCACCTCTGTATCTGGTGAGCAGGCTCTAGACCTGTTGACATGAAAATCATCCATACAGCTGTGGAAGAAACATGATTAAATTGTGTTAGAATAGCTCAGCCTCTTTCTGACTAATAGAAAAGAAATAGTCTGGAGGCCATCATGGATCCCTGAAATGCCTATAATTGGAATGCTGCACTGCTGCAATGAAGGGGGAAAACCAGGTTTATGTAAGCAAATAGAACTCAGTATTTCATGATGTCAAAATAAATGTGTTCACTAGTTGAAAAATCTAGACTTTTTTCTACTATGTGATGAAAGTATTGCTTGAACGATAGTCACCTGATCCTTAATTACCAGCATATGTATATTATGAAATCGGGGGTCTTATTCCACTGCTCCCCTTTATAATAATGGCTACTTAGAGAATGTGAAAAATGTATTTTTAGTTTTTAACAGTAAGCTTACTAAATTGTCGTGTCACCTACTCAATCCATACTTCAACAAACTGAAATAATTCCTTCTTTCCCCAATGCTTTCAAGTCCCTCATGTCAATTAATGCTCTCAACCATAACTCTGGGATATAGGTTGGGAAGGTTTAAATTAGGATGGTAGGATTTTCTGTTTTAAATTGGCATTAAAGCATAGGTATTGCAGAGTCTATTACATGAAGAAACTGCAGAGATCAAAAGACTTGACTTATGTGTATAAGTCAATTAAACTGTAGACATAGAAAACTAAAACCTACGCAGACCTCTGGAAGAGAATTTTCAGAAAACTTGTGTGTATGTGTACATACAGAAACACATACTGAAGATTTTTGAGAAACAATTTATCTTTTTTGAATCTGAAAATACGTATATACATATACGTAGATATTTAGAGAGGTAGTTTTCTAGGGTTTGGGTTAAATGTTAGCATCTTGGTTACTATAGTCTACTAAGAAAATATTTATACTTTTTAATATCAGAAATTAAATATTTCTATGCCTTTAAATGGCTCCATATTAGATTTTTATTTCTTGGCATTCTGTTTACCCTTAGAAGCACCTAACTCTGTAAACTTCCAAAGGTGCAATATCATTACCAGACTTAGTGATGTGATTTTAATCTTAAGAAATCATGCTGAAAGAGATGTCTTTAGGTGTTATCACACCTTTCTTAAGGATATTTTTTCCTTCTCAAGATTTTACACAGGGTTCTTAGAAGTGATTTTAGATTATATAGTTAGAATAGAAGGCTTATAGGAACACAAGTAAACCTTATAGATCTTCAAATCCCTTAAATCTTTAATAACATAAGTGGTTTGTTTACCTTCTTTTTATACTTGATTGCTTATTTTTCTACCATTTCAGGCTAATATCTACATCATTATGACCACTTATTTTTTAATAATGTTATATTTTAGCCTTTTGTTTTGATGTGATTTCAGTTTTAGAAAACAGTTGCAAATACAAATATATTTCATATGCCTTTATAGAGATTCCCCAAATTTTAACATTTTATGTAACTTCTATACAACTAAATTATCCCAAAACTAGGAAATTGATATTGAAAATATTCTATTTACTAACCTCCAGGCCTTACCCAAATTTTACAAATTGTCCCAGTAAGGTCCTTTTGCTGTTCTAATTTAAAATCCAGAACCCCACACTGCATTTTGTTTTAATGTCTTCTTAGTTTCTTCTAATCTAGGGCAGTCCTTCAGCCTCTGTTTTTCTTGAGCCTTGCAATTTTGAAATGTATTCACTAGTTAATTTATAGAATGTTCCTCAGTTTGTAGTTGTCTAGTATTACGATTGAAATAAGATAATGTAACCTTGGCAAGAATGTCATAGAAGTGATGCTGTATCACATCTCTGTTTACCTAACTCGTTTCTCCAACAGCAAGTATCTGGATTTCATTAACCACATACTTATTTTTATCTATTTAGTATTTTAAGTAAGTCCTCTGAGTTTTTATATAAATTTTTTGAGGGGAAAGAGGTGCTGGAGTTTTTAACAACATTATTGAGATATAATTTATAAGCCATATATTAACCAGATTTAAGTAGACAGTTCACTGATTTTTTTTTTTTTAGTACATTCACAGAATTGTGCAGCCATCATATAATTTAATTCTAGAACTTTGGTTATAACAAAAAGAAATCCCCACTTACTACTGTGAGTCCCCATTCCCATCACCTCCTCCACTCCTCATCCCCATACAATAACTGATTACTCTCTATTAAAATAGATTTCCCTATTTTGAACACTTTGGTCAGAGGAAAATGTATGGTCTTTGGATTCTTTCAGTTAGAATAATTTTAACATTTACTCACGTCACATAGCATGTTTCAGTACTTCATTCCTTTGTATTGCTGAATAATATTCCATTGTATTGCTGTAATACATTTTGTGTATCTGTTTCTCAGTTGATATTTAGGATGTTTCAGCTTTTTGACATTATGAATAATGGTGCTATGAGAGTTCATGTAAGAGGTATTCCTTTTCCCTCATTTTTTCTTGTGATAAAACATACAAAACATAAAACTTACTATCTTAACCGTTTTTAAGTTCAGTCAGCTCTCCGTATCCACAGGTTTATGATTTAAAATATTTTAAAATAAAAAATTTAAAAGTACATATTAAAATGTAGAAACTACATGGTATTCACATTATATTAAGTACTATAAGTAATCTGGATATGATTTAAAGTATACAGGAGGACAGGCACAGATTATATGCAGATATGCCATTTTACATAAGGTGCTTGAGCATTTATATATTTAGTATCTGTTTGGGGTCCTGGAGCCAATCCCCCACAAATACCAAGGGACAACTATATACATTTCAGGGATATGAAGTACAATTCTATTGTTGTGAAACTATTTTTACCATCCAGCTCTAGAACTCTTTTAATCTTGTGAAACTGAAATGTGACACCCATTAAACAATTTACCAATCCCCCTTCACCCCAACCCCAGTAACTATCATACTTTCTCTGTAATTTCTGAATATTCTAAGTAAGTCATTTAAGTGGAATCATATGGTTTTAGTGTTTTTTGAAAAGCTTATTCTACCTTAGCATAATTTCTGCACGCATCATCCATGTTATAACAGGATTTCCTCTTTTAAGGCTGAGTAATAATTCATTATATGTATGTAGTACTGCTTATCTATTCCTGTCAATGGAAACTTGAGTTGTGTCCATAATTTAGCTATTGAGAATAATACTGCTATCAACATGTATTTTGAGGCTCTACTTTCAGTTCTTTTGTGGATATACCCAGAAATGGAATTGCTGAATCATATAGTAATCCTACTTTTAAGATTTTGAGTAATTGCCTTTCCCTGCTCTATTTGGGCTACTGTTTGCTTGGTATTTTTTGTTCGTTTTAATCTTTTCACGGTATATCTATGTGTCTTTGAATCTAAAGTGAGTTGCTTGCAAACAGCATATAGCTGGATAGTAATTTTTTAAAAACTCATTCTGCCAACCTCTGTCTTTTGATTAGATGATTTAATATGTTTACATTTAAAATAAGTACTGATATGAAAAGATTTACTTCATTTTAATATTTGTTTTTTTATATTTTAAGTTATTTTTGTGACTACTTTCTTACTGATGTATTTTGTGGGTTTCTTTTTTATTTTTGTAATGAAACACTTAAATCACTTTCTCATTTCCTTTTGTGTATATTTGCTGTTTTCTTTCTGGTTAACATAGAGATTTCACTTAATATCCTAAAGTTATAAAACAGTTGGAATTTTTACCAGTTTAACTTTAATAACATGAAACAAAACTCTGATAAAACTCTGCTCTTTTTTAACAACTTCATCCCCAATCCTTTTGGTTGTCAGAAAATTACATTGTTGTACATTGCTTGCCCAAAAACATAAATTGATATTTTTAATGCATCAGTTGCTTAAATTTCATATGAAACAAAATGTGGCATTACAAATCAACTTATAATAATACTAACTTTTAGACTAATGGTTGTTTTATTTTTAAGATTTATTAACATCTTTAATTATGCAGAAAGCTAGAAGTGGAATTGCATACCATCATTATGGTAATATTAAATTTTATATTTGCCCATGTATTTACTTTTACTGATACCTTTATTTTATCATGTAGCTTTGAGTCACATCTAGTATCCCTTTTTCTCATCCTGCACAAGTCCCCTTAGTGTTATTTTGCAGAGTAAGTCTAGAGGTATCACACTGTGTTTATGTGAATCTCTTAAAATCTTTCTTACTTTTAAAAGACAATTTTTGCTGGATATAGTATTCTTGGAAAATAGATGTTTTCTTTTAGCATTTTGAATATGAATTTGTCACCTCACTGCCTTCTGATGGCCAAAGTTCTGATGAGAACGCTACTGATAATCTCATTGAAAACCCCTTGTATGTGAGGAATATCTTACTTTTTGCTACTTTTCAAATTCTTCTTGTCTTTGTCATTCAGTTTAGATGTCTGAATTCATCCCACTTGGAGTTTGTTGAGCTTTTTAGTTGTTTCTGTAACTTTCATCAAATTTAGTAAGTTTTTAGCCCTTATTGCTTCATATATTCTGTCTATTTACCTCTGGGACTTCCCCAGTACATATGTTGATCATTTGATAGTACAACCTTCAGTTTCTTCCACTTTGTTCATTTTTCTTCAGTGTTTTTCTCTTTATATTTCTTGAATGATAATTTCTTCCTGTCCTATCTTCAAGTTCACTGACTTCTGCCTGTTCGAATATGTCTTTGAGTTCCTTTAGTGAGTTTTTTACTTCAGTTATTGTAGTTTTCACCTCTCGGATTTCTTTTTGGTTTCTTTTAAGCTTTTCTCTTTATTGATATTTCAGTACCTTGAGTATCATTAAGATAGTTATTTTAAAGTCTTTATCTAGCAGATCTATGATCAAATCTTTTTTAGGAACAGTTTCTGTTTATTTACCTTTCTCTTTTAATGATCTATACTTCTCCATTTCTTTATATATCTTATGAAAAATGCCTTGTTGAAAAATTGACATTTTAATCTAATAATGTGATACTCTGAAAATCAAATTATTCATTCCCAAGGTTTGAGGGTTTTTTTTAATTATTTTGTTTTTATGATTGTTGTAGTCTGTCCTCATAGTGAAGATCATGTGAGGTATAAACTTAAGGTCTTTTAGGATATTTTCTGAGGTTGTGCCTTTCCCCAGACATGTGCAGTGACTTCCTTATCTCTGCTGGATATGCAGTTGCTTTTGAATGTTCTGGCTTCCAGAAATGGAAAAAAGAAAAATGGAAGAGGAAGGGAAAGAGCACAGACTTCTTAAGTCAGAAGTTGTATGGCCAGAAGAGGAGGGGATTGTGGAAAGGGAATATGGGAGGTATAACAATGGCTACCCATCTTTGTGCCAAGACCTCAGTGATCAGAAGCAGTACTCAACAGTCAGAACACAGATTCACAATAGTTTGAGGGACAGATGGTTTATTGCCCACAAGCTGAATGCAAGCTGGGCCGGGAATAGATACATGCTACTTAACACCGGGCTAAAGGGTAGAGATTGGTAGCAGCTGCTAAGAGTTAAAGTTGATTAAACTTACTGCAGTTTACTACCTAAGATTTCGCCTAGGAATTGCAAACTTGCAATAGACTCCAGAGTTCCAAAATAGTTTTATCAGACAGATTGTGACAATGTAATTGTTGTCTAGGTGGGAATACTGATTTCTGTTGCTTCCTATTCCACTGTCTTCTCTCAGTCTTCCTGCAATCATACACTTTTCTTTTGTTGGCTTAATTTCCATAAAGTAATTTCAGAATTGCTAGAGCCATTTGACAATTGGTAACCAAGATTTCTATGGCAAACAGATGTACTTAGTTGAATATCATATTTTTTATCATTATTTTTGTATTTAGAGTAGGTACATAGGCTTGACATAATGTTTTCCCAAGTTACTTAGGTTTGTCTCTACCTTCCCCTGTAAGTGTGGTTATGTTTATTTGCAATAGACTTATTTTTTATTTTTTTGTGTTCAATTTTGGGTCTTCTCATATTGGTTGATTTTTATGGATTATTTGAGTAAGTAAAATACAGCCATGGTGCTAAAAACATCAGAATAAACTAAAAATGTAAATTCAGGGACGTGTCACTATCCTCTTATCCATTCTACCTAATTGCCATTCTTTCATTTAACCATCTATTTCCACCCTCTTTAGTTTTTGATTTAGTTTCATTATGTTTTAGTTTAACCTTCCTATATAGTTTGTTTTTTTTTCTTCACTAGTAATCGGACACATACATATTTTATCTCTATCAAACTCAAAAACTATTTTATAAATATTTGTTTTGCCATCTTTAAATGTGTCTTGTACTTTAAATGTGTCTTGTAAATGATTCTATTTCAGTCCACTGAGGTCTCTTTTCAGTTTTGTATTGGTCTCTCATACTCCATTTTGTAAATAGACCATCTATTATTAAGCACTCTACCATGTATAGTCACATGGAAGAGTTCTATATTTTTGAAATTACAAATAATGCTGCAATAACCTTGTGCAAATATATCTTTGTATTGTTGAAGGTATCATCAGGGTAAGTGTCTAAAAGTAAAATTGCCAAGTCAAAATGTAACTACATAGGCAGTTATCTTAGGTTTTGCCATATTCTCTAGCAATGTATGAAAATGTCTGATTCCCCAGTAATCCCACAGAAAGTGTTTTTATGTTATAAAAGAAATTGCTAGTCTGAGATTTAATAAGTCATATCTCAATGTTAATTTAATTAGTATTCTTTAATTATCAGAGGGTTTAGACAAATTTTCATAAGCCTAAGCACCATTTTTAAAACTTTTTTGTCAATTGTTCACATTTTTTTTTCTCATTTTCCTGTTGGGTTTTGATGCTCTTTCCCTCAAATTAAAAAAATTTTATGTTAGGGATATAAACTTTTTTCCTGGAATATGCATGACAAAAATATTCTCCCATATCTTCAGTTGTCTTTTATATTTATGCTTTATGCAAGGCAAAATATTTACATAGTCAAATTTATCAGTTTGTCTTTTCATTGCCTTTGGGCTTTTGGGTCATAATTAGAAGACATTTTCTACACTCATGTCAATGGGAAATTCATCCATAATTTCTTCTAGTACTCTTATGATTTACTTTTGTTTTTTATATTTAGATTCATTGTTCATTTGAAATTCTTGTATATGGTGAGCAATAAGAGCATAATTTTATGTTTTTGTAGATTATACAGTTTTTGTTTCTAGATTGTTTTCGTTTGTAGATAGTATGCTTTTGTAAAAATAACCAGATGTCCCAGTAATACTTATTAAGAAGTTGATTTCTTTCCTAGTACTTTTAGATGTCATCATTAGATATTAAAAGTATCATATATGCAGTTGAGACCTATATGTGATTTTTTGGTCTTATTTTTTCTGTTCATGTACCACTAACAACATTGTTTTAATTACAGAGACTTCATAGTTTATTTTAAAAATAGGCAGAGTTAGTCATCCCATGTAGTTTTCTTATCTAGTATTTTCTGTTTCTTCACATTTGCTTTTTCCGTATCAAGTTGAATATATAACTCTAGAAAATGTGTTTTGGTATTTTTATTGGAAATGTTTAAAGTATACAAATCTAGACGAAAAACCCATTTTTTTAAACGTTAAACCATTCTATTTCAGAATATGGAATGACTTTACATTATTCAGGTCTATTTTGTCTTTCAGGAATATATTAAAGTTCTCCTTCAATAGATTTTGCACATTCTTGTTAAATTTATTCCTTAGTATATACTCCTTTTTTGTTTTTGAAAACAAGGTTGTCTATACCATTTAGCTCATGGGTCCCCCAACCCGTGGGCCACAGACCAGTACCTGTCTGTGGCATGTTAGAAACTGGGCTGCACAGCAGGAGGTGAGTAGAGGGCAAGCATCACCCCCTGAGCTCTGCTTCCTGTCAGATCAGTGGAGGCATTAGATGCTCACAGGAGCATGAACCCTACTGTGAACTGCTCATGCGAGGGATCTAGGTCATGCTCTTTATAAGAATCTAACTGATGCCGGATAATGATGTAGAACAGTTTCATTCGGGATTCATCTCCCCTACACCCCCTGAAACTAGTCCCTGGTGCCAAAAACGTTGGGGATCACTGATCTGTTTTCAATGTATATAAATGAAGATTATTAATTTTCTGTATGTAATTTTGTATTCTCTTATATTGAATGTTTGATGTGTTAATTTTATCATTGATTTTATTTAGCTTTTCCAAGAATAAAAATCAAATGTTACATTTTCTTATTTTTCAATTTTATAGCTCAATTTGATACCTGTTTTCTAATGAAAATGGCTAATACTCATAAAACCATCTTGAGTAGTAATGGGGGTAGCTGGCATTTTTGCCTCTTTCCTGATCTTAGCAGGAGAACAGTGTTTTCTTATTAAGTAAGCATTTAAGTATTTGAGTAAAATACCTGATTTGGGGCTGAAGATTAACATTATCACATATATAAGAAGTATCATTCGATTTCTATGTTTTTGAGTTTTCTAAATTCTAATATATAATGAAATTGCTGGGTAAAATGGTATTTCTAGCTCTAGATCCTTGAGGAATCACCACACTGTCTTTCACAATGGTTGAACTAATTTACACTCCCACCAGCAGTGTAAAAGCATTCCTGTTTCTCCACATCCCCTCCAGCATCTGATGTTTCATGACTTTAATGATTGTCATTCTAACTGGTGTGAGATGGTATCTCATAGTGGTTTAGATTTACATTTCTCTAATGACCAGTGATGATGAGCTTTTTAAAATATACTTGTTGGCTGCATAAATGTTGTCTTTTGAAAAGTGTCTGTTCATATCCTTTGCCCATTTTTTGATGGGGTTGTTTTTTTCTTGTAAATTTAAGTTCCTTGTACATTCTGGATATTAGCCCTTTGTCAGATCGATAGATCACAAAAATTTACTCCATTCTATAGGTTACCTGTTCTCTCCGATAGTTTCTTTTGCTGTGAAGAAGCTCTTCAGTGTAATTAGATTCCATTTTGGCTTTTGTTGCCATTGCTTTTTTTATTTTAGTCATGAATCTTTGTCCATGCCTACATCCTGAATGGTATTGCTTAGGTTTTCTTCTAGGGTTTTTATGGGTTTTATCTTACATTTAAATATTTAATCCATCTGGAGTCAATTTTTGTATAAGGTGTAAGGAAGGGGTACAGGTTCAGTTTTCTACATATGGGTAGCCAGTTTTTCCAACACCATTTATTAAATAGGGAATCCTTTCCCCATTGCTTGTTATTGTTAGATTTGTCAAAGGTCAGATAGTTGTAGATATGTGGTGTTCTGAGACCTCCGTTTTGTTCCATTGGTCTATATATCTATTTTTGTACCAGTACCAAGCTGTTTTGATTATTGTAGCCTTACAGTATAGTTTAAAGTCAGGTAGTGTGATGGCTTCAGCTTTATTCTTTTTGCTGAATTTTCTTGGCCATATGGCTTCTTTTTTGGTTCCATATGAAATTTAAAGTAGCATTTTCTAATTCTGTGAACAAAGTCAATGGTAGCTTGATGGGAATAACATTGAATCTATCAATTACTTTAGGCATTATGGCCATTTTCACAATATTGACTCTTCCTATATATGAGCATGGGATGTTTTGCCATTTTTTTGTTTTCTCATTTCCTTGAGCAGTGGTTTGTAGCTCTCCTTGAAGAGGTCCTTTACATCCCTTCTAAATTGTATTCATAGTCATTTTATTCTATTTGTAGTAATTGCAAATGGCAGTTCATTCATGATTTGGCTGTTTGTCTGTTATTGGTGTATAGGAATGCTGGTGATTTTTGCACATTGATTTTATATCCTGAGATTTTGCTGAAGTTGCTTATCAGCTTAAGGAGATTTTGGGCTGAGCTGAAAGGGTTTTCTTAATATATAATCATGTCATCTGCAAACAGAGATGATTTGACTTCCATTCTTCCTACTTGAATACCCTTTATTTCTTTCTCTTGCCTGATTGCCCTGGCCAGAGCTTCCAATACTATTTTGAATAGGAGTGGTGAGAGAGGGCATCCTTGCCTTGTGCCAGTTTTCAAAGGTAATGCTTCCAGTTTTTGCCCATTTAGTATGATATTGGCTGTGAGTTTGTCTTAAATAGCTCTTACTATTTTGAGATGTTATATCAATACCTAGTTTATTGAATGTTTTTAGCATGAAGGGGAGTTGAATTTTATTGAAGGACTTTTTTGCATCTATTGAGATAATCATGTAGTTTTTTTGTCATGGTTCTGTTTATATGATGGATTATATTTATTGATTTGTGTATGTTGACCCAGCCTTGCATCCCAAGGATGAAACCAGCTTGATTATGGTGGATACGCTTTCTAACATGCTGCTGGATTCAGTTTGCCAGTATTGAGGATTTTTGTATCGATGTTCATCAGGGGTGGTGGTCTGAAATTTTCTTTTTTTGTTGTGTCTCTGCCAGGTTTGGTATCAGGATGATGCTGGCCTTATAAAATGAGTTAGGCAGGAGTCTCTCTTTTTCTATTGTTTGGAATTGTTTTAGAAGAAATGGTACCAGCTTCTCTTTACCTCTGGGAGAATTTGGCTGTGAATCAGTCTGGTCCTGGGCTTTGTTGTTGTTGTTGTTGTTGTTGTTACGCTATTACTGCCTCAATTTCAAACCTTGCTATTGGTCAATTCAGGGATTTGACTTCTTCCTGGTTTAGTCTTGGGAGGGTATATGTGTCCAGGAATTTATCAATGTTTTCTAGGTTTTCTAGTTTATTTGCATAGAAGTATTTATATTATTATCGATGATAGTTTGTATTTCTGTGGGATCAGTGGCGATATCCCCTTTTTCATTTTTTGTTGTGTCTGTTTGATTCTTCTCTCTTCTTTCTTAGTCTGGCTAGCAGTCTATCTATTTTGTTAATCTTTTCAAAATATCAGCTCTTGGAATCATTGATTTTTTTTTTTGAAGGGTTTTTGTGTCTGTCTCCCTCAGTTGTGCTCTGATTTAGTTGTTTCTTGACTTCTGCTAGCTTTTGAATTTGTTTGCTCTTGTGTCTCTTGTTCTTTTAATTGTGATGTAGGTGTCGATTTTAGATCTTTCCCAGTTCCTCCCATGGCCATATAGTGCTATAAACACTGCTTTAGCTGTGTTTTCCTCTAAACACTGCCTTAGCTGTTTCCCAGAGATTCTGGTACATTGTGTCTTTGTTCTTATTGTTTTAAAGAACTTCTTTATTTCTGCCTTAATTTCTTTATTTACTCAGTAGTCATCCTGGAGCAGGTTCTTCAATTTCCATGTGGTTGTTGGGTTTTGAGTGAGTTTCTTAATCCTGAGTTCTAATTTGAGTTCACTGTGGTCTGAGAGATTGTTATGATTTCCTTTCTTTTGCATTTGCTGAGGAATGTTTTACTTCCAATTATGTGGTTAATTTTAGAATAAGTGTGATGTGGTGCTGAGAAGAATGTATATTCTGTTGATTTTGGGTGCAGAGTTTTATAGATGTCTGTTAGGTCTGCTTGCTCCAGAGCTGCATTAAAGTCCTGAATAACCTTGTTAATTTGCTTGTTAGTAAATGATTTTATTTCTCCTTTTCTTCTGAAGCTTGATTTGGCTGGATATGAAATTCTGGTTGAAAATTCTTTAAGAATGTTGAATGTTGGCTCCACTCTCTTCTGGTTTGTAGGGTGTCTGCAGAGAGATCTGCTGTTAGTCTGATGGGCTTCCCTTTGTGAGTAACCTGACCTTTCTCTCTGGCTGCCCTTAATATTTTTCCTTTATTTCAACCTTGGTAAACCTGATGATTATATGTCTTGGTGTTAACCTTCTCAAGGAGTATCTTTGTGGTGTTCTTTGTATTTGCTGAAATTGAATGTTGGCTTGCCTTCATAGGTTGGGGAGAGGTCTCCTGGATAATATCCTGAGGTGTGTTTTCCAACTTGGTTCCATTCTCTCCATCACTTTCAGATACACCAAGCAAATGTAGGTCTGGTCTTTTCACATAGTCCCATATTTTCTTGGAGGCTTTGTTCATTCCTTTTCATTCTTTTTTCTCTAATCTTGTCTTCACACTTTATTTTGTTAAGTTGATTTTCAGTCTCTGGTATCCTTTCTTCCATTTGATCGATTTGGCTTTTGATAGTTGTGTATACTTCAGGAAGTTCTCATGCTGTGTTTTTCAGCTCCATCAGATCAATTATGTTCTTCTCTAAACTGGTTATTCTAGTTAACAGTTCCTCTAACCCTTTATCAAGGTTCTAGATACCATTGACATTCTTCACAGAACTGGAAAATAGCATTTTAAAATGAACTATTTTATATAACAGTATTTAAAAATCATGTGGACCCCAAAAAAGAGCCTGACTAGTCAACACCATCCTAACCAAAAAGAACAAAGCTGGAGGCATCATGTTACCTGACTTGAAATTTTACTGCAAAGCTAGAGTAACCAAAGCAGCATGGTTCTTATATAAGAACAGACACTTAGACCAATGGACCAGAATAGAGAACCCAGAAATAAGACCACACACCTGCGATCATCTTACCTTTGACAAACCTGACAAAAACAAACAATGGGGTAAATGATACCCTATTTAATAAATGGTCTTAGGAGAACTGGCTAGCCATATGCAGAAATTGAAACTAGACCTCTTCCTATACTATGTACAAAAATCAGTTCAAGATGGATTAAAGACTATAAAAACCCTAGAAGAAAATCTAGCCAGTACCATTCAGGACATAGGCACAAGCAAAGGTTTTATGACAAAAACATCAAAAGCGATTAAAACAAAAGCAAATATTGACAAAAGGAAACTAAAGAGTTTCTGCACAGCAAAATAAACTGTCATCAGAAGTGAACAGACAACCTACAGTGTAGTAGATAAATTTTGCAATCTGTCCACCTGACAAAGGTCTGATATCCAGCATCTACTGAACTTAAATTTATAAGAAAAGTTACCCCATTTAAGAAAAAAAATCAACCCCATTAAAAAGTGGCCAAAAGACATAAACAGACACTTTTCAAAAGAAGACATACATGTGACCCAGGAACATGAAACAAAGCTCAACATCACTGAACAATAGAGAAATGCAAATAAAAACCACAATGAGATACCATCTCACACCAGTCATAATGTCTCTTATTAAAAGTTAAAAAAAAATGTACTAGCAAGGTTTTAGAGAAAAAGGAACACTTTTGCACTGTTGGTGGGGGTGTAAATTAGTTCAACCATTATAGGAGACAGTGTGGCAATTCCTCAAAGACCTAGAGGCAAAAATGCTATTAGGCTCAGCAATCTGATTACTCAAAGGAATATAAATCATTCTGTTATAAAGAGGCATGCATGCACATATTCATTACAGCACTATTCACAAATAGCAAAGACAGGGAATCTACCTACATGCCCATCAATGAACTGGATAAAACAATGTGGTATACATACACTGTGGAATAGTATGCTGCCATAATAAGGAACAGGATCATGTCCTTCGGAGGGACATGGATGTAGTTGGAAGGCTTTATCCTCAGCAAATGAATGCAGGAACAGAAAACCAATTACCACATGTTCTCACTTATAAGTGGGAGGTGAAGAAGGAGGAGAACACAAGGACACTTGGAGGGGAGCACCACACACTAGGGTCTGTAGGAGGTTCAAGGGTGGGAGGAGGGAGAGAATCAGGAAGAACAGCTAATGGATGCTGGGAGCTTAATGCCTAGGTGATGAGATGATCTGTTCAGCAAACCACATGGCACATGTTTACCTATGTAACAAACCTGCACATCTGGCACATGTACCCCTGAAATTAAAAAAAAAAAATCTACCTTAATGATTATACTGTTTAGGTTCTACTGCTTATTCTTGCTATTATATCCTTTCCTGTAAACTTGACCTGTCTTGGACTGAGAGTGGTATATGAAAGTCTCCTTTTCTTCTACTGTTAATATGTTTCTACTCCCTCCCATCAACATCTGTTATTTCCCTTCATAATGGCTACTAAAATTCATAAGTATAGTATCATCATTGTAAACTGACTTATATCTAATTTTGTTTCTTCTCATATCCAAATCAGTACCTCTTCTTTTTCTTGAAAAGAAATATGGGAGAGTTTATCAATATCTTAATATTTTATATATATTTATGATAAAAAATGTATATATTTATGTATTTAAAAAGTAATATGTAGATAACAAATGTTCCCTTTTTATATAGATTTATGCTATGATGTCATCATAAAGTTAATGTAACTAGTAGGAAAACAGGAATAGATCCAGCTATAAAACAGGCGATCTTTAAAAGATGAAGATTACAAAACTGGTTTATTAAATGAGAGGCATGTGTGCTCCAACATGGAGGTACAGACTTCCTAGGTCAAGGAGAAGCAAGGATGAAAGTGGGCTTTACGAGGCTGTGCTTTGTTATTCATAAGGAACCTATCATGTTCTCCTATCATGTAGGAGAATCTGCCTACATGATAGCCAGCTCTTCTGCTGCAAGTAACAAATAACATCCCCAGAAAATATTTTATTTACCCCAAGTGTGGGTGAATGGGACACAACCTACTTAAGTTTACTCTCTCCATAGCTGGACCTGTTTGTGATCTTTTTCAAGTATATAGATGAAAAAGCATATAAAAATTAGAGAATATAAAAGTTAAGCATGCTATGGGTTAGTACTATCAAATTAACTTACGTTTAAATGAACATATTTTAACATCCTCTAGGTGTAATTTTTAAAAGAAAATCTCTATGAATATGAAGCACAATGGAACACAGTTTACAGTCTGTCTGAAAATGTTTTTAAGTGCTATGAAGTAAATCTTATACATAAGAATACTTGGCTCACTTTATTTTCCACTGAAAAATGCATTCCATATTATAAAAAGAGGCTAAAATGTTAGAGTTTTGGGGTGAATCTAAAAGATATCTGTAGTAGTTACTATTAAATATTTATGAGCCCACTAGTAAGGACAAATCATTTTCTTAATCTATTTCACTAATAGAAATTATTTATAAGTACATCATTAATTATTTACATTATCCTGGTATTGTCTGCATTAATAATTTAAAAATATATAATTAACTATTAAATCATCTAAATATGATTTAACTTCATTTATCTTTCATTACACAAATAGCAAGTTGATCATTAACTATTGTCATACAAAACAAGGTATGCCAATATAATAAACTTGGATATCTAGAAAGAGTAGTCACAGTAGCTTACATATCTGTCTTTTTCCTTAATATTTGGTGTAATTAATATTTTTAAGAAAGTTTTTGGTTTCTGACCTGTAAGTCCACTATTACTATATACCCTTGAGATCCCTGGCATACAGAAAGCTAGTTTCTTTCTACAGGCTGCCAGTTAACTCCATGCCCTCAGAGTCAAATGCCTTTCATTATCTAGCAGGTAAAGACTTTTTATTTATTGTTGTTCTCTGTGCCACATTAAACATGCTCACTGAAAAAAGATTTCCTGCTGAACAAAATGTTTATGACAACTTTGTCCTCTCTTAGATCTATCAACATATCACCAAGAGCTCCTAGAGTTCCGCAGTCCTGTAGTTACATCTGGAGTTATAACCAGAAGAATATTATAACAGTAACTTGGCCTGCAAGAAATTTTTTCCCTTAAGAAGCCTGTTAGGAAGATTTTAACAGGCTGTTCAGAAAAGATTCAATGTTTAGGGTACTAGGGGAAAGGCCAAGTTATCAGCTGATTCTTTTTTTTAGAAAAACACTTTATATGTTACATATTTGATAATGAGTCAAGGTACAGGCAAAAATAACATGAATTGTAAAAAAACATCAGTGTGAAAATATTTGTGCTCCAATCTCTGATTACTGTCCTCCTTTACAGACTGTTATGTGCTTGATTAATTATATCCTTCCCAAATTCATATGCTAATGTCTTAACCTCCGTACCACAGCCTGCGACTGTACTTGGAGTGTTTAGGGCATGGCTCATGCCTGTAATCCAAGTACTTTGGAAGGTCGAAGCTGGTGGATCACCTGTGTTTGGGAGTTAGGGACCAACCTGACCAACATAGCATTGCTGTGAGGTGAGATCATGCCAGATGTAGTGCCATTGCATTCCAGCCAGGGCAACAAGAGCAAAACTCCATCTCAAAAAAAAAAAAATAGTCTTTAATGAGATTAAGGTAAAATCGGGTCATAAGCATGGGTGCTAATCCAATGTGACTAGTATTCTTAAAAGAGATTAGGGGACACACACACACACACACACACACACACACACAGAAGACCATGTGAAGACATGGAAGGAGGCAGCCATCTGTAATAGTTTTAGAAGAAGCCATCTCTGTTGATACCTTGATCTCACAGTTTTAGGCTCCAGAACTGTGAAAATCAATTCAATTCCTGTTTAAGCTGTCCAGTACTTTGTTTCGGCAGCTTTAGCAAGCTAATATATGGAACTTACCCTCATGCACAAATCCCCAATTCATATTCTGGGCTTGTAATTCCAATTGTTCAGATCCAGTGTCCTCATATGGGACACTTGAAGCAAGACTTGAAGACAGCGATTTTTCCTTGTTTACAGAGTAGTAGCAGAGGGAGTTTAGAGTCCAAACTTAATTGCTTACCATTTTGGCTTTGAGCAACAATATCATTTGTAATGCTTAGGTTAAGGAAGACAGTTTATGCAAATAACCTTATTGAATGCTTTATTAACAGAGTCTTTCTCCAACCTTTCCTGACAGCCTGGATACCACTGGGTGTTCAAGCTAATCTGAAGGTTAAGCCTCCCTGTAGGGTTCTAACAGAAAGCTTTGACATGGCCCTAAACTAAGAATGTTAGGGAAAGAAACTGCTATTTTTATATTTTCAGAAACTTGGCCTGATGTAAGAGATCTACATATCTATTTCTATATGTATATCTGTAATAATTCTATAAATAAGCTCATGGACTGTCCCAAGTAATAGAGACCTCAGTTTTGTTAATTTAGTGGCTTGTTCTCTGATAATCTTGACCTTGATGCCTCTCTAAATTTTGAACCTGTAATTAAACATGCTAAGTATGCAAAGCTATTTACTGATTTCCAGTTATGCTGTTTCAGGTTACAGATGTGAAAAAGAAATTAACTGCTTCCACAGCGAGATGACCCAAGGGGCCACTTTAGCACAATGGGAGCTACTGTGCATAAGAAATAGGGCTGATGGCAACATGTATATCTTTTTAATTTGAGGATTATGTTGGAAATGAAACATAATCTCCAAGGTGAACAAGTGCTTTTGCTAGAGTACTTAACCCTAACTATGAAACTAGCATAAATTACCTGATTGTTATTAACTGGTGTTTAACTTCTCTGCACTTTTAACACTTGTGTTGGGAAGTATGTTCTTTTTAAAAAAAAAAAACACTTACTCATGGGTGATTAAACTGTCCTTTTTTTATATTTAGTGTTTTAAAATCATGTATGTTGAGAACCCACCAACATATCAATTATTTAGTCATTACAAATGTGGGTGAGGAGTCATTACTGCAGTAATTAGGACACAGTCCAACAAGTGTAAAAGGAAGTTCCCTAAATTGCAGCCATGAGCTATGGAAATGATACTAAATTGTTCATTTCAAAAAATTTTCATAGCAATTCCCTAAACTAGATGGCAATACGGAATATGCAACAGCAGCAAATACTTACACTCACAGAGAGCTATGGCATTTGGGAAATCATTCGGTTATATCAATAGGAAATTATTCTCTGAACTCTCCTCCAATTTTTGAATAATTAATGACTCAATGCTATTTAATTGGGAAAAGTTCTTCATAGGAAGGTAATATGACCCAAATTTCTGAAAGAAGAAAATGTTTCACTCCTTCAAGAAGTTGTTTCTAAATAGAACTTTTTTTTTTTTTGAGCAGGAGTTTCGCTCTTGTTACCCAGGCTGGAGTGCAATGGCGCAATCTCGGCTCACCGCAACCTCAGCCTCCTGGGTTCAGGCAATTCTCCTGCCTCCGCCTCCTGAGTACCTGGGATTACAGGCATGCGCCACCATGCCCAGCTAATTTTTTTTTTGTGTCTTTAGTAGAGACAGGGTTTCACCATGTTGACCAGGATGGTCTCGATATCTTGACCTCGTGATCCACCCACCTCCGCCTCCCAAAGTGCTGGGATTACAGGCTTGAGCCACCGCGCCCGGCCTAGATAGGACTCTTAAGAGCAGAGCATAATGAAGGTGGGGTACCGTGTAAGTCTCTGGATTTGCTTAGGTAATATCACAGATGTAATGAAACAGGCTCTCTGTCCAGAAAATAAAAAAAACTATTTTATTTAAAAACCTAAAATTGCTCTGAACATTTCCAAGTCTCATTAATATTTTTCTGGAGGAAATAAAACAATCATAACCTAATACATGGGTAAATTGATGACAGTATTGTATTGTCTATATAAACAAAGGAAGATATTCAATACAGTCAGTCTGGGCCACTGAGATAAGAGGCAGTGACATTAGCATGCAACCAAATAACATCCTTCAAACAATATATTTTTCAATTTTTTACTAAAAACTATTTCCAGAATTGTTAGCAGATAGTGGCAGAGTGACAGGGGAAGAAGCAGCCACAGAATGTGGCCATGGAAAAAAAAAAAGGCATCCCAGCCAGGCACAGTGGTACCTACTTGGAGTCCCAGCTACTCGAAGGCTAAGGAGGAAAGATTGCTTGAGCCTAGAGTTTGAGTTCATCACCTGACTAATTTTTTATTTTAATTTTTGTAAAGACAGAGTCTCGCTGTATCGACCAGTCTGGTCTCCAACTCACAGCCTTAAGCAGTCCTCCTGCCTTGGCCTCAGAAAGTGCTGGGATTTCGAATGTGAACCATGGCACCCAGATAATATCTACTTTTAAGATACAAATCTATTTTTATACAAAAGCCAGAAATTAAGATTTTAATGTCAATTTCCCAATTTGTAAGAGTTGGCAACTCATCATAATTATTTAGTGTATATTGGCAAAGCCAACACTATGGTAGCCAATTAAAACATTTAAAAGCCAAATCTGGTCTATGAGCTACCATTGAAGATATCCGATTTACATTAATGTGATACATTTCCATAAAGAGGACTAAATATAATTTATAAGTATTAGAGAGAGAGTGAGTGTGTGTGTGTGTGTGTGTGTGTGTGTGTGTATGTGTGGTGGAGGGTTGAGGAGAGAGAGCTATCTTCTAAATTATATAAAATCAAGGTGAATTATAATCAGAATAGATTCCAAATAATGTAGTGATAACGTGTCCATCTACAAGTACGGGTATATCTTAGGAGAACAAATAGCAACAATCCAGTGTTTGAGATTTTATATATATATATATATATATATATATATATATATATATATATATATTATATTATATTATATATATTGTCGGTATGGAATTGATTAAAAGATTCTATATAGTGAATGAGAAAAATAATTTTAAAAATCAGCTTTCATTTTGATACTACTACTTGATCACTACTATCTCTGTTACTTGCTATCAATTATCACACTAGGTGTTTGTCATTGTTCTCAGTGTTTGACAGGCATTATATAATTTTATTTACTTTTTGTTTATTTTATTGTGTTTTAGGTTTTGTGGTACATGTGAAGAACATGCAAGATTGTTGCATAGGTACATACATGGCAATGTGGTTTGCTGCCTTCCTCCCCATCACCTATATATGGTGTTTCTCCCCATGTTATCACTCCCCAACTCCTCACCCCCTGCTTTCCCTCCCCTAGTTCCCCCAAACAGACCACAGTGTGTGATGCTCCCCTCCCTGTGTCCACGTGTTCTCATTGTTCAACACCCACCTATGAGTGAGAACATGTGGTGTTTGAATTTCTGTTCTCGAGTCAGTTTGCTGAGAATGATGATTTCCAGGTTCATCCATGTCCCTACAAAGGACACGAACTCATCGTTTTGTATGGCTGCATAGTATTCCATGGTGTATATGTGCCACATTTTCCCTGTCCAGTCTGTCATTGATGGGCATTTGGGTGGGTTCCAAGTCTTTGCTATTGTAAACAGTGCTGCAAGGAACATTCCTGTGCATGTGTCCTTATAACAATTTATAATGCATTGTATAATTTAATCCTTATGACAACTCAGTCAAGAATAGGCACTATTTTATCCCATTTTAAAGTTCAGGAAAACAAGGCTTAAAGAGTTTAGGTCATTTACCAACAAAGGCAACTATTTCACCATTTTTCCTTGCAAACTGGTAGCTTATGGGAGCAGTATCCTGTTTCAGTTAGTCATTAGAAGATTTTTAAAAGTTGAGTTTTTTGGATAACATTTGAATAGTCACATACTTCCCAGGTCTTCATTATCCACACATCCCTTGTGTTACATCTAGGGGCATCACACAACAGTGTTATATGAGCTTCAAACTCCTTTTCTTGCCTCTTTTTAATCTCTTCCAAAAATGTGCCTGAAAATTAAATGATATGAAATGGTAAAAGCATCTAATCTGTACATGGCATCTCATATAGAAAAGTTTGCTTCCCTTCTTGTGATATAATTTATCCCTTCCAAATCTTATGTTGAAATGTGATCCCTAATGTTGGAGGTGGGGCCTAGTGGGAGGTGCTTGGGTCCAGGGGACAAATTCCTTAGGAATGGCTTGGTGCCCTCCCTGTGGTAATGAGTGAGTTCTCACTCTGTTAGTTCACAGGAAAGCTGATTGCTTAGAAGAGCATGTCATCTCTCTTGCTCCCTCTCTTGTTGTTTGACACACTGGCTCCCCTGTCTTCTACCACGATTGGATGCTCCCTGAAGCCTCACCAGAGCATATGCTGGCACCATCCTTCATGTTTACCCTGCAGAACCATGAGCCAAATAAACCTCTTTTTTTAAATATAAATAATCCAGTCTCAGGTACTCCTCTGTAGCAACAGTAAACAGACGAATACATCTCAAAATCATGATATTTCTGGACACTGTTACTCTTTGGGTAATACTGGGGACTAGCTTTCAACTCTCTTAAGCCCTTTTTCTTTTAAAACAGACTTGGCCGGGCGTGTTGGCTCATGCCTGTAATCCCAGCAATTTGGGAGGCCAAGGTGGGCAGATCCCTGAGGTCAGGAGTTCAAGACCAGCCTGATAATAAAGATACACCCCGTCTCTACTAAAAATACAAAAACTAGCTGGGTGTGGTGGCACATGCCTGTGATCCCAGCTACTTGTGAGGCTGAGGCAGAAGAATTGCTTGAACTCAGGAAGCAGAGGTTGTAGTGAGCCGAGATTGTGCCATTTTACTCCAGCCTGGGCAACAAGAGTGAAATTCTGTCTCAGAAAAAAGAAAAAAAAAAAAGAGGCTTGGGGTTAGGCAATCCTGTACAAGTTTCTAAAGAAGAATAATGATCTCATTACTAATATAGTAAAATGTATTTAGCTAGTTGAATTTGAATATAGTGATCTGCATTTGGCTGAACTTGAGTTTAAAGCTATTAGGTTTTATACTATGATCTTTACAGCTTTATCTTTTCAAAACTAAATGACTATGGATATGTATGCTAATAGTTTGTTTATGCAAACATGCCTTATATAGGTGCTTACAGATAACCTTCTGATGGTACAATCAACATGTGCCCCTACATTTCAGACTGGAGACCTGGGGGTCTTAGAAGCTCATTCTGAGTTGGTACCAGTTTGGAGAATTAGGGAGAACATAAAGGTTTCTTATCCTTAAATTTTCCCTTGCTTTGACTTTGGAACTGATGAGAAATAAGTTAAATTTCCAGACAAAGGGATGAAAGTAAGAGTTTTCTATTGCTGTGTAACAAATCACCAATGGTTTAAAGACTTAAAAGAACACTGACTTATTATCTATTTTTGTAGACCAGAAGTCTGAGTATGGACTAACCGGACCTCTCTGCTCAGGGTTTCATCAGACTGCAATAAATGTGCTGATCAAGGGTGCATTTCCATCTGTGGTTCAGAATTCCCATGCAGTCTCATTGGGTATTGGCAGTACTCATTTCCTTTCAGCTGTATCTGTAACAACCCGGTTTGCAGGGTTGTCCGCAGCTCCTAGACGCAACCTAGTCTGTTGTTCCGTGCCACGTGCCCTCTCCACAGTGCAGCACTTGGTACCTGTTAGGCAAATAAGACCTCATCCACCACAGCTTTTAACTTCTGACTTGTCTCCTCTTTGACCTCCAGCCCTTTATGTGAAAGAACTCACCTTACTATGTCAGGCCCACCCTTACTCGAAGAAAGAATCATGCAGGGTGTGAACACCAAAGGGCCAGGAACTTGGAGCCATCTAAGAATTCTATCCATTAAGGCAGGGGAATTAAGAATCTTGCCATAGGAGCCCTGCTAATAATTGTTGGTACTTTTTTTCAAGTTACTTTTGCCAGGAATAAAATGAAATAATGTGTGTGAATTTGATTGCTCCATGGTGCTATGATACTCATTCTTGGTGATTTGAAAATCTAAAATTGTCATTGTTGTGTAGATCTACTTACATAGACTTTAAAAAAGACCTAAAATAGAAATTTAAAATAACATTGTATAAAATAACTTTTGCCATGTCCAGAACGTCTCCATAATGCAGCTATTTTTCTCTTCTTTAATTCATATCTAAATTTGATTAAACTTGACCCACATAACTTTCTGGGTGGCAATATACATTTCACACGGACTTAAAGTTAAATATTTTATCTAATAAGCTGGTTATATTTTACATGACACTTTGAATAACCACTATTGATTCTTGATTACATTAATATCTATATGCTGCCATAAACAATGTTTATGGTGCTATAATTGATAACACTATTAGTGCTACCTACTTGTAGGACCTGCAATTATATTGCTATAATGTAATTTATAGTTACAATAATAGTGTCTAACTGGCATCTTAAATCCATAAAGCAATATTTTTTTTACCAAAAGTGGTGGCTAAAGTAATTATTTAAAATGCTTTATTAATTGGCAAGAATAATAACTGAATTTTTTTTTCCTCTTAGGCCTTCACCAATTTATAATTTTTGCTACCTATTTCCTCCTTTATTTTTTAAGATTGTCCTGGTATGAGTTGGTAAAAAGCAGATACTAATGGATTTTGTTTAGCAAATCTGTGATTTGAGTGTTTTTGAATTTTTGGTAAATAGCTAATAGGTATTTAATACGTAATTATTATTTAATTGTAATGTTTTAGAATTTCTCCTTGGTTTATTATAATGTAATTGAATGGAAGGTCTACTTTTGATTTGATACTCAGAAGCTTATTTTTTTAGCTTTTTTTTGAGTTTTGAATGTTATAACTTAACAAAGAATAATACTTTTTTTTAAGTATGGTTGTTCACAGTAATAGCCATTTTAGCCTGCATGAAAATCATAGTTTGATGCTGAGAAAATAGATTCTTGAATAAGGTAAATAAAACTTCAGAGCCTTCTTTTCTTTAAAGGATAGTAGTCTGATGATACTCTTCTCTTAAACACTTTGAAAATTTTACTCCCATCTCACAAATGATGGTTTGACCTAAAAAAAAAATTCTGAATTTTCTTTCCAAGAGGTATTTGAGTATTTTACACTGCGATGTGTTTATTAAAGAACTATAATATAACTAAATATATCTTCCCCCACCCAAAAAACCCCGCCTACTTTCCTCTTTTGAATGAAGATACCCTAATAGTATGCCTGTTAATTTTCATCTTAATTTCAAGAAATCACAGACCAAAATAATGAGGTCTTAAAACTATTAGATGATTAAAACTTCACATGTATCAACCTGTGTTACCTCTTCTTTTGGTAGTTTCATTGGTTGGTTATTCAGTAGTTGATCATTTTGAGTAAATACTTTTGCTAATTTGGAATATAGATTTTCCTGATCTCAAAATAAATTTATGCACATGAATTTAAAAACATGTATCATTTAAAATTTTTTAAATTCTTTTCATCCCACTTTAGTTTGATAATAAATATTATACCTTAGAGTATATTTTAAATCAATTGTTTCTTTTTGTTTTTAGACTTGCTTTTAACAGTCTTAGGGCAATGGCAAAAAATCTGGAGAGATCAAGGAAGAATTTTAGCCAACATTTAACTAGTGTAAAAATCACATTTTGCTTTGATTTCATTCCTTAAACTTGAACTTGTCAATTTCCAGGAAAAGCAGAAATGTACAGTAAATAACATGCTCACAACCAAGTCTAATTTCCACATAAAACTTACTGTCAGCATGAATAAATGCTCGTGTTATAAAAATATATGAATATTGCCAACTCGAAGAGTTTTCACAAATTAGCACAAAATGCAAGAAAGAACCTAAAGGAAAGTTGAATGTTTGTTTTCTGTAATACAAAACAAATAGCTTGGTAGCAAGATTAGAGGATACAATAAATAAGAACTTAAATAAAATGAACATTTCCAAGAGATATAAAAGGAATCAGTGAGGTTAAGTGCCTGGAACTGTCCGTTACCCCAAATTTATGTAGCAAGGGTTCATTAACTTCAAATGAGGGGATTCATACTCTATTTAATAAGATCTCACATGGAGTTCCTTTCCATTTACAGTATGTTCCTAAAGGTGAAAACAGCAGGGAAACGAAATTACTTCATTTACCGGAATTACAACTTCTTTTGTATAAAACTTTAATCATTTTATATATGACAACCTTATGCTTAATGTTTTTAGAATATTCTTCATAAAACATTATTTAGCAAAAGCATACTCTCCCACTGAGCACATTGCTGCTTTCAATGGCTGTGCTAATCTAGTTTGAATATATGCGGCATTTAATCTTAATTATGATGCTGAGTCTATACAACGTTAATTATTCATTTCACATGCTCCCTCCACTTTATTGTAACTCCTAATTTGCTTAACAAAATGTAGCTTTTAATTAGAACTGTGGAACTGTTGGGGCAAGGTGCTGTTCTGAGTGTGCATGCGGGTGTGTGCAAGTATGCATGCTTTCGATTGGGTTGGAAATGCATAAGGGGAGAATCCTAGTGTAGAAGTAATGGAAGTTAACTATTTGTAATTCGAAAGATAAAATCTCTGGTAGTTGTACTTTCCTTCTTAGATAACCGTTTCTTGATTTCCTAGAGTTAGAAAATAGACATACCTGGTTGCCATTTTAAAAAACGGACCAATAATTGGGCTGTAGTAGTCTGTATATCCCTTTAAACATTGGCATGGCAGATCGCACACACACACACACACACACACACACACAAAACATATGCCAAGAAAATTAACTGATCAGGCCTCTTTCTATGTCATCAAGAATATCTGACTGAAGTAGTGTATTAGTAACGTTTGTGTGTTTATTAAACTCATGACACAAATTATATAACACAAGATAGTTTGTAAGAAAACTTCAAAAAGTGATAAATATTTGTTTAGAGCCTAAGTGCTTCATATTTTTCAATGTTTCCCTAATTTCTGTTGCTTTGAGGATTTTAATATTAACATACTTTAAGTTTTTTTAATTAAGGTTTAAAATTTAAAATCATAAATGAGTAAAACTTTATATTCTTGCTCTAAAAACTCATTATTTTAAAATAAACTGAAAATTACTAAAGTTTTTTCATTAATAATTTATAACCTTACAGTCACCAAAGGACCCATTCTACACCTATTTAAACAGTGTACACACCAACTTAGAGTTCTAGGAATGAAGCCAAATACCTCTAAACTTATGCCCTGGGTAAGCTGTACATAAAGACAAGGGATTATCATGTTTTGTATATATTTACTATAAATTTTGAGACAGGTCATTTAAAATCTACAACAAAAAAAGTCCACAAAATCATAATGATCCCTGTTGGTAATTTTGTATACCAATGTAGCATGTACAAAAATGATGTTATTGTTGTGAAATAAAATATTAAATTTATTCATTGTATCTAGACAGCTATTATCTTCCAAATAGATGGTCACATATTTCCTCAAAAAAAAAAAAAGCTACATTGGCTTATGGAATACCTAAAGATACAGAACATCCTAATTATTCTGATAGTATTCCCTCCTAATAAGTACCTTTGGCAAGTGAATTAGTAAAAGGAATTATTGGACTTAAGGCATGAAATTAACAACTGCGTGTTTCTGATTTTAGTGGTCATATCAACTCCTAGTGTAGTCTCACACTTCTTACAGAACACTACTCATTAAGTTCCTTTTTAAAAAAGCCAAGTGTAATCAATATTTCTGTTTCATTTCTAATGCATATAATAACAGTTACACTTTATTGAGCTGCCCTTTAATTTTTACGATTATCCATAAGTTAGCTACCACTATTATTCCCACTTTACAGATGAACAAATTAGAAGTTTAGGAGAAATTAGTGACATCCAAGATCATCTAAGATTTCCACCCAGGTGTGAGAGCCTGTGCTCTCAACTGTGTCCTCTCTGCCTTCATTTGGTTATAACCCAAGTTCTGTGCTCACTAACATTCAGTGCAACCAAACTGTTCCCAAAGGTGAGACTCTGATCTAGATCCCCAGTCTCCTTGGACCCCTGTACTCACTTATGCAGGAGTTAAATCTTTATCTTGTATCAAAAGAATAGCTGCGTTAAAGTAAATGACTGTGAATGATTGTGAATGTGTACTGTTTGGTAAAAATTCTAACAATATAAAAAATTCATCCGAGAGGAGAGAAGGGGAAAATATATCCTAATTTGAGAATACTATGTATATTCACATGTTAAGATTTTGTTTCTGATCAGCAAGCACTTTTCTTCTGTTACTTTCTGCTTCACAAAATAAGATATGACACAGTATGATATTTATATGGTGAAGTGCACACCCTCTGCAGTCAAGCTCTGCGTGTTTAAACTTCATCTCTGCTGCTTACTAGCCTAGAAAGCTCCAAGAGGTTATACAACCTCTTTTGTGCCTCACTTTCTTGATCTGTAAAATGTGTGTGATATTTCTTACTTCATAGAATGGCTGAGGATGAAATGTTTTACTCTATGCCAAGTGTCATATATAGTAACTGAAACATTGTCCTTTGTGTATGTGTTTGCTTTTACTCACAGAATCCAAGAAGCCCATATTTAAGGAATGTCTAGATTTTGAGACACTAGAATGTTAAAAATCCTTAGATTTTATGAAATATACTATTTTTAAGTTATAAACTAAGAAGAATCCACATACAGTATCTCTTCTCTATTTTAAAACTTAGAACTCGAATACCATACGTCTTGTTGCAAAAAAGATCTACTTTTATTTATTAAGTCTGTTTTAAATATCTTAACAATATTTATCAAATTGTTTAGATAAAACTTGTGCTTTCAAGAAACATAAATGGCTAATGATTTTGCGAGGCATTATCTGAGCCAATTTTCATATATACCCAAATCCCCTGGATAATTACAAAGCATCCACTTATGTTTTTTATTCATAAATCACATAAGCCTAGCATCACATAAAATTAAAGATTCCTGGAAACAAAGCACAAAAGATAATAACTTCTCTTATTTTTATTTCCATCCTCCATGTGCTATTCACCTCATAACCTTGTATTAAGAAAAAGGGAGGGGGATTCTTTCAAATTCTGCTTATAATCTCATCTTAAGTATTTCCCGTTGTATTCACTCATAAGCTTTTCTATCTCCTTAATAACTATTTAGTTTTGCTTCTAATTCTTTCACTCTGCCTGGTCCAAGAGACTATCTAACTAATCTTGTGATGTGCACTTAGTGCTGAGTACTGTAAGCCAATTTTCTTTTATTGAACTTTTACACCCTGGGGAATTCCCAAAGATTGTGAAGCTCTGTGGAGCTTTTCTGAAACATAAGCCTGCCTACCCCTTCTGTCACTCTCTTTGAAAAGCTCTAGCTTTTTGGTCTGAATTTAGTTCTATTCACTATCTCACCATCACACTAAGCTGCTTCTGAAGTTTGCCACCCATGCAGTTCTAAGTTCTAAAGCCACGTGGTTACTGTCTTTTCTGAGCTGCTTTTCCCGCCTCCCCTTTGGTGTCTCTCGGCTTTGCCATTCTGTTTAGGTATCACCCAGGATACCATGTTCTCTCTGATGTTTTCTCAGTGGACCTCCAAACCTGGGAGGGCCTTGCAACATGTTACTTCTTCTCTGTTTTGTTACCAGGGATGATTTGGTAGAGAGATGGCAATTGTTGGAAATAGCATGCTTTGCTGTGTTGCAGCATGTCAGAGAAACGCAGGAAAATTGCGTGTGAAAAGTTTTAAATGTTTGTTATCCCAGGTCATCCTTCTCGTCTCTATATGTAATGGTGATTACTCCCCATTTTTACCAGTGAAGCGAAGTAATTTACTTGTCCTCACACGTTTTTTGACAGAGCTGGGGTTTGAACATCATCCTCTGTAATTTCGGCACCTTATTTTCTGTTCTGTGATGTAGTATTGCTTCTTAAATATTCTCCTACTTTATTTGTCCTTCATTTAATATAGAAGTTTCTGATGAGGATTTGGTTATTGTCTCATGGTGTGTATTGTGGTGTTCATAAGTATTTAGTTAAGGAACTCGAGAAAAAATAACTATACATGTTAATGAGTGCATATAAGAATTATACTAACTTTGTTTGTTTGTTTTAAGATATAGGGTCTGGCTCTGTCACCCAGGCTGGAGTTCATGGTGCGATCATAGCTCATTACAGTCTCAAGTCCTGGCTTTTAGCAATCTGCCACCTTCAGCCTCCCAGGTAGCTAGGATTACAGACAAAAATCACCATGCCCAGTTAATTTCTTTATTTTTATTTTTGTAAAGACAGTGTCTCACTATGTTTCTCAGGCAGGTTTCAAACTCCTGGCCTCAAGCAATCCTCCCACCGTGGCCTCCCAAAATGCTTGGATTATGGGCATGAGCCACCATGCCCAGCCAAGGTTATAACAACTTTAATTAGAGATAGTTCTTGATATTTTGGGATCTAGATAATAATTTATTTATTTAACGTGTACATATTGAATGTGTGCACTCTTCTGGACTCCAAGGCTATAGCAGTGACTCAAAGTCCCAGTTCTAGTGGACCTTACATTCTAGTGGAGATGATAAATTGACCAGTGAGTGTCTCTACAGGGCCATCTCTTTAGGGCTGTCAATCACAGTAAGTGCTTTGAGAAGCAGGCAAGCAGGATGTGTGGCTGACATTTGAAGCAGAGTGATGGAAATATTGCTGGCCAGTTTTATGCCAACTTTGTTAGACTAAAATATGTGAATAATGTTGTGCATACTGCAAAAATATCTAGAAGACTATTAACATAGTGAATGGCTCTATGTTCTGAAAAGGCTTCTTCAAGTTACTGAAGGATGCTAGTGTAGTTAGGAATGCAGAAGTTGGCATCAGACAATCCTTTTCTATCACTTTGTAGCTGTGTGTTCTTGGGCACATTACTTTATGAGCCTTATTTTCCTCAGTAATTAAATGGGGTAACAGGGCCCATCCAAGCGTGCTGTAAAAATTGAGAGTGACTATAGGTGAAGTGTTGGTATAGTTCCTGGTGCATAGTGAGTTCCACTGGAGTAGCAATGTCAGTGGCAGAGGTAGTAATTAGAGTAGAAATTATTGTTATTATCAATATAGCTTGGAAACCTACTATTTCTTTGTTTTGCTTTTTTTTTTTTTTTTGAGACGGAATTTCACTCTTGTAGCCCAGGCTGAGTGCAATGGCACGATCTCGGCTCACCGCAACCTCTGCCTCCCGGGTTCAAGTGATTCTCCTGCCTCAGCCTCTAACAGCTGGGATTACAGGTGCCAGCCACCACAGCCAGCTAACTTTTTTTTGTATTTTTAGTGGAGATGGTATTTCTCCATGCTGGTCAGCCTGGTCTCAAACTCCTGACCTCAGGTGATCCACCCGCCTAGGCCTCCCAAAGTGCTGGGATTACAAGCATGAGCCACTGCGCCCAGCCAGAGATCCACTGAGCATTTCTATGCTTTAGATTTTTACGTGTTTCTTCTTCCCCTCCAATTCCTCATAGATGTAGGAAGTGTAAATAATAAATGTGAAGCAATTTTTATGAAGACAAGTTTTTCCATTGTTATCTGAGGTGTCAGAAATAAAACCTAATTCTGGAGGTTTTCTAAGAGCAGAATTTCCATTTTACTATTCAGTGGGAGTTCTTGCTTAGAGATGTTTTGGAAAGTCGATCCTAACATATTGAACTTGACATTTGAATAGCTGCCAGAGACCAACTGAAGAGAGGAGCCACATCTCACCGTGCCTGGAGCTCCAGGAGGTGCTCAGGCCTTGCCACCCAAGTGAGGCTGTCACCAGCTGACACCTAGTGCAGAGATGATATAAATACCCACGAGTCAATTCCCTCTTGTCTCGACAAAACAATAATGGGTAGCTCTCTATTGTGCTCAATGACTCCACACACAGGCACCTCTCCCATGCCCATAGGTTTGCTCGAAGCTTTTGGTTAACTTTTGTACAGGCATAATATGATGTTTTTTTAATGAATAAGTTTAAAAATCTCATTTTTAATTATCTTCCACCTGTGCCTGTTTGGTTTACCCCAAAACTCCTTAAGGGAAGTTTTAATTATTTTTTAAACATAGCTCACCCCAAGGTGCCTGGTCATTGTAGAAATAGAAATTCCATCATTGTACATGGTTAACTAACTGCTTGACTAACTAGATACTCTATAACTTTTTATTGTTGACTAATTACGATTAACTGACTAATTAGAACACAACTGTGATACTAACTCCTCTCGTGATTATAGTAAAAACAATATTACCTTAATTAGGCTTTTACCAAAAAGACTTTTTTTGTAATAATATTTTAAAAATTTTTTCTAATAAGTTTTTTCCTACACTCTGGATAAAATAAATATAGAAGTTAAATATGTAAAAGGACATTAAAATATGTTGGCGCTAGTAAAAATAAAACAGCTAGTTTTTTAACTCTCCCTCCCTCTTCCTTCCTTCTCCTCCTTCCTCTCTCCCTTACCCCATTATAAAAATGTTTTACTTTAATTGCAGATAGTTTTAAATATATTCAGGAAATAGAATCTTTGAAAATCTGTTGCTTTGTTAAGAAAAATGAATGGAGCTTCTTTTATTCCAACAGAAAAGTAAAAGGAAATATGCACAGACCTGATTGAAATTCTGTGTTTGTTTGGTTTGATTTGGTTTGGTGGAGATGTGTTACTTCTTTTTTGTTGTTTAAGCAAAATGGTAACTAGAATACACTCCAGGACTCACAGTCTTCCGATACTACTGGGTCCAGGAGCACCAGACCCAGTGGTCGCTTTCTTGGTGGTGATACATCATGTTACTTCACAGGGGGTGAGGGTAGGGGATGAGGTTTCAAGTCAGATTTAGAGACACAGGCATTGCAGTGTCTAAAAATAGAAACACTGTGTAAGTGATATGCTCATTAACTTTGGAGGGACCAATGCTAACAAGTGCAAGGACAGACATTGTGACTACTAGAATGACAAAAGTTTCAAGAAGCAACCCAGTTGAAAAGCATTTTCTGATTTTTTTATGTGTCATAGAAGGAAAATATATGATGGGAACAATAATTTTTACATATGTTGCTGACATATCAACATATCAAACATAATTTTACATATTTTTACTATAATTCAAGAATTTTATATGAGACGGAGTCTTGCTCAGTTGCCCAGGCTGGAGTGCAGTGGTGGGATCTTGGCTCACTACAACCTCTGCCTCCTGGGTTCAAGCAGTTCCCCTGCCTTAACCTCCCAAGTAGCTGGGATTCCAGGCTTGTGCCACCATGCCCAGCTAACTTTTGTATTTTTAGTAGAGATGGAGTTTCACCATGTTGGTTAGGCTGGTCTCGATCTCCTGACCTCATGATCTGCCTGCCTGCACCTTCCAAAGTGCTGGGGTTACAGGAATGAGCCACCATGCCCAGCTATTATTTAAGTCTTTGATACAGTTAGAGATGTTGGAAAGGGCACGTAGTGCAAAAGGATGGATGTCTTCATCAGTGATTTTTGGGATTCAAGTCACAGAAACCTACTGGCACTTGCATACCCCAAAATAAGGAATTTGCTATTAAATACAAGGCTAGCTCATGGAATTGCAGGGGAAGAAAGACATTTCCTCCTTAGGAGAAATAGAAGGAGACCTAGAAAGCAATCCGGTTCTATGACTCTCAGACTCCTTTAAGTTGCAGTCTTAAATCTTTGTTTCATCTGTTCTCTGCTCTTTGCACTACACTTGAGCAGCAAAACTCCACCCCGTAGTTGGAAGTAACTTATCTTTAGTTCACGGGCACAGCAAAGCTTGACCTGCCTCTGTATGTCCATTTCCAACTCAGGAAGAGCAAGTGTGATTGTTCTTTCCTGGGGCAGGTATCCATCCTTAGTCCAGTTGAGGATCTTCAGGGAGCAGAGCCATGGAGTAAAATAAATTGTTGTTGGAATCTATCTTAAATATGGGGGTATAATTCTCACTGAGAAAGGAGGATTTCTCTGGGAGTGCACTCCAAAGATACCTACTACAAAAGAGACTAATTGGTACAAGATAATGGTGAGAAGGAGAACATGAGTGAGCTTTCATTTTTTAAATAGTCATAGTATTAATACAGGGAGGGAAGTCTGTTGGATACTATTGTGTTAAAAGTGAACATTTAAAATGGCCTCTGTTTAAAATTTGATTTAAAGACCCTGTCAAACCCTTTGAGATGACTTATAAATATCTAATAAGGTTGTTCTTTCCCTGAACTGTATAAATGACAAGAAACCTGTGGTATGGACATTTCTAAGAAGTATAATTACTGTTACCACTGTGAGATGTGTTCTAAGGTTAATGATCGCTACTTGGGATTTACTATCCCTGACTATACCATTGAGCTATCATTTTTCTTCCCACTAATTTATAGAAAATTGCCCAAAGTTTGAAAGCAAAATGTCTAACTAAAAAAAAAAGTCAGCTCATATAAAATATATATCACATAATAGAAATGGATAACAATATTAAGTACTATATTTATAAGAAATACTTATATTATTTTTTATAAAATGAAAACTGAAGAAAAATAAGGAAACACTGTGAGTGGTTTGGGAAAATACTTGAATTCTCCAAAATTTAAAATTTAAATGTATCACTTGAAATCTCTTTGGTCATCAATTTCCCAGTGAACTTATTCCATGTTATTAATGATGGTATCTAATTGAACTCCATCTCCTGAATGTTATTTACTTATGCTCTCTCATATTTTCTCACTTTAAAAGACTTGAATTGAGATATGTATATATTACTGATTTCTATAGTGAATTTTTAAATACACTATTTAGAAGTCCCAGGTAAATATTTCCTAATGAATCAGAATTCAACTTGCAAAAGAGAAAATAAGTGATTAAGGATAGCACATATATTTTTTTCTCATAGTTCATAGTATACTCCTTTCAATTTTCAAATGGTATAAATATCTTTGTCTACCCTTTGTACAAATGAATGATTGGAATGATAAATTAGCAATTGTACCAATGACTTTGAAACCTATGAGTAGAAGACATTAAATAGTTACCAATTTCTAGTTATCATTTTTTTGTTTTAAATCTAGTTTTAGGTTGCCATGAACAACTGTTTGTTTAAAAATTATTCTATACTTTAGAAGAGCATATTTTCAAGAGTTACAAGATTTTTTTTCTTTAAAATACTCTGGTTAATGTCAAATTAAATATAATACTTCAAGTTGGTCCAAAATTTTCCAAACTTTTAAATTGTCAAAGTTTAAAAAGGTAATGTTGTTCAGGCTTATCTAATGGTTATCTTAATTAAAGGAGAAGGAAAATCTGAAATTAATGTCATGAAAAGGCCAGTGGTTATAAGTTAAATAATTCATTTTTTTGCAAATATGAGTTCTCTGTGTTCACAAAATCTGTCTCAGATTGACTCTTTCCTTGACAATAGAGAACTGAGCAGTGACACTGATTAGCAGATAAAAGACAGTTCCTGAAATCTTGAGGTATGTCTTTAAAAATAAAGTTTTTAAAATGTATTTGAAAGTTTTTCAAAAATAGTTTATTTCTACTCTTATCGAATGCCTCATTAGATACTCAAAATTTAACTAGTGTTTGCCCCACAGAATATCCTCTTGAAGTAAATTTAAAGTAGCATGAATGTTCTTCTTATATAATAAAGACTCAAGAAATGAAAAATTAATTGCTGTCACACTTCATATGATATTGTGACTGAATTGTCAGAATTGTTTGAGAAAATTACTGTAACTGACCTTCCTTATTCTCAGTAAAAATATAGTTGTTTTTCTAGATGTATGAACCCTGAGGGGAAAATTATTTTTAGAAAAACAATGTCAATGATAGAAATATATAAGTATGTATTGATGTTTATAAAGAAATTATTTTTTAACTGGCATACAGTTTAGGGAATAAAAATAGAAGACCAGTAATAGAAATTTATTTAAAGAACTAATCTCCTCTGCAATGCTTTATTTTGCAAAATGGCTTCCAAAATTATTATGTCAAAGAAGATTATCACATTCTGTGTAATTCATCAGCAATTGACCTATTAAACAACTCTAATTGTGCTTCTCAATTAATTACATTAATGCAAAGCTAAGTTAGATATACTAGAATATATTATGATTTTAAACATATCTAAGCAAAAAGCTAGGGGAATAAAAATGTGCTATGCATAATTGTTCTACACAAAAAGCAGCCAGATTCCACTGACCTAGTACCTTTGTGAGATTTTCTGGGTACAAAGTCAAAAATCCTCAGCCTTATAATTTATAAATAACAAAATGTTTGATATAGACAAAACATTTAGGTGAATGATCAGTTTCACTTCACTTTCAGAACTTTAGCATTTTAGACAAAATCTCTAAGTTTGGAGAGCAGAAAATTTTTACTAGAGGTAATATTTTTTATGCATTGTATTACCAAACTTAATCATCCTGCCATTGACAAAGTTAGATGTACTCTAATATTACCTATAGTGGTCTAAAAAAAAATAGCACCCTGAAATTTTGGACTATGCCTGATTTTTCTCTTAGTATAATAGATTGCAATGTTTTCAAATACGTCTTCTGTTGAATGGTTCATTCATACTTGAACTACCTGCTTATGAGAGGCAAGTTAAGAACACGAGTACCCGAGTAGGTAATGGGCAATGTGTTGGATTTGACACCAGCATGTAACAGGCTCCTTTTCTGTAGCCGTGGCAAAACTACTGATTCAACGTGGAAGTTCAGACAGAATACCTAAGTGTTTGTTTCTCTTGTTAAAGGGAGGTGTATTAAATTTTACATTTTAAACTTTATGTCCAATTCTAATACCCTTCACAGAAAAATTACTTGAGTCGTTTCTACACTATCCACTCATTCATTCATTCATTCATTGGCCACACTTAAAATGTGGCTGTATAGTACATACCACAGAGTTAACAGCATAAATTTGGTAGTTAGACTGCTTGAGTTTGGATCTCAGCTTGACTTCTCGCTGTGGGATCTCTGATCCTCCATTTCCTTATCTGCAAAGTTAAGGATATAATAGTGCCGATCTGTATTAGTTTGTTCTCACACAGCTATAAAGATGCTACCTAAGACTAGGTAATTTATAATGAAAAGAAGTTTAATTGAGTTACAGTGCTGCATGACTGGGGAGGAAGGAAACTTAAAATCACGGTGGAAGGCAAAAGGGAAACAAAGACCTTCTTCACAGGGAGTCAAAGACAGAGCTAGCTAGAGTGGGGAAAATTGACTTATATAAATATCAGATGTTGTGAGAACTCACTCATTGTCATGAGAACAGCATGGGGGAAGCGTTCCCCATAATTCAATCACTTCCCACCAGGTTGCTCCCTAAACACCTGGGGGTTACAATTCATGATGAGACTTGGGTGGGGACACAAAGCCTAACCATATCACTATGTTATAGGGTGGTTGTGAGCATTCGAGGTGTACAGCCCTTCAGACTGGACCTGGCTAATAATAAGTACCATGTAAGTGCATTATTGTTATTTTTGTTACTCTAACTACAGATGTTTAGGTGTTAATGGGTCAGTGTTTTAGGAGGCAAAAAAAAAAACTGTATGAAAGATGTTGTAATGGAAATATCTAGGATAGTGAGCAGAATGCCAGGGTGATCTCCATAGGTAGGATCTCAAAGCAAGGCCTTTTTATAGAATCAACCAGAAAGATCACACTGATAAAATTGTTGAGACCACAAAGATGTTGTCATTCATGAGATAGACCAAGAAGGAACTTCTAGAAAGAGGGACTAGAAGTAACAGGCCTTCCTATGGGGAAAAAACAAATTCCAAGAATGTCAGGAGGGCAGACGGTGTGACTGAAGACAAGTGGATGGTGATGAGAGCTCCTTAGAGAAGACGGAAAACCAGGCCACTCCCATCGTGCAGGCCTTTGTAAAGATTTGAATTTTATTCTACTCAAAGGTTGGGTTCCATGGAAAACAGATTCTGAGATTGAGTTTTGCAGGCAGGAAGTTTGTTGCTGAGTTCTGTAAAGAATAACACTTAAGTCGGTGTAAGGGAAATACCACTGGTGGAAAAAAGGAACTGAACTGTGATGTGGTTACCACAAATGTCTTGCCCTGCTGTTCCCAAGGGGGGCTGTGGTGCTGTGATGGCTCTGTAGGTTACCTTGCATTTAGGCAATGGGATTGGGCCTTTATATCCCCACAGCAACCAGTCATAGCATCCTAGCTATCCCTAGGTATCCTGTCCCTAGCTGTCCCTGGGAGGAGACCATAACCTTGGGGATAGGTTATCTTCTGCCCTTTGTAATTCCTGGAGTGGGATACTGAGAGCTTTTTGTTGTCTGCAGACTGTAGGATGAGCTCTTCCCTCCTGAAAAGTGACCTGGGAGAGTAGTACAGTGTCAGTATAAATGGAAGCCATTCCAGGATTTCACAGAGAAGTCAACTCCTAATTTATTCAAGAACTAATCTTTGAATACCTACTTTAAGACAGATTTTATACTAGAGCCTGAAAATACAATGTGTAAGTAAGGAGTGAAGCCAACTGTCTGGTAAAGAATTCGGTCAGACTATGGAAGAGACAGCACTGTGCAATGAATGTTATAAGAAATGTAGTTGAAGGCCACACCTGTAATCCCAGCACTTTGGGCAGCCGAGGCGGGTGGATCACCTGAGGTCAACAGTTTGAGATTAATCTGGCCAACATGGTAAAACTCCGTCTCTACTAAAAATACAAAAATTAGCTGGGTGTGGTGGCATACGCCTATAATCCTAGCTACTGGGGGGGCTGAGGCAGGAAAATCACTTCAACCTGGGGGGCAGAGATTGCAGTCAGCCATGATGATGCCATTGCGCTCCAGTCTGGGTGACAAGAGTGAAACTCCATCTCAAAAGAAAAAAAAATTGGTTGGGCACAGTGGCTCACGCCTGTAATTCCAGCACTTTGGGAGGCCAAGGTGGGTGGATCACGAGGTCAGGAGTGTGAGACAAGCCTGGCTAACATGGTAAAACCCCGTCTCTGCTAAAAATACAAAAATTAGCCAGGTGCAGTGGTGTGTGCCTGTAATCCCAGCTACCCAGAAGGCTGAGGCAGGAAAACCCTGGAGGCAGAGGCTGTAGTGAGCCGAGATCGCACTGCTACACTCCAGCCTGGGTGACAGAGCAAGACTCCAGTCTCAAAAGAAAGAAAGAAAGAAAGGTAGTTTAAGATGCTATGGGACCAAAGAGAAGCACTGAACTCAGCATAATGGGAAAGGGAGTTGGAGATAATGGAAAACCTGGTATTTGAAACAGAACCTAAGAGATGATGGGGGATTATTCTCGTAAAGGGTAGGTGTATGCCCCAGGAAAAACGGTAGCACTCACAAAATCCCAGCCATGAGACAAATATGAATGTAGTTTCTTACGGCTGGAGCAAGGAGTGTGATCCCTTAATGATTCAGGAAATCCTGCCTAACATCTCGGGAAAGAGGAGGATCATAGAATGTGACAGCTGCAAGTGACCTTAGACATCTCCAGGTTCAAGCTCTTCATTACGTAGATGTAAAAAGGGAAGCAAATATGTGCAAGGAATTGCTCAAGGTTTAACACGAATGAATGGCATATGAGAGATGAGAGTCCGGGCCTGACATGTAATCTGAGAATCTACAAGCTTTTACCGAACTCACTTAGCATCATAAGACATGCAGCTGCAGCTGCAACACTTACCATAATAGGATGCACACAGCAAGGGTTTAATAAATACTTGATTAGGGATATAGATTGGTTGATATGTCCCAAGGGCTTTTTATTAATGAATAGGGTGGAGTCAGAGCATGACATTAAATTTACAATCTCAATATAATAAGAATGACTTAGCCACGTATTTCTTGGGTGTGAGAAAATACTAATTATAAAACTATTCTCTGTAGTGTATTTTCTCTGGTTGAGAAGTATGTAGGAATTCTTTTTCCTTCCTGAAGGTATCTGGTGAGAGAATTACAATTAGTTACAACAGGTCAGTTACTTACCTGTTACTTTTAACTTCTTCAACACCTAGTTGGATTATCACCAAGTTTGATTTTCAAAGAGGGCCATGTATCATAATGAAAATTAACTTTTGGGAGATCCAAAAGGTAGGGCAGCCTCCTCCAGAGTAGCTAAACTAGGTGCAGCTCCTGAGGCTTCCCCAGGAGACACAAGCCATACTTACTAAGGTGTCAAGGACAGCAAAACAGACTATGAGCTATGGACACCAAACTGAAAGTCTCTGAATTGCAGGTGTTCTGAATTGCAGGTAGGTTCCTATGGTGCTACTTCTCACAGACACAGCTTGAGTGAGTGGCTAAGGAGATTGATTTACTTCAGGCTGGATAACAACCTCCTAAGCAGCCGCAATGACAGTAGCAACAGCAGCCACTATTTATTGGAACTTATTCAGTGTCAGGGAGTCCAGTAGTTATGGTTCATTCTTTTGCCGTCACAACTGTTTTCTGAGATGGGTTATATCCATCCTATATTATAGATGAAGAAATGGAGGTACAGTGTCCTTAAAAAAACCTCTCAAGGCTTCATGGTGATTAAAAGGCATAAAACCAGGTTCATTTGACTCTAAAATTTATAATCCAAAGTGTCACAACTGTATGTGGGTTTATGTGTGTGTGTATACACACATATCTCTATGTGCACATTATATGATTTTACAAGTATGATTTTATACTTATCATTTCTCTGTATGTTACTCTTATGAAAAAGTGTAAGCCACAAAGCTTGATCAATGCTAACATGCAATACCAGCATTTTCAAATCTTTCCTCCTTCCAATAAAATGTAGGTTTTGTATCCCCATTTTCAAGAAAACAAAAACGACAATATTAATTCAGGGGACAGCAGAATATGTATTTTATCAAGTCACTTATGTGCAGATATCCTCAAATACAAAGGCTTTGGGATTAAAGATATTTGGAAAGTGATCGGTAAAATTCTACTTCAAAGATTTTTTTTCCTAAATAAAAGGCAGTTAAATCTTCTTTTAAAAAAATAGAAAGCAAGCTTCCTTTCAATATTTTCCAGTCAAAAAATTCTTAGTAAACAAGGGAGACTATACATGAATCAGCTGAGTCTCAGTTGGAATTTTCCTTTAACAATAACCTGTATTTAATAAGCTGGTACCCAGAGTGCGTGCCATGCTGTTTCAAAGTGATAGCAAGACCATGAGGAAGATCAAAGAGAAATGGTCATGGGATCTGAACTGCGAGGCTAAGAAAGAGAATTGTATCTGCATGCACACTGCTACTTTTGTTGTGCCTATACAGGCAAACGATTCACTTTATTTTCAATGACTGCTTAAAGATTTTAATCCAAACTTCTTTCAGTAGCAGAGATCAAAAACTCCAGATATTGCTGGGTTATTGAAGAGAGACAATACATCTATTAGAAGAGAGATAGCATCCTAGGGATTGTTCCAGGGAGGTTTTAGCACTAACGGGACTTAAAATGTGATCAGAGTAAACCTAAAGCAGCAATGGTAATGGTTAGGTGAGGATGCCAGTTAGCCCAATCATTCTAGTACTATTTAATACTGCTAATCGCATCTACATCCTCTAACATGCCTAATGAATGAATACCTCAAAGATGCTCATAGAAGACCCTCCCTCCTGTATAAAACTCGGTGGGCCAAACCAGGAGTAATTAATACCATTCTTGTCACCATCCCATCAAGGTGAATTCAACCTTACGCGTCTACAGAGTAGAAACATTGCCCTCTCTTTTTAGTGATGGTTTGTGCTGCTTGGCCACTGTTCTTCCTGCTGTTGCTCTGGCTGTTTTTATTGCTGGGATGAAGTTGGAAGGTCACCTGCCCTTAGGCCTATTAATTAACATCTGTTGTACTCCTGCTGTTTAAAAGTTTATAGTTAAGTTGGACCACATTTCATTTGGTTAACAATGATCTTTAAAAGTGAATACACTTAAGAATTTGGACAACAAATCTTTAAGTATTTTTTAGTCACACATGTTCTGGCAAGCATTAACTTAGCCAATTATTTTCTAACACAGTGGTTTGTTGAAAAATATGTCACTGAGAAATGGAAACCTTGGTTTGTGGGGAAGATATACCAATGAAAATGAGAAATAAAAGTGAAGCATAGGGCGGTGACTCCAGAGGCAGAACAGGGTTCCATGCTTTTAGCAAAAGAAGAGGCAAATGAAACATAGCAGGGGTTAATGGTAGGCATAATGTCCTATCTAACCTAAAATTCTGTTATTGTAAGGAAACAATTCATCACACCTGCCTTCATCTTTCAACTCTTAGTTCGCAGATATGGGGTGTCTGGAAGAGAAGCTATAGTTCTTCTATTCACCAATTATTTATCACCATTTCTGTCAGCAGTTGCCTTTATGGTATCATTCCAGGGAATATATGAAAATTCTCTTAATGATTTCCTTAAAAGCTCTACTGTCTTTTCCCGGATATCTTAGAATTTTTAACAAAATCTTTTAATTCACACTTAGATAATTCCTAAAGTGAGTCTGCCATAGATGAGGAAACAAACTAATTGTGCCAAACGCAATGCATTCATGCTAATGTGTTAATGACTGATAACTCTTCCCATGAATGAAAAAATAAAACAGGGACAATAGCAGGCAGTGTCAGAAGGGATGGGGGAATAGAGAGAAAGAGCATGAAGGACTGGAAAGATAAATTTCACTTACTTCACAATGTGCCTCAGGCAAACTCTCCTATAAGTAGTTCCTAATGCTCCTGAGTCATAATAATGGTTATGAAATTTGGAGTGATTCTCTGACAGTGCAATTTGGCTTAAAAATCTGAAATATAGTCTTTATGTGAAGGGAGAGCCATTTGGATTCTTATATTAACGATCCTTCCCTCTCCTCAGAAGACAAATGCAATTTAGCATAATGAATAATCTCCTCTTACAAATCTATTTTTCCTTATGAGTCTTCTGCCAATTTGTCCTTTCTTGCCTACTTCTAGGATAATCGGAAGCATTGGATATGAGAAGGGGCCGTCAGCTTGCAATCCCTTATTTAAACAATGTGCTTTAGTATATACTTCCCTTTAGTATAGTATGTATTAATACTATAGTATATTGCCTAAATAAAGCCATGGTAGTGAGTAACACTGAGTTTCCCTCAGGGTTGTCTGTCATGGCACAGCTTTGAGGTTAAAAAGAAAAATTCTCCTAAGAACTGACAAACAATAAGAAAAGAAGTAAAAGCCTCTGTAAAAGCTAGCTATAAGTTAAATACTCTGCTTTGGTTGCTGTTGGCCTTTTCTGGGGTTCTCAGGATGAATCCTTGTTAAAGCACACTGTCCCCTCCATCAGTGATGTCTGTGCAACTAGACATGACTTTCGGGAAATGAGTCTTGGCTAGTGGAGGAAAGAATGTAGATTTTTCAGCCAAACAGTTCTGGGTTTAGTATTTGGCTTTGCACTTACTAGTTGTATAACCTGGAGGAACTTACATTACCTCTCTGAGCCTGTCTCATCTGTGAAAATGAGGCTAATGTGTCTTGTACAGGAATAATTGTAAAACGTTACAGTGAAAATCCAGTGGGCAGAGGCACCCAGATGTACAGGGGAGTCTTGCCCAGGTCATGGCAGGCAAATCTGTCTCAGTAGATGACACTGACCTGAGCAACAAATCTGGTTGGTTTTGCTGCTGGTTTGGAAACTTGTTTTCTTGGACTTGCTGGTTACCAGTGGGATGACTTGCATTATCAGCTTCAATCGATGTGCCTTGAGAGCTATAACTACATAGATATGTCTAATGCCAGTGTATTAATAAACCATAGGAAAAACTATCAAACATACCACATGCTTGCACGAGTCTAACCACATATTCTCTTAACCGAGAACCACATATAAAACCAATGTATTGTAAGTGTGCTCATTAAATTAATATAAAATAAGAAAACAATACCATTTGTGATTCAAGTTTATTGCCTTTAGAATCTGATAAATTTAGATAAATCTAAATTTATCTCTGTAGTAGGGATCTATGTCAAGTGGATGGCAATTTGAGTGGACCTATCCTTGGCCGCCACCTTTCTGAGATTCTGCCTGGATAGGATCTGCTGATGTTGTCTTGGTAGTGGTGTTCTGTTTGTGTGTTTATGCTCTGTGGATGAGTAATTCTGTCTTCTGCCTGATTATAACTCTTCTCAGGATAGGATGTAATCTTGATTCAAATTCTGCCTACTCAGTTGCAATAACATCCCTCCTGTCGTGCATCCTTGACATTCTTCCCCATGTCACTTGTATCAGAGCGATAAATATTCCTGAATGTTCAATTGATGCATTTGTAAGAACATGCATGCATTTGTTAAAAAAAAAAGTCATATCCATTTTTTGTGGATTTCGCTGGTTTTAGTTCTCAAAATATTAGTTTATGTCTATAATCATTGATGAGCTTGCACCATTGCCTTCGTATGCCAATTTTTTTAAATGAAGCAAAAAGGCTAAGACAGTATTTGCTGCTCCATGATAGAGGCTATACAAAGAGTTGTTATTTTTCTGGGGTGGTTGATGAAATGAGATTTTAATTCCCTACACTGAAACTACCACATATGGCTGATCTTATATGCAGGTAAATTAGGCAGCAGCATAATATAATCTGGCATGAACGTCACTAGAAATTCTATTTATCTAAAACTCATGACTTCCCTGGTCTTCCAGCAATACCAAACACTCCTTCTCCTTAAGATGCTCCTTCTAAACCAACACATAGTCTAAAAGGCTCCTGATAAATGATAGAGAATTAACCCGTGTGTGTGTTTGCTTAGCAGTACCAGCCTCTGAAGCAGTACAGCTAAATGTGCTGAGATAGAGGTAAGTGTAAGCAATCCTAGTTAGACAGGCCTTACTCTATTACTTCCCAAAAGTTGCCTAACCTTTCTGTGTCTGTTTCCTAATTTATAAAGTAGAAAAAATTATAGGAACTGCTTTACAGCATATTAATATACCATAGAGTATGCAACCATGAAGCAAAACGCTACATCGCCGAAATCATCATTATCTCATTGTGATCACACTAGGTGGGAAGTTAACTGGCAGAGCGAAGCCCCAGTATTAACTCTCTAGGACAAATCACTGCTGCAGGAACCAGAAACAAAAAGTCCATTAGAGTAGCACATTCTCACCTAAGTCTGTGATTAAAAACGGATAGTGGTGTATCTGGGGCTCTTTCAAAATATTTTTACTAACTCAGGCTATCCAGATTGAGACAACAGTTACAGAAGATGAAATCCCATGATCTCATTAGACTCTCATAAACTACCAAATAAAATGACAAAACTGATCGAGACTTGAAAAAGCGAATTGGACACAACCAGAGTTAAATGCCATAAGGAATACGAATCTTGAGACTGCCTTACAGAAGAGACAATCTTGTTGATGGGTCTGAAACATTCCAAGACAGTGGACTGCAAAAATCTAAGAGGTACACATGGGATGTCTACTGTCCATTGTACCTGACTCACTGAGAGCCAATCCAGGGATTTTTACTTTAACAAGATCTCTAAATAAACATCTGCAAAAATTAACTGGAGGTGGAGGATGGGAGGGGCAGCCCTGATAGGACTATGACCCATGTTCATTGTGTACAATTTTATTTCCCTGATTTTTTTCCTTTATAGTATAAGCAGTGCTTTGGAAAACAGTGAACAGAAAAGATGTTAACTGCTGGCAGCTGCACATCTCATGCATGCTTCTGATTGTACATTGTTACTTACCACCACTGTTTACTCTGTTTACTTCTAATCACTACTTTCAGATTGAAAAAACGTTCCAAAAACAACCCTCTTTTGGAGAGTAAAGTGCATGTAGCTCTTTCCTATCTTTTCAAAGGGTTGCCTTCGAAAGTGATAGGCTCATTTGTGAAGCAAATGTACAGATTCTGCCTTGGAGTAGACATACCAATCTGTTCAAGAAGAGTAATATTGTAGCCAACGGGCTAGGCACAGCATATGCCCTTGTGGGCTCATCTGGAAAATAGGTCAACAGGTTTCTTATCTTACAATATTCCCTACATCTTTCATTAGAAAGCAATTTTTTTTGTCAAACTATTTTTTGGTGTAAATTATATAATAGGACACAGCTGGTTGTATACCCCCACATATGCTGATACAGTGTTGTGTATAAATTGTGCATAAAAACATGCCAAATGGGCAAAAAAATACAACATGAGCAAAATGATCAGATTAGATTGGCAGATGCTTATATTAAACATGTCTGTTTACATTGTGTATAAAAGGTTTTCATGGGCTTTGATTTTAGATTCAGTAGAACATCTCTGTTTCTTTTATGAGATCTAAATTACTCTAGTTATTACCAGTTTTGGAAAATGTAAGTTAAATTATAGAAATAATCATATGCTTTTGCTATTTATTTTTCTCATTATAAATCATAACACAAATGTAATAATATATTCTAGGAGCCTATCACCAATCACTCCTAACTAGAGGTAGTATCACTGTTAGCCTAATAATCTTTTTTAAATCTTCAAAATAAATAAATTAATCACAATAATAATTTGTAGCACAATTTACAAGATCCTTGTGGATAGAAAACGAAATTTAAAAAGGCATATCTTGAACCAAATCACATTATTGGGCTACTAATAGACAATATTTTAGCATATTCAGTGGTGTAGTCCCAAACAAAATTGAAAAAAATATTTTTTAAACTTTCAGTAGTATAGCCTAATACAGTCCAAGAAAGCATACTGAGACTATAGGCTTCTATATAAAATACATATATATACACATATGTATACGTAAAGCATACTTTTACATGTATACATGAATGCATATGTGCATATTATCACCGTGCCTCAATTTAAAATAGTGTACAATGCAGAATCTAATTACCTATAGCATATCAACATCAGACAGTGTACATACATTTGTTTCCTGTTAAGACTGCTTCTCCTCAATGCAAAGTGAGCATGAACGCCTTTGATACCCATTCTGGAGTTAGTGCTCTGTAGCATCTATTCAGATAGCACCCCTAGAACTTTTCTGATTTACCAGATTTTCTGATGTTAAGATTGAATTTCACTTTTCAATGTCCAAATGCTGGATGAACATCTAAATCCCTATATGGAGCCAAGGAAGATATGAAAGGTTATACAGGTCTTGTAAAATTATTTTTGATTTATACAGACTAAAAGGAATGCATATGCTAATATCTAGGCATTGCTGATTCATTTCTTCTTAAAGATTCATGTATTTATATTTCCATCGGTTTTTAACTCCTTTAGTCTGAAAAACTTAGTCTTTTAAAAATTTTATGTCTGCTGGCAATTAAATCTCTTTTCTTAGTTGATTTCTCTATTATTCTTTAGTTTCTCTTTTTTTTTCTTCTTGAGACAGAGTCATGCTCTGTTACCCAGGCTAGATTGCAATAGTCTTGGCTCACTGCAACCTCCGCCTCCCGGGTTCAAGCAATTGTCCTGCCTCAGATTCCTGAGTGGGATTAAAGGCTCCTGCCTCCACTCCTGGAGGATTTTTGTATTTTTAGTGGAGGCAGGGTTTCACCATGTTGGCCAGGCTGGTCTCAAACTCCTGACCTCAAGTGATCCACCCACCCCGCAAAGTGCTGGGATTATAGGTGTAAGCCACCGTGCCCATGCTCTATTATTCTTGAAACGTATTTTCACTAAGTATAGACATCTGGGTTGACGTATATTTTTCTATCAGCACATGAAAGTTGTTTCACTTCTGATACCCATTATTTCTAATGAGAAGTTAGAAATAGTTGAAATACAGTTGACTCTTGAACAACATGTATCTGAACTGTGCCTGTCTACTTATATGTGGATTTTCTTCTGCCTCTGCCATCCCTGAAACAGCAAGACCAACCCTTTCTCTTGTTTCTCCTCAGCTTACTTAACATGAAGATGACAAGGATGCCTAACTTTAGGATAGTCTACTTCCGCTTAATAGTAAATGTGTTTATCTTCCTTGTGATTATCTCAATAATATTCTTCCTCTAGCTTACTTTTTTTGTGAGAAAACATTTTACAATACAAATAATACGTAAGATTTGTTATTTGAATGTTTATGTTATCAGTCAACAATAGGCCATTAGTTAATTTTCTGAGAAATCCAAAGTTATATGCATTTGACTTCAGGGGCTGGGAGGAGGGTCAGTGCTCCTAGCCTCATGGGTTGTGCAAGGATCACGTGTGATTGTTCTTCTATAAGATGTGTGTTTTCCTTTGGCTGCTTTCAAGAATTTATCTTTGCTTTTTAGTGGTTTGGTTATAATATGCTTAGGAATTTCTCAAGGTTTTGTTTTGCTTTTTTTCCTGCTTGGAATTCAATAGCCTTTATTATCTGTAAATTTATAACTTTCAGCATAAAATATTTTTCCTACTTTGTTCTATTGTTTTGAGATTCTAATTACACAAAACTAAGACTTCTTAATGGCCCCCAAATCTCTGAGGAACATTCATTTTATTATTCAATAGTTTTTTCCTAGTCATAAATAATTTATTTAGAGATGGTGACTCACTCTGTCTCCCAGGATGGAGTGCAATGGTGTGATCTCGGCTCACTGCAACCTCTGCCTCCCAGGTTCAAGCGATTCTCCGGCCTCAGCCTTCCGAGTAGCTGGGTTAACAGGCATGGACCACCACACCCAGCTAATTTTGTGTATTTTTAGTAGAGACGTGTTCCACCATGTTGGTCAGGCCAGTCTCAAACTCTTGACCTCAGGTTATCTATTGTCTCAGCCCAAAGTGCTGGGATTAAAGGAGTGAGCCACCATCCTCGGTCTCTAGTCTTTAAATGGAATACTTTTTGTTTATCTGCACATTTACTGACTTTTCCTCTATTGTTTATGTTATGCTATTAAGCATACCCCAAAATTTTTTAATTTGTTCTTTAGAATTTTAATTTTTTTAAAGTTTTTTATTTCTCTGAAAGTTTAAGATATTTTATATAAACCTATTACGTTTCTACATTTTGAATGTAGTTGTGATTTCTATATCTGGATTATATCTATGTTGACCTCAGTGATTGTCTTTTGCTTGAGAATTGGGAACATTTTTCCCATACTTGACATGTCACATACTTTTGTAATATACTTTACATATGCTGATTGCATTAGTAAATATTTTTTATTCAGACATATTTCTCTGGAAAACGTCAATTTTTGTTTGCTTGCTTGGTTTTGGCAGGCAAATAACTTGCTTGGACATAAACTTCAATCTGTCTTAAGGAGAGGAAGTCAAACTGTAGGTCACCTAATTTGTTCTTAGGTAAGCCGATTGGAGAATCCTGAGCCAGTCCCATGCATGCATTGTCCAGGGGTCAGCTATAAGTTTTTGAAGAGTTTGTAGGCAGAATGTGACTCTTGTCTCTGATGCTCCATCCCAGGATTCCCTTTTATTTACTGTGGTTGCCACAAAACACTTCTATTGATCCTTGAATCCAGAAAGTCTGTGTGTATTCTTTTGGCATTTCTGCCTTGCATGAGGTTGGATGTGACCTGCCATCAGGTCAGACTTAAAGCTGTAAAAATGACAACTCATTTTTTGCAAAGCTTTTGGTTCATTGATATTTTTGTATTCCCAATTTTATCATTGATATCTGTGGAGAGTGAGATCTAAATGGAGGTTGTTAGGCCATTCCAGAATTAGAAATCCTATCAAATAATTTTTCTTCTATTTTCAGGTGACATGAAATACTTGTACATATTAATGAGATAGAGTGAATTTATTTCTGAGTTCTCTATTTTGTCCTATTGTCTGTTTTTGTTGGTCTGTTTTTATATCAATACCCTGTTTTATTTATTACAGCTTTGTAGTATATTTTGAAGTTAGGTGGTGTGATGTCTCCAACTATTTTGTTGTTTAAAATTGCTTTGGCTATTCAGGGTCGTTTTGGATCCACTTGAATTTTCGGATTGTTTTTCTGTTTCTGTGAAGAATGTTACTGGTATGTTAAAAATTTCATTGAATTTGTTGATTGTTTTGGGTAGAATGTTGATGTAATGATATTCTTACAATTCATGAGCATAAATATTGTTCTAGATTTTTGGTGTCTGCTTCAATTTCTTTCAGTAGTGGTTTGTAGTTTTCCTTGTAGAGATCCTTCACTTTCTTGATTAAATTTATTTCCAGATACTTTATTTTTGTAGCTATTCTAAATGGTGTTCCTGTTTTGATTTCTTTTCCAGCTAATTAATTATTCATACAGATAAACGCAGAGTTTTTTAAATGTTGATTTTTGTATCCTGCAACGTTACCAAATTTATCACTTCTAAGTGTTTTTTGGCAGTGTCTTTAAGTGTTTCTATGTATAAGATTATGTCATTGTTAAAGAGGGAAATTTGACTTTATCATCTTCAATTGGGATGCCCTTTGTTTCTTTCTCTTGCCTAATTGCTCTGGCTAGAACTTGCAGCACTATGTTAAATAAGAGTGATAAAAATGGACACCCCTGTGTTGCTCTAGTTCTTAGAGGAAAGGCTTTTACCTTTTTCCCATTCAGTATAATCTTAGTTATGAGTATTTTATTTATGACCTTTAAGGTGTTGAGATATTTTCATGTATTCTTAATTTATTGAGAGGATTTAACATGAAGTGATGTTGAACTTTATTAAATGATTTTTCTACATTTATTGAGATTATTATATGATTATTCATTCTGTTAATGCGAAATATAACATTTGTTCATTTACTTATGGTCAGGCATCCTTGTATTTCTGGGCTAAATTCCATTTGATCATGGTGTATTTTTTTATATGATACTGGATTCAGTTTGATAATCTTTGGAGAATTATTTTTCTATATATGTTCATTAGAAATATTGGTCTTTAGTTTTAATTTTTCTGTTGTATCTATCTGGTTTGGTATCAGAACAATATTGGCCTCAAAATAAATCGGGAGGAATTCCCTTTTATATTTTTTTAAATAGTTTGAGAAAAATTAGAATTTACAAGTTGGATAGAATTTAACAGTAAAGGCATTTGGTCCTGTGTTTTTCCTCATAGAGATTTTAATTTTGTTACAGTTCAACCTTATTATTCATTATTGGTGTATTCAGCTTTTCTGTTTCTTCCTGATTAAATCTTAGTAGGGGCTATGTGTCCAGAAAATTACCCATTTTTTCTGGATTCTCTAATTTATTAGCATATATTTCCTCATAAGTCTCTAACAAGCCTTTGTATTTGTGGTATCAGTTGTAATGTCTCCTATTCCTTTTCTGATATTATTTAGATATTTTCTCTCTTGTTATATCCTAATTAACAGTTTAATTTTGTTTATCCTTTTAAGAAATGAACTTTTTGTGTTGGTAATTTCTATTTTTTAGTTTCTGTTTCCTTTAGTTATACTTATTCTCTATTATTCTAATTGGGGTTTAATTTATTCTTGATTTTCTAATGTCTTAAGGTTCATCATTCGATTGCTTATTTGAAGTATTTCTGTTTATTTAATATAAGTGTTTATTTCCATAAACTTCCTGCTTAGCACTGCTTTTGCTATATCCCATGGGTTTTGGTATGTTGTGTCTGTTTCATTTGTTTCAATAATTTTTTAAATTTATTAAATTTCTTCATTGATCCAGTGGTCATGCAGAAGGATGTGATGCTAATTTCTACATATTTGTATAATTTCCAGAGTTTCTCTTGTTATTGATTTCTAGTTTTGGTTTCTTTTATGGCAGCAATTTATTTTTCCTTACACAATGACGTGTTGCTGAGGCCTAATGTTTTCACATAAAAATAGAAAACTCAAATTTGTGGACATCTTTTAAAGAATTGAGAATTATGTACAAAAAAACCTTATATAAATTAAAAGGATGAATAAATTTACACGTCTATGAATACATTTACAGTGGTTCACAGCTTTGCAAACCACTAAAAACTCAAGGCAAGTAACATTTCTAGTTTTACTCTTTTTTGGTCTGAGAAGATACTTGATATGATTTTGATTTGTTTATGTTTGTTGAGATTTGTTTTTTGACCTAACATATTTTTTCCTGGAAAATGTTTTCATGTGCTTATGAGAAGAATCTGTATTCTGCAGCTATTGATTAAAATGCTTTTTAAAAATATCTTAGGTCCATTAGGTATATAGTGTAGTTTATAGTTGTTGTTTCTTTGATTTCTGAATAGATGACCTGTCCAGTGCTAAAAGTGTGTTGTTGAAGTCCCAAACTCTTACTGTGTTTGGGGTCTATTTCTCTTTAGCTCTAACAATATTTGATTTGTATATGTGGTTTCTTGAATATTGGTTGCATATATATTTACAGTTGTTTATATCCTCTTGCTGAATGGGTCTTTTTATTATTATATAGTGACTTTCTTTGTATCTTTTTATTTTTTATTTTTTCACTTTCAGTCAATTTTGTCTGACATAACAATTCCTTCGGCTTTTGGTTTCTATTTGCTTGAAATATCTTTTTCCATCCTTTCATTTTTAGTCAATATGTGCCTTTACAGGCAAAGTGAGAGTGAGTTTCTTTTAGGCAGCTTGTAGTTTGTTCTTGTTGTTTTAATATGTTAAGTCAAGCTATAATTTTCTTGATGTTGTTATGGGTAGAGTCTCACTCTGCTGCTCAGGCTGAAGTACAGTAGCGCAATCATAGCTCATTGCAACCTCCAAGTCTTGGGCTTGAGCATTTCTCCTACCTGAGAACCCTGAGTAGCTAGTACTACAGGAGTGTGCAGCCATCCACAGCTAACCTTTTGTGTGTGTGTGTGTGTGTGTGTGTGTGTATGTGTGTGTGTGTAAAGTCTTGCTATGTTGCACAGGCTGGTCTTGAACTCCAAGGCTCAAGCATCTAGTCTGCATTATTTTCACTAGTGAATTAAAACAATTTACATTCAAGGTTGTATTGATAGGTAAAAACATATTACTGTCATTTTGCTAACTGGTTTCTGATTGTTTTGTTTGTTTCATTCCTCATTATTTATCTTTGTAGTTTGGTGGTTTTTTGAAATGAAGTTGTTTAATATCTTTTTCTCATTTGTCTGCTTCTGATGAATATCATACTTTTGTGTGTTTTTTTATGATGACAAATATTTTTTTCCCATAGATGTGTGATTCTTTTAAGCGTTTCTTGTAGAATTGATCTAGTGCTTATCTATCCCTCAGTTTTTGCTTGTTTGGGACTTCATTTTTCCTATATTTCTGAAGTATAGCTCTACTGGGTTACACTGTTCTTCATTAGCAATTTTTCTTTTACTTTGGATTATTTCAATATATTACCCCATTGTCTTTTAACCTGCAGAGTTTCTGCTAAGAAATCTGTCCGTAGTTTGATGGAATTCCTAGGTATGTGACTAGATGCTTTTCTCTTGCTGTTTTTTTGAATTTTTCTCTTTCTCTTCAGTTTGTGAGAGCTTGACTATAAAATGCCACAGGGAGGTCTTTTGTATTGAATTTGGGGATCTTTTAGTTTCCTGGATATTTATATCTTTTACAAGACTTGGAATATTTTAAGCTATTATTTCATTAAAGGGATTTTCTATGCCTTTTCCCATCTCTTCTTCTTCTAGAACTCCCAAAATGCTTGATAGTGTCTCATATGTCATGTAGGCTTTTTTCATTTTTACAAATTTCTTTATTCTTTTTATCTGACTGTATTATTTCCAAAGATGTCTCTTCAGTTTGGACATTCCTCTACTTGATCTAATCTGTATTTTTATTTCATTCTTGATTATATTTTTATTTTATTAACTAAGTTCTTCATTTCCAAGATTTCTGTTTGATTCCTTTTTTATGATATAACTGTTGAATTTCTCATTCATACTATAAATTGATTTTCTAATTTCTTTTTACTGTTTACCTGTGTTTTCTTGTATTGCTCTGAGTTTTAATAAAATCAATATTTTGAATTCCTTTTCAGGCTCTGTATGCATTTTTTTTCTTTGGGGTTTGTTACTAGAAAATTATTACTTTCCTTTGGAAATGTCATGTTTCCTTGATCTTCAATATTTCTTCCATCATTTAGCTATCCCTGCATCTGGTGTTATAGACTTTTTACTGAAGATGTATCTATAAAGACAGTTGGGTAGGGAACTTTGGTTCTGGGTGGACACCATAGTGTAATCTCCTAATGATTTCTTCAGCTGTAGTGAATATCAGTGTTACGAGTTCCCCAGTGGCTTAGGCTGTGATTGTGGAGGCTGTGGCTTAATTTTTACTAGTGACTGAGCCATTGGGTAAGCCATTACTCAGGTCTCTAGTTACATATGTAAGTGCTAGCTGTGGCAGCAGCTGACCCTAGGGGAGTTGTTTTTTGGGTCTATGGATAGTGCACATGGGTGGTAGCAGTGGTAAAGTGTAGCCTGTAAGGCTTGTTCTTAGGCCCCCAGACAGTATGCACAGACACCAGCAGTCATGTTGGGCTCTGTAAGCTGGGTGGACTGGTCGTTGGGCTGCCAGGCTGGGTACTTGGGGGGCAGTGGTGGCAGGCTGGTCCTTAGGTTTGTAGGTTCCCAGATGGCACAGGTAAATGTCAGCTGGTTAGCAGACTAGTTCTTGGGCCCCCAGGTGGCACACATGGGTGCATAGCAGCCCCATTGCTGGAGGAATCAGGGTCACTGTTCATGATGGTCCTAGGCAGGTGGCTTTCAGGCTCTGGGTAGCATACTCTTCTGCTCCCTGTGACCTAGGGGCAGCTTCCATGATGTGCTGTACTGCTTTTACTTTGTGGGAGGGGGAGTGGAGTGTTGCTTGGACTCAGTTCCAGAGACATGATCATATGCTGGGTCTACTTGGTGTTGCAATGTGATAGCCCCCAGAGTTGAAATGTGGCGATGTTGGTAAGGCTTCTGGGATGTGAGGATACAGGGATTAGTTGTCTTAGGGCAGCATGAAGTCTGGCGTTGGCTCCTACTATTGATTTTTAATGTTTAAACTATAAGCATAATGTGAGTGTATGTATGTGAATCTTTCAGATACTCTGTCTTGTTAAAAACAACTAATTTTTCTTTTGATCTTTTGTGTAATCAATACAAATTAATACATTTTTGGCTACATTACTGCCTGTAGCTTTATGCCTAATGAAATTCATTAGTAAATACATTTTATTCACTCAGTGATAACTTGCAAGTGGTTGACATAAAAAATTTTTGATACATTTTGAAATGACCATATGTCACTAAATTAATCATACATCTATGTGTCAACCAGGCACATTGTTCAGGGTACAAAGTAAACATAAGGTTCACTTATGCCTATGAAACTTCCCCAAGGGCTGGGCATGGTGGCTCACATCTGTATTTCCCAGCACTTTTGGAGGCCAAGGCAGACTGATCATGAGATCAGGAATTTACGACCAGTGACCAATATGGTGAAACCCCATGTCTGCTAAAAATGCAAAAATTAGCTGGGTCTGGTAGCATGAGCCTGTAGTCCCAGCTACTCAGGAGGCTGAGGAAGGCAGGAGAATTACTTGAGCACAAGAGGTGGAGGTTGCAGAGAGCCGAGATCATGCCACTCCACTCTGGCCAAGGAGACGCAGCAAGACTCCATCACAAAAAACAAACAAACAAACAAAAAACTTCCCTAAGAATCCTTAAACCTAGTAGAGACAAAGGGAATGGGTAATAACAGACACAAACACATAGGGATTTCTCACATCATGATGAAGTGGCAGAAATATGTAAACTAAATGCTATAAATTCTTACAAGGCAATACCATTACCAAGAAAAGCTTTATATGTGATGTTTTATTGTGATAGCTGTTGAAGGACATGGGTTATTTTACACAGAAAGATGCTGATGAATATATTTCAGAACCAGGGAATAAGAGAAATGTGTGGAAAGATCAGAGAATGGATATGAAATACATTTCATTAGAGCTTAAAGTTTTGTGTCAGAGTAGCAAGAGTTAGAAATAAAGATGGGGACCAAATTTGTAAAGAGCTTATATTATGGGACCACTGTAAACTTGGAGCATCTATTGAATACAATCTGTGATTTTGGAATATTGATTCATCTCCAGAGTTCCAAGTGATTAGAGTTGGTAGTTTTTAGAAAAGGAGAAAAAAGTTTGGAGATAATTGGAATACTTGAGGCCGAGGATGAGTATTTCCACTTGAGGGTGAATTTGGAAATGAAAAGGAGGGAAGGGATGTTCAAGACATATCAGTAGTAGGTAGGTAATTTAATAACTAAGTTGATAAAAGAAAATGAGATTAGCATAAGTAGCTTAGTTTTAAAAGTTAAAAACAGGATGAGTTTAGTTTAAGAAATGTTGAATATGCAGAGATAGACATAATCAGCAAAGAGCTGGAAATAAAGACTGGGGTTGAGTATAAATACCATGGTTGGAGATACATATTTAGAGTTATCTGACTAATTATAATTAATAATAATTACAGCTAATATCGATATACTGTATGCCAGGCACCCTGCCAAGTACTTTACCCAAATAACCTCATTTACTCATCAAAAACATCTATGTATGTCCTAATTTTTATTTTTGTATTATATATGAGGAATCTGAGTTTCTGATATGTTCATATTTCCAAGGTCACACAAATAATAACAGATCTAAAATATTATTTTAGAAAGTCTGATTTATTTTCTGATTCAACAGAAAGTAGATCTAAAGAAGTCAGATTTGATGTCAAGATCCTTTGAGGCTGTTGAGAGTTGGGGAGTAAGGAAGAAAATCAGAGGGAAAATAAATGAAACTTAAATTTGGGAAGGCATGTAGAAAAGGATTTGAGGGATAAAATTAGCAATCAGAACATCAGAAAGAGTATAATCCAAATCATGATGCCCTGACTTTGAACCCTTTTTTCTCTAAGGAGGTTGGTTGGGTGGAATGGGAGATGATTCTTTGTCCAAATCTTTGTGAAAGTCACATAGGCAAACTGACTACTTTATCACATTCTTCACTCTTTCCTACCCATCATCAATCCTACTCTGGATGGCCTCTATGAGCTTGCTCCTCCTGCTGGTGACAGTGTCTGCTGTGATGGCAATGCTATTCCCTCACCTAGGCCCTTTCCCTCACAATGTATACCTAGGGTGAGGCTATCATTTTAAATAAAATTGTATAAAAGTAGTTAAACAGTGGATTTCAGGATACATTTAAATGCATTTATGTGTGCATTTCATAATATTCTGACACACAGTTTCTGTCTGTGCCAAGTTCCTTTATCTGAGCAGTTATCAGCCTTGCTTCTGGACTGCTTTTGCTTGAACAGGAGTAGCTCGTCCCCATCACAGAAGTCCTCCAGGCTGTTTCTCTATGGCTGGAATGCACTGATTCCTGGTATCACAGAAAAGTGCTTTATTTTCTTGTTGGTTTGTCTTTGGTTTCCTTTTTAAAGGAAACAATGTTCAGGGAAACATATTTATGTAAATGTATATGTTTTCATAAAGTTGTATGCACAACCATTGGATTAACCTACCTAAAAATTAAGTTTGGAGATGTTTCTAATTTCTCTTAATACAAGAATATAAAGCTTCCTTGGAAGAACTGGACACTAGGCTTAGGAAGTACCCAATTAAATAATCAGAGTAACATTCTTCTTTCACTCACCTTCTAACTCCCATCCCATTAGAAAGAGAAGGAGATTGGGTGAAGGGGGGATGGGGAAGAGCTCCTCCATTGGTTTAATAAGTTTCATATAAGCAATGACCCTGGAAGTGCCTAATTGCCTCCAAACTCCCCTATTCCTGGACAAAGCCATACCGAATATAGAGGTTCTTTTCTTAAACAAATGTCTTCCTTGCCACCTGTTGTATGTCATTTTTAATAAGTTATCAGTGGTAGTCCTGAAGAAGGAAAAGAAATGAGGGATACGTGTATGAATGGAGTGGTCTAAGATGAAGTAATTCCTGAGTCTTGCTATCTTCATCGCCGTGTTTAGTTTCTGCCAGAAAGGTTTGCAACTGCCCCCTGTAAAAGTCCAAGCGTCAGGAGCTTTGAAAGGAAGTTCCAGATAATTAATGCCAAGTCCAGGATATTAACTAGCTGGATCTGAAGAACAGGGACCTTTTCTTTTCATAATAGTCATCAAATACAATAGGTGGCATTTTAAATATTTAATAAAATATGAATAATAAATAACACTGTAAATAAAAGGTCAGAAGCTGGCCTAACACTAGGGAACTCTAACACTTGTGGGAACAAAACACTGGCATATTTATTCTAGGCAGCTGCCCTCTATGATCTCCAGGGGATGGTCTGACCGACCTGAAAGGTCTTTCCCATTTTTGGTTAATTTGGTTTTATGAAAAATATGCTTCTAAGATTTTTGTATTCGAGAGGCCCCAAGTCTTCATTAAATAAGAAAAATCTTAAATTGTTTAAATCTCCAGGGTCATTTTTATGTTTACCTTTCAAACTGAAATATTCAAGTTTCAAACTCTGCTGGATTCAGCCCTTTGATTGTGAGTTTGTTCATTGGATGAAATACTGTATCTTTTACATCTTTTCACTAGGGGAGACCTATTTGTTTAGTCCCTGTAGTATTTACTGTTCCATTTCCAAATTGAAGTAATCCTAGATGAAACGAACTCAGGAAAGAAAAGGAGTGAGTAGAATTTATGTAAGGCTGAGAAAGCCTTACAATGGAAAAGAAAAGTAAATGGCTTTCATGCGAAAGTTGAAAAACTGAAATAAACACATTACCCGCTCTTAATTACCAGATAGTCCAAATCTGAGCGTTTATTTTGCTGTCGTGTTTCACACAAATGACGTCGTTTTCCTCCTATTGCTTGTTGAGCACCATTGCCAAGGTAGAACGCAAATACTGGGATACTGAGGAAAAAAAATTATTTTTAGCTTTTGCTCTTTTCTGTTGAAACTTCTTATTTTGGGCTTTACCTTTTGGGATCCTTTGTCTTATGTGAAATAAAGTATTCGTAGGCTTTTTCTCATTGATTTGTTTTTTAAATGATATATTTCAAACTTAAGTTGCATTTAAGCTCTATAGCAAAAACAGACTCTTTATTGCACAGACTTTGGAAAATACAGAGTTTACTTGATGCAAGATGACTGGCAATTAATGCCCAAACAGGAAACTTCTAATGAGGTTTTTCCCACCCATTTTAAATTAAGCTCAATTTAATACCAAATTTATTATTTAAAACAGTGTCTTCTGTACACCTCATAAACTGTGTATTCAGAGTTCATGTCAAGGGAGTGAAGAATACCTAGCACTGAATAATATACTTTATACAAATAAAATAAAAAAGAAGTTAAAAATATATATACTCTTTACTTTTTATCTATTGTTTATTCTGAATTGTATTTTATAGCAAAATGTTTCAGAAATCTGAAGCACAAACAACATATGGAGGACTAAATATTTTGCAAGCTTAATGATGTATTAGTATTTTGCTTTGTATGAAATTCTAATCACCAGATATGTTTATCACTGCAGATGGAATATGCAAGCCTCTGATACCTCAGGGGATTAGAGAATCCAAACATCTGTAACAGGGGAAGAAAAAAATCCCATTGCAATATACAAAATTTAAAAGAATGAATTAATGAGAAAAAAATGAATGGAAATAAAAGTTTGTTATTAATATAATCTTGTATTTATAATTACCAAGGAGCTCTATATGCCTTAGAGATCTAGATTCCATCCTTTAAAAATCTAATGAGATATTAAAAGACAATCTAGATGCAAGTTGGGGAAATGAACAATACTCTTCATTCCATTTTTAGGGGGATAGTTGGGAGCTGAGATAGAGATATGCCATAATTAATGCAGTCCACATGTTAGTCTACTTATACAATCCAAACACCTGGTTTATAATTGGCTGTTTTGGTAAATTCATCCAGATATTTTCTAAACATATTAAGGCTCTATTAATTGGAAAACAGAGGGGAGGGTTGTTGTTTGGTTATGCAGAGTTACTAGTTTAACTGAAAGGAGTCAGAGATGACAGATCTGAAATGTATTTTGGCTCTAGAACATTTATTGCCATTTGTTTGAAAAAGACGTTACACATATTCTTCTCATGATTTGTATCTTTCTGATAAAGCCATGTGCAAGGGAATAATAGATTGGCATTTGATTCTAGTGACTAATTTATTGATTTATTCAAGTCATTTTAATTTTAAAAACTGTTGAGCTCTTCTAGAAAATGGGATTAATCAAAAAGAATCTGATTGTCATGTGTAGAAGATAGACACGCAAACAACAGACCCTTTCCAGAACAAGATTTGTGTCATAACTTTTAATATATGAAGGACTTTCATCTGAACTTTTAAAAACTGTATGATCTAATTTAGGCAAATTTTAAGTATTGACTTTGAAAATAGCATTTCCTTCAGGAAGGAAAAAGGGGGTGCTTCATCAACAAAGCTATAAAAAAGAATAGTAATATAACATGGATTCTGAAGCTGGACAACCAGGGTTCCAATTACAGATCTGCCAGTTAATAGCTCTGTGACTCAGAATAAATCAGTGCTCAGTGAGTCAGTTTTCACATCTATAAAGTATTTATGACAATATTTTCTTTATGAAGCTATTGTGAGAAATAGTTTATACAAAAATATACGTATATGTGTTTATATGAACATACATATCTAGATTAAATCATGTCGATGGTTATAATCTACATATATTTATATTACCGTCTCTTAAAGCATAGCCTAGAACATTATAAGTCTTACATAAGTTTTATGCATTGTTTAAAACAAATAATTTCAGGTTATTTTTGAATTAATGTTTGTAAAGGGCATAAAATGTAAGAAATCAACATTTTATTAATGAATTACATATTAATATTTGATAATATGAATAATTTCTTCTTTGTTGTTGTTATGATTTTGAGACAGGGTCTCACCTGTCACCCAGGCTTGAGGCTGGAGTGCAGTGGCACAATCTTGGCTCACTGTAACCTCCTCCTTCTGGGCTCAGCTGATCCTCCCACCTCAACCTCCTGAGTAGCTGACACTACAGGCATGTGCTACGACTCCTGGCTAATTACTGTATTTTTCATAGAGGCAGAATTTCACCCGTTTTCCCAGGCTGGTTTTGAATTCCTGAGCCTAAGTGATAAATACAGTTCAGCCACCCTTTCTTATCCATGTAATTATGACTGGGTTACCCAGGCTCTTAATCTGTAATAACAATGGGAGGGTCAAAAACTTGCAAACCCACAAGAAAGTTACAATTTAAGGTAATATAATCGAGAGAAATAAATCAATTTCTAACAGTCTTTAAAGCAATCACTTTTATAAATGCATACAAATAATGTGCAGTTTCAGAAGTATGTAGATTTGGAGGATATTGTCAATGAAACTTTTTCTCATTTTTTTTGGGAAAAATATTTTCTTACGAAGGAGATTCTCATAATCTTAGTGTTTAATGAATTAGACAAGGTACAGAAAACTAGAGCCTTTGGGCCAAGTCCAGCTCAGCATCTGGATTGGTAAATAGTTTCATTTGATCACAGCCATGTTCGTTCTTTCAAATACTGGCCATGGCTGCTTTCATGATAGTGACTGAGTTCAGTAATAGCAATGGAGACCTGAAGTACTTACTACTAGGTCCTTTGATAAGCAAGTTGGCTGGTCCCTGAGTTAGTCTAAAAATCCATTAGAATATGAATAAGTTTATAAATAAATGAAAACTTATAAAACCTGTCTCATAGAATGGTACCATTTATTGCCTGAACACTTCTAGATCTCTTGCTAATTTTGGTTTTGGAATTTGTCAGTGCTGTACAAATATAGAGCAATGACATTGCAAAGTGACATTGCAAATCTTGGAAAAAGTCACAGATTTCATGAAGTAGATGAGAGTGACATTGGAGAACTTTTCTAATAACTTACAAAGCCATTGATTAACATGGGACTATCTGGCAATTAGAGCAGAGGCTAAGAGAAAATGTTAACGTCCTAAAAAATTGACACAAACAGTGAAATGTTAGGTACTTCAAAGGAGCATGACTTAAATTTCAGAGTTAACGAAAAGTCCCTGGGGAAACTAATACAGCCCTGAAATACTTCTAGATAAAGACTGTTTTTGTGATTGTGCAAAAGTTATTTCCAAAGTAAGAGATGTCATTTCATGATATCACATGTATAGATATCATAGTGTATAGAAAAACTATACTTTGAAAACAATGTTTGTGTATTTTTAATCTCAAGATGGAGTGCATGATTATAATTACATTCTAAAATTTGCTAAGCAAAAATTAGATAGAATTTTTAAGATAAAATCCTTTTCACTTTGTACTATATACTAGCAGATTCATTTGAAGTAGGCATGTCATAAGGTACTTATTACTCCAAAAAAAAACCCAAAGATTTCCTATAGGCTCAAACATCATCTGCTCTCTGGTATTTAAAGAAAGTGCACATATACTCCCCCATACCTTTTTGTGTAAACGTTTCAAATTTTACAAAGTTAGCCTGTTATCGTACAATGTTTCCAACATAGTTTTTAAAGTAAAAGTCTAAAACTTGTCACACCCTGTCTTCTTCTGATTATAGATTAATTTGGCTGAGCCATCAGCTTTTCTGATAGATCTGACTCATATCTCTTTTTCATGTCATTTTAGTATTGGGACCCATGATCAGAGGAGACATAAATACACATGAAAGTAATTTTTAGCATTTCATAAATGAAGGGAAAAATTAGGTTTTATATTCGCATAGGAAAATATCTGCAAGACAACTTGTTGCTAAAATTCTAATATTTAATTTTAGCTATATTTAAATTTGAAGCATGATTTTGTGTTTATTTTCTATATAGTGTGCACACTTTCTATATATTTTCCATATAGTGGCACTTGAAAACATGATTTGTTTTTTGAATTTTTTTTCCTGTGGCATCCATTTTGTTCTTGTACCCTTATACTAATTTATACCTTTGGAAAGGCCATCACTAACTGGCCACTAAGAAAGAAAACCCCTCAGCTGTGTCAACTGGAGACAATTGACCAGGTGAAATAGAGGTGGGTTAGAAGGTTAACATGTTGTAAAAGGTTCTACCAGGATTATCTAGTCATCCTGAAAGCAGTTAAGGGATCCAGAACTCTGAAGGGTTTTTTTTTTTTTTTTTTTTTTGGTTTAAGTCATATAGGTGGGCTGAGAAGTTTGTTTAAATTCATATATATGTCAATTATTATTTAAACAGTTCAATCCCAGACTTAGTTAAAAAACCATCATTGGAAGGAAAACATACCTGACAGATTTTTTGACTTAATGATAGATAATGTCATAGATGTTTTCTTGTATCAAAGCCAACACATCATTTACTTCACTTTCTAGTGTTATGAGTGGCATTTAGTTTAAAGTTTTCTGTCTCTTCTCGCATTCCCAAGTGATTTAATTTTCTCATTTTGCAGTGAGAGTTGCAATCATGACAGAAAAGGTTATGTCCTTCAGAGACAAATTTCTATGAAAAGTAAGGTCTCGCCAGGATTTTTATCAGCATTCAAAAATACGCTGTCCCATGTCAGATACATTTATCCATAATCTCCAAGTTAAACTAAAAAACGTAAGTTGAAAGTAGGGTTCGTTTACAGTGTGCTTTGTACCTTATGATCATTGAGTTATTGCATTAAAAGCAGTTAACAAGAGATGGTTCACCACTGAACACAGGTGCATACTTTTTTTTTTTTTTTTTTTTGAGACGGAGTTTCGCTCTTGTTACCCAGGCTGGAGTGCAATGGCACAATCTCGGCTCACCGCAACCTCTGCCTCCTGGGTTCAGGCAATTCTCCTGCCTCAGCCTCCTGAGTAGCTGGGATTACAGGCACGCGCCACCATGCCCAGCTAATTTTTTGTATTTTTAGTAGAGACGGGGTTTCACCATGTTGACCAGGATGGTCTCGATCTCTTGACCTCGTGATCCACCCGCCTTGGCCTCCCAAAGTGCTGGGATTAC
>CM052649.1:161510261-161644208 GCA_028533165.1 Leontopithecus rosalia | reverse complement strand
CCAGCATTCTGTTCATTTTAACTTTTACACAATGTGAGAACTATGTGAGATATTGTAGGCAGACATCTCACTTGGCTTTTTAAAAATCCAACTTATAAATTATATTCTGTGCTAAAATTTTACCTTCCTCAAGTACTTAATGCTTGATAGAATTGTATAACACATATATGTCATATACTGTTATTTACCTGGGTTGAAGGGTCATTTTTGTCCATGAACTATGAAATGCATTATGGCAAAGTACTATCCCAAGAACTGATTATGTGGAATTCATGTGGTAATAAAGCTGAATGGCTCAGTACCTTAAGACATCACTATTCTTCTAAGCAAGGTAATGGATCACGTTATCTCCAACAGAAGACAGAGCGTAGGTCTGTGCTTTTCAACCTTTAGCAGGCTTAATGATTTCACAAAATTTCACAAAATAATAATAATGTATTTTCTTTCCTCCTGAGAAGGCAAGTACATTCTGGGGCCTGTGTCTAAGAATTTCTGTCATAAAATTGTTTCATCTGAAGGCTCTTAAACAACAAAGCAGTTATTGAAAAACATTTCTAAGTCCTCACCTTGGTTCGATTCATTATTAAGACCTGAGCCAATAATACAGATCCACTGTTTCCAACTCCACCCAGGGACCCAGTACAGTGCTTCTTGGTTCCCAAGAGAACAATGGAGCATGAGCACTATTTAATGTTATTCCAGGTTTTGGGCCCAAATTCCTACCCAGCCTCTTGACATTTGGGGTTTGAGCCCAGTAGGGTTTCCAAGACCCCTTTATACCTTTTCTTTTTTTTTTTTTCCCGAGACAGAATCTCGCTCTGTCACCCAGGCTGCAGTGCAATGGTACCATCTCGGCTCACTGAAACCTCCACCTCCTGGATTTCCTGGATTCAAGTGATTCTCCCGACTCAGCCTACCAAGTAGCTGGGTTTATAGGCATGGACTACCATGCCCAGCTAGTTTTTGCCTTTTTTTTTTTTTTTTTTTTTTAGTACATCACTACGTTGGCCAGGCTGGTCTCAAACTCCTGACCTCAGCTGATGCACCTACTTCAGTCTCCCAAAGTGCTGGGATTACCGGTGTGAGCCAATGCACCTGGTCTGCTTTACGCCTTTTATGGAAGATTAAACCACGGAGATTTTTTTTAAGTCCATCCAGCATGATAGGTAAGAGTAGGAGCCTCACATCTAGGTCTATTATTTCCATGCCGTTCAAATTGCTTGAGTTCTATGTGCTTCAGTTCCCCTTCTGTAAAATAAGAATAAAAGTAGGATCTATTTCATATAGATGAATAATTTAAATAAGTAAATGTAAATATAATCATATAAATGTCTTCTTTAAAAAAACGGATGTGAGGTTTTCATGTTGCCCAGGATGGCCTCGTACATGTTGCCTTGCTTCCTCAAACCAGGACAGCAGGCCTGAGCCACTGCGGCTCCCGATTATTCATACAAATATCTTACGAAAGGATCTGACACATGAGATACCCAGTAAATATAAGCCAGTGCTGTGATAAACTATCAAATGACCTCATTATATCTGACACCATTACTGGTACCACCAGGACTGGTGCCAAACAGGCACCATCTCTACCCTCCCATTTTATAGTTGACAAAGCTAACCTCCCTGCTTTTGCTAGATTCTATTATAAGGCTTGCTTGAATTTTCTAATCCTATTAAACTAATTTTGTAGGATGAACTAGAAAGAAGCAGCACACATAAAATTAAATAAGCATAATTATCTTTCCTATAACAGCATAAACCATCATAGAAAAGGTAACCTGACTGAGAAGTCGTTCTTATCAGACAGCTAGAATCATCCTTCATAGCTCCTTTTACCCTCTCACCTTTTCCAGTCAGAAAACAAATTCTGTGTATTTTACCTCTAGGCAATATTTCAATTCCTGATTTCTTTCCATCTCCATTGATGCTATCAACCCACCTCAAACTACTGTCATTTTTCATCTGGTCTCTTCAGAGATCATGGGCAGTACTCATTTGCAGACCCTTGCTTTTTGAACAAACCACATAATCTTTATCATAGTCTATACTTGCTTTAATGAACTGGCCTCATCTGGCTCCAGCCTCATCTCCCGCCTCTCCCCCTCTCCCCACTAGCCGCTTCACTCACAAGTCCCCCGCAGAGGACTTTCCTTCTCTTCATGGAACAACCTGACTGCCTTCCCACTTTCATGTACCTGGAGTATCCCCTCCTACCTTCTTTGCTTGGGCTCAGTCTTCAGGTTTTATTCTAGTTATGTCTTTCTCAAGGAAGCATTTCCTGAATGCTTGGACCACAGGATGTGTTCCCATTTCCTACTTACCGGGCACACTGTGCTTTTTACCATGATAGAACTTACCTTGGTTACAGTGATACAAATGGCAGTTTATGTGTTGAATGTGTATCCTGGTGTCTAAACTAGAAACCCTCAAAGGTTTAATGGACCTTTCTTTTTCTATACTGCATGAGCATTTCTATACTGCATGAGCATTAACAAGAACATTAGGGTGCAGTAAATAAAACAATGTTGAATTAATAAAAGAAATTCCTGTGTTTTTTTCCACCAAAAGCCCCCAAATCTGCAGTGACTGTCATTTTGCAAATCATCATCTCAGAACTCTCTTACCTCTGGTATGGAGTGATGTAGGACCCCATAAGGAAGAATCAGAGGATTTGGATTATAATCCTAATTTGTGACATTGTGCAACCTCTCTGCAAAACCATGTGGTTTTTGAAAATTGACTCTTTTCCTTCTCCATTTTCATTTTCAAACTTCTGACTCTGCAGTCCTTCAAATTATCCCATTCCTACCAACGATGACCTCCTTTTACTATCATTTTTTTTTTAAATCCCACATTAAGAATAATTAGAGTTGTCTGAGAAAATGCACTATGGCACCAAGTGTAGAGCCAGTGACTTGTTTAAATAAATGTGTGTTTTATTTAGCACAATGGAAATTATGTTTGAAAAACAATAGCATGTAAACGGGTGAGACCTATTGCATCAAAAGACAAAGGTTACTGTGCTTAGAAATTTCAGTCCTCTTGAGACTACCCTGTTCCCATTTCTCAACCCTTGTCTAACACATTCCCTTCTCACCCTTCTCTACCCTCATCAGTCCTTATTCCTGCCCCACCCTGTGCACCTTCACTTTCCTAGACTGATTGTGTGATTCAGTTCTTACAAAAGCCTCATCAGACAGGCAGCATTACCACTCTCGCATTTTATAGCTGACCAAGCTTAGACAGTTAGGGGTGTTGCCCAAGTCACACTTGCAGTAAGTAAAGCCAAGCAGAGCTGACTTCTTCATTTGGCATAGTAGGCATAGTTCCTGTAGCTCACAAAAAAGTTAAAATTTTAAAATCAGAAGAAAAAAATGAAACTTTAGCTTAATAAAAATGTCTTATCATATGGTAATATATCTTGCTAAGCCAGCACAGTCATATAATACAGTTACATACATATTTGTGGAAAATAACATAGACACAAGCATTGAAAGTTTCCTAGTTTTATGTGGTTACTGTTTTACCCTCAGATACAAGGTGACCAGTATCTCTACTTTGGTAAGCTTCAAAATGATTCCAGTGAATTCCCTGTATTAGGATATCACTTATTAGTAAAACAGTAACTGTTACTTGGGTTAATGTGGCATGCAAATCACTTGTTCAGATACATTGGCACATTTCCATACCCTTTATAACATACTCTTTTATTCTGACTTTGAGGATTTACATATAATTGCTTCTCCTGCCCCACCACCAAAGTGACTTTTTTGCTAAGCAAAAAACCTTTCAGCCTCCTAGTATTATATTAAATTTTCAGAGCTAACCACTAGTATGAATTTATCAAGTAGCTGATTTTATATACTAGTTTTGTATTTGAACGCATCTTTCAAATGATACCAAGAAATCATGCATTTTTAAAGGGTTTTATGTAGTTGTCTTTCGTAAGATATTGAATGTTGTGCATTTTTGTTCCCAAATAAATAAATCAACTGGCTATTCAGACTAGTGGAGGAAAATGAAAAAATCTTTTGTTCCCAAGCAACGCATACCTGTTGGTATTCACCTTCCTGAGATCTGTTTCTAAGAGACCCTCGCTGTTGAGATTGTTAGCCAGTTCTTGAATGACAAACTGTTTCCTGTAATATGATCATAATACGCTGGGTGATGGGTTGGTACAATGTGGAATTTAATTAATATGAAACATTTTTTTAAATCCCCTTTTCTCTTAGGAGCTTTACAAAAGTGATGTCTCAAAAGGCAGAACTGCCGTGTATAACAATGACTTAATTCTGCGACGTGATTCCCCTTTTCCTGTCTATTTCTTATCTGTCTACTAATATTATTTGTAGCAGTAGTCATTCTAGAGTCGGAGACTATATGAGATAAAAAGGGCTATGAGAGGTCAAAAACTGGAAACACTTCATGCAGCCTGTCTTAAAAGATAGCTATATTCCGGCCGGGTGCGGTGGCTTAAGCCTGTAATCCCAGCACTTTGGGAGGCCGAGGCGGGTGGATCACTAGGTCAAGAGATCGAGACCAACCTGGTCAAGATGGTGAAACCTCGTCTCCACTAAAAATACAAAAAAAATTAGCTAGGCATGGTGGTGTGCACCTGTAATCCCAGCTACTCCTGCCTCAGCCTCCTGAGAATTGCCTGAACCCAGGAGGCGAAGGTTACGGTGAGCCAAGATGGCACCATTGCACTCTAGCCTGGGTAACAGGAGCGAAACTCCGTCTAAAAAAAAAAAAATCTCAAAATAACTGGATAAATGCTACCAAGGTTTCCATTGACTGTGAGACTTTAGGTAAGACTTGATACCAATTATTCTTGTTTTTCTTCCTTTTTCAACAAGAGTTGTTGCTGCTGTTTGTCCGGGCTAATAGCTAATGTCCTATTTTTGTGTAAATGAAATCAGAGATAAGGAAAATAATACTCACTTTCTGAAATTGTTACAACGTTAATAAATACGATTTATCAAGCACATAGACCAATGGCTAGCACATTTGTTTTATGCAATAGATAATTACTTGGAAATGATTCACTTAATCCACAAAACAGTAACTTGGATGCATGGCAAATATTAGAAATACTATTTACTTTGTTATGCACCTTAATCTTCGTTAGGCTTTGGAGATTTACACAGAATACTAGGGTTCCTTTGTTCAGAAATTGTGGACGATGCCAACTTAGCAATTACTTTTCTGTAATGACACCTAAGTTTGGTGTACTAAATTACTTTTTCTTAGGGGCTATTGGTTATTTTTATTCTTTAACAAACTACAATTAGAGGATTGTTCTTTTGTTTGTGTTTTGTTTTTGATGGAGTCTTATTGTCTTTTAAGGCTGGAGTGCAGTGGCACAATCTCAGCTTACGTCCACCTTTGCCTCCTGGGTTCAAGTGATCCTTCTTCTGCCTCAGCCACCAGAGTAGCTGGGATTACAGATGTGCACCACCACACATGGCTTTTTTTTTTTATGTTTTGTAGAGGCAGGGTTTTTTCTGTTTTGTTTTGAGATGGTGTTTTGCTCTTGTTACCCAGGCTGGAGTGCAAAGGCATGATCTCGGCTCACTGCAACCTCTGTGTCCTGGGTTCAAGCAATTCTCCTGTAGAGGCAGGGTTTTACCATGTTGGCCAGGCTAGTTTCAAACTCCTGATCTCAAGTGACCCACCTGCTTCAGCCTGTCAACGTATTGGGATTACAGGCGTGAGCCACCACACCCAGCCTACAGTGAGCATTTGAGTGCTACCCAATGGGTAACACTATTAGAAGAATCAATACATATTATTTCTTGGGACTTGTGGAATATGTCTGTGCAAGACCACATTAGCTTCTACTTCTATATATTTGGTCTGTGGTAAGCCAGTGTCTCAAAAAATGTATATTAAATAACATGCAATGATTAAAACAGCATGTAAATTGCATACACAAATAATGTTTTATCTTACCACATTAAGTGTTCATATGACTTAGATCAGACCAGATGTTGCAAGATCCTAGAATGGTTTGGACTCAGCCCACAATAGGGGTGAAACAAATTATTTGAATACTTTTCCAGAGATCAGATCAAAATCTCTTTCTTCTCTTTACTTTGTCAGCAATATATATATATATATATTTTGCTGGAAAAGTATTCAAATAATGTGTTTGAATTATATATATATATGTGTGTGTATATATATGTGTGTGTGTGTGTGTGTATATATATATATATATATATATATGAATTTGTTGGGAAGGCTCTATCATAAGATAAAGACAGGAGTTGAGAGATATATAGGAAGAACATGAAGTAGACAGAACAAATACATTTCAATGTTCCAAGAGTCCAGCATTCAAGGTCTGCCACTGACGAAGATGACTAGGTTTTTATCCACCTTTTTTTTCAGGTCTTTCTGGCTGGGCCAGTTAATGATAAAGAGAATGCCAAGTTTTAAAAGAGATTCCCCTCAAGTGTCTAACCTAGTGGAGAAAATAGATACATTATGCCTATTGGATCAGATTGAAGTAAATAATCCAGAAAGCAGAGTACAGAGTTCTAACTCTTGCTTATCAGAGAAACAAACAAAATCCTTTGATTTTTGCCTTTCTAAATATTTTCTTTTGATTTTCCTGAGACTTTTGAGATGTGATTAATTCAAAACACATGTAAGTCACAGAAAAATCTTTATAATTTACAGTAATTTTGGAGTTATATTTGCATCCTTTTGTCTCTAAGTTTTAGGCTTTCCACATTTTTTATCTCTTATCTTTTGTCAGATCAAATCATTTCTCTAAGTAATAACAAGTTTCATTAGTGAAAAATAGATAAGCTTAAAGATAAAGTCATGCAAATAGGTCTTAGTCAATGATTTTCCTTTCCAAGTAAAATACCATTTTGGTATTTACCTTATCAAGATGTAGCTGATGTTTAAAGTAAACATTTTATTATAGACCTAAAATTATTTTTAAAGACTTGTTAAATTTTACATGTTAAATACCTCAGTTATCATAGTACCTTATATTTTCCTAGTGCTTTATTACATGTTGCTAAACACTTCAATGCTTATTAACGTATTTGGTATTAACAACACACTTGAGTTAGTTGAGGTAAGCATTTGCTCATATGAATGTAGTATTTATGCTATTTTATGGTTTAACTGACATAATTTGCAAAGTTTACCATTGTACAGCATTCAAATATGAAAACTTAGGTGGGGTAGGGAAATAAACGTAGGTGAGCAGTAGATATTTTGATTTCTAGTGGAGATACGAATAGCAAGTAGACTCTTTAAACGGCACATATAAAAGTTACCTTCTGTTAAAAGGTCTTGTCCAGCTTTTTTACTCTGACAAATCAAATTCCTTACTCAGCTTTAACATTAGATAGATCTAAATACAATTAGAATTTGGTTGTAATTTTTCAGGTTACTGACTGGTGCTGGGTATTTTGCTATACCTGCAGGATCACGTAGGGTTTAGAACCCATTAGTCTCCCAGGGCTCCCCTAACAAAGTACCAAAAACTGGTACTTTGGTACCGGTTTTAAAATTAAAACAGTAGCAATTAATTAAAAGAGTAGCAATTAATTGTCTCACAGTTCTGGAGCCCAGAAGTCTGAAATCAAGATATCAGCAGGGCTGTGCTCTCTCTGATGGTGATAGAGAAGATAACCATTTCTTGCCTCTTCGATCTTCTGGTGTTTGCCGGCAGTCCTTGGCTTACAGAGGCCTCTCTTGTCTCACTCGCCATCTTTTCCATGCGTCTTTCACGTTGTTTTCCTTCTGTGCATGCTGTCTTTGTGTCCGAATTTTTCCTTTCCTAAGAAAAGTAGACACATTGGATTTGGCTCCACCTGAATGTCCTCATTTTAACTTGATTGCCTCTGTAAGGATAAGATTCTTTCAGAAGACTATTTACAAAGTAGATCACACCCTGAGGCACTGTGGGTTTGGACTTGAACAGATCTCTTCAGATGGACAGAATTCCACCCATAACAAGATTCGATTATTTTCAGGTAGAAAGGGCTAACCTAATATTTGTTCGTCAACTCTATATGTCTCAACTACTTCACAGTTAAGCTTTTTTCCCTCTATGCCTATGGTTCTTTGTGGCTCTGTGGTTTTGTGTGTGTGTGTGTGTGTGTGTGTGTGTATTTACATATATATTTATGTCAACATATTGTGTATATATATAAAACATAGTATATATAACAAATATATATTGTATACATAACGTACCTGTATGTTACATTGCATGTATATAATATATGATATATTCATATATATTTATAACATATATTTACATATAATATACTTATGTATATGATGTATATATATAACAAAACGTGTGTGTGTGTGTGTGTGTGTGTATATATGTATATATATCATGTTCTGTTTTCTAATGCAGTTATTTGAGGACATTTGAGCTCTTCCACTAGACTTGTTGCTCCCTCAACAAAGTAATTGCAGCTTGTTCATCATTGTATTCCCTCAAATCACTACTTCTGAGCCTTCAAAATAGTAGGAAAACAATAAATACTGATGTTGTATTAGATTCAGCAATAAGAAGCTATATAAAGGATATTAGGTCTGTTGTACTTAAACATGGATAATAAAAGAAAAAACCTTTAAATAGTCAGCTTTATGTATATATAAGTGTGTATATTTATACAGTATATATAATTGTAAAGAAAGAAAAGGAGAGATTTGCTTTTCCTAAAAAAAAAAATACTTGAAATGACTACAATTCAATTGTAATAGTAACCATATTAATACTTCTGGTGAAGACAATAGCTTATGTTTTTGATGGTCCTGGGCCTAGTAGCTCTCATCCATCACCTTATTTAATCTTTAGGATAAGTTTTTTGAGAAAGTTGAAGAGGTTATAAAATGGAAGTACAGAGATTTTAAGTGAAATTCCCAATATCACCTAGTTAACAAGTGACAAAGCTAAGATTCAAACCTGTGTGTTTAACTATCACATTTATATGTATGTCAGTTGGGCATGTTATTGTGAAATGTCAAAGAATCAATAAGTATAGTCTATTCACATTATTAAATAACATAAATTTAGCTCTACATTAAAGGCCACACAGTTAGAAATATGTTTTGTGGCATTCTAACACCAAATTTAAGTAGTGAAAAATAGCATTTAGTAATGAAAGAAAACTAAACCAAAAGTAATATTAATTTAGTTAACTCTCTGAATTAGTACCTAAACCTGTCTGAACTTACTTAATTACAGATCCCTGAAAACTGAAAATTGTAATAAAAATGCTAATACATGCTTACTTCGGTCAATAATAAAAATTATACAAGCAATTTGTAAGTGGGTTATGTAATATATTTAAAATATCTCTTGTCCTTTAATGTAGTATAAATTCTTAGCAGATATTTCCATAAGGCGCTGTGATAATAATCTTAAAATAACAACAGAGACTACAGAGTTCCATATTTTACTGGTATATTGCTAAATTTTCCTAGTAATATTTAGGTGATAGAACTATAATATGCCAAAACATTGAGAAGTCAATGTAGTACTGAGTTTGGGAACATTAACTGTTAAAAGGTTTACTTTAATATCTATATTTAACTATACATTTAAGCTGAACTTGCTGTAATTTGAATCATATCTGATAAAATTCATTGAAGTAAGGGGATGTTAAAAGCTATAAACATGAATCTTAGTATTTACCATAGTGTAAAATATCATATAAACTATTATGAGTGCATTTTTTCCCATTCATGTCACGGGAAACGAAATGAGTTTAGAAAATTTTTAGAATAATACTAAGATTTTACTACATATAGATTTTAAAAATTGATGGAGAAAAATAAAATTATGAATGAGTAATAATTGTCTGTAGTTAAATAATGTTGTAAGCTTTAGGGAAGATCAACATGCGAAATCTTTCAAATACTTAGACTGAGGTGGTGGAAGGAAAGAGGAAAAGGAATTAAGTAATGCAATATTTACTGAGGACTTACTGTTGATCTAAGTTAGACTTGAAGACCGTGAGAACATAGTGAAAAAGGAAAGCCAGATCCCAGTTTTCCAGGAAGTGACATTCTAATGACAAAGATAGATAATTATAATGAAGTCAAATAGATCGCCCATATGCATAGGCATTTTGGTTGTTACGCTGAAAATCAATAAAGAAGGTAATAAATAACTTGAGAAGAGTGATCAGTAAAAGGTACTATGAGGAAGTGACATTTCTGTGGAGACATAAAGCATAAGACAAAAGCTAAGACATGTTTAAACAAAATCAACCACGAGAAGACTAAAGTTAAAAAACAAAAGCAAAAGCAAAAACTGCTCCGAGAAACAAAGTCATTGCCGATTTGTCTTTGTCTGGATCTGGTAGCTTAGGTTGTATGTCTTAAATCATGTTGTGCCTCTTCCTGTTTTGAGCTATGCTTGCAAATGCAGTTGATGGGTAAGCAAAGAGATAGATAGCAGTAGGAAGAGACAAGAATGAAAGAACTTGAATTCTGACACAAGCCAGCCGACCTGAATGAAGAGGAAAGACAGAAGAAAAACAAAAAAAGTGGGGAAAAAAGAACCAAGGGCTCTAGGTACAGAAGAACTGCAGAGGAGCCAAGTTTGTCAGAAAACTGTAGGCAACCCCACGAGAAAGGGCTCCTGGGATTTACACAGAAACATGCAATTTCTAAAGACAGTTTGAGCCTGCACTTAAAGCAGACAGGGAAATGAAATAAGAGAGGGAGCGCGCAGCAAGTTCCGGGCAATGTTATGCAGATAGAACTGGAGATAAGAGGCGGTTTAAGGAGCATTCTCACTATTTCATTTGGAATGGCAAGTGAAAAAAAAAAGGGATTATCTGCTTCCTACTCAAGCTAAGGCAAAAATCACAAACACGAGATATCATCTAACAGTGGGAGCCTTAAGGAGAAGGGGAAAAAACCTGCCTCTCTGAAGCAGCATGCAGCATAATCACTCAAGAAGTATAGAACAAAGATTAGGTTATCTAAAGTTATGGTAAATTATATACACAGAGCACATATATTTTAGTACAACTTTCTTAACCCCATTATATGGACACAATTTTGAGATTTACCTATCAGCATTAGTTGTTACTGATTACAGTGAGTAATCTTGATAGAATTGCTTAGTAGTGATGTTGAAATACTGTGAATTTTCAGGGAAAAAAAATTGAGTTTGGCCGAATAGATTCATGCTGTTTTCAGGAATGGTTGTGCAACATTTGAGAGTTAGACTGTATTTTAAGAAGTGAAAAATGGGTATGAAACCTAATCTAGATGCCCTTCACTCATATACTGTTTACTCCATTCTCTCTAAAACTGTGAATTGCATAGGGCTCACTTGCAAGGAGCAAAGGGGCTTCTTGGGTTTAAACCACAGAGAGGAAAGGAAAGAACATCCTTTGTTCAGAATATTTGACTCTCCTAGCACTTCCAAAGATTGTGAATTCCATGGTTACAATACACATGGATAGAATTTATCTACTGCTGGGAACATGTAAGTGAACTATTCCGGTAGAACAAATTAGAGGATTATGCTTGATGAATGATCTAAAATTCATTTTATACTTGATTAACTATCAAACATTCATTCTTTGGAGGCATATTTTTGAGCACCTACCATGTTTAAGGTACTGTTGTAGGCACTGAAAAACCACCAGTGAATAAAACAGAGTTCCCTTAGAGCTTACCTTCTGCTGTATAGAGGGAGAGAAGATGAAAAAGAATAAGTAAAATGATATCAAGTGGTGATCCCTGCTAAATAAATAATAAAGTAACATCAAAGGAGTAGAGGTGGCAAGATGGGAAGGTGCTTTATATACAGTATTCAAGGTATGCATCAGAGGTAAGATGACATTTCAACAGATATCAGAAGGGAAGGAAGAAGGAAGGAACCCCAAGGATATTTGGGGCAAATGTATTTCAAAGGAGACAGGCCAGTAAAACAACAGTCCTGATGTAGAAGAGCTTGATGTGTTCAGGAAGCAGTACGAAGTCAATGTGTTTTGAGCAGGTTAATACAAGAGAGGAGCAATGGCAGACAGGATGAGGAGGTACAGAATGTTGTAGACCAATATCTGTACTTCGTTTTTTCTCTGAATGAGGTAACAAGTTAAAGTTTTCATGCAGGGAAGGAATGTATTATGTTATTTCAATAATTTTTGAATAGGTAGTATACTTAAATGGTTTAACTATAAAGATGATATGTAACAGTTTTATACTAAAAGTCCTTGTTCCCATTCCTGTCTCCATTCACTAGGTGTACCTGCATTTTTAAGAAACCATTCTTAGTGAGCTGTCATATAAGATTACCTTTAGGCAAATACAAGGATTTCTAAATACTTCTCTCCCCACTGCCTCACTTTTTACACCAATGTGTTTGCCTATTGACATATTCCTTGTCTCTGTGATTATTTTTATTAAACCATACATTCTAAAGAGTTCTATGTCAGAAAAAACAGATCACTCATTTTGCATATAGCTGCATACTATTCTATTGTATGTATACATCGTAATTAAATTATCTTGATCCTATTTTTGGCCACTACAGTTTCTAATTTTTGTAATTATAAACAATGTCACAGAGGTAAAAGAACCCTTCTATTTAATTTCACACGTGTTTGCCTATTGACATATTCCTTGTCTCTGTGATTATTTTTATTAAACCATACATTCTAAAGAATTCTATGTCAGTAAAAACAGATCACTCTCATTTTGCATATAGCTGCATACTATTCTATTGTATGTATACATCGTAATTAAATTATCTTGATCCTATTTTTGGCCACTTCAGTTTCTAATTTTTATAATTATAAACAATGTCACAGAGGTAAAAGAACCCTTCTATTTAATTTCACACGTGTAAGTCAGTTACATTCTCACAAGTTAATACATCCTCAGGGTATAGGCTGCTCTAAGAAGTTACATGTGTATGTTTTTGATAAATACTGCCAGATGCCCTTCAAAAGACTGAAATCATCTCTACTCTCAGTAGCCCTCACATAGAATGTAACCTGAATTTACATTTTTAGAAATTACACTGAGCCTATTTTTATGTAATTATTAGATATTTGCATTTCATTTTTCCTGTTAAGTATCTGTTTCTCTCATTTCCTCATTTTGAAAATCAGATTGTTTCTTTTTTCGCCTCAGTAGCACCTTCACTCTATTAGGAAGAACAGGCAGTAATTGATATTGTTTCACAAATTGTCTTTCTAGTTTATAGTTTCTTTTGACTTGCCTTTATTCTTACCTCAATGATTATGTAATTAAATTTATGAATAATTTATAAATTATTATAAATTATGGTGTACTTGCTTTATAATTAGCTTTATAAAGCTAATTCTGACTGCTTTGTTTTGTGTGTATTCCAAGTGGACAAGGATGGCAGTAAGGAGTCAAGTTAGGAGGCTCTTGTTTCTCTACTAGAGAAACAATAGCGGCTATGACAATAGTGGAAATAAGAAGGTTTTAGATCCAGTATATATTTTAAAGGTACAACCAACAAAATATTCTAATCACTATTGGTTGTGGAGGTGGAGAGGAATTGAGAATGAAGCTGCTATTTCTGATCTGAGCAGCTGAAAGATGGACTTTCCCTTAACCAATTCCATGGACGATACGGGTTTAGGATGAGATTTCCAAAGGAAGATGACAAATAGGCAATTGGCTTATCATGTCTGGGGAGAAATCTGAGGGGGAGATACGAATTAGGAAGCAGTGAATAAATACTTAAAAATCATAAGACTAGAAAACTCTAAGGGAATAAGTGTACATAGGAAAGAAGAGAAAATGGAAAACTGAGTCATGGGGAAATGGGGAGAAAGCAATCAAAAAAGATGAAAAGAGAATGGTCCTTATGGTCAGAGAGAAACAAAAAAGTCCCCAAAGTAAAGCAAAAAGTTATTTCAAGAAATGAATGACTATCATTACACAATGCTTCCTATATCAGCAATGAATTTGAGTGAAAGGAGAGCTGAGAATAGTTCATTTAATTTAGCTATGTGAATGATGTGACGTTTACAAGATTTATTTTGGCAGAGTGATGAGGTAAAAGAACAAGTGGGGATGTGGTAAGGTTTTAAAAAAACATAATGCAGTACATTGTATTGTAATCAGAGTAATGTGGTAAAGAAGTCAAATTAATGGTACAGAGGAAAGCAGAGAAGTGTTGAAGTGATGTCCTTGGTGAGATAATATGTAGTTTATCCCAGTTACATTGCTTGACATTGGATAAGAACATAAGGTCAACATGATTATGTTTATTTCAGTCTTACCTCTTCTGTCCAGTTATAGGCATAGACTAATCAGAATTAAATTGAACTAGGATATAGGCATTTCCATGCAATCATAAGTGGGAAGATGGGCGGTATTTCAGTGAAGGTTAAATGCAAGCTTGATCATGAGATTCAAGCTGGCTAAGGGTGGAAGTTAGCACATGAAGGAATAAAAGACAGAGGGCATGTGCTAAGTTCAGTGGCCATAGGTTGCAGGAAGAAATAGTAATTGTTGAAGCTGGGGAACTAATAGGAGGACCTTGAACCAGAGGAAGTAATATTTGGAGAGTAGGAGCCTTGAAGAAATGAAGAAACATTTTCCAATAGAGAAAATGTAATAATTGGTGAATAAAGGCTATTGAGTATGGTGTACTGGCGATAGAGAACACTCATTCAAAAAGAAGAGGTTAAGGAACTGAGGACCAAGATTTTGGAAGGTTTGCTTATGTGACTAGTGGCTGAGGCAGGAAAATCGATTGAACCCAGGAGGCGGAGGTTGCAGTGAGCCAAGATTGCACCATTGCACTCCAGCCTGGGCAACAAGAGCAAAACTCTGTCTCAAAAAAAAATCATTTGAAAGCTAAGATGAGTACTGCTAGAGAGTTAACACTGATGCAAGAATGAAAATCTCCAGAGTTTGTTGTAGAGGTTTTACATCAGCCTGCAAATGGCAACAAATCAATTTGTTGTAAATTTGCTTTACATAACATACATACATAATATGTTCAGTTTCTATCTAGAACATAATCTCTTTTAGAGTTTAATAAAAGCTTTTTTTAAAAAAATCTAAAACTAAAAATATACCAAAATTATTTAAAACTGAATTTACTTTCTAAAATTCTGTTTCTAAAAAATTGAAACTAGGTGTTTGCTGTTTAACAAACTTAGATAATAGAACGCAGTATTAAACAGTTCTTACGCTGCTTGTCTTCCATCTTGTACTTTTTTATCAGTGCATATCTTTCCTTATAATAAATCACTTGGGACTATTTAGATGATTTATTTTTAAGAATCTTTTATCAAAGTTGATTACTGGTCCAAACTGACACTATTGACTGGAGTGGGAGTAGGTCTGATAAGATTGCTCTAAAGATATAGCCAAATAAATCACATAGACTGGAGGAATTAGTTTTGACCTGCTGAATGTGCTTTGCCTTTAGGAAAAAAAAAATCTAACACAAATAACTTGTTTCAGAGCTAGAAACTTATTTTAAAAACCATGTCCGTTAAACTTGAGTACCTAAATAAATTTTACATTAGACTTGGGAAAAAGATTATATATTTTTAAAATATCTGCAAAAGTACTCATGCTAACATTCAGATTTTATATACACTGACTACCATTTATTTTAATCAACCAGTGGCCTCCACTATGTCAATCTTGGCTGTCATGAAGCAGAAAAAGAAATATTGCCTGAACAGACCCTAGAGAAATTCTATAATGACACTTAATTCAGTAAAGGACAACTGATAATTATATAACACATAGGTGGGACAATTCTCTTGAAAATAAGTTTAGTATAAATTAATATAAGTATGAAATAGATACTTTCATCTTGTAGTCAAAACTATCTTGTTTCAAAATGTAGCTTATTTCTTAATGTGGCATGCAAATAGACAAAATCTGCTCCATACTAAGTAAGTGAGGTTCAGACTATTTTCCGAATTCCAATTTAAAGAAGAAACAACCAAAAATAAAAATGACATAAACAATAAAAGAGGTCCACATCCTTACGAGTACATTGTTAAGGAGTTTAGCAGCTTCGTACTTTTAATACCTACGTGTAACTGGCAGATATATCATCAACACACACACACACACACACACACACACACACAGAGAGAGAGAGAGAGAGAGAGAGAGAGAGAGAGACAGAGACAGAGGGAGAAGAGCCCCAGACAATTTAAGATACCAGTTAGAAGATACCAAGCGATTTATTTCTAAATAATATTCAAAACATTTACCACCTGTACCCCATACATTTAGCACATTAACTTTATGTCTCTAACTCTTAATAAATTTTAGGATCAGGAATTATTCTTAGATTTTGTATTTCCACAGAGATAAGAGGAGTACCCTGGACTTTGACAGCTCTTAATAATTGCTACATATACCTAAGAGACAAGCCCGTGTCTGATTGGTAAAGGAGAGACTCAGAAACAGTAAGATTTTTATATTGCAAGGTTTTGATACCACAAAACCTCAGAATGATTATTGCTGATGAATTTCTTTCTAATAATAAAGAATATACATCATATAGAGAGGAAAAATAGCATTTGACAATAGACTGTGAATAGATAAGAAAGTTGAGCTCTTTGGTTCTGTAATATTGGGGTTCAGGGTGCCCTCAGCTGCCCTGAGAGAACGTTTGTCCAGGTTCTTAGTCTCCTGCCCTCTCAAGAATGAGAGAGGGGACCACGGCGCAGTGCACAGTAGATGCTGAACTCAAAAGTGTTTGTAGAAAGTGATTTATTTAAAGAGAGAGAGAAATAGGAGGAGGAGAGAGAAAGAAAAGCTAACTCTCATACTGAGTTTCATCCAGAAAGATGAAATCCAGGAGAGGAAAGCAGCTTCCACAGAGTGGAAGGGAATAGAGAGAGATGGAGTTTAGGAGTGGAAGACAGGCTTCCATGAGAAAGTGTGGAAGGGGACTCCAGAGGGAAAATACAGGAGAGAGAAAGATGGCTTCCACAACGGTAGTGTTCATGGAAGGGGACCCAAACATGGAGTCCAAAGGGGTGTGGAAGAAGGGGACTTTTAGCCTGGGAGAAACCCCCACCTTCTCCAAGACCCCAGGCCAATGAAAGGAGTTCCTTAGAACTTCTGCTGGAGTGATTGACTCTTAGTTTCTTCGCACGCCCGCGAAATTGAAACATAAATCCTTAAATCCCCTGGATGGAGGGAGATGGGAAGGGGGCGTGGTGCTGGGAAATTCTTGCCCTTAAAACTGCGCCCCCTTGTGGACTCGGAAAGCAAATGAATTGCCTCAGTTCTAGACGATAAAATATTGCTCTAAATTCTATTTTAAAAATACGAGGTTTTAAAGACACACAAAAAAAGTTTTGCTATGAGTTTTTTAAATACATTGCCCTAAAACCATTTGGAGAAGGTTTATTCTGTTTACTATAAAATGTTTATTTTGCCTCATTATTCTTATTTCTGTGATTTCTCTGTATAAACTCTGAAGACCAAAATGAACAATATTTCAATTAGCATTAGAAATAGAAAAAAATGTGAAAAGATGAACGAAAAGAGTCTTTGTTGTATTCTTTTGCACTGTCAGAAAATGGCTCAAAGAGACAACAGAAAGAGGCCAGAAGTACTAGTCGTCTTTGGAATAAAGCAGACCAGGTTGCAGTCTACCTCCATTATTTTCTGGCTAACAAGGAGGTGCTTAGCAAGTCATTAACACTGCACCTCAAATACTAAGTACACAGGAAGTTCAGATATTAACACTTATTTCTGATACAATAAACAAAATGCCTTGATTTTTTGATAACTGTTCTCTATATTAAGGTAAGTCAGAAGCGTTTGCTTTTTATTGTTAGCACAACAAAATTGTGTGTAATTATCATAGAAGCACAATTGAAACCTCTTCAGACTCTCTCCTTTTCAAAGCTTTCCTCTGGTCCCAACTCCCCCAACAAATGTCCTGGCCAGTACAGCATTAGCTCAGCTCTGCACTTCCTGCCATTGGCAGTCTACTATTTGGAGCACACTTCCAGCACCATCTATTTCATTAACTCTCGATGAATTTCAACAAAAAAATAAAATACTCTCTTCTTCCTTGCTCATATATTTTAATTCTTCTCTGCTCAGCAGTTTAACTTTGTAACTTAAAATGTTCTAATTTGCTTTAGCCTTCAGTTTCCCTAACACCATTATAAATATCCTATTAATTTTATCCCTCAGATCATAATATGTTTAATACAGGTATAAGAAATTTGCCTTTGTTTATTTACATCAATGACTTTTTTGTTTGTTTGAGACGGAGTTTCACTCTTGTTGCCTAGGCTGGAATGCAATGGTGCGATCTTGGCTCACCGCAATCTCTGCCTCCTGGGTTCAAGTGATTCTCCTGCTTCATCCTCCTGAGTAGCTGGGATTACAGGCACCCACACCACACCCAGCTGGTTTTGTATTTTGGTAGAGATCGTGTTTCTCCATGTTAGTCAGGCTGATCTCAAACTCCCAACCTCAAGTGATCTGCACTCCTTGGCTTCCCAAAGTACCTGGATTACAGGCATGAGCCACCATGCCTGGTCTACATAAATTACTTCTTAACAAATTTTACTCCATAATGTAACTCGGCACAGTCAACCCTTTTAGAATAGCTGAAAATATTTACAAAATATGCAAGACAACATTAAGACATTTGTCTTAGAGAATGTAACAAGTTGGAGATGTGAAACTAAGATAAAGTATAAAAAGAATTAGTTTTGAAATTAGATTTGGAAGGAAAACTAATAAGCTAGCTAATCACTTACCTGACAACCATTTATAAGATTCTGCTCTGTTCAAGTCACTGAATTGGAAAAAAAAAAGTGTTGGAGTCTCCAATAATTTTATAATCTAATATATATGAATGGAATATGATTTATAAGGTACAATAATTTCCAAGAAGAATAAAAGTAAAAGTCTCATACCTCCTAATTTCAAAACTTATGACAAAACTACAGGAATAAAAACTGGGTTAATGGTATAATGACAGATACACAGACCAATGGTATTGAATGGAGAACTCAGAAATAAACTCGTGTATGTGATCAAATGATTTTCAACAAGTTTGTTAAGACTGTTCAATGGGAAAATGACAATCTTATCAACAAACTGTGAGGGGAAAGTAGATAGCTTCATGTAAAAAAACAGTTGGACCTTTGCCTTATACTGTATGTAAAAATTCAAGTGGATCAAATATCCAAATATGAGCCAAAACTGCAAAAATGTTAGGAGAAAACATATGGGAAAAACTTCATGACATTAGATTTGAAAGTGACATCTTTGATGTGAAACCAGAAGCACAGGCAAGAAGGAAATAAAAAAAATTGAACATTAGACATTTTGATAGAGTTTGGATATTTGTTCCCACCCAAACCTCATCTTGAATTCTAATGCCCAATGCTGGAAATGAGGGCCGGTGTGGGGTGTTTGAATCATGGTAGTGAGTCTCTCACGGTTTGGTACTGTCTTCTTCATGATAGTAAGGTTTCACAGGATTTGGTCATTATAAAGTATGACACTGCCCTACCCAGTCTCTCCTGCTTGATTCTACTATTTCCATGTGATATACCTCCTCCCCCTTCACTGTCTGCAATGATTGTAAACTTCCTGAGGTCTCCCTAGAAGCCAAGCAGATGCCAGCACCATGCCTCCCATACAGCCTGCAGAAACGTGAACCACCTAAACCTCGTTCCTTTATAAATTACCCACTCTTAGGTATTCCTTTTTTCTTTCTTTTTTTTGAAACTGGATCTCATTTTGACACCCTAATGATCAAATGATCAAGTGATCCTTCTCTCTGAGCCCCCCAAATAGCTGGGCCTATAGGTGCATGCCACCACACTTGGCTAGCTTTTGTATTTTTTTGTAGAGAGGGCATCTTCTCATGCTGTCCAAGCTAGTCTTGAACTCCTGGGCTCAAGTGATCCACCCACCTCGGCCTCCCAAAGTGCCCAGCCTCAGGTTTTAATTATTCTTGTTGTTTTGCTTGTTTTGTTTATTCATTTTTATTAAGACAAAAGTTATTGCTCTATCATTCAGGCTGGAATGATGCAGTGGCACGACCTGGGCTCACTGCAACCTCTGCCTTCTGGGTTCAAGCAGTTCTCATGCCACAGCCTCCCAAGTAGCAATGCAAGAACAACCTAATGCATGTCAGCAGACAAGACGTGGCAATGGTCAATAAATATACAGAAAACACTCAACATCATCAGTAAGCATTAGAGAAAGACAGTTAATAACATAATGACATAATCTCACACATTTAGACAGCAATTATCAAAAAATAAGAGATAAGTATTGCTGAAGATGTAAAGGAAACCCTTGTACACTGTTGATGAGAATGTAAATTTGTACAGCCTATGAACAAACAGTATGGAGGTGTCTCATACCATATGATCCAGCTACCATATGATCCAGCAATCCAGCTACTGGTTATATATCCAAGGACAATAAAGTCAAAAATATATCTACACTTTCACATTTACTACAGCGTTGTTCATAATAGTCAACATATGTCATTAACCAAAGTGTCCATCAGTTGATAAATGGATAGGAAAATGTGGTATACATACACAATGTAGTACTATTCAGCCTTGAAGAATAATGAAATCCTATCATTTGCAACAATATGGATAAAACTGGAGGACATTATGCTAAGTGAACTAAGCCAGACATGGGAAGACAAATACTGCATGATCTCATTTCTATGAGGAATCGTACTGTTTTTAAGTATGTGAGGTAGTGATTTTTTTAAATTATACTTTAAGTTCTGGGGTTCTGGGGTACACGTGCAGATTGTGCAGGTTTGTTACATAGGTAAACACGTGCCATGGTCATTTGAGGCATCCATCCCCCTGGCATCTACATTAGATATTTCTCCTAATGTTATCCCTTCCCAATCCTGGCATTCCCTGCTATCCCACCCCAGCCCACCCCACCCCCTGAGAGGCCCTGGTGTGTGATGCTCCTCTCCCTGTGTCCATGTGTTCTCATTGTTCAACTAACCCACTTATGAGTGAGAACATGCAGTGTTTGGTTTTCTGTTCTTGTGTCAGTTTGCTCAGAATGATGGTTTCCTACTTCATCCACATCCCTGCAAAGGACATGAACTCATCCTTTTTTACAGCTGCATAGTATTCCATGGTGTATATGTGCTACATTTTCTTTGTCTAGTCTATCATTGATGGGCATTTGAGTTGGTTCCAAGTCTTTGCTGTTGTGAACCATGCCACAATAAACATACATGTGTGTGTCTTTATAATTAAATATTTTATCATCCTTTGGGTACATATCCAATAATGGGATTGCTGAGTCAAATGATATTTTTATTTCTAGATCCTTGAGAAATCACCACACTGTCTTCCACAATGGTTGAACTAATTTACACTTCCATCAACCCTGAAAAAGCATTCCTATTTTTCCACATCTTCTCCAGCATCTGTTGTCTCCTGATTTTTTGACGATTGCCATTCTAACTGGTGTGAGATGGTATCTCAATGTGGCTTTGATTTGCGTTTCTCTAATGATCAGTGATAAGCTTTTTTTCATGTTTGTTGGCTGCATAAATATCTTATTTTGAAAAGTGTCCATTCATATCCTTCACCTACTTTTTGATAGGGTTTTTTTTTTCTTGTAGATTTCTTTAAGTTCTTTGTAGATTCTGGTTATTAACCCTTTGCCAGATGGATAAATTACAAATCTTTTTCCCCATTCTGTTGGTTGCTAGTTCACTCTAATGAGAGGTTTTTTGTTTGATTTTTGATTTTTATTTTGCTGTGCAGAAGCTCTTAGGTCTAACTATCCTATTTGTCTGTTTTGGCTTTTGTTGCCATTGCTTTTGCTGCTTGAGTCATGAAGTCCTTGCCTTTGCCTATGCCTATGTCCTGAATGGTATTGCCTTGGTTTTCTTCTAGGGTTTTTATGCTGTTAGGACTTATGTTTAAATCTTCAATCCATCTGGAGTTAATTTTTCTATAAGGTGTAAGGAAGGGGTCCAGTTTGGCTGGCAGTTTTCCTAACACCATTTATTAAATAAGGAATCATTTCCCCATTGCTTGTTTTTGTCAGAGATCAGATAGTTGTAGATGTGTGGCATTACTTCTGAGGCCTCTGTTCTGTTTTACTGGTCTGTTTTGGTATCAGTACCATGCTGTTTTGATTACTGTGGCCTTATAGTTTGAAGTCAGGTAGTTGATGCCTCCAGCTTTTTTTATCCTTCACACCTTAAATTATTGGATTATAAAGTTAGTGCCTTTTTAATAGTCTTCTGCCTCAAAAGAGTATTTGCTAACCTTACCTTGTTAATATCCAAGGGATATATTTAAATCTATTTGTTACATTGCTAGAATATACCTTTTGGAATTTTAGTGGGAACATGTTAATTGTGTACATAAATTTAAGAAACATATTTTGTTTGCTATACATTGCAGCCATTAAAGGAACAACCTGTCTGTATAAGGAGACCTCTGTCAACCAGAAAAAGAAGGAAAATCCAAATATGTGCACACTTTTAACTTTTAGTTCAAATATGTTTATGGTAGTCATTAAGAAAACTGTTAATACATAAGTAAACAGCATTCACAAGTGAAAGACATGTAAGTTCCCTTGAGAGCTATGCTATTTTAACTGCTAAACCATACCTAAGTGATCGCTTTCAATGGAAATTACAACCAAAATGAAAGAACAAGGTTAGCATCATGTGGAGGATATTAGTGGTTGAGAGCATATCAGAACTTAAGATTGTTTTTGAATCTATATTAGCTCCACAGTAAATTTAAAATTAAGCAAATGTTTTGGTGATTGATATTCATTCAGGTGAAGAAAGCCCTGGATGGGGATTGAGATGATGGAGTTATTTTCCTAGGTTGTCTTCCTGCAAATGCCAGGTTATTTCTATCCTCATCTTGACCACATAAAAAAGTAGAGATGATGATGACAGTTGTGACCAATCTGCATTTGAGGGCTTGGGCAAGTTAACCCAAATTTGAACCCTATCAGTAGAAGTAATGGTGGTAAAATTGTTCATTCTGTCATATTTATACTCTCATATTAGCACAGGTTCTACTGTTTTTTTTTAATCTATGAGATCCAGCCAGCTTAATAAAGTATCAGGTCTTAGGAAAAGATCCCACATAGCTACAAACTGCATGAAGCCATAGGTATAAGTACAATTATTCTGATCTGGGAAGCACGTTGATGAAACTAAGAAAAGGTCTTTTCAAAGACCCAGCGGACTGCTGCCAGGCAGTAGTTACATTGTCCATAGCATAAGGCATAGTTTGAAAAAAAAAAAATTCTTCCCAGGACATCTCTACTCTCTTCAATTTAAAAATGGCTTTCAAGTTTCCTGTTCAATGTGATGATCTGGAAGCCTAGAATGAAGGAGAAAGGGAAAGAAGAGTTAGACTATAAAGTTGGTAATACATTAGTTAATTCTTTTATGGAACGTTTTGAAGCACAGGCTATTAAATCACCTCTTTCTGTTCCGTTAGCTTTTGAGCCTGATAAGCATCAAAGCCCAGATGGAAAATTGACATCCAAAGAGACTGACATATAAGCACGCAGTTTAAAAATTCAGCAAAAGAAGTAGTGTTGTACCTAAGATCTTTCTCATAGTTATTCTGAGACTCTAGCTAGTCTCTATGATGTTGTAATAAAATTGAAAATAACAAAAAAAAAAAAAAAAACCGGCGTGGAATCAGGTTTCATGAAGTGACTGAAGTGGCCTTTTGAAGATTTTAAAACAACTGCAGAAAATACTCTTTTTCTCTGTCCATGGCAGTAGCAGATTGGAGGCTCATTTCCATACCATCATTCTGAGACTGTTCATCAGGACCCCACCCTCATTCTGTATATTCAAAAATATTGATGTTTTCAATTTTCAAATGGGATCCAGAGCCACTGGGGGAGGATTTGGGAGGAGCCCTGCCTTGCTGCGGGAAAACCTGTTGAACCAATAGCTCATGACTGGTTATTAGTTCAACTACAAACCTTACAGTTGATGCAGCTTTCAAAAGTGCTTCACTTAGTAGCGGAAAGTAGTTTACCCCCTGGTAAAATCAGGATCAGTAATTATTAAATACTTGATGAACTCTGTTCATTTCTAAAACATCCACTTGTCTGTCTTTCCTGTCATGTTCTGAATGAATTTGATGTGAGATACAATTCTCACCTTTTATATTACATTACTTGCCTGCTGAAAAGTAAAAAGCAAAATACTGAGGATTGCGGAATGGACTCCTGGTTTTTCTCAATTGTCTCATCTCCCTTTTCGAAGGTATTTATTATAACATCTTCTTAGATGATAATTTTCCACGTTTTCCCTTAAAAATATTTAGGCCTAAATCCACAAGTAAAATATTAAACCCTTGTTATATACTTTCTTCCTAGTTCTTTGGAAAAAAGTGAGGCGACTTCTGTAAACAAATGAATTCTCCTCCCTAAGTACTTTATTGATAGCCTGGAATGAATGTAGCGAAAAATAAGGATGTCAGAATAATTACAAATATATTTATTAAATGATTTTGAGGTTTTGTTTAATTTTTATTTTTTTCCTTTTTAGAAAAGAACAATTCGAAATATATAATGTAGAAAATAACATCACATACAGTCTTACCCTTGAAAAATAATGTGTTCGTAATTAGGTTGCATACAGAATTTTCTGATTGTTTATTGTAATGTAATCTCATTGTGCTCTTAAAGGTAATTCTACCTTGAAAATATTTGGTTCAAATTCTGAAACAATTGTTTCCCTTTTATTTGTAAGTAAGCAGAGTTTAATATTGGTTTAATTTTTTCCAATAGTAAGATGAGCTCTCTTTGAGGGTGATATTGGTTGGCTTAACTGTCCATTTGAAAAAATAATTCAGCCATTATATTTGACTAAAATATACTTGTTAAAAGCATTTTTCTAAAGCAAATATTTTTTAAAGTAGTAACATGAAGAATATTAATAATTACTATTTTATATTCTGTAAAAAATACTGAATACTGAAATACTAAAATTCAGAAAATACTGAATTTTAAGGGTCTGAGCTGTTACCAGCAATCTTATTCACCACTTGCATATAAGGCAGGCATTATTTTTAATTTTTCTAAAATTGGGATAATTGATACACAAAGAAAATAAGTGATTGCCCAAGGCTTGAAAACCTATAAATCCCCAATGTTAAACCAGATTTCCCTTGAAAGTTGAGCCTGAATGTATGCATATACTAAGATAGATATTTGAGATACTTCAAATAACCAAATATAAAAATGCATTTTCTTAAGAGAATGTAAGGTCAATTTGTAGAAAAATAGGGATATTATAGAAATTCAACAGAATTAAAGCAATGTGAATATGGAGAAACAGTGGAACAACTCGGTTTTGAGTTGGGAGTGAATGTAATTGAAATGTCAAATGAAATGATAACTTTAGTAAGAATTATTCAAGTTTAATCATAGGGTGAAAAAGATTTAGTGAAAATGCTTGATAAGAAATTATTTGAATTTTGTCCTTCACTGTATTTACTTATGTCCCTGTTCTATATCTATTTACCAGTCTAACATCAAATCTTTCTGCAAATTCATTCCTTCCTTTCAATTATAAGTCTTGTGACTGTATCACTTTCTAAAATATACAACTTGCTCATTCAGTTACATAAAGTTTGTTCAATATTTTCCCTAGACCTGAGATGCCCTTTTTCTCCTTCAATGACTAAAATAAATATTTTCAGTGTTCTGAATGCCAAAAATTGTTTTCTGTGTAGCTTTTTAGTCAATGTCATTCCCAAATAACCCCCACCTTCTATGAATTGCCACAGAATAATAACATCTATTACCTAAACCCCCACCTTCTATGAATTACCATAAAATAATAACAGCTATTTCCTTATGTGCCAAGATCCTTTCAAAGCATTTTTGATTGCATTATCTCCTTTAATACTTGGTAAAAACCTTATAAGATAGGTAACAGTTTGATCCTCATTTTAAAGATGAATAAACTGGGGCCAGCAATTTAAAATAAGTTTCTGAAGATCATGCACCAAGTAAATGGCAGAGCACATATCACTCAGCCCACAACTGCTTTTTAAAACTCTTGCCCTTTTTAATGCTCAGAGACACTTAATGAACATTTCATTCTTCCCAAAGAAGTATAAATTTCTGGAGGCTAAAAACATAGCTTGGTTATCTTTATGTTGGTCATAATACTTAACAGAGCTGTGGGACGTAGTAGGAGCTTAGTAAAACTTTAAGGAAAACGGTAAGTTTTCAATATTAAGAACTCAGTTAAGGCTTATTGAGAAGGTAGAAAGAAAAATGAAATTACAAGCCCATAGTGATGTAGAACATTCAAATCTAATTTAATTATGATCTTTATATGAAGGAGGAAAAAATGTGTGTGACAGCTGTGATATTCATAAAACCTTTGTTAAAAAATTCATTTCTTATGGCTTAATTTCTGTTTACACTGAATCTTTTTGTTTGTTTTCACGATTTTTTTAAATTCCAAAAAAGCTATTTTCACCCAAGTTTATTTCATTGACATGATTTTAGTAGCTCCTATCTGAAACTATCGTCAGGAAACGTGCTTTTCCTCTTTGGCTATTTCAAAAAAGAAAAATACTTAATATCAGTATGAATAACACATGTGCTCATGGCAGCATAATGTTGTTGCAATCTGTGCTTGATACAGTTATAAATAAGTCTTTGAAAGCATTTTTCTGTATTTTAAATAAAGGCTATAGAAAGCCACAAGAAGAATCTAGTCTTGTTAATATCACAAGCTGTTTCCCCACCTGCACTCAGAGCAGCTTTAGTACAGCAGCTGTCTGGGTCGTGTTGGCACATCACTGTCTGCACGGGAACCCCATGGTTTACACAGAAAATGAATAGGCCACAGTTCCAATGGGGGTCTTCAATAATCCTTCCTCTAATGCTACCATGTGTGAGCATTGGGCTTTGAAGGGGTGTGAGGTGTGAAGTTTCAGGAGGATTATTTAAAGCCACTCAATTTCGAAGGTAGAAAAGAGCATTACAAAAACCAGAGAGTGCCTTTGCATTCCTCCTGCATGTTGATAAAATGCAGCTTATGTTGATATTAGAGCTTCATGTCCAGCATGTAATAGCAAGCAAAGGGATTGGTATAATTAGGTGTTTCACTCCATTCAGTCCTCTTTAACATGGACAAACAAACCTAGCATAGATGTTTCATTGATTTTATTTACTAAATATTAGCTATGAAAATATTAACCTAATGAGAACAAATATCTATCCTGTAGCACCTATGGATATTAAATCCAGGGAGGAAGAAGTTTATACATTGGACTTGCCTATGTGTAATTGGGTGGCCCTTGGACATTTAAATTAAAACATTTTTTCTTCTTTTTTTTTTTTCTTCCTATATAGACTTCTAAAAGTATTGTCTATGGCAGTTAATCAATCATGGGTTTTTAGGCCATGTGAATAAACTTCTTGTTCAAACTGAGGACCTTATTCCAATAACTCTTACTTCTCTTAAGGCACTTTAAAGGACCCAAAGCCCACTTTGTGATTATTCTGAGCAGTTTTTAGAGAACATGGTATAATGGAGGTGGGGTGATTTAGTCACTTGGAGACATACTGTGTGCAACTACAGAATCAAAATACTAGGGCCTCATCAGCCACCTACTGCCCCAATCTGGACTTATGTTCAAAGCATCTTTAAGCATTGGGAATGCCCAGCATTGAGAAACTATCTCCAGTGTCATAGGAAAAAGCAAATAAAGAGACTGTATGTATGTTCAACCTAATATGCATTTCCTCTATAGATCAGGCACTGTGCTAGGTACTTCAGAACTGAAGCTGAATGATATATGTCTTAGACCAAAAAGTTCTCATTCAAGTAGGGATGATAGACATCTAGACAGATAAGCACACTTGGAGACAGAGCTACAGAGGCATATTAGAGGAGCCCAGTGATTAACTTTCTCAGTAGTTAGAAGTGGAGAGGCCTATGAGAAGGTAACATCTCAATATAGGGCTTAGATGAGCAATAGGAAGTTTTCTTGGTGGCTGAAAGGGCACACACTAAATAATACATGCAAGGTCTCATTGTAGGCAGAATGGGGCTTGGTATTGCTGGACGTCAAAATAAATTGGGAAAGAATAGAAACCATCAGAAGATCAGTCTGCAAAATAGACCAAGGCCAGATCATAAAGAATATTTTATCTGTCATTCAGTCTAAAGAATTGCTGATGTGGAATAAGCCAAATGTTGGAATGTGTACAGGCCTGAGGAAGGGCAATCAGAAAAATTTTGCTGGTGGGAAGTGAGATGATAAGGGAAATGGCAGGAAGAATGTAATGGGAGGGGAGAAAGAGGAGACATTTAGGAGGTGGATTTGTCAGTTTATTGAAGTAATAGAGCAAGAGAAAAGTGAGTACTGTTCTGGTGTCTGTTTTGGTGGGGGGGAGATGGAGTCTCACTCTGTTGCTGGAGTATAACCAAAGGCTGGAGTACAGTGGCACAATCTCAGCTCACTACAACCTCTGCCTCCCAGGTTCAAGCAGTTCTCCTGCCTCAGCCTCTTGAGTAGCTGGGACCACAGGCGCTCAACGCTACGCCCGGCTAATTATTTGTATTTTAGTAGAGACGGGGTTTCACTGTGTTGCCCGGGATGGTCTTGAACCCTTGAACACAGTCTTCTTGCCTTGGCTTCCCAAGCGGCTAAGATTACAGGAGCGAGCCACCATACCCAACCCCTTTCAGGTCTCTGAACTGTAATTTTTTTCAAAGTCCTTTTTTAAGATTCACAGAATATTACCCCTCTTAAGTTACAACAGACAATGGTGAATTCTCTGTCCATTGCTCTGAATATTTCTAATCCCTAAAACATTCTGATTTTATGCAACAGGATGTACAGCCTGTAGCCTATAGGGCGGAACAGCCAATGACTGGTTCCAATAGAGCTTGACAGATATTTTGTGCCTGTCATTGCTTTATGACACATTTTTAAGCCATAGACTAAAGATGATTGTAGCTACCACTGTCCTCCTTATGGTTGAAACAGCTCACACGTATTTTGCCCTAATATTGTCAAGAAGCACAATTCCTTTCCCAGAAAACTGCTCTAATTGGATTCGGTGGACCTTGACTGGCTTGTCACTGCATTGTTCAAGGTGAAGGTGAAATCTTTGAGGAGGTTGTTCCTGAAAATAAGAGCTGAATATCTCTGATGAAGGCCTTTTAAAAGTATATATCTTTATGCAATCATTTTCAGATTACTTTTCCATGATCTATGTTTTACTATATGTGACAAATGACCAGGAAAGAAAAAAAGGTGGTAAGATTGATTTATACTCCAAATCCTATATATATGCATTTATTTTTTTTTACATTTATTGACATATGAATATAAAATTTGAAAAGAACCTTATTCTGATTTTTTTTAATTTCCAATTTTACATTTTTTAACAGGTGAGAAATTGCTGTTGAAGCCACACTGCTTATGAGGACTCGGCAGTTGTCCTGAGAAGTCACCCAGTTGTAACCATAACAACTTTGTAAGGTAAATACGCTTCTTAAGCTTTTAAAATCTGGGCAATGCACAAAGCCAGTATTTAAAATAATTATTGTTAGATTTTCTTTATGAGAAGAAAAAGCTAATTCACATTTCTTCAGCCTAATTTCCTTGATTTATATTTGGCAATAAGAGCTATTACCATTTATGATATTTTATATCACATTTTATATAACATACACAAAATGCATATATATGTACATATATACAAATATATGTTTACCACTAAATATTGAAAAGTATTATCAAAGCCTTTATCTGCCTAGATTACCAAGTAGAAAGTGTGACCACTTTTTGAAAAATATGAATACACTAAATCATTTAACTGTCTTGATGTCCCAGAGAGTAGAAGCAGGATAGTCCAAAGTGTGCAAATGTTAAATGGTGTGAAGCATTTTGGTTCTAAGTTTTAGTTGAGAGGCTATTTCACAGTTGGCCTACTTCCTAAAGGAAGCCACATTGATGTTTTATTAAGTAATGGAATATAGTTTGTCTCTTCATTCAGATACTTGTAAGAAATATGACAGGGAGAAACTTGAAACTAGGGCTTAAAGAGAGACAAGTACCAAGCATGAGAAATGCGGCTCCCTTAAAGAGAAAGTAAACATTCCAGGAAGCAATCCTTTTAGAAGATGAGCCAATCAGAGTTGGTTCTGCTAAATGGAGAGGCTAGAGAGTAGGTGCTCCTGACTTCTCAACTTCATATTAAAAAATTCTGCTGTTCACCTTTCTTGAACTCAATTCCCTAACAAGCAATCTGACATTAAATCTTCATTCTTTAGAAATTTTAATATTTGGAAAATGTGTGAAGTAGGTCACCTAAAAATGTAAAAAGCAATTCTCAAGTTACGGTACTCTGTTCCATTTTGGTTTGGATAGAATTCTATTCTTTTTAATGAGTTGTTTGATGATCTCCCTGAAACTGAGAATACTTGAATTCTGAGATACTATACAGAAATATGACTGAAAAAGCAACTGATGATCTTCAAGCAGATCAGCTTTTGAAAGTGTGTCAATCGCTGGCATTAAATTGTTTGTCTATTTTATGAGGAAGGGAAAGGACTGGATTTTTATAAGGTTTATATTTAGCTTCTTGACTAACACATCTGAAAATAAGGACATGTTTATGACGTCTTACTCTGTTTTGTCTGCTGTCTGAAAAACTCTCATTGAGGAATTTTGAATTGAGATAGTAACGCACTAAAAAGGACTTAACATGAGGTTTGGATAAGTGCTGTCCCTTTGAAAGAGTCCAACTTCGGAAGAAAGTATTAAAATTCTGCATTGATAAGATAACTTTTGAAGTTTTAAATTGAATATCATAAGGAATCTCTTTTAAATGATCATTCCAGGTTCATGATTGGTGAGTACAAGTGAAGGGAGGAGGACTTCTTTTCTATTTCCCTCAAACCCTAAAATTTTTCAATTTTTTTCTTGTAATTTCTGATTAATGGCACTCTTGATTTTGATTTATATTATCCTATTATTCATTTTATGGGAGAAGAAGAAGTCACTTTTTTCAATTTAATTTTAAAAATTAGGGCTAGCAGTGATGAAATTTAAAATCAAATTATCTTGTCAGAGTGACAGATAAATCTCTAGAGTTTCTAATGAGATTTTTCCACTGGCAGGATGCTGAATTTCTCCCTTTTCCAGACTTCTTCATTCCAGGTTTTGACAGGGAGTGACAATGAGCATCTGTGTTTTGAAATATAGTGCTATTTGAGGTGTTTTGGTCCTTAATTAGAAATTGGGGGCAGGGGTGGGTTCTTTGTTCTACATTAAAGGGGAAAAAGAGAAATGTCAAATGGGTACATCTTTTAGTATTGAAAGTTGCAAGCAATTGTCACATACCTAAATTTGATTAAGTATTCAAATACCTAAAATTGATTAAGTATTGAAGTAGATTCACCAATTTCTACCCTTGCCTTTACATGTTACTATTCTTAAAGGAATTTTTACCATAGAGATGATGTAAATATAATACGATATTCTTACTATGCTGCTATTTGACCTTTTTTCCCCCGTTTTCTCATTCATTATCCTAAATGAAATTTGAACTCTGAAACACTTGCACAGTATTAGGTAGAACTCCGTAGTTCTATATGCAGTTAACAATTCTGTCTTACGTAATCATGGAATTAGAGATTCTCTGTTTCTAGTAGCTAAAAAAAAAACTCTATTCTTTGCTGATCTCAAACGTGTAGCAAAATAATGATTCTTAAATGAAATAATAGATGTGCACTTCATTCCTCTGCAAAAGAATGTATCTAAGATAAGCAGTATATTCAGTGATACTACCCAAGTAACTGAATTGCCAATTAGTAGTTTTAAATGTCTTATAGAAACAAAAAGAATACAGAGAAAATGATTAGTTATGACAGGACCCTCCATGCTGAGATCATGTTGGAGTAGAGAGTGTTGCAAAATGAGGTTGATTCTAGACTGAGCCTGCTCCCTACCTCTGATTAGACAAGGAGTTCATGAAATGTCTTAAAGCTTCAGTTTCCTCACATGTTCAAGAAGCAATTTTTCTTGCACTCTTTTTTTGTTAGCCAGAAGCTAGTCAAAAGCTACAGCTGTAATTTAGAACTTTGCTTCTTCATTACATTTCCATCTATTTATGTTGTAATTTCTACATCAGAGGATATTAACCAGTGAGTGCCCCCTGAGAAGACTGCTTTGGTTACTCGTTTATTATTTCAAAATGAGGAATGGTGAGTATGTTAGGTAGTAATTCAAGGAACAGATGATACTCAGAAAAAAATGTGGCAGGGCACCTATATGTAGGCCCTGAAGAGCTGCACATACTGTACATTAGTTAAGAGTCTTAATAAAAGAACAGAAGGAAGGGAAAATACAAAATGAAGAATGAATTACTTAAGATTAAATAGTTTCTATTACAGAAATAGGCTGCATGTAGAGCTAATGGCAGGCATTTTCTACAGACAGATGGAATGCTCTCATCTCCCAATAGTATTGATATGAAGTCTCTGTTAAGATTCATTTTTCCTGAAACATTTGCATATAAATATAAACATCATTACTAGGGGCTAATTGCCCTGTAGGAACTAAAATATGGGAATTAGCATCTTTAGTTGCTTTTATTATTATTTTTTAAAGTATCTCTAACACGCATCATATTTGGTACTGCATGGCTGCAACAGATAATTACCACCATTAAGAATCTCAGACGCAAAATCAAAACCATTTGGAATGGCTTCCAGGGCAACCCAGCACAGTGAGTAGCCACCAAAATGAGTATATGAGGTTTATGTTCATGCATATTTATAAGGATACTTAATTCGACGTTCATAGTAGGGGGCTTTTGAAAGCTTGTCAAAAGAGCAGCCCCAAAACAAGACCAAACATCAAAGGTAAGAAGATACAGTACATCTCACTCCCACACACATAACAAATATTGCTTGCAGGAGGCAATGAATAACACCAAAGGAATTATTTATTTTAACTACTCAGAAGAGATGGCAATTTCTACGATGATGTAAACCACAAGTCTTTGCCTTTATCATTCATCTTATTGATCAGAAAGGTCAACAGTATAAGTTATTCAAAGGGTGGATCATAGGCAACAATTCTGGATAAATGGGCACGTAGATTTGTGCAATTAATGCCTCTTGCTTGTGCAGAATATGAGGAAGAGTTTGAAGGCATGTCCTGAGGACAGAAAAAAGGAAAGTATTTGAAGGAATATCACCATGCCTGAGAGGCTAACTGTAGCTGAAACACTGCCCACTTTGTGGGTGGGTCTGTGTGTTCGGTATGTAGGTGCTACCTTGTTCATGTGTTGTGTTCAGAGGCGATCTTGCTGACACTTACACTTTTCAAAACCATTTCCATGACATTCAGCAAATGTTTGTTCTGGTGGAACAAATCTGTTAAATTATAGATTAGAAACAGTACAAAGAAACCTTTACAAATGTTTCAGTTTCAGTTTTGCACAAAGCAAACAGCATTATATTTAAATGCAACACTCCTTGTTAGGATAAAACATCTACATAACAGGGTACTATGCTCGATTTACAATTCTCTTCTCACTCTGCTTTTGGGGCAGGGATGCCTGAAGTTCTGAAAGCCACAGTATTGAGGATCACCTCTCCTCAGTTCCTTTCAAATGCCCACATCTACAATTCACTTTTGCTTCTTGCCATTTCCCTGTCTTTCCCAGCTCCCTTTCCTTAGGTTCCTTCCCTACCCCTTTGACTTTCCATTCTTGCTAGGCATGGTCCAAATGCAAAATAATGACACTTTTTCTGTAATGATGATTCCACATTATTTAATGGGCTTTTAGTTCTATTCAGTCCCCCGTTAACACCTTCACTCATTATATTGAAAAAATATTGGAGAGTGGCATAGTTTTTTTCTTAATTTTGAGAATAGCATATGTTGGCTCCAAGATACAACTGTATTCTATATAAGATACAACTCTATATGTCAGTATTTTAAAGAAACAGATTCTTAAAAGACCAAATAACCCATAGGCCATGAGGTGGTTTTTCTTTTTCCTTGTTTTTGTTTGTTTTTTTTTTTTAAAAAAAACAAATGTGTGCCATGATGTTTCACCAAGTAAGACAAATGCCATGAATGTGAAAGCTGCAGTTTGCAGTATACCACATTTAGAACCCAGGGGAGGTGAATTAGACAGAAGTGCTAGTCATTCGACGGGTAACTTTATGATAAGTTGATTTGTTGTATCAAAAGTATCCGTTTAAGTTTCTTTTTTCTTGATGATCAGAGGTCCCATGTTGTCTCCAGTCTCTTCATTGTGTTCTGTGTGAGACCCATCACAGAATGGGAACTTTTTGAACTTCCAACAATAGTACACAGCTTTATCTCCCAAATCCTCCATGTCAAAAGCACCTTGGGGTGGTCTTTCTGGATGTGAAGGTTTATCATGGCTTTATTTCTATGATCATTAACATAAAATCTTTGGTGAGCTAGATAACCAATGGCCGCTGTCCCAGCAGCCGTGGTAACTGCTGCGATCCATTCAACTCATATGCTGGAACTGGAAGTCAGACTCATGACTCTAATGCTTGCAAGGTGTGTGCACTAGGATACTTGGCACAAGCACAGTAGTTTTAAAAGCGTTCTGGAGGTGAATGCAAGGGTACTACTAGCTTACCACAGGCTTCAAGTGACCTGTTTGTGACCATACTTTAGACCCATAACTCAAACATTAAGTCATTTTATAAAGAACAGTAAAGTTTAACTTAATAATTTGACTACTGAAGAAAGGTTCATTTTTAGGGCTATATGTTGTTTTATAACAATCATTATTTTTTAAATTGTCAAAAGAAGGGTTTTTTTTTGTATTTGCTTATATTTCTTAGTGACAATAATTAAATAGATGATTTAGTTGAGGAAAGGTTTGTCAAAAAGACAGACTTAACTACATTGCCAAAACATATCAACATGGCATAAGAGAGAAAGTAACTTAAGTGACTGTAAGCATGCTTTAAAATTTATTTCAAAATATATTCTCAATATGTTGAAACATATTAAAGACACATAAAACAGTGAAAAGCAGTATATTCAAGCATATCCAGAGATAGAATGAGCAGAAAACACAGAAACATAGACAAGTGTACATGCATATGAAGTTAGTATGTGTAGAATTAAGAAAATATCACAGGTTGGGAACAGTGGCTCATGCCTATAATCCCACCATTTTGGGCAGCCAAGGCAGGCGGATCACTTGAAGTCAAGGGTTTGAGACCAGCCTGGCCAACATGGCAAAACCCTGTCCCTACTAAAAATACAAAAAAAAAAAAAAAAAAAAAAAAAAAAAAAAACCTTAGCTGGGTGTGGTGGTGGGAGCCTGTAGTCCCAGCTACTCTGGAGGCTGAGGCAAGGGAAATGCTTGAACATGGGAGGTGGAGGTTGTAGTGAGCCAAGATAGCGCCACTGCACTCCAGCCATGGCAACAAAGTGAGACTCCATCTCGAAAGATAATCCCACAAAACATTCACAAAAGAATTAAGTGGAGTTATTGAGTGTCTTTAGGAGGGATAAAAACTTAGATTCACTTTCACATCGCATAACAAAATCGAGAGGGAAGCATCACAGATTAAAAGAGTCAACTTAGAGTAAATGTCAAGCTAAAATCTTACAAGAATGAAATGACAACTTAGATAATTACTTTTTGTGATCTCTGGACTCCTTGGCATAAACAAACTTTTTAAGCATCTAAGCAACAGAGACAAATCATAGTTGTCTCATATTCAACAAATTTGAATTAAAATGTAGAAACATTTATAAATCAAAAAGTTATCATTAGCCAAATTAAATGACAAATAACAAATGAAGAATACTTTTCTAAAATTCCACAATTAAAGATAGAGAATTTTAAAAGAATTAATGTTCTTTTCTTTAAGAGTCAACGTGGTAAATAGATCTCAAAGCATAGTTATATTGTAGTTGTTAGAACTGCAAAAGGATAATAAGTATATGAAAATAGTTTAACTTCAGTTACGTAAGAGAGTGAAAGTTTAAAATATTAAAGATTTCCTTTTTTGTGTGTTTGTGAGTTTTTGTTATTTTTGCTTTGTAACGTGACAGATACTTTAAAAGATGAAATTCCATCCTTTGTGTAGTATAGACATAAGCAATCTCGGAGACAACTGGAGTATATTTAAATGAGTATCAAATTCCTGAGAAACATGTTTACTAATCATAGAATGAGAGCTTGAAAATCTTAGAGAAAACATAGTACTGGTTCAAAAATAAATGTATTATCTGCATAAATAATCAGACATTCAGAGAATTGCTTATAAAAAATATGGCCATTATGAAGAAAAATTTTCAGTGTTTTTTTACCCTAAGCATTTAAAAAATGTCCCCATTATTAAATAAAAGCAGGAATAAACAACGCAAGCTGGTCTCTATATATGTACATTGACTAGAATTTGCCGGTTCCCAACCTTCATTCATCTTCTGATTCCTAAAGTCTAAGTGTCACAGAGATTTCTTTTGAGAAAATGTCCATTCTTTATCTTCATAAGATCTACTTTGTTAAGCTTCTTCATGAGTGAGAACAAGTGATACTTGTTTTTCTGTGCCTATTTCACTTTACATAATCTCTCATTCCATCAACATTGCTGCAAATAAGGTATTCTTTTTAAGTCTTTTTAATGGCTGAAAAATTCATTGTGCATACATACCATATTTTCTTTCTTTATTCATTGATGGATACTTCAGTGAAGATTAATTTCATGGTTTGGCTATTGTGAATATGGCTGCAATAAACATGGGAGCACAGTTTTCAGTGTCTTTAATTTTTTTATATATTGAATTCCTTTATTTTGGATACATACCCAGGAGTGAAATTGCTGGATCATATGGTAGGCCCAGTTTTAGTTTTTCAGGAACTTCCATACTTTACTTCATAGTAGCTGTACGAAGTTAAATTCTCAACAGTGTATGCGGGTTCCCCTTTCTCGGCATCCTTGACAGCATTTGTTACTCCCTGTCTTTTTGATAAAGAACCATTTTAACTGCAATGAGATGACATCTCATGGTTTTGGTTTGCATTTTTCTAGTGATTATTGATATTGAATATTTTACTATATGCCTTTTGGCCATTTGTATGCATCTATGTCTTTTAAGAGATGTCTATTCAAAACTTTTGCCCATTTTCAATTGGATTTTGTTGTTGTTATTGATGTATTTAAGCTCCTTTTATATTCTGGATATTAGCTTCTTGTCATATAAATGGTTTACAAATACTCTCTCCCATTCACCAGGCTTGTCTCTCCACTCTGCCAAGTGTCTTTTGTTGTTGTTGTTGTGCAGAAGCTTTTTGGTTTAGTCCCATTTGCCTATATTTTGTTGCCTGTACTTTTAAAGTCTTGTCAATAAAATCTTTGCTTAGACCAGTTTCCTAAAGCATTTTCTGTATATTTTCTTCTAGAAATTTCATAGTTGAGATTTCATATTTAAGACTTCAACCTACTTTGATTTGATTGATATCGGTGTATAGTGAAAGATAGGAATCTAGTTTGATTCTTTTGCATAGGGTTATCCAGTTTTCAGAATACCACTTTTTGAAGAAGGAGTTCTTTCTCTATTGTAAGTTTTTGGTGCCTTTGTTAAAAATGAGTTGACTGTAAATGTGTGGATTTAGATTGGGGTTCTCTATTTTGTTCCATTTATCTATGTGTCTGTTTTTATTTCAGTACCATGCCTGTTTGGTTACTGTAGCTTTGTTGTATTTTTTGAAGTTAGGTACTTTGATTCCTGAAGCTTTGTTCTTCTTTTTCTCAGCATTGATTTGCTATTGGGATCTTTTTTTGTGGTTTTATGTAAATTTTCAAATTGTTTTTTATATTTCTGTGAAGAATATTGTTGGTATTTTGTTAGGGATTACATTAAATCTACATTTTAGTGGCACAATTTTTATTTTAATTAACAATATTCTCCCAATTCATAAATATGAGATACCTTTCCATTTTGGGGTATCCTGTTCAATGTATTTCGTCAGTGTTTTGTTGTATAAATATTTTACTTCCTTGGTTAAACTGATTTTTAGGTATTTCAAATTATTTGTAGCTATTGTAAATGGGATTTGTTTCTTTACTCCATTATCAGATTATTTGCTGTTGGCATATATAAATACTACTGTTTTTCATATGTTGATTTTGTATTCTGCAAATTTACAAATTTGTTTATAATTCTAACAGGTTGTTTTGGAGGAGTTTCTGTATTCCTCTAAAAGTGTAAGATATGTCATCTATGTATGAGACATTTCACTACTTTCTTACCAATTTGAATGCGCTTTATTTCTTTCTCTTACCTAGTTGGCCAGAATTTGCAGTATTTTAAATAAAAGTCATGAAAGTGGGCATTGTCTTATTCCAGACCTTCAAGTTAAGACTTTCAAATTTTTCCTGTTTAATACAATGTTAGCTGTGGGTTTATCATATATGGCTTTTATTATTTTGGGGTATTGTATCTATACTCAGTTGGTTGAAGGTTTTTATCCTAAAAAGATACTGAATTTTATCACATACATTCTTCACATCCATTAAAATGTCTAAGATTTTTGTTCCTGATTTTGTTAAGGTGATCTTTCACATTTATTAATGGGTATATGTTGAAACATCCTTGTATTTCCATAATGAATCCATTTGATAAGGGTTGATGATCTTTTTAATGTGTTGTTGAATTCAGTTTGCCAGGATGATTTTGAAGATTTTTGCATCTGCTCATCAAGTATATTGGCCTTGCAGTTTTCTTGTCTTGTTTTGATATTGAGGTAACGCTGGCCTCATGGAATGAGTTTGGAAGTATTCTTTCCTCTAATTTTTTTTAGACATTGAGTAGAATTGGTATTCATTCTGCTTTAAATGTTTGATAGAATTCAGCAGAAAAGGCTTCAGATCCTGGGATTTTCTTTAATGGGAGACATTTTAAGAGGGACTTCAGTTTCATTACTCATTAGCGTTTTGTTTATGGTTTTTATTTCTTTGTGGTTAAATCTTGGTAGGTTCTATGCATCTGGGAATGTATCAGTTTCTTTAGATTTTCTAATTTGTTGGCATATGGTTGTTCATAATAGTCTCTAATAATTCTTTGTATTTCTGTGGTCTCAGTTGTTACATCATTTTCAATTCTTATTTTATTTTAATCTTTCTTTTTCTTAGTCTAGCTATAGATTTGACAATTTTGTTTCTTTTCAAAAAACTAACTTCATTTTTGATTTTCAGTATTGTTTTTAGAGTCAATTTTATTTATTTATGGTCTGACCTTTATGATACTTTTCTTCTACTTGGAGTTTGGTATGTTCTTGCTTTTTTAGTTCTTTGAGTTTCATCGTTAGGTTGTTTATTTGGAGCCTTTCTGTGTTTTTGATGTAGGCATTTATTGCTATAAAGTGTCCTCTCAGTACTGCTTTGCTGCATCTCATACATTTTGGCATGTTTTATTTCCATTTTCATTTTTAAGAAACTTTCATCCCTTAAAAATTTTTTTCTTGTTGACCTATTGATTGTTCAGGAGCATGTTGATTAATTTCTGTGTGTTTGTAGTTTCTGAGGTTCCTCTTGTTATTAATTTCTAGTTTTATTCCATTGTCAAAAAAGATACTTGATATGATTTCTAGTTATTTGAATTGTTTAAATCTTGTTTTATGGCGTAAGTTATAATCTGTTTTATGTGCTGTTGAAGGAGAGTTACATTCTGCAGCAGTTGGATTAAATATTCTATAAGAGTTAGGCCTATTTGGTTGAGTATACAGTTTAACTCGGAGGTTTATTGATTTTCTGTCTGGGTAATCTGTCCATTACTATGAGTGGGGTGTTAAAGTTCCCTACTATTATTGTGTTGCAGTCTGTCTCTCCCTTTAGATGTATTAATATTTATATACTTGGGAACTCTGGTTTTAGATTAATGGATTATAATAATTTTCTATCCCCTTGCTGAATCAAATTCTTTATCATTATGTAAAGGCCTTTTGTTCTCTTTTTATAATCTTTTATTTGTAGCCTGTTACATCTAAGTATACCTATTCCTGCTCTTGTTTGGTTTCAAGTTGCACGAAATGTCTGTTTTCACTGCTTTACTCTCAGTCTGTGTGTGTCTGTATAGGTGAAGTGAATCTCTTGTGGGGAGCATATTTGAGTCATTTTTCTTAATTCATTCAGTCACTCTATATCTTTTAATTGGAGATTGAGACCATTTATATTCAGTATTATTGAAAAGTAAAGACATGCTGTTTTGTTGCTTGTTTTCTGGTTGTAACTCCTCTCACTTTTTTTCCCCCCATTTCTTACTGTCGTCTTTTGTGGTTAAGTGATTTTCTCTGGTAGTATGATGTGATAGTTTGCTTTTTATTTTGAATAAAATCTGTTATAGTTTTCTGCATTGTGGTTACCATGAGCCTTATTAAAAAAAAAAACCCTTATGGGTAAAACAAATTATTTTAAAGAGATGACAACTTATCTCACATCACTAAGAATAGGAACAGACAGCCAGGCTTGGTGGCTCATACCTGTAATCCCAGAAATTTGGGAGACTGAGGCAGGAAAATTGCTTGAGCTCTAGACTTCAAGACCAGGCTGGGCAACCTAATGAAACCCCCAGTTCTATATAAAAAAAATTAGCAGGACATGGTTGCATGTTTCTCTGGTCCCATATATTCAGGAGGCGGAGGTGGGTGGATTGCTTGAGCCTGGGAGTCTGAGGCTGCAGTGAGCCATGTGCACATTCCTGTACTCCAGTCTGGGTTAAAGAGTGATACCTGTCTCAACATTAACAGAAAAGAAAAGAAAAAGAAACAAACACAAAATTGTTTAAAACTCTACACTCTAACTCCATCGTCCTCACATTTTATCTTTGTTAGTTTATATATTTTAATATTGCCTTTCTTTTAACAAGTTGCTATAAGTATTCTTGTTTTTGATAGATTTGTCTTTTGAGCTTCATGCTAGAGTTATAAGTGAATTGCACACTATAATTACAGTATTAGAGTATGCTGCGTTTGTTTGTGTACTTAATTTCACCAGTGGGTTTTATACATTCTCATGTTTTCTTTTGGCATATTAGTGTTTGGTTTTTTTCCCCTTTCAGATTGAAAGGGGAAACTTTTAGCATTTCTTGTAGGATGAGTCTTTTGGTTTGAATTCTCTCAGCTTTTGATTGTTTGCAAATTCTTTATATCCCCTTTATATTTGAAAGGTAGTTTTATGGAATACGATATTCTTGAATGACAGATTTCTTTTAGTACTTTGCAAATTTTGTTCTACTCCCTCCTGGCCTGTATGGTTTCCACATCAAAAAATACCAGATGAATTGAAGCCCCTTTATATGTCATTTGCCTTTTTGCTTTTGCTGCATTAGGATCATCTTTTTGTCCTTGACTTTTGAGAGATTAATATATTCCTTGATATAGTCTAAGTCAAATGTGTTTGGTGTCCTCTGACTTTACGTGAATTTTTGTATCTAAAGTTTGGAAAGTTTTCAATTATTCTCCAAATAAGCTTTCTATCCCTATTGAACACAGTAATTCTTTGATTTTGTATTTTTATGTGATTTTTCTGTGTTTTGTGGGTGACCTTCTTTCCTTTTCATTCTTCTTTTTCTCCTCTGATTATGTTTCCAAATAGCCTGTCTTTGAGTTCACTTATTCTTTCCTATGCTTTATCCATTCTATTAAGAGCCTCTCATGACTTTTTCAGTTAAGCAAATGTGCTTCTCAGTTCCCAGATTTGATTTTTATACTTATTTCAGGCTGTAAATTTTATCTGTTAAATTTCTACATTGGTTTTCTACATTATCGGGGAGGTCACTGAGTTTTCTAAAACTGCTCTTTTAGAGAGTTTACATGCTGCCATTTTGTTGAACTGGCTTCTCTCTTTGTTTATTTGAGGATGTCATGGTTCCCTGTTTGCTGTTGTTTCTTATGGATATATGACTCTGTCTTTGCATTGAAGGATTAGTTATATCTTCTCTGTCTCATTTGTTTTGTTTTGGTTCCCTGTTTGCTGTTTGTCTTATGGATGTATGTCTATGTCTTTGCATTGATGGATTAGTTATTTTTCTTTTCTGTCTCATTTGTTTTGGTTTTTATTGGATATGTTTGCTTAGAGGTTCTTTCTAATTTACCTTTTGATGCTTTTTCTTTTTTTCCTGCTAGGTCACCCTCCTTTTTGCACTAGATGGTACCTTCATCCCAGGTTTGCCTCAGTTCTAGTATGCAGTCAGAGTGTCTACCATCCTTGAATGGGGATGTCCCAAAAGCGAGATATTAGTAGTATGGGAAGACTGACTAGGAGTTTTTTAGTGTAGAAATTGAATTGGGGGAAAATGTTCCATGTGTGTGGTACCAAAAACGTTGGTGGAAAGGGTGTCATGGATATGGAAGTTCAATTATTTCATCATTTGCTTGAGAGGTTTTTGCTTCTTGGTGGGCCTGGGAAATGTTTAATCTTCATGTTCATTTGTGTTCTGAGTTATTGCTATTGATTATTTCAGCACTGTTTGTTTTCAGCTGTCTGTGCAGGGGAATAAAGCCAGCTCACTTCTATGCTACAATTTTGCATGCAAACGTCTCCTCTATTTGATTTTGAAGATACTTAATATTTATAGATACTTAATACTGATATTTCTATTTTCAAAAGCAGTATACTTGAGTTGAAAATTTTAAGTTGAATCATCATAAGTCAGGGATTGTCTGTATATGTAATATATATAATCTTTGTTACAGGTTTGTGGCACAGAGCTTCAAAACCATTGAAATTGCTGAGTAAGAGGGATACACATGGAACAGCCAGATAAAGAAATACATAGGACAGGCTCTAGAAGGATGAACTGGAATGCTTATCCACAGGGAGTCAGGGTGTGGCATCCTTCAAATATGTCAATATGTTTACCAACAAGTAGGCTTCCAGAGCTATGGTGTCTATGGCTTTTATTAGTATTTCATTACATAGGTAAGTTGGACATATTCTTGGTCATATGATTGAACTCAACCTCCCATTTCCCTACCATCCCTGGAGGTCAGGTGGCTGAATGTTTCAGCCCTCTAATTATGTGATTAGTTTTTCTGTTAAGCAGTGCCCATCCTGAAGCTATAGAAAGCCTCTGCCATGATTTGACTCAGTTAGGTAACTATTGTTACTCAGGACTCATTAGCATAACCCCTCTTACTCAGCAATTTCAATGGTTTTGAAGCTCTGTGCCACAAACCTGTAACAAAGATTATATATATTACATATACAGACAATCCCTGACTTATGATGATTCAACTTAAAATTTTCAACTTTATTATGGATTTGCTGGAGTATTAAATACATTTTTGACTTACGATATTTTGATTTATAATGGATTTATTGGGACATAGGTCCATCATAAGTCAAGGTGATCTCTGTGTGTATACACCTGTGGGGTTGCAGGGTGTGTGTGTGTGTGTGTGTGTGTGTGTGTGTGTGTATTAGATAAAATAAAACTTAATATATTAACTATTTTCAAGTATAAAGTTCAGTAGTGTTAAATACAATTTATTGTATAACCAATCTCTAGAACTCTTTTTATCTTAGAAAATTGAAACTCTACATGCATTAACAACAGCTGACCATTACTCCTCCTCCTAGCTTCTAAAATCTAACCTTGTACTTTGTCTCTATGAACTTTACTCTGATGGGTATCAGACATGGGAATAATATAGTATTTATTTTCTGTGACTAGTTTCTTTGACAAAGCAAAATAATTCCTTACATTTTATCCATTGTAAAGCATGTCAGAATTAGCTTCCAGAAATATTTTTTATTGTACCACAGATACCTATTATCAAGTTAAAGAAACTGCCATCGTGATAGGGTTTACTGATAGTTTTAATTATGAAAGGACATGAAATCTGTCAAATGTTTACTCAATACCTATAAGATTATTATATTTTTCCCTCTTATTTTATTAACATAGTAAATGTTATTGATGTATTTTTTACTAAAAACCATCCTTGCATTCTGCAGTTTATTAATTTTTTAAATGTTCACTTTGATTTCTAATATTTTGATAAGTATTTTTATGTCTATGTTCCTCAGTGATATTTGCTTGTAATTTTTATTTCTTGTTATTGTCTAGTTTTAGAATTAATAACATAGTGATCATAAAATATATTTGGAAATTTTCTCATTTTCTTTCAAAGTTTATATAAATTTGGAGCTATTTCTTAAAATATTGGAGGACCTAGTCCTTAAAAAATATCTGGGACTAGGATGAATAGTGGAAAGATGGCAGTGTAGGAAACACCAAATCTTCTCTTCCCATCTAGACAACAATTGCACTAGAAACTATCTGATGTAACTATATTGAAACTCTGGAGTTTATTGAAGACTAGCAATTTCCATGGAGTTCTTGAATAGTAAATTGTGGTTAATTTTGGTCAATCTCAGCTTTTTTTTTTTTTTTTTTTTTTTGAGACGGAGTTTTGCTCTTGCTGCCCAAGTGCAATCAGTCTCCCTGACTTTTGATGATCTTGCAATGGCACGACCTTGGCTCACTGCAACCTCCACCTTCCAATTTCAAATGATTCTCCTGCCTTAGCTTCCTGAGTAGCTGGGATTACAGGTGCCCACCACCACACCCAGCTAATTTTTTGTATTTTTAGTAGAGACGGTATTTCACCATGTTGACCAGGCTGGTCTTGAAATCCTGGCCTCAGGTGATCCCCCCACTTTGGCCTCCCAAAGTGCTGGGATTACAGGCATGAACCACTGCACCTGGCCAATCTCAGTGCTTAGCACAGTACCAGCCACCTATTTCCTACCACTCACACCCATAGCAGACAACTGCACATATATTCATGGAGCAACTTGCACACAGCTGTGCCAGATTAGGAGCAGGGATGGACCAAAGGGACTCTGCCCTCCAAATACTAAGGAAGAGTGATCTGATTGCTTCTTCTGACCACAGAGGTGCAAAGATGTGGTGTCCGTTGTCATTGTATCTCCCTTATTGTTGCACAAGCCCCATAAGCCCATTGTACTTAGAGTATCAGTACCTTTTTCCCGCTTTCATTTTTATCATTTCTCCTTTTGGAAACTGTACATGAAAGACTAGGACATTACAAATCTTCCACATATATGTAGGAAATTAAATAACTACTGCACATTCCCAGTGAAAAACACAGGTTCAGAAAACAGCTGAGAAGATATTAAATATACACTTCACCTTGATTTTCACAAATACTCAGGCTATGACATTTAAACACACACACACACACCACACAGACACACCTGGAGAAGTGTGAGAATCTCCTTTCCAGAACCTCCATATTATTAGATTCAACTATCCAGTTTTTAACAAAAAAGTTACAAGGCATACAAAGAGGTATATTGGGCCTATTTAAGGCAAAAAAGTAAACCAATCAAAACTATTCCTAACAACTGATGGCATACCTACTAAACAGATACTTTAAAGCAATTGTCTTAATGATGCTCAAAAACTAAAGACATGAAGAAAGTCAAGAAAATGACATATGAACAAATAAAAATATCAATACAGATATAGAAAATCTAAAGAGAACCAAAAAGAAAACCTGAAGCTGAAAAGTACAATAATTGAAGCGAAAAATTCACTAGGGAGGGAATTCAATGCAGATTTGACTAGGCAGAAGAAAGAATTAGTGAACTTGAAGGTAAGAGAATGGAATTATCAAGTCAGAAAAACAGAAAAAAAAAGAAATCAAAGATGAGTGGAAAGAACCAAAGAGACATGTAGGATATCAAGTGAACCAACATATACAATATAGGAGTCCCAGAAGGAGAAAGGGACAAAATAATTTACATAAGTAATGGTTGGGTTACTTCCCAAATTTGATAAAATATATGAATTTAAACATTTTAAAAGATAAATTAATTCCAAGCAGGATGAGCTAAAACTGTTGAAAGCCAAACACAGAATTTTGAAAACAACACAGAAATGACACATCACATACAAAAGATCTTCAATAAAATTATCCCTACATTTCTCATTAGAAACTTTGGAGGCCAGTAGGCAGTTGGCTAATATATTCAAAGGAAAAAAAGTACAAACGTCCACCAAGAATCCTATTTCTAACAAACTGTCTTTCAAAATGAGGGAGAAATTGAGACAGAAATGAAAACATTTCCAGATAAGCAAAAGCTAAAACAATTTGTTCCCGCTAGACCTGCCTTTCAAGAAATGTTTAAGGAAGCCCTGTAAGTTGAACTGTGAAAGGATACTAGAAAGTAACTGAAAGCCATTTTAAGAAATGAAGATCTTACTAAATACATGGGTAAATATAAAATCTATTGTTGAAATAATGCTCTGTGGCTCCAGTTTTTGTTTTCTACATGATTAGAGGCTAATACATTAAAAACATTTATCTAAAAGCTAGTATTGTTATAACTTTGCTTTGAGAGCCCACATTTGTTTTCTACATAATTTAAAGATTAATATATTAAATAAGTTACTCGTTTTTGTTTTTGGAGACAGGATGTATATAGCTATGGTTTTACAACATCAACAATGTAAAGGAGAAGAGATGGATTAGTTAAAAGGGCAGAGTTTTTGTAGGTTATTAAAGATAAAATGGTTTAAGTTCAGATTTAACTGCTGTAATTTTAGGATGTTAAATTTCCTAATGATAACAAAGGATATAGCTATATAATATAAACAAAAGGAAATAATTGGAATATGAAAAGTTAAGTTCAGAAATCTAACCCAAAAGACAACAAGGTAACAATGAGGACCCAGAAAACTGTGAGGAGCATTTTAGAAACAGCAGAAACAGAAGAGAAATTCCATCTATAATATCATAAAAAGTTACATAGGAATAAATTTAACCAAGAAGGTGAAGGATTTGTACAATAAAAACTACAAGACATTTATTGAGGTAGACGGATTGTGTGAGGCCAGGAGTTCAAGACCAGCCTGGCCGACATGGAGAAACTGTGTCTATTAAAAATACAAAAATTGGCTGGGCATAGTGGCACATGCCTCTAGTTCCAGCTACTTGGGAGGCTGAGACATGAGAATCCCTTGAACCCAGGAGGTGGAGATTGTAGTGAGCCGAGATCATGACACTGCTCTCCAGCTTGGGCAACAGAGCAAGACTGTCTCAAAACAAAAACAAAAACACAACCAAAAACTACAAGACTTTTATGAAAGAACTTAAGGAAGTTACAAATAAATGGAAAGACGTCCCATGTTCGTGACATGAAAGAATTAATATTGTTAAGATGTCCGTACTATCTCAAGTAATCAACAGATTTAATGCAATGAGTCTCAAAATTTGAGTGATTTTTTTTTTGCAGAAATAGAAAATCCCTTCCTAATATTTTTATGTAATTTTGAGGGACCTCAAGTAGCCAAAAGAATTCCAAAAAAGTAGAATAAAGCTGGAAGACTCATACTTTCTGATTTGAAGGCTTACTATAAGGTACAATAATCCAAACAGTGAAGTGCTTATCATAAAGACAAACATACAGACTAATAGAATAGAGATTACAGGGACAGATCCTCATATATATAGTCAAATGATTTTTGACTAGAGTGCCAAGATTGTTCATGGGTCAAGACAATCTTTTCAATAAACAGTGATGAAAAAACTGGATAGCTACATGCAAAGAATGAAGTTGTACCCTTATGTAAAACCATGTACAGAAAATTCAGAATGAATTTATGACCTATCTTTAAGTCCTAAAGCTATAATACTATTAGAAGAAAACATACTGCAAAACTTTCACAACATTGGATTTAGTAATGATTACTTAGATATATACCACAAACAGAGACAACAAAAGAGAAAAATAGTTAAATTGGACCTCATGAAATTTTTAAAAATTTGAATGTCAACAGACACAATTAACAGAGTTAAATGGCAATCCACTGAGTGGATAACAATATTTGCAAATTATATATCTAATAAGGGAATAATAACTACAATAAGGAACACGGGAAACTCAGCAACAAAAAACCAAACAATTAAGAGTAAAGGATTTGATTAGATGTTTCTCCACAAAAGGTATATATGGTGAATAAACACATGAAAAACATTCAACATCACTAATAATTAGGGAAATGCAACTCACACCTACCTTGAGAAACCACCTCCTATTCTGTTAGTATGTCTACCATTGCTAAAGCACAAAATAATAAGTTTTGGTGAGGATGTGGTTACCCTGTACACTGTTAGTGAAAATGCAAAATGCTAAGGCTGCCGTAGAAAATAATATATGGTTTCTTCCAAAGTTAGAAATAGAATTACCATGTGATCCAACAATTTTACCTGTTGGTATAACTTGCAAATACTGAAAACTGGGTCACTAAGAAATATTTGTACCCCTATATTCATAGGAACATTGTTTACAACAGCTAAAATGTGGAAGCCACTCAAGTGATGAGAGGATAAGCAAAAGGTGCTACATACATATGATGGACTATTCTGCAGTTAAAAGAAATTCTGAAGCATGTCATGACATGGATGAACCTTGAGATTATGCTAAGTAAAACAAACCATTCACAAAAGACAAATACTTTATGATTCTGCTTACCTGTGGTACTTTTTAGTCAAAATCATAAAGAGAGTAGGATGGTAGTTATCAGGGACTGCAAAGAGGCAAAAAATGGGGGATCATTATGTAATGAACATAGAATTTCGGTTTTGAAAGATTAAGAGTTTTGGAGATGGATGGTGGTGATGCTTGTATGACAATGTGAAATTAGGTAATACCACCAAATTGTACACCTAAATGGATTAAGATACTAAATTTTATGTTATATGCATTTTACCGTGATAATACACATTTTTAAAAAACTATGGACCTGGTTTTTCTTTTGATTTCTTTACTTCTATGAAAAAATAGAATTTTTTTCCTATGGAAAAATAAGGACTTCGTTTTGCTTTTAATTTTTAAAATACTAATTTCTTTTTGTAATTTCTGAAGCTAGTTTTATTTCTACTATTACAACATTTATTTTTAGAAAGTTATGTTTCTATGGAATCATATGTCATCTAAGTTTTTGTAATTAATGACATGTTTTCTCTTAATTAGAATATCTGAAATAATAATAGTATAACTCTGTATTCCTAGCCTTGTTTAATGTTCTTTTCCTCCTCACACAATGTTTTCTAAGAACTAATTTTGACGGTATTGAACCTCTATGCCTGTTTTTCATTTTGTTAAATTTTGTTTAAATTTTATTAAATTTTCTATGTCCTTTCTATATTCTGTGGGATTTTCCTGTTGATTTTTTTAAACATAAATAAAACAATTTAAATTTTCATCATAATCTTGCTTCATTATAAGAACTTAAGCATGTACATTCTTCTTTTCACTGCCTTTCAAAAATTGTGATATGAAGAATTTTTATGATTAAATGCTATGTAGTTTATAATATACATTGTAATTTTTTCTTTGACCCAAAAGTTCACATATTTTTGAATTTCTAATTGTAAAGTTATTTCATGTATTTTTCATTTTGACTACAAACCAAATTGCTATGTGATCAAGGAAAAAGTTGTATAATATTGATACATTTTCTTTTTATCAGACTTGTCTCATAGCTCTTATTCATATTTTACTTTTACCATATTTACTTGAGAAAACATATTTTCTTCAATTATTAGCTACAAGGTTCTATAGATATTCATTAAATCAACATTTCTAATTATGTTGTACATCTTTTGTATCTTACTATTTTAAACTTTCTATGTCTATAGGTTTTAGGTACTTCTAAATAGGCACTTAAATTGTTTGCTTTTGATCCAATTTAATACTGTTTTAAGTAATGTGTTTTCATATGTATAAATTTAAGACTACTAAGTTTATACTTTAATTTGTGTTTACAATCTTTTATTTTTTCTCTCTCTGTTTCTGCTTTTTTAAAAAAATTATACTTTAAGTTCTGGGGTACATGTGCAGGTAATGCAGGATTGTTACATAGGTATGCGCATGCCATGGTGGTTTACTGCATCCATCCCCCCATCACCTATATTAGGCCTTTCTCCTAATGTTATCCCTCCCAAATCCACCAAGCCTCTGCTATCTCTTTGTTAGCCCCCCTCCCCAAAACAGGCCCCAGTATGTGATGTTCCCTTCCCTGTGTCCATGTGTTCTCATCATTCAACACCCACTTATGAGTAAGAACATTCACTGTTTGGTTTCCTGTACTTGTGTCAGTTTGCTGAGAATGATGGTTTCCAGCTTCATCCATATCCCTGCAAAGAACATGAACTCATCCTTTTTTATGGCTGCATAGTATTCCATGGTGTATGTGTGCCAAATTTTCTTTATCCAGTCTATCATTGATGGACATTTGGTTGGTTCCAAGTCTTTGCTATTGTGAGCAGTGCCACAATGAACATAGGTGTGCATGTGTCTTTATAATAGGATGATGTATAATCCTTTGCGCATACAGCCAGTAATGGGATTGCTGGGTCAAATAGTATTTCTGTTTCTAGATTCTTGAGGAATCACCACACTGTCTTCTGCAATGGTTGACCTAATTTACACTCCCACCAACACTGGAAAAGCATTCCTGTTTCTCCACATTCTCTCCAGCATCTGTTATCTCCAGATTTTTTTTAATGATCGCCATTCTAATTGGTGTGAGATGGTATCTCAATGTAGTTTTGATTTGCATTTCTCTATTGACCAGTGATGATGAGCATTTTTTCATATGTTTGTTGGCTGCATAAATGTCTTCTTTTGAAAACTGTCTGTTCAAATCCTTTGCAAAATTTTTGATGGGGCTGTTTGTTTTCTTCTTGTAAATTTGTTTTAGTTCTTTGTAGATTCTGGATATTAGACCTTTATCAGATAAGTAGATTGCAAAATTTTTTTCCTATTCTGTTTGGTGCTGGTTCACTCTAATGATTTTTTAAAATTTTTTATTTTTTGCTGTGCAGAAGCTCTTAATTAGATTCCATTTGTCCATTTTGGCTTTTGTTGCCATTGCTTTTGGTGTTTTAGTCATGAAGTCCTTGCCTATGCCTATGTCCTGAATGATATTGCATAAGTTTTCTTTGAGGGTTTTTTATGGTGTTAGGTCTTATGTTTAAATCATTAATCCATATGGAGTTAATTTTAGTGTAAGGTGTCAGGAAGGGGTCCAATTTCAGCTTTCTGCACATGGCTAGCCAGAAACAGGGAGTTCTTTCCGCACTGCTTGTTTTGTCAGGTTTGTCAAAGATCAGATGGTTGCAGATGTGTGGTATAACTTCGGAGGCCTCTGTTCTGTTTCATTGGTCTATATCTCTGTTTTGGTATCAGTACCATGCTGTTTTGATTACTGTAGCCTTGCAGTATAATTTGAAGTCAGGTAGTGTGATGCCTCCAGCTTTGTTTTTCTTGCTTAGGATTGTCTTGGATATGTGGGCTCTCTTTTGGTTCCATATGAAGTTTAAGGTGGAAAAACATTACATGCTCATGGTTAGGAAGAATCTGTATCATGAAAATGGCCATACTGCTCAAAGAAATTTTTAGATTCAATGCTATTCCCATCAAGCTACCACTGACCTTCTTCACAGAACTGGAAAAATTCACCTATGTTCATGTTCTTTTAAACTTTAACCTTACATTTAAATGATGATACTACTAGTAAAAAGTTGTTTTACGTACACACACACACACACACACACACATAAGTATGTATATAGAGACAGTGTTTATATTTCACTTACAAGTTTGACAACTTCAGTGCCCATGTTTTCTTTTTGCATATTGGATATCCAAGAATGTTTTCACATTTCTTATTTCTACTTTTCTTTGTAAGTTAGTGAAGATCTGTTATAAATATACTCTCAGTATCTTTCTCTTTAAATTTCTTTCTCCTTGAAAATGTTTTTATTTTGCACTCAGTATTCAAGATGGTTTACCAGGTATCAAATTCTATTTTGACTCTTACAATATTATTATTCAGCCTATTAAAAGAGGGAAATCCTGACATATGAAACTACTTGGACAAACCTGGAGGACATTATGCTGACTGAAATAAACCAAACACAGAAAGACAACTAATGCCTGATACCACTTTACATGTGGAATCTTAAAAGACTCCAACTCATGGAGAATTAAATAATGGTTTCCAGGGACAGAGTGTAGGGGTAAGGGTATGGAAAATTGATGTTGCTGAAAGGGTACAAAGTTTCAGTTATGCAGAGTGAATAAGTTCTGAAGATGTAATGTATAGCATAGTGACTGCAGTTAATAATGTATACATGAAATTTGCTAAGTGTAGATCTTAAGTGTTCTGACCACATTCTCTCTCTCTCTCTCTCTCTCTCTCTCTCTCTCACACACACACACACACACACACACACACACACACACACTCTCACACAGAAAGGCTATCTGGGAAATGATGGATATGAAATTAGCTTGACTGTGGTAATTATTTGACAATATATCACAAATCTTGGCATTGAATATTTAAATTATATAGAATTTTGTCAACTATACCTCAATAAATCTGGAGAAAAGTTTGCTTCTGTAATGTCAGAGCTATAATTATCATTAGTATCTGTGTAAGTGCTTTTGCTATTAGGTTATCTCAATTTATTTTATTTTGAGACAGGGTCTTGTTCTGTCACTGAGGCTGCAGGGTAGCAGCATGATCATAGCTCACTGCAGCCTCAAACTCGTAGGCTTAAACAGTCCTCCCACCTGAGCCTCCTGAGTAGTGAGATTATAAACTATGCCTGGCTAATTTTTCATTTTTTTGTACTGATGGGATCTCACTATGTTGCCCAGGCTTTGTCACCGTTCATGAGCACTTGAACTACTGACTTTATTTGATCATCCTGCCTTGACCTCTCAAAGCACAGGGATTACAGACATGAGCTACCACACCTGGTGATATTCTCTCAATTTTGAAATAACTGCACACTTTTTATTCCCCTGATATCTCTTGTACTTCCAGTATGGCTTCTCTAGAACTATGCTGCCTCGTATGGTAACCACTAGCCACATGTGACTGTCCAACACTTTAAAGGTGGCATAGCTCAAATTTAGATGTAATGCCAGTGTAAAAAACTCACTGGGGTTTTTAAAACTTTGTACAAAAAAGTAAAAAAGAAACCTTAATATTTTCTATATTACATCTTGAAATGATATTTTACATAAATTGAATTCAATAATATAAATAAAATTATTGTACCTATTTTTTCATATGATAATTAGCAAACTTAACTATCATGTAGTTTGCATTATTTTTTCTACCAGATTATCAATAAACACCCTCTGAAATTTATTTGTGTTGTTTTTGAAATTTCTCTTATTTCAATTGGGGACAAAATTTGTGATCATGTTCTTAACCCACTTCAAGACAATTTACTACCTAAGTAAACTTGTGCCTAAGTAAAATTTACTGCCTAAGTAAACAATATTTTATGCTTCTGCAATTCAGCTCACATTTGACTTTAATTGGTATTTTTTATCCACATGAACTAAATCAGCATCAAGCATAACTTAAAATGAGGCTTTTACAAATTTTCTAAGCTCCAAGATCAGCTTTTCAGAGTTTGTTTCCATCAGTGGCAACATGCTCTCAACATACCATAGAAGAAAATGTGGAGAGGGGATTGGGGGTATTTGAGAGAATTAAAGGTGGAACAGGAAAAAAAGCTAGAGTATAAACTTGCCAGAAAAAACACAGGATACTCAAAGGGACATTGTGGATAATGAATAATTTTTATTTTACTTATATTATTATAAAGATTTATAAACAAATAGTGCATGAAATATACTAAAAAGTAATTTGTATTTCTTGTTTACCTGGAATTAAATTTTAACTGAGCATCCTTGTAGTTTACTATGCTAAATCTGTCCACTCTATAGTATGTAAGATTATACCACTGGTTTCTTGTGGGAAGGGCAGACAGGGGAAGATAATGGATTTCATGTGCAGAGTTGAAATAGTCATATTATTTATTTTCTAGCACACAATAATTATTGATCTATGAAAGGCCCACCTCTTATTTTATTCATTAATTCATTCACTCATTCATTCATTTTATACCAACTCGCCAATTCCATTTTCTTCCTCATCTCCCATAGATACACAATCTAAATAAATTAAAATACACTTGGTCTTAACCTCAGCAGTTTACTTTTTAAATGAAATTCCACCTTCTTCAAATCCCTCAACTCTCTGTTTGTTACCTTCTCAGTATGGTCAAACTTAATACCCTTATTTATTTTAATTTTTTAATGTTTAATTTTTGTTAGTTCATAGCATAGGAGGTGTGTATAGTTATGGGGTATATGAGATATTTTGATAAAGGCATAAAATGCATAATGATCACATCAGGGGAAATGGGGTGTGGGAAAACGCTGCTGATGAAGACATACCCAAGACTGGGCAATTTACAAAATAAAGAGATTTAAAGGACTCACAGTTTCATGTGGCTGAGGAAGCCTCATAATCATGGCAGAAGGTTAAAGGCACATGGCACATGGCAAAAGACAAGAGAAGAGTAAGAACCAAGTGAACAGGGTTTTCCCTTATAAAACCATCAGATCTCGTGAGACATATTCACTACCATGAGAACAGTAGGGGGAATCTGCCCCCATGATTCAATTATCTCATACTGGGTCCCTCCCACAACATGAGAAATTATGGGAGCTACAATTAAAAATGAGATCAGGGTGACGACACAGCCAAACCACATCATGGGGTATCACCACCTCAACTATTTATCCTTTCTTTGTGTTATGAACAATTCAATTATACTTTCAGTTACTCTTAAATGTATAATAAATTATCAACTGTAGTCACCCTGTTGTGATAGCAAATACTAGATGTTTTTCATTCTATTTTTTTTAACCCATTAACCATCCTCTTTCTTCCCTATCCCCACTACCCTTCCAGCCTCCAGTAACTATCATTCTCTTCTCTTTACAAAAATTAATTTTTGTGGGTACATAGTAGGTGTGAGTATATGTGTGTGTGTGTGTGTGTGTGTGTGTGTGTATACACTACACATATATGTATATATGTATGTATGTGTATATACACACACACACACACACACACACACACACACACATATATGCTCTGTCGCCTAGGCTGGAGTGTACTGGTGCAATCTTGGCTCACTACAACCACTGCTTCCTGGGTTCAAGCTATTCTCTACCTCAGCCTCCTGAGTAGCTGGGATTACAAGTGTGTGCCACAAGGTCCAGCTAATTTTAGTATTTGTTAGTAGATAAAGAGTTTTGCCTGCCCTGCCCACATAGAGAAACCCCCACTTTTACTAAAAATGCAAAAAGTTAGCCAGGCATGGTGGCATGTGCCTGTAGTCCTAGCTACTTGGGAGGCTGAGGCACATGAGTAGCTTGAATCCAAAAGGTGGAGGTTGCAGTGAGCCAAGATCATGCCACTGCACTCCAGCCTGGGCAACAGAGCAAGACTATTGGTGGTATGATGTATCACAGTGATTAATTTGCATATATTGAATTATCTTTGCATGCCTGGGATGAATCCTACATGGTCATAATGAATGATTTTTTTACTTGTTTTTTTTTAATGTGTTGTTTTATGTGTTTTATGTTTCATCTTCTGCTTTTTAGCATATTGTTGAATTTTGCATCGTTGTTCATCAGAGATATTTGCATATAGCTTTCTTTTTCAATGTGTCTTTGTCTGATTTTGGTGTCAGAGTTATAATGGCCTCATAGAATGCATTAGTAAGTATTCTTTTCTCCTCTATTTTACAATAGTTTGATTAGGATTGCTGTTAATTTTTTTTATAAATGTTTGATAAAATTTAGGAGGAAGTCATCTGGTCCTGGGCATTCCTATACTGAGATTATTTTATCATAGCTTCTCCTGTTACTTGTTACTCTGTTCAGGTTTTGGATTTAATTGTGATTCAATCTTGGTAGGTTGTATGTGTTTAGAAATTCATCCATTTATTCTAGGTTTTCCAATTTATTGGCATATAGTTGCTCATAGTAGCCTCTAGTGGTCGTTTGAATTTCTGTGGTATCAGTTAAAATGTCTCCTTTTTCATTTCTGATTTAATTTATTTGGGTCTTCTCTCATTTTTTTCTTAGCATGGCTAAAGATTTTTGATTTTGTTTACCTTTTAACTTTTATTTAATTGATTTTTCTTGTGTCATTTTCATTGATTTCTTCTCTGATCTTTATTCTTTTTTTCTACCAGTTTTGGGTTTGAGTCACTTTGCTTTTCTAGTTATTTAAAGTGCATCATTAGGTTATTTATTTGAAACTTTGCTACTTTTTCAGGTAGGTGCTTACAGGTATAAACTTACCTCTTATTACTGCTTTTTTTGCTCTATCCCATAGATTTGGGTATGTTGAGTTTCCATTATCATTTATTTCAATAATTTTTTCAATTTTCTTATTTTTTTAATTGACCCTCTGGTCATTCAAGAGAGTATTGTTTGATTTCCATGTATTTGTATAGTTTCTGAAATTCCTATTATTGATTTCTAGTTTTATTCCACTGTGGTTAAATAAGACACTTGATATAATTTTAAATTTTAAATTTTTTAAGTCTTGTTTTGTAGCCTAACATCTGGACTGTTGTTGAGAATCATCCATGTACTTAGGAGAATAGATACTCTGTAGCCATTGGATAAAATGTCCTGTAAATATCTATTAGATCCATTTGGTTTATAGTGCAGATTAACACTTAAGTTTCATTGTTGACTTTTGTGTCTGGGTGATCAGTACTGAAAGTAGGGTATTGAAGTCCCTAGCTATTAATTTATTGAGGTATTTCTCTCTCGTTAGCTCTAATAATATTCCTTTATGTATCTCGTGTTCCAGTGTTGGGTGCATACATATTTAAAATTATTATATCCTCTTGCTGAATTTATCCCTTGATAATTACCTTCTTTTTCTCTTTTTACAGTTGCTGTCTTGAAATCTATTTTGTCTGATATATAGCTACTCCTGCTGTTTTTTGGTTTCTATTTGCATGAAATATCTTCTTCCAACCCTCTATATACAATCTATGTGTGCCTTTATAGGTAAGGTGTATTTCTTGTAGGCAACATATCATTGAGTCTTATTTTTTTTTAATCCAGTCAAGCACGCTATCTTTTTTATTGGAGAGTTTCATACATTTACATTCAATGTTGTTATTAATAAGTTAAACCTTACTGCTGACATTTGTTTTCTGATTGTTTTTGTGGTCTTCTTTTGCTTCTTTCCTTCCTTTCTCTTCCTTTCAGTGACGGTGAGGAAAATCTCTTTGCTAAATTTGTTTGATAGAATTCTGAATTCCTTGTCTGTGGTGTCTTGAATTTTCATAGTTTCCTCAAAACAGCTATTTTGAATTCTCTTTCTGAAAGGTCACATATCTGTGTCTCTCCAGCATTGGTCTCTGGTATTTGATTTGTCTGGTAAGGTCATGTTTCTCTAGATGGTCTGGTACTTGTATCTTTACTTTCTGGACATTGAGGAGTTAGGTATTTATTTTAGGCTTTGCAGTAAGGGCTTGTTTGTACCCATTCTTCTTGGGAGAAAGCTTTCTAAGTGTTTAAAGAGAGTTTGGTATTATCTAAGTTTCTTCGTGTGTGTGTGCATGTGTGCATGTGTGTGCATGTGTGTGCGTGTGTGTGCATCAGCCATAATTACATTAGGGGGCACCTCAAACCCCATAATGCTGTGACTCTTGCAGACTTGCAGAGGCACCACCTTGGTAAAATCTGGAATTTTACCTGGATAAAATCTGGAAGAATTCTTTGGATTGCCAGGCAGAGACTATTGTTCTCTTCCTCCACCTTCTCCCAAACAAACAGAGTCTCTCTTTCTCTGTGATGGGCTTCCTGGAGCTGGCAGAAGGGTGACACAGGCATCGCGATGGCCACCACCACTGAGACTGTGTTGGGTCAGACCTGAAGTACTGGGTGTTGTCCAAAACCTGCAGTAATCACTGCCTGGCTACCACTTATGTTTGCTCAAGGTCATAGGGCTCTACAATCAACATGATAAAGCCAGGTAGTCCTTGTATCTTTCCCTTCAAGGTGGTGAGTTCTGCCTGGCCGCAGATGGTTCAGAGATGTCCTCCAGGATTCAGGGCTTGGAATTGGTAACCTTAAGAATCTCCCTAGTGCTCTCTTCTACTGAGGCTGAGCTGTCACTCAAACTACAAGACATAGCCCTCCACACTCTTTTCTCCCCTTTCCACAACATAGGAGTCTTCCTGTGGCCTTCACTACCTGAGGCCTGCTTCGGATGCTGTCTGGTTACTTCTGATATTCATTCAAGGTCAAGGGTTCTTTAGTTAGCTGTGGTGAATGCTGCCAGGCCTGGGACTCTCCTTTCAGTGCTGTGATCTCTCCTCTCGCCATGGGCAGGTCGAGAAATGCCATCTAAGAACCCAGGCCTAGTATGGGGAACCCCAAGAGACAGCTTGGTACTTTACCTCTCCATAGCTAAGCCAGTACCTAAGCTGTAAGACAAAGCCCCCTCTACTCTTCTTTCTCCCTTCTGAAGCAGAGTCTTTCCACATAGCCACCACAGCTCAGAATGTGCTTGGTCACAATTGAAGCCTGCATGTCTCTGAGTCTCACTCAAGGCCCACATTGAGTACTGCCTGGGTATCTCTGCTGACTCTCCAGGCCCAAGGGCTCTTTAGTCAGCAGATGATAAAGCCTACCAGGACGGGGTTCTTCCTCTCAAGGCAATGGTTTCTTTCTAGCCCAGAATGTGTCTTGAAATGTCATCTGAGAGCTATGGTCTGGAACAGGGGAGGTCTCAGGACTCTATTAGAAAACCCAGTTTTCTGTTCTACTGTGGCTGAGCCATTATCCAAGTTGCAAGACAAAGTTCTCTTTACTCTGTCGTCTTGTCTTCTCAAGCAGAGAAGAGTCTCTCCTGGAGTCATGAACTGTGTTGCCTGTGGGTGGGGAGAGGTAGTACTATCACTCCCTTGGTTGAGCCAGCTGGTGTCTCACTAGTTTGTTGGTTCCAAGGCCAGAACAACATGAGGACTTGCCCAGGAATTATAACCCTTGTGGCCTAGATGGCCTTTTAAGTTGATTCAGAACTCCAGAGCACTGTAGCCCTTGGTGGTGAGGCTTGCTGAAACTGAAGTTCCAACTGCAGAGATGGGCAATTCCCCTCTGGCTAGGGCTGGTCTAAATGTTCCCTCCATGCATTGCTTTCACCTGTTATAGAGCAGCACCAATTGTTAGATCTGCTTATCCAATTTTTGGTTCTCATAAAGGTGTTCTGTTCAATTTGGTGTTTCTACAGTGAGGATGACTGGTGAAGGCTTCTATTGAGCCATCTTGCACTGCCTCTACTCCCAATAACATAATTTAATTGTAAAGTAACTCCTCCTAGTATGACTACTCTTTCTCTACCCTATTTAATTTTTAAATAATATTTATCACTAATTAGTTGTTTGACTATTGTTTATAAGTGTATAATTTGTCTCTTCTCAGACACATTGTACTATTAATGAGGGCAGGGCGTTTGTTTCACCTTGTTACATTCTTCCCCTCAACCCCCAACCAATGTATCAAATACCTTAAACCATGCCTGGCACATAGTTGGTAAATATAATATAAGAAATAAATGCATGTTGCTTTCTCTTCACATATCTATGCTTTATAAAGTCCTCTCTGTTTTAAACTTCTTTCTATTGATTGTTTTAGTCAGTATTGTCTTTTTAGATAGATGACTATTTGTGCACGTTGGATTTCTGCATCTATGTTCTGCAAAGTCAGCTACCATATACATTCCTCCATGCTTTGCATTTCTATGCTCCAATCACAGATAAAGAATTTCATTCTTGTCTCCCTTTTTTATGTGTCACATAGTTTTGTTTTCTTTTTTTTTTTTTTGAGATGAAGTCTCGCTCTGTTGTCCAGGCTAGAGTGCAGTGGCATGATCTCGGCTCACTGCAATCTCTGCCTCCCAGATTCTTGGGTTCTTCTGCCTCAGGCTCCCGAGTAGCTGGGACTACAAGTCTGTGCCACCACGCACAACTAATTTTTGTATTTTTAGTAGAGACAGGGTTTCACCACGTTAGCCAGGCAGGTCTCAAACTTTTGACCTCATTATCCACCTGCCTCGTACTCCCAAAGTGCTGGGATTATAGGCATGAGTCACCTAAAGTGGCTGGTTTTTTTTCTCTTTTTTTTTTGACTTGCTTTGTTACCATGCTGGAGTGCAGTGGCCTGATCTCCCCACCACCATGCCCAACTAATTACGTATTTTCAGTAGAGATGGGGTTTCACCATGGTGGCATGGTGAAACTTGACCTCCTAATCTCAGGTGATCTGCTCGCTTCAGCCTCCCAAAGTGCTGGGAAAATAGGAATCAGCCACTGCACCTATTTTGTTTTTTATACTTCCTCTTTTAATATTTTATTTTATTTTAACATAATCTTTAAGCTATTCTGCTTTCCTTTTTGAAAGGTTTTTAAATTATTATTTGTTTTTGTTCTTTCTATTTAAGAAAGGTGCTAAAGTGGGGGGACCTATTTGTTCACAGTGCTTTTTTTTTTTGAGACAGAGTTTCACTCTTGTTACCCAGGCTGGAGTGCAATGGCGCGATCTCGGCTCACTGCAGCCTCCGCCTCCTGGGTTCAGGCAATTCTCCTGCCTCAGCCTCCTGAGTAGCTGGGATTACAGGCACGCGCCACCGTTCCCAGATAATTTTTTGTATTTTTAGTAGAGACGGGGTTTTACTATGTTGACCAGGATGGTCTCGATCTCTTGACCTCGTGATCCACCCGCCTCGGCCTCCCAAAGTGCTGGGATTACAGGCATGAGCGCCCAGCCTGTTCACAGTGCTTCTACCCCTCAGCCAAGTTTCTCTTCTAGACACATTGTTATTATTGTCTTCCTCATATAATCCCTGGAATTAAGTTGCTAAACATTTTGACATGCCATACTGAATTAAGAAAACAACAGTTAAATTAATTACAGATAGTTCTTGGGCACCCATATGTGATCTTTTCTAAAATGCAGTCTTGCTTTGGGACAGGAAGTAGATAGTAGATGAGTTACTCTAACATATCTAGATCAGAAGAATGCTTGTTTGTTAAACGTATTCTACTGATTGACTAGAGAAGTTATTATTCACTTAAATGTATCCTGAGTTTAGATGATTACCAGCACTGAAATAAGGATGATACACAGTTTAAAATTTTTCTGTTTCTTCTAATACACTGCTAATACGTTTTTAACATGAGACTTCTATAAGGCCATTTATAACTCTATGTCTGTTCTCATTTAATAAGCCACTATGCTACATATACTATTTTTAAAAATAGTTCCATAATACTTATTAATTTATCACTCAGTTTTAAACTTAGTCATATTACCATATCATTAAACATTTTAAAATAAGTATATCATGATCAAAGAGCAATGACTAGGATCCATTACTTTTTTATACTCACTGTAGCTCCCAGCATGGTTCTAAACACTTAGTAGTTAATTAAAATGCTTATTAAATTCTCATGCATGGTTATTAACTAAAATAAAAAATATTAAGAACAGATTTTAATTTGAATTACAACTCTTTGGCTAAAAGACATGTGACCTTTGATAAGTTGCCTAATTTACTTCAGTTTTATTTTTTTGAGAGGGGAAGGAAGGGTAAAATTATTTTTCTAAATAAGAGTCAGTAACTTACTGGGTTGTTATAAGGTGTAAATGTTAGTATGCACAGAAAGTCTTAGCATAACCCTTAGTATTTAATAAGCCTTCAGTACATTTTGCATACTATTGCTAATGCTAATAAATTTTTCCTTCTTTTTATAACTCATAGGCTTTAGAAGTCAGGGCTAAACTCCTTCATTTTTATTTTACTTCTCAAGGACAATTTATTTTCTGTTGGCAAAAAAAGGAGTGAATCGCTAGTATTGCCAATCTGAGACTCACATATTATCAAACATTACTGAACACCACACTGTATTTGCTTTCATCTGCAAGATTGTACATGTTCATATTGGGTAAACAACAAGGATCATGACTCTCCTTACTTTATGCAACTTAACAATATTTGAATCTGCAATTCTGATTGATACCCTAGGAAAGAGATAAATGACAATACAGCTTTATGGGATTTAAATGAAAAAGAAACAGTGAAGTATTAAAAAAGAAAGCCTGAGGTTGTCTGCAAGCACGTGTAGGTAGAGAAATTTATAGAATGAATAAGTAAATAAATAATGTATTTAAAGAGCAATGTGTGAACTGTTCTAGTCAGCCTTTCTAAAATCTCCATTCACCAACTTTATGTGATACAAATAACTGAAACTTTTGGCATTATTTATCAAAGAATATGCATAGTGGAAACATTTTTTTTAATGTTGAATGTAAGTCCTATATACATTACTAGTCTTATTTGGAGACTCTTATTTCTTCAATGAATAATTTTAATACACTGCAAAATTCTAGTTTTCTGCTGAAATGAAACAAATTCCCCAGTATACTTGTTCTCATTCATTCCCATAGGATGGCAAATATATGTGTGCTCACATTTATAAGGTAAATTATGTGCTTAGAGATATAATAGCCCTTGCTTTTATGCAGTTTTTAGTCTCCAAGGAATTCAACACATTTTGTGTTGGCTTTGGAACAATGAAAAACAAGTACTCACTCCTGACTGACCATACTATACAGGAATATTTCCTTATTTTTGACCTTCCCCCCAACCTCAGAACTTTATATAGGATTGTGAAAGAGCTAAGATGAGACACACACACACACACACACACACACACACACACACACACAGAGAGAGAGAGAGAGAGAGAGAGAGAGAAATGAAAGTGCTTAACACAAAAGTCATTCATTTGGTCAAAATCTTTAAGATTTAAAATCACCCAGTCAATATCAAAACCTTGATTGAATTCTAGTCTTTTAGGTAGGTCACTGCTAGCTCTAATAAAATGAAACATCCATGAGATTTTAGATATGTTTAGATAAATTAAATTATCAGAGGGTCAATATTTTCTATTTCGAGAAATGGATATGAGATTTTAAAAACCTCTACTTCATGATTTAGTATTTTTGGCTCTCAGTTTGTATGCACTATCCTCATTCATTTCTTCTGGCAGAAATGAATTTTATTTGTGAATCCACCTACTTATCTCTATCTTGTAAGCAAGGGCACACCGTTGCAAGGTATCCACAAAACCGACTGCTCCGTGTGGTAATTGAATACACGGCATTTTTAGCTATTGAAATGTTAGCCTGAAATTCTGAGATAATCTAAATGAATATTTTCCCAATATTGATGAGTGAACAAGGATTGGAAAGATGAAATGATTTGCAGAAAGGTACAAAGCCTAGTGATTAGGAGTATCCACCATAGTTAAACCCTTGTTTTAATCCTGAGCTGTAGCACTTGCTCTCTGTGTAAGCTTGGCAAGTTAACCACCATTTTTAAGCTTCAGATTACTAGTAGAAAACATGGAGTTAATAATACTATTAATAGCTAATAGTTTCATTTATACCAAAGATTACAATAGGACTTAAGAAAGACTAATGTCAAATTATCTTATTGGAAAGTTGAAGGCTTAGAGATTAATCCGTATTTCCTATTTGGAACCACCCTGTTTTATGGGCCACTTATGGTTCCATTTCCATCCTCTGCTTAACCATTCGTCCATTAAATCTGTGCTGTGGTGTAAAGTGAGAACTGCTAGGGCATCATGCAGCACTCAGACTTGAAACCACATTGCTGCTGACTGAATTTCTGTTTAGCTGTACGGCTTTAGAACCTTTGAACCTCTCTGTGATTCAGTTTCCTCATCTGTAACATGAGTGTAATCATAAAGCCTGTATCATAGAATTAAATGAATTAATACCCTTAAAACTCTACCAGTGGTGGCATGCACATAGCAAGTGGGGTGTTTGTGGTTAGTTGTTGACATACTCAAAAAAAAATTGTTTTATGTTTCACTCTGTTATCTCTATTAGCCAATTATACCACATGTGATGTCAATAACTGAAACACTTATTTGAAAAAAAGAGTCCCAATAATACATTTTAAAACTAGGCCTCTGTTTTTCTTTTGATAAATGTCCATCAGTTTTAATTTTGAAGTAATATAGTAAAATTATTTCCATTACTTTTTCTCTAATGAAATAATTTTATGTAAGTTTTGCTATTATTTCCTTACTACTATTCAAAGTAGTACTTATAATGTTCCGTCACTCCATCAAGAATAAACAGTGACACAATTAAATATGTAATTACTCATACAATTGCATAAGTAAACGTTGCCAAACACCCTGATTCTCAAAATAAAGTTCATGAGAGGAATAAATGTGTTCACTTTCATCTATTTTAAGTTAAATCTGACTTTGTTATTATTTCTGCATGTTTGTATCCAAATTTTGTATATTAATCTCATACAGATAATATTTCTCTTAAGTAGAAATTCTACCCACATATTTTCTTACCAAGTGTTAAAGTTCACTTCTGCATGGCAAGGAAGCGAATAAGATTTTTATGTTGTGTCATGGTAAATGAATAAATAGCCTTTCCATTCACTAGCGTGGACATAATAGAATAATTATGTATTCATGGTGGTCAGTTTTCTATAAATATTGGAATCTAGTAATTGCTATAAAACTGCCTGTTAATTACTCATTTGGAAGTCTTAAAGGAACATGAATATGCATGAACTACTTCTATAAGTCAAAAACCATATTTTTCTTTTGTTTGTTGTTCTCTTTGCGTTGCTATAGAGATCTGGGCTTTCCCCGCCAATATCCACTGCCTTTGCCATCTCAAGCTAGGAAGTGTTTTCAGCATACTTTTAGCACAGGTACAGTTCATTTGTGGCCATTCTTCTCCCAGGTAGCCTAGCTCTAGATCTTTCTTTCTATCCTCTCAACTTCCTACTCTTGATGTGGAAGAGATGTTTGGAAAAACAAGAAAAAATATCCTGTTCTTTATTTCCTGATGTTATAATTCCATCTCTTTCTTCCAATATGATTAGTAGCCAATCTGAAATTTTAAAATATAAAGACAGAAGTATTAAAGAAATAAACTTCCCCTGCCCATGTTTCTTCAGGGCCCAGGTCACATTTTGCAACATAGATTTCTAGGGATAAACCACGGTTGTCTTCTGTTGCCAATTGGTCTTCCAATTCATTTAGGGAAAGAGAATCTAATACTAAAGATGCCAGAATTCAGGCCAGGCATGGTGGCTCATGCCTTTAACCCAGCACTTTAAGAGGCCAAGAAGGGTAGATCACGAGGTCGGGAGACCGAGACCATCCTGGGTAACACAGTGAAACCCCATCTCTACTAAAAATAGAAAAATTAGCCAGGTATGGGGGCTGGTAATCCCAGCTACTCAGGAGACTGAGGCAGGAGAATTGGTGAGCTCAGGAGGCTGAGGTTACAGTGTGCCGGGATTGTGCCACTTTACTCCAGCCTGGCAACAGAGTGAGACTCTGTCTCAGAAGAAGAAAAAAAATGCAGAATTCAGTAATCAGAATATTTGTAAAACAGGATCCATTTGTTAGTCCTCAAATTTACCCAGGTTGCTGTCTTCTCACTCTATTTTCTTAAAAGACTGGCTTTGATTTTAGAGGAGTCAAATCTTCATTTTGGAAATCTACAAGAGGATCTTTCTTTTCTGAATATTTCAGGTTAGTATCACAGTGCATTTACAAAGCACTTCTGGAAATAAATTGCTATGGAACTCAGAAGTGCATAAGAGTTATAATTATAGAAAGCTGAAGATGTAATATAGTTTATTCAATAATTTGCTGAAAATAAGGATGGAAATGCTCACAGTTAAAAAACAGTAGCATTTGACTCATTCAGTTAATCTTATTTCTGTATGTATTAACATCTAGTCAATCCTCTAAGTTCAAGATTTACATGAGATTTCTCCTTTTTCTATTTGAATGCAGGACTCAGTCTCCTTTGTACCTGTTGCCTACAAATTCTCTGGTAATTGAGTAATACAAACCACCAATAAAAGTCTACATAGTTCTTCTACAGTCATGACTTCTAGAAATTTGGGAATAGAATGGGATGACATCCAATCACAATTAGTTGAGACATGAACAATTAATGGACATGTGACTACAGTGGTCTTTACACAGTAAACCATTTTCTGGTTATCACATAATTTTCAAGTCAGAGAAAAGGGTGATTACCATGAATGCAACCATGTTTGCCCTTTTATAACCGGTATTCTTGAATGTTGGCTGACTGTGGGGCAGGTGAAAAAACCGAGGATATATTCCCTATGAAAACTGTAACTATAGACTCTGTGCTCAGATTTTTGATGGTTCTAGGAAGTAATTCCATGCTTGAAATAGGACCTGTGATGGAAAACAGAACTAATGATTATTTAATACTTTGAGGATAGAAATAATAACAATGATAATAGTTAGGAATCCTGATTATTCTTTTCTAGAAAGATCTGGTATTAGCATGTTAGTATTTATATGTGATGTTGTTTATGGCTGGTATCTTCCTGTATAGTCCTAATTAATGCAAATAGCATTCACAAAACAACTAAAATTTCATTGTTTGATATGATTACTAACAAAATATTCTCTCAAACTCACCCACTTATATTTTAAAATAATTTATAAGCAAACAAACAATTTACAATTATGCACATTTTCTTTCCAACATATATATTAAAAGCATGGCATATTTTATGCAATTACATACAAGAAAATCCATTATGTAAAATGCATGGGGAAAATGTCCTCTTCTCATTGAATCAATTTCTAAAATCTTTTCTGTCCTTTTTTTTTTTTTCCACTTTTGGTGAGACATGGTCTCACTCTGTCACCCAGGCAGGAGTGCAGTGGTATGATCATAGCACACTGCAGCCTCAATCTCCTGGCCGCCAGTGGTCTTTCTGCCTCAGCCTCCTAAGTAGCTGGGACTGTAGGCATACACTACCATGCCTGGCTAATTTAAAAAACTTTGTAGAGGTGAGTTCTCACGGTGTTGCCCTGGATGGTTTCTAACTCCTGAGTTCAAGTAATTTTCCCACCTTGGTCTCCCAAATTCCTGGGAATAGAGACATAAGCCACCATGCCCAGCTTCGAGCTTTTCCTAAGACAGCATTTGTACCATTATCTTAAGATTATTTGTAAAGAACAAAAATTGATCATTTTACTCATAAACATCTGGAATAAAATAACATTGTGCAAAGAGGATGAACTCAAATAACAAAAAAGTGTAGCATATTTGGAGCTTGGAAAAATCTCGGTATGATCACCATCTATTGATACAGATGAAAATTAATGGGAAATTCTAGATTATGATCTAATTTCTGATACTTACAAGCTCTGACCAAGAATAAATGACTTATGTATGATTTTCTTATCTGTAAAAGTGTTGAATAAATATTTAAAAATTTACTTTCTTTTTTTTGACCCAATCAGTAACTAGAACTGGAAAGAATAAGTCTCTCAAACCGGTAGGTAGTTACTAAAGAAAAACCAATGACCACAGATTTACTTTATATAGTGAATGAGCTATAATATCAAATTGCCATTTGTTCATAAATAAATATTTATATAATAACTACCATTGACAGGCATTATATTTTGTGCTTCTAAATGCAGCACTAAAGGATGATGCATGGAGAAAACCAGATTTTGTAGAGCTTAGAAAATTACACAACTACAGAGTCCCAACTGCAGGAAGCTGAGGTGGGAGAATCATTTGAGCCCAGGAGGTCACTTGAGCCATGATCATACTACTGCACTCCAGCCCAGGTGACACAGAAAGACCCTGCCTCAAGAAAAAAAAATTATACAATTTGGGAAATCCTCTTTAAGAGAATGAATACAAAATCAAGGCTACAAAGAAAAAAGAAAGAGAAAAGAAATTATAAATTACACGTTATAAGTCTGACCATTACCACCATTACATTAAAAAATCAAAATTAAATATTTCATATTTTTTACCTGTAATATTCGTCCTATATATGTGTTTTCACTAAAGCTGCTTGAGTGCCTCTTCATCTAACACAAATTTTATCTTTGTTGTTCTATAGGAGTTGAGGTAATTTTTTTCATCTAATGGAGATAATTGAAACTCTTTTCTTACTGAGTTTTAAAAAGTTTATTTTAGGAAAACAAGTTGTTATTGGCAATACCAATTTAAAATGTTATCAATCACTCTAAGTATTTAGAGAGTAGGAAAGCCTTTCTTTGGAAGAATTTTCCACAGCTTGACTTACGCTTTTTATTTTTTATTGTATTTTTTTACTTTCAGACCTTGTTCCTTTGCCACCATCCACATCATACTTCAGATGCCAGAGAATGTAGGACATATTTATTTCAGCATACAACATCTAGCCATGCACTTTCAAGTCACAATGACACAGCACTCTTCAGGGATATTAAGGGAAACCATTTTTCACAGGGAGAGTTAGGAATAAGTTAACTATCATTGGAGCGACAGCAAACCATACAAGTAAATTCCATTCAGCCAAATCTAAATGTATCCTCAATACAGCTTCTGCTCAGCTGCACTCCCAACATGCTCTTGGTCACTCCCATCTCTAACTTTCCTCTCATTCTTACAGTTAAATGGCATAGTACCATTTAACTATAAGAATGAGAAGGTACTATGCCATTTAATTGTAAGAATAAGAGATGGGAAGTTAGAGTGAAGACAGACAGTCATCTTAGCTGATTCTGGTTAAAATCTCTTACTTTTTCAACTTTTACAAAAGCCTGGGACTATGTAACAGACTACCAGAGTTCTTCCCAAGAGTTGCTGAGACCCATGCAAGTAGGAGCCTTGCAGCTGGTGTTTCAATAGTTTCATGGTAAGTTTACCTTTGCCTATAGGGTCATACTTTTCTGGAGTTTTCAGCCTAGCAGAAAATACCTTAAATCATTTTATAAACTATTATAATTAATATAAGTACTATGAATAGGTATAGGAAGACGTAGGATCATATAATAGGAGGACCAGTTCTGGGCCTGTAGGTCAGAGACAATTTTTCTAAGTGGTACTTGAAGCTGAAACCTGAATGAGAATCTCATCTTGTGATCCCGGTGATGGCAGAGAGGTGGAGGGGATTCCAGGAATAAGAAATAAAATGTACAAAGACTTTGATGCAGGAAAATCATATGATGAGCTGAGGAAATGAAATGAAGTTTAGTTTGGTGGTAGCTCAGAAAGTGAGGATTAAAGGGTCATCTGTAATGAGGTTTTAGATAATAGGACTGGGAGCACATCTCGCTGGGTCTGAGAAGGCCACATTAAACACCTTGGGCTTTATTCTAAAATAAATTGGAAGCCTTCAAGAACTGATAGTATAGGATTTGCATAAAAACCACTCTGAACGCAGAATGGAAAATGGATTGGAGTACACAGGCACAAACTTGATGGAGGGTTTCCACTAGGAAGCTCTTACACTCCTAGCGAGTAGACCGTACAAATTGTTGAAATAATCTTGTTTTTGTTAATTCATTTTCAGCAGCTATGCTGAACTGAGACACTTACATCTATTATTTTTCCTTTTATAAGGTTGATAGGTATTGATTTCTAATTGATGTAAACCTAGTGAAAATTATAGAAATATTGAAAGTTTTAGAATACTATTATAAAATTTTGGCTCAAAATTGGGAGTCAAGCTATCTATTGTCCAATTTTATAAAAAAGATCTAGGATTTAAGATCTAGGTAACAAATTAAGAACTATTGACTCTTTAAGAGAACAGAGTATATAAACATTAGCTGTATAGTGTTGTGTGGCAGAATGAGTTAGGTTTTCTGAATGGGATGCCAAAATTTATGTAACGTGATTGCTAAATATTTGGCACCTGTACTTTTGGAAGGGTGGTGGGTCAAGAACTATGATAAAAGTATAAATGTTTGTTGCTATGATTAATTAGGTTTCTTCATGGCAGATTCATCTATTTTTCTTTTCTCTTGTTTTACCTGCTTATTGTGGTATTTTTATGATAATTTACTTTCTCACATATGATCCTAAAAGATAGGTAATTCCTTTTAACTCAGGCTTCACAGAACACATTCCTAGAACTAAATCACACTACATTTGAAAAATCTTTGGGGCTCCTAAATGTCATTTTTCACTTGTTTCTATTTATATTATCTCTTTACAAACCTCTAAAATGCAAGCTGGTAAATGGCATTAAAGGATACACGTTTTCCTGGAATTCTTACAGGTTCCAATCTAGCAACAGTGCCAAAAATAAGAAAGATGTCCAAGAGTCCCTGTTCATATGCGACCCCAATGATATTGACAAAAAGTTTTTTTCAGAAGGATCCTAATAAGCATTCAACCTTCTGGATAATTAGTGTCCAGGGAAGGAGTAATGCTGGGCTACCTGGCAACGTCCACAGGATTTAATTCTGTTCATCTCATGGAGACTTGCACTGTCCCTATATCTCTGCCTCAATATTATATTTTATTTTATTCTGACAAGTGCTATGTTGGAACATACCATGAAATTTAAAAACTAGTTTGACTTCTGAATTGCAAAAGTTGTGGTTGGTTCAAAGGTATCAGAAATATCACAGATCAGATCCCTTAGTAAGATTCTTTATGAGACAAACGTCTGTTGTTTGTGCTACACTATATACGACGATAATATAAAAAACGAATACTAATATGTGATTATAATATATACTATCTGATAAACAATTTACATATGTTATCTCATTTAAACTGCTGAAACAGATATAAACAACTTGTCTCCATTTTTAAGGTGAAAACTACAGTCTTGTAAAGCAATGCAAGACTTAATAGATCACTTTAAAAAGTACTAAGGGAAGTTACGTTACATAACAAGCAGCAGCATTGCAAAGAATGTCCCCTTCCATCTACCTCTTTGAAGGCCTCTTTATCTCAGAAGTTGATATTAAAAAATAGGGGAGGGACAGCGGGGGCGGGGAGCGGGGGAGGGATGGCATGGGGAGAAATGCCAAATATGGGAGAAGGGGCAGAAGGCAGCAAAACACACTGCCACGTGTGTACCTATGCAACTATCTTGCATGTTCTGCACATGTACCCCAAAACCTAAAATGCAATAAAAATAAAAATAAAAAATGAAAAATAAATACATTGTACTGCAAAAAAGATTAAAAAATAAAAATGTAATTTTAACAAAAAAAAAAGTTTACTCTTATTCATCCTACATTCATTTTAATGAAGTTCTAGATTTTTTTTTTTTTTTTTTTTGAGACGGAGTTTCGCTCTTGTTACCCAGGCTGGAGTGCAGTGGCGCGATCTCGGCTCACCGCAACCTCCACCTCCTGGGTTCAGGCAATTCTCCTGCCTCAGCCTCCTGAGTAGCTGGGATTACAGGCACGTGCTACCATGCCCAGCTAATTTTTTGATTTTTAGTGGAGACGGGGTTTCACCATGTTGACCAAGTTGGTCTCGATCTCTTGACCTCGTGATCCACCTGCCTTGGCCTCCCAAAGTGCTGGGATTACAGGCTTGAGCCACCATGCCCGGCCTGAAGTTCTAGAAGTGCCACCTATTTAGATGGCATTTGATTTTCTTTTTTATGTTATCTTTAAAAAACTGTCCCTTTAATCTTATTATCTCATTGGTTTGTATCCACTTTTTGACTGTTATGAATATTATGAATAATGCTACTATGAGCATTCATGTACAAGCTTTTGAGTAGACACATGTTTTTAATTTCTTGTGTATATACCTGGGGAGTGGATCTGTTAGGTAACACAGAAACTCATTTTAACTTTTTGAGGAACTGTTCAACTCTTTTTCAAAGCAGCTTCATCATTTTACATTGTCATGAGCAATGTATGATGGTCTAATTTGGTCACATCCTTGCCAACACTTGTTATTGTCTGTCTTTTTTTTTTATACTCATTGACTGAAAAAGAAAGAAAATATGGTGTATCTGTACAGTGGAAAATATCCAGTCATTAAAAAAAAATGAAATACTGAAACATGCTATATCATGGATGATCCTTGAAACATGTGCAGAGTGAAAGGAACTAGACCTAAAAGGTCATATATTAGATGATTCTGTTGATATAAAATTTCCATAATAGGCACATCCAATAGAGAAAGATTAGTGGTCGCCAGGATCTGAGGGAGGGGCAAATGGGGAGTGACCACCAATGGGCATCAGACTTTTTAATGAGCTAACGAAATGTTTTGGAAGTAGATAATGATAATGATTCCATAATTTTATAAAATACTAAAACCAGTGACTTGTATAGTTTAAAAGGTAAATTTTATGTTATATGAAATATGTCCCAATTTGGAAAGCCAATTAGGCTTCTAAGTCTACAGTGATGATGGTGGTAATAACCGTAACAGCAACGACTATCATAGAGGTTGTGTAAAGAAGGGAAAACAGAAAATAGAAATTCAATGAACATTTATGCTTTAGTATGTTTCCCTGACACATCTGAGCTTCCTATTCTGGATTATGACTCTACCACCCACTAAGTTACTCAAATAAGAAATCTCAAAATGATGATGGGTTCTTCTTTCACTCACTCGTAGACGATATTCTTTGCCCAAAATGTCTCTGATCTCAGATTTTTTTTCCCCATAATCACTGTTCTCATTTCAACTTCCACTGTTGTTGCCATTTGAAGTAACTGATCTCTCATTCATCACTGCAACCTTTTTCTAACGATACTTCCCCTCCCATTTCCAGGCTCTCCTTTATTTAAATCTATTTCACAAGCTGCATTTATTGTTAGCTTCCCATAGTCCAAGTCTGACTATGCCGTTCTTCCCATGATGGCGTAAAGGGAACTGACATGATAAAATGAGCTCCTCACAAAGTCACTACAATTTACATGTCTGGGCTCAGTTTTGAACTATTTGGTCCTGCTCTCCGTACCTTCACATACATAATACAGTAGCCTGCACATTATATTCTCTTTTACTGTCTTACTTTGGTCATGTTCTTCCTTTTGAATACTGTTCCCTTCTTGTTTGTATAAATCAGTACCCCTATAGATCAAAAAAAAGAAAACACCTCTCAGAATAGCTTAAGAAAAAAAAAACGTAATTAGGAAAGCTAAGTTTAGAGAATGTTTTAGGTATAATTGGGTACAGGAACCTGCAGACAGTTTCCTCATCTCTTGTTTCTGCTTTCACCTGAAGATATAAATGAAGATGGATAGGTTGATAGACGACCGATTGATCCATCTCTACAATTCTAAAATATCAAGAACTTGAGGAAAATTAAAGAGGAGGGAGAGACAAAATTAGGCTAAGTTTAAGTCACATGCTATTCAATGAACCAATTGCTTTGAAATAGACATGGGTATTCTGCAAGGTCAGCTGGGTACTGTGTCCACCCATTCAGCATGGTACGACGGTATCATAAATAATAGAATGGCAAGCCCACCACGACCAAATGGAGAAAGGGAGAGGTGGTTTTCGAACAGAAAACAACCTGAAGTCTGTACTTTTCTGTTTTAGCTTTTACAATAAGGCTTATGACCCAATGTGAACTAGTTTTTGTGACGAATATGTGATAGATATTGAGGAATTTTTTTTCCCCACATAAATATCCAGTGTTTCAGTACCTTAGGTAAAAGCACTTTCCATTTTTGATTGGATTGCTTTGTACTACTTTAGAAAAATTAAATAAGAATGTACATGTGGTGGCTCTGTATACTGCTATATTGACATTAATTGTTTGGATTACTGTAACTTTGTGATCAGGTTTGCAGTCAGGTACTGCAAGTCCTACTTTCTTATTGTTTTTTCCATTTATTTTCATTGTGGTAAAATACAAAGAAGGATTTACTATCTTAACTATTTTTAAATATATTAAAAATATTTAATATTTTAAATATATTAAAAATATTTAATATTTTAAATATATTAAAATTTAATATTTTAAATAATATATTAAAAATATATTTAAGTATTTTTATATACTTAATATACTTAACCATATATATTTATATGGTTGTTCAGTCATCGCCACCATTCATCACCAGAACATTTCATCTTGGAAAACTAAGATTCTAGGCCCATTAAACCATAACTCCTCATTTCTTCCTTCTCTGAGTGTCTGGCACCCATCATTCTACTTTCTGTTTCTAAGGACCCCATGTAAGTGGAATAATACAGTATTTATGTTTCATGGCTGGCTTATTTGACTTACTATCATGTCCTCAAGGTTGATCCATGTTGTAGCCCATGTAAAAATTCCCTTCCTTTTTAAGAATAAGTAATATTTCATTGAGTACATAAAATACATTTTGCTTATCTATTCATTTTTTTACAGAAACTAGAGTTGCTTTAATGGTACTTTGAATGTGGGAATATAAATATGTCTTTGAGATCTTGCTCTTAATTATTTTTATTATATAGAAGTGGAAGGGCTATATGGTATGATAATACTTTTCTCATTTTCTTTTTAGAAACTAACATACTATTTTCCATAGCAGCTGTACTATTTTACATTCCCACCTACAGTGTTGATTTTGTTTTCTTGATAGTGGCCATTCTAATTGGTAAAAGGTGGTATCTCATTGTTTTGATTTGCATTTCCCTAATGATAGTAATGTTGAGCATATTTGCATGTGCTTATTGGCCATCTCTATAAACTGGGAGAAATGTCTATTTCCATTTGTTTCCCACTTTTTAATTGGTTGTTTTTGCTGTTGAGTTTTAGGATTTCTCTGTATGTCCTGGCTGTCATTCCTTTATCAGATATATCATTGGCAAATATTTTTGTCCATACTATCGGTAGCCTTTTTAACCTGTTGGTCGTGTCTTTTGATGCACACATTTCCTCTATAATGCCTAACTTGTCTATACATATTTTTTGTTGCCTGTGCTGTGGGTCCAATCCAAAAAAGTATTGCCAAATCCAGTGTTATGAAACAGCCTATATTTTCTTTTCTAAGAGTATTATAATTTCAGGTCTTACATGTAGGTCAAGAATAAATGTTTGAGTTCACTTTTTTAATATAGTCCAATTTTATTTAATACAGTCCAATTTTATTAATTTGCACATAGATAGCCAGTTTTCCCAGCACCATTTGTTGCATACAGTCTTTTGTCCCATTGATACCCCTGTGAAAAATCATTTGACCATACTTAACAAGGGTTTTTCTCTGGACTCTTTATTCCAATGGTCTATCTCTATGTCTTTATGCCAGTACCATACTGGTTTGATTACTGGAGCATTGTAAGCTTTGAAATCAGAAAGTGAGAGTCCTCCAGCTTTGTTCCTCTTATTCAGGATTGTTTTAGTTATTCAGAGTCCTTTTAAAAACTTTTATCATTGGCTTTTCTATTTTAGCACAAAACATAATTGGGATTTTAATAGCAGTTGCATGGAATCTGTAGATTGTTATGTACTGACATTTTAACAATATTAACTCTTTCAATCTATGAACATGGGATGTTTTTCCCTTTATGTCTTCTTTAATTTCTTTTAGAAAAGATTGGACTTCCCCTCCTTGGTTAAATTTATTCCTAAATATTTTAGTCATTTTGATGTTACTGTAAATAAAAGGGTATTTTTTTTTCTTCCATCTTTGGGTATTTTCATTGTCAGTGTCAGGACTGTCAGATTTGTTTGTGCTTACTTTGTATCCTGCTTTGCTGAATTCTTCCATTAGTTTGAGTACTTTTGTGTATATTTTTAGGGTTTTCTATATATACAATCATATTATTCTGAACATAAAATCATTTTTTTCCTTTCCAATTTGGAAGCCTTTTATCTCTTTTTCTCACTTTAATTGCATTGAATAGAAGTGAAAGAAGCAGGCATCTTGTCTTATTCCTGATATCAGAGGAAAAGCTTTCAGTCTTTCACCATTGGTTATGATGCTCACTGTGAATTTTTTATATATGGTGTTCATTATATTGAGGTAGTTTGCTTCTGTTCCTAGATTAAGTGGTTTTATCATGAAAGGGTATTAAATTTTGTCAGATAACTTTAATGGATCATTTGAGATAATGATTATTTTTCCTGATTTTCTATTAATGCGGTGTATTACATTGTTTCGTTTTTGTATGTTGAAACAGTTTGGCATTCCAGAAATAAATCCCTCTTGGTCATGGTGTAAAATCCTTTTAATATGCTGCTGAATTTAATTGGCTAATATTTTGCTAATATTTGTTAAGGACATTTACATCAATATTCATAAGTAATATTGGTCTATAATTTTCTCTTTTTGTACTCTCTTTAATTGGCTTTGATATCAGAGTAATGTTGGGTTCATGGAACCCAGTGTTCTCTAAATATTTTTTGAAATAACTGAGAAGTATTGACGTTCTTCTTTAATGTTTGGTGAGATTCACTGGTGAATCCATTAAGTCCAATGTTTCTTTGGTCAGAAAATTTGTGATTACTGCTTCAATTTTCATACTAGTTATAGTTCTATCTTGACCTTCCACTTCTTCATGATTCAGTTATGATATATTGTATTTCTAGCTTGCCTGATTGATTTCAAGTTAGCCAATTGATTAACATACAGTTACTCATAGTTCTTTTATAATCCTTTTTTCCTTGTAGATTTTGCAATGTCCCACTTTGCTTTCTGATTTAGTAATGTTAGTCATTTCTTTTTTTTTTTTTCTTATCCTCTAGGTTAAGTTTGTCAATTTGTTTATTTTTTCAAAAAACCAAATTTAAATTTTGTTTGTTGGTTTACTTATTTTGAAACAGAGTCTCACTCTATCACCCAAGCTGGAATGCAGTGCCTCAATCTCAGCTCACTGCAATCCCTGCCATCTGCATTAAAGCAATTTTCCTGCCTTAGCATCCTGAGTAGCTGGAATTACAGGCATGTGCCACCATGGCCAGCTAATTTTTTTTAGAGTAGAGACGGGGTTTTGCCTTGTTGGCCAGACTGGTCTTGAACTCCTGACCTCAAGTGATCCACCTGCCTTGACCTCCCAAAGAGCTAGGATTTCAGGCATGTGCCACCACGCCCAGCCTGTTTTTCTATTCTCTATTTTGTTTATCTCGACTCTAGTCTTTAATATTTTCTTCCTTCTGCTAGCTTTGGTTTTAATTTGTCCTTTTTTGCTAGTTCTTTTAGATGTAAAATTAGGTTGTTGATGTTAGAACTTTCCTTTTTTTTATTTTTTAAAGGTGAGTGCTTATGTCTCTTGAATTTTCCCATAGCACTGCCTTTACTTTCCCCTTAAATTTTGACAAGTCTGTTGGCATTTTCCACTCATTGCTTAGCAAGTTCTACTTTCCCTTGGGGTTTTCTCTGAATCATTTTCTTTAGTAACATTTTTGCTTGATTTACATACATTTGTGAATTTTTCAGAATTTCTGCTTTTAAGGTTTTAGTTACATTCTGTTGTAGTTAGGAAAGGTACTTTGTATTATATCTATCTTTTAAATTTTATTGGACTAAATTTGTAGTTATCATAGGTATATTCTAGAAAATGTCCCATGTGCATTTGAGAGCAATGTACATGCTGTCATTATGGGTAGAGTGTTTTATATACGTCTGTTACATTTGGTTGGTTTATTGTGTTAAGTTCTCTAAATCCTTACTTAGCTGTTCTATCCATTTTTGATAACAGAGTATTGGAGTCTGCAACTATTATTGTAGAACTGTCTATTTTTTCAATGCTGTTTATTTTTCTTATATTTTCATGGTCTGTGTAGTTGTTTATAATTGTATATTCTTGCTTTATTAAAATTGTTATTCATAGCAACTGAGAGAAAAGACATGTTTATTTTAATAAAAGTAGTTGTATGTTTGTTTATATCAATAAATTACCAGGTTCACAGAATCTTACTTTCTTAAACTTCATTCTGCTGTTAATATCATTCAATGCATTAAATACACACAGACACACACACACACACACGTTTCAGTTTCCTATTACTTTTTTTAAGTTCTATTTTTAATTGTTTATTTCTATATCATTTCAGACATTTTCATTCAGCATGTATTTTGAAAATGGACTTAGTAGTTTTGTCTCTTATTTCCAACATCTGCCATTTTGAGGATAATCTCTTGATTGATTTCTTCTCTAATAATCTGTCATATAATTTTGTTTCTTTGTGTGCTACATCATTTCAGTTTATATGCTGGACACTGTCCATTTGAATTGCAGGGATTATGAATTTTTTTCTTTATCTCAAGAAAGAATTTTTTTTTAAAAAGGTGCTTAGCATGGTGACACTCAAACTTTCAACTCTGTCTCTACTAAAGTGGACAGTAGATAAATATCTCTGCTCAGTAATTCAGTGTTCATTTAACTTCTTGTCATGTGCTCTGTGCCTACGTGGTTAATTGGCCAGTATTTTGGGCAAGCCGGGATTATCCACATTACTTGTAGCTCCTCAACTCTGGCACTTGCCTTAGATAGCCTCACTTTCCTTTCCCATGCGCTGTGGTTTCCCCAATTCCCTCCTCTATTTCTTCATGTTTATAAGACTACAGTTTTATGTCCCCACATTAAGCACGCCACATGATGAAAACATGAGGCTGTTCTCAGAGTATGTGCTACACAAAATAAAAAGCTCAAACGGAGTCATTTATTTCTTCCTAATGTCAGTTTCTCTTCAGTATCTTCCTGCTCTCTGCCTTTTTTCATTCACCAGTACCTTAAACTAGGTTGTGCCTATTATCCAAAGGTTATCATTGTTATCTGTGAAAGAAATATTATTAGAAGTGCCACTCACAGTTAGCGTTGTAAAGTATTACTTTACAGAATAATATGTTTCTATGTGCCTGTGAGTAACTTGTGATTAATACTGAAGCTTATACTGAGGTTTTCTTGCTTTATTATTGTCATTCAACCTTATCTGTCTTCTCTTCATCATCATTTTTACCTTCATGATTTTCGTTACCAATATCATGAAATCCAGCATTTATTTATGTTTATTTCAGTTTTACACATGATTCATATGTTAGCATACATTTTATCATACATTATTTCTGTTAAGTGTATGGAATTTAAATATATGTTATTGTTTTATCCATTTTATTAAAGAGAAAATTGAGCTTAAAACTCTAAAATTTACTGTCTACAACTCACAGAACATATACATATGTTATATACTACTCAGATATATCAGTCTAGTTCATGTGAAATGTCCCAGTTTTGACAGTTTTAATAGTGTTTCATAGGATGGATATATCACAAGGCATTCAAATATTCATGTATTGATAAAAATAAATCTTGTCAAAACTATATTGATGAAAAATTGCATATGGAAGAATTAAGATATACAATTAGGAAGATAAGAACAGATCATTAAGAGTTATGAATACTATGCTAGGGATGTGTAAATTATGCTCAAGCAAGAAAAACCACCAAAAATCTCTAAGTTTAAGAATGGCATGATTACAGTGACTTGATTAGCTGTTTGAATGTGAATCATAAGCTGCAGAGAGAAATGGCAGATAGACTAAGCCACTGCAAAAGTCTGGAAGGAAGACTGTACTTGAATTAAGCAATGGAAAGAGCATTCTAAAGAGGTATGGACACGGGAGGTGATCTACAGAAAGAAGGAAGTTAATTTAACACATTAACATCTTTGCGTTAAAACAAAAATAATGCGAATGCTAAACCAAGTCTAGAAATAAACACATGTTACAGATAAATCATTGTAAAGCAATAGTTCTTTAAGTGGTTGGATAATCGAGGTCCATCTGTTTTTTTTCTGTCTTGTGTGGAGATGTGTCTTCAGCGTTGATTCTATCAATCTTTCATTTGCTTCTTTGTCAAAAGCAGTTCATGTTTACCTTTAAATGATTACAGTCTTTTGTTCAGGAAAATAGCATTGCTGGAGGTGCTCAGATATACACATGCGATTTCAGTACAAAGAAGAAAGTTATCTAAATTGCCCAGAAGTTGCATAAATTACACATGTAGGTATAATAGTTAAATATCAATCAGCAGATTGTTTAAATTATTTCACGTATTGTCTTGAATAAATTATGTAAAAAATTATTATAAAGGCCAGTAAGAATGGGAATTATATTTTACACTTGTGTATGTTTAACAGACTCTTAATGTTTCTTTCAATAATACTTAAATCTATAGTGGTTACACGGAGAAAACCTTGACTATTTTACATATGTTCTTCTCAGATAATGATATATAGTATTTCTGTAATGAAATGTTCTAAAATGTGCTTTATATTCTTTTTGATTAAATGGAACTACTTTTAAATGTCTGATTATTACAGAAGACTACAAATTAAAGCCCACTGAAGATTTTGCTCATTTTTAACTTTTTCTATTTAATTTCCACATGTACCACTTTTATTTTTGCTACAGTTGAAGTTACCACCTCTGACTGGAAAAATATCTGCCTAGATATTTCCTCTTTTATAATATATCTACTTCCATTTCCATAATTATATTAAATCTTGGCTTTTTTTTTTCTTTTGTATGTGATGAAAGTGAAAGTTCAAACAGGTGACTCACTATCAAGGAATAGGTTGCTGCTTTATTAATATTTTAACATTTTCCTTGGGCAAACATTAAAGCAATTGCCATTAATAAAGGATTTAGGAATAAACTGTTCCTCAATACAAGAAATATAATTGTTGTCTGGGACAATAGCATTATTTAAAAGCTTTTTAGTCAAAGTTCTTATTACTTGTCCTTTTAGAACTTATTTGAAACATGAAGTGTTATCCCATAACTTTTTCCATATTCTATTCATTAGAAGCAAGTAAATGGGCCCAGCCTACACTCAAGGGGGAGGATTGTACAGGCCATGAATACTAAGAAATGAGATCACTACAGGCCAAATCATAGGCTGCCTACCACCCAACTCATGTTGTTAAATAGAGTAACTGGGCATGATGGCTCACATCTGTAATCCCAACACTTTGGGAGGCTTAGGCAGGAGGGCTGCTTAAGCCCTAGAGTTTGAGACAACCCCAGCAACGTAGTGAGACCCCATCTCTACAAAAAAAGAAAAAAAATGTTAGCCAGGCGTGGTGGTCCATGCCTGTAGTCCCAGCTACTTGGGAAGCTGAGGTGGGATATTGCTTAAGCCCAGGACATCAGTGCTTAAGTGAGCTGTGATTGAGCCACTGTACTCCAGCCTAGGTGACCCTGTTCCAAAATATGATTAATAAATATGATTAATAAATATTAAACATGTTGACTAACAGTTTAAATAACTTCATTGATCTCCATTTTGTGCCCCTGGAGATATCATCATTCCTTTCCATAAACTATCCATTTGCTTCCTGATATTGTAGTAAAGAGTCATAATCTTTGCATACTACTTAGCAGTCTATTTCAAAGTGTTCGTTAATATAGGACATACTATATAGGTACCAAGAACTTCTCTTTCATAGAAGCCTATTATTTCAAGCTATATGAAGAACAACCATGTGTAATCGTTATTTTTAAATGATTCATCATTTGGGGATTCTGCCATCTTTGAAATAAATGACCATATGTATATGAACTCAAAGGAAAGTAGAAAATTACCTTAAGGTTCTGGATTTTTAAAAAATCATCTGTGATTATTTATAAAGGATCCTTTGCTCATTTTATTTTTCTCCTTCTCCTTTCCTATCTCACACTCTGCAACATGTGTTTACATACAGACAACCATGTCTACTTTCTCTCAAGAAGTGTTTAAAAAAAAAAAGAACTTAAGTTACTGTAAAAGACTTTGCCAATAAAAGCTCTGTTCTTCAACAGAGTCCCAAAAATCAGTTTAGTTTTACAGCACTGCTCTTTTCTCTTGATCTCTTAGTTCTCTTAGGTGCTTATTTCTATTTGTCACTTTCCTGATGCCTCCTTGTTTCGGGCTTCCACTGCCAAGAGTTGAGATAATCTCCTCCCATCCCCGACATCTGGTTCCTGCCACCAAATTTTACCCCTGTGCAATAGTCAAATACAGATATGAGTCTAATGGTCTCTCACTGATATTTGTTAAGTTAATGAAAATGGATCTTTATTACCATGTGCCCATCTTGAGATTTATCTCTGCTCCTTTCCATTTCTTTCCTAAGTCTCTCACATGTCCCTGTTAAGTACATGCTGTCATAAATTTGTCTGACAATTATCTCTAACCAGAGAATACTGGAAGTTGGGTTTTGATTTCTTGCAAAATTCTGTCATAGAAACAAAGTAAGACCATTATTTTGTTATTACTTTTCTGGTTATTGACTGAGAGGCAGTATGGCATCCTAATTAATAGTATGATCCTTAGATTCGGGTAGCTATTATAAAATAGCAAATTTTTACAGAGTGCCTAGTATGTGCCAAACACTGGTGTAGTGCTTCACAAATATTAACACATCCTATTTTTATGACAATCCTGTAAGATACTCAGACAGCATCCCAAGGAGGTAAAGAGCACACACTTAGAAATCATTTGTCCATGGTTCAAATCCTGGCTCAAAACACTAATCTATCCAGTGACCGTGGACATATCACTTAAGTTTGCAGAACCTCAGCATTTTTTTTCCTGCTGCTCATTTCAGGTCATTTCCACTAAGGCTTGATTAGAGAAATAGAACAATTCTGAGTAAGAAGGAATAAAGGACTTACAGAAATTAGATCTTATTGTGAGAATAGCCTTTATAAGAATGTTGCCTCCAGTTTTGGATCTGAAGTCAACTGGGCAGACAGAAACAACATTTAACATGAAATGGGGGAGAGTAAGGACAAACTCTAGATCCCACAGGAATGAATGAGAACAAATAGAATGCACATGGTCAATTGCTACCAGCGTTGATCTCTCACCACCTCAAGATTCAATAATGCGGTTGATTTTCAGGTAAATGTTCCTGTCAGCATATCGTTGTGCACACACCTTACTGAGGACTCAGAGAAGCTGAAGGAAATTGGTGGGACCTATTAGCTGTATAATCCAGATACTGCCCTATGTCAACAAGGTTAGCCAGCAAATCAGTGAAAACATGGGCTGCAAGGGTGCACAGCCCCACACAGAATTCTGGAGTGTGAAAGTGACTGTAGCTTAACTTCCAGCTTCTAAAGCCTACATATTTATTTTAGCCAGTCTAGCCCAATACCAGATAAATAATTTAAGAAAGGTTAATAATATCATTTCTTACAATGTTTTTCTGAGGATGGTGAGAATTAGTGAATGTACAGTCCTTAGTACAGTGCTTGACATGGGATAAATTCTCAGTGATTATTATGTGATTCTGAGAAGGAATATACTAATCAGAACATGTGGCTTTAGAAAACCAAAATGCACTGCAGTTTCAGGCAACAGCAATGTTTATCTTCAGGAAGATGATTTTTAAAATACGGTCCTTTAAAGGTTTTTGGTTTTAGAAGGTAAAAGTTCCTAGTCAGTTTCAGAACTGGAAGGATGAAGCAAAGACACAATATGATGTTGCTGTACATCATAAAATAATGAGAATATTTAGTTTATATGGAGACCATATGGGATGGAGGATGAGAACCCCTGGAACAAAAAAAAAAGATTCTAGACAATTGAAAGGATGCAAAAAATACTCATAGAAAATGGAACTTTCCAGACATATTGATGCCTAATATGAAATTTGAAATTGTTTTTTAAAATCTATTTTTTGAATTAACTTCTGTGCCTTAATATCACAAAAATTCTCTTACTTAACAACATGTGTTATTATTCTGGAGGAAATAAAGAAAGGAATATGTTTCTATCACAGCCCTAAAAGAGTTCAGAAAAAAGGAGACATGTAAGACAGATAAAGCCAGGTGCAAGTGAAAAAGCTGGCTGGGGTATGGACTGACCAAATTAACACCATTAACAAAATCTTACTGGCTACGACCACCAGTGTCATCAGCATCATCAGTAGCATTATATTATCATTCAGATGCCAGGTTAATCTTTTTTCATATTAAGGAAGAAAACTCTTTTCTATCACCAACGCCAATAGCTTCCTACTGACACAAACAAGGAATTCAGGATATATTTTATAAATCACTACGAAGTTGTAACTGTGAAAAATGACCAAAATGTTATTTAGTAGTAGTAGTTAATACTCATAATGTGCTTTGCCTCTGCCACTGTTGTAAGATTATAAGTAATTATAATAGTCTTAAATATCCCTGTCCTTACCTCCTACCTTCTTTGTGGCTAACTAGAAAGGATAATAACTGAAGCCACTAGGGAAGCCATGTGTTGAAGATGATGTCAAAGTAATTCCCCTGCCTAGAGCTCTGAATGGCTTTATGGAGCAGAGGTCACCTCCCAATAATGGACTCCTACTTGAGGCAGAAGTAAACCACTATATCATTTGAGATACTACATGTTTTAATCTTATTGCACTATCAGGTTAACATTATTTACCTCCATCTAATACCCAAAGCCATTAAGTAGTTGAACCAGAATGGGAATTCAAGTATATTTCATTTTAAAAAATATTGATAAACATGTTATCCTACCTCTGCAGCTTTTGCAAGCTAGATAGGGAAGCTTTCTAGATGAGAACCTCCTTCTTTGGTTTCTGACTGTCAGGAATAAAAGGGAAAGAGGTAGGATATTTTAAGGGCAGCAAAGACAATTAAAATTTCTAGAAGATTTACTTTGGCTCTTCAAAGATGTAAGACCTTTAAATGGAACAGGTAATGCTCTGTTTAACTTTTCATTTCAAATAAAAACTGGAGATAGGGTTCCCGTTAACAGCTGCGAGTCTCTTGGCCACTGTGTCTTTGCATTTAGATATGACTGCAGTGTTTTCTATTCCATAGTGAGGATCTCTGCCATGCAAGCATCATTCCCTATTAATATGTGAGATACCCAAGAAAATGCATTAATATTGCTAGCTCACAAGGGGACTATCAAGAATGCTGTAGAGGTAACTTACTGCCAGAATGTGATGCCAACACAGAGCACTAGGACCCTAAGTCTTCACACAAACATGGGGCAGTCAGACTCTTAGTGCAGTGGGGTCCATCATCTTAATATCCCTGATTTGAAATCACTCATTATCTTTCTTATTAAAGAAGGAAATGATGACTTTGAATTTAAGCCTTCCTTCTAATTTATTTAAAATAAGGTTTTCTTTTTTTTTTTTTTTTTTTTTTTTTTTTTTTTTTTTTGAGACGGAGTTTCGCTCTTGTTACCCAGGCTGGAGTGCAATGGCCCGATCTCGGCTCACCGCAACCTCCGCCTCCTGGGTTCAGGCAATTCTCCTGCCTCAGCCTCCTGAGTAGCTGGGATTACAGGCACGCGCCACCGGGCCCAACTAATTTTTTGTATCTTTAGTAGAGACGGGGTTTCACTATGTTGACCAGGATGGTCTCGATCTGTTGACCTCGTGTTCCACCCGCCTCGGCCTCCCAAAGTGCTGGGATTACAGGCTTGAGCCACCGCGCCCGGCCAAAATAAGGTTTTCTTTAAACACCTGCCGCCTTCTCTTCCTGCACCCAAGTTTTAAGAATTCCGAATGACAACATGTATATTCTAGTTCTTAGAGAGACACGTGATAGAAGCTGAAGTTTGGTTAACTTGCAAACAGTTTCTGGTTCCTAGGTCAAGGAATACTTTCGTACTTTGTTTCCTGTTCTAATTTAAGTCCTAATTTCTCTCTGCTATGGTTATATAAAAGGAAATTCCATTATAGTATATTTGATAAATTAAAAACTGTTGTATTTTGTACAAAAATTTCAGCTTAAAATATAACTTTTTTTTTAGAAGGAGTCTTACTCTGCTGTCCAGGTTGTAATGTAGTGGCAAGACGCTGGCTCACTGCAACCTCCACCTCCCAGGTTCAAGCCATTCTCATGCCTCAACCTCCTGAATAGCTGGGACTACAGGTGTATGCCACATGCCCGCCTAATTTTTGTAATTTTGATAGAGATGGGATTTCACCATGTTGGCCAGGCTGGTCTCGAACTCCTGACCTAAAATGATCCCCCTGCCTTAGCCTCTCAAAGTACTGAGATTACATGTAAAATATGGTTTTAATGAAAAAAAAATGAGATTTCTAGATAGTTTAACATGAATCAACACCAATGACCAATTAATTGCTGTGATGACTTATATTCTTCACAGTGTTGAGATTCTCAGAGGGGCCTGCCAAGTATACTAAGTAACTCAAATATTTTATTACTTGATAATGATTAATACATAAGCACATTGTGTTTATTTTCACTCTTCAAAAACTTGAAATATTTTAGGTGAAATAGCTCATCTCATTTGTATTTTTAAAAGGCATATTGTCTATTATTTATTGAAATATCCACTTTATTATTTCAAGCAATGGAACAATTCTCATGATGGATTATCTTTCTTGTTAATGTATCCAAGCTTCCTAACACACACATTTAGTATTTTCAGAATAGCCTGTCAGAAAAACCTATATATATTATTTATTTACGTGATTTGTTAGTGAAGTATGATTATTAGTAATGGAAATGATAATATTGGACACATACGTTAACTGTTGCAAAAATAATTTTATCCCATTACTATTTATTTAGTAGAAACTGATTTTATTCTTATGGTTTAGTTTATATTGAAGTTAGTCTTCTTAAACATAAAATAAAGAGTTTACTTCTGATGGAAAGAAAGTATTTGCACGCCTGGGATAGATCATACATCATAAGGATGCAGAATGTGTATGGAAATACAGTATTTGTATACTTATCTTTAGCAAAATCATAGAGATAGCTGGTTCTTTATTTTGTAAAAACATGCCATTATGAATAGTGAGGTATTATGCTTATGATGTATTTTGCTGTAAAATTCAAGCAAAAGCCTCAACTTGGATGTGCATAAAAACAACAAAATCATTTTTAAATATAACAACGAAGACAATTAAATGCTTTCAGTTGTTTTATACCATTTCAACAAAATGTGTTCTCTTAAATATTTCACTTTAGTCAAATATATCTCTATCTCATCTAATCCTCTAGGAAAAAAGGGAATTCTGCGTCTTTATGTTACCATGTGACACTCCTTTATTATTTTAACCACAGTTGTAATTTTACATTTATTTTGATGGTTACTTAATGTCAGCATTCCACACTAGACTATAAGTTCTCTAAGGGCAAAGATAGTGCTTTTTTAACTCCTGATTTAGTCTTGTGTTTCTAACCCAAACTAAAATACATAGCAAAAATAAATAGTTATTTAATAACTTATCTAACCCTGCTATTTTTCTCTATGGTTTTACTTTCTGACATTTTATGTCGTCTTAGAAGCCACATCAAATGATTGAATCAAGGCAGATATTATGAACCAAGACCTATAAGAAAATTGGTCAGCCTTCTGTTTGATGAATAAAAGCACAGTGACCTAAAGCCCTAGAGAGACAGTGAAAAGAACTACCTTCTACAGTTCTAGTCTAGACAGGTAACTGGTCTTCATTTCTTTTGGCAAGTCACTGAGATACATTGGAAATCTGTTTTTGCAATTTAGCCCAGGAAGGCTGAGATAGATTCTTAATTTTCAAGACAAATCCTAGCTTTTTTTTTTCTGCTGGGTCCCATAAAGTGAACTGCCTGCCCCTTACCTTAAACCAGAGTAACTTCATTCTTTTCTGATTTAGCTCTAAAATACTATGACCGTATATAGAAATATCTATGAAATGACATTTTCTAGGTTCTGAGAATAGAAAAAATGGTCTCGTGTTCACCCTCATCACCTTGAATGTGATAAACATAACACAGTAGGATTTTTTCTTTTCTGTAATTTCTGTTGTAACATCAAAAATAATTGAACATTTGCAATTGAAATCATACACTTGCAATTTATTTGGATATTATGTAAACTCTACTAAAGTGTAAAAACCATTCTGAAAAGAATATTAAAACCATAATTTTTAAATCAGAGGGGCGGGCATTGAACTATAAAACCCTAGGGAAGGAAAGGGCAAAAGACAGCTTATTCCTTCTAGCTTTATTCATTTAACACTTATTCTAAAAGGGATATAAAGGTTAACAAGTGATTATATATCATTTATACATAATCTGGACATACATATTCATGCCTTGGTCTTAATATTCAGCATTTCCTGGTAATATCCCTTAAGGACATCAAAAGACCAGCATTTAAAGTCATTTTGATATCTAAAAATATGTAGTCTATGACTGATTAACGTATACAGGAGGCATAGGCAAAACTGGGGGTGGTACCCAGGCTTTGACATGCTGATGGGGAGGTACATGATATTTTTTGTGAAGATTAAAGTTTCTGTTGGGTCCAGGAAAAACGTACTACACATTCTTATTTCAGAAAGTCAGGTAATTCTAATTTTCTGAGCTGTTAGCTTCCAGTGGTAAGGTGTGTTGAAATATACATATCCAAGGAAAAACAACCACCAACCAAACAAAACGTATTTCCATGTTGTTTTTGTTACCTGCTATCATTTCATACAGATTCAATTTTAATGAACAAAACGTCCTATTACTACATTTACTTGGGAAGAAAAAAAGAAATGTTTGTTGACCCCAGTCTTCTAAGGAGCACTGATATCATCTGGAATTAAATAACTCAATCAAAAGGAATCTACGGATGATGAAAGCTCTAGTTCATATTATGTTTGAATTTTGACAGTCCCGGCACTTATAACCTTTGAAAATGATGGAGAGAAAAACACATATTGTAAAATGCATTACTGGATGGTTCAATAAGGAGTTGGGAATTGAATAAAATGGTGCCTAAAGTCAAGGAAATGTAGCATAGAAAACAACTAAGACAGCTGTAGCAGCAAGGAAGTTCACTGAAACAGTTCTGGGATCAAAGTTCAGGGAACGGAGACAGTAAGAAGTAGCAGAACATTGAGAACAGAACCTTGAATTTGTTTTTTTTTTTAATCTTTTTAAAATTATACTTTAAGTTCAGGGGTACATGTGCAGAATGTGCAGGTACCTAGGTATGTGTGTGTTGTGGTGGTTTGCTACATCCATCACCACATCATCTACATTAGGTATTTCTCCTAATGCTGACTCTCCCCATCCCCCCACCCCCTGCTATCACTCCCCTAGCCCCCTGACCCCCAATAGGCCCCAGCGTGTGATGTTCCCCTCCCTGTGTCCATGTGTTGTTGCTGTTTAACAGCCACTTATGGGTGAGAACATGCGGTGTTTGGTTTTCTGTTCTTGTGTCAGTTTGCTGAGAATGATGGTTTCCAGCTTTATCCATGTCCCTGCAAAGGACATGAACTCATCTTTTTTATGGCTGCATAGTGTTCCATGGTGTGTATGTGCCACGTTTTCTTTATCCAGTCTATCATTGATGGGCATTTGGGTTGGTTTCAAGTCTTTGTTATTGGAAACAGTGCCTAAATAAACATATGTATGTGTGTCTTTATAAGAGAATGATTTATAATCCTTTGTGTATGTACAAGTAATGGGATTTCTGGGTGAAATCGTGTTTCTATTTCTAGATATTTGAGGAATTTACCACACTGACTTCCACAATGGTTGAACTAATTTACACTCCCACCGACAGTATAAAACCTTCCTATTTCTCCACATCTTCTCTAGCGTCTGTTTTCTCCTGATATTTTTAATGACATGGTATCTCAATGTGGTTTTGACTTGTATTTCTCTAATAGTCAGTGATGATCTTTTTCTTCATATGTTTGTTGGCTGCATAAATATCTTCTTTTGAGAAATGTCTGTTCATATCCTTTGCCCACTTTTTGATGGGGTTTTTGTTTGTTTTGCAAATTGGTGTTTAAGTTCTTTGTAAATTCTGGATATTAGCCATTTGTCAGATGGGTGGATTGCAGACATTTTTTCCCATTCTGTCGGTTGCTGAGAACCTTGAATTTCTAAATAAAACAGAAAAGGTTTAATCTCAGCTCTAGTACTTACTAGATATATGATCTCGAGAATATTTTTTACCTCTCCTAACTGGCTTCATCAGCTACTATAAGAAGTTGCAGAATGTTGAGAATAGAACTTTGAGTTTCTAAATAAAACATAAAAGGTTTAATCTCAGCTCTGGTCTGTTCCCAAGATCAGCTAGATATATGATTTGGGGAATGTTTTTTACCTCTCCTAACTGGGTTCCTCAGCAGCAGCAAACAGGGACACACCATCCTATCTTGCCTGGTGGGGAGAAGATCACACATGTTAAAAAGCCAAATATGCTTCCTGAACCTTTTAAAATTATTATTAGATAGAACACTTATGTTGTCTATGTAGTAGGTGCTGGGATCTAATGGCAAGACAACACAAAGTCCCAATTTTAATGGAATTTAAATTCTAATCAGGAGATAAATAACAATCACAAGGAACAAGATAGCAGTTACAATTTAAATGTGATATTTATAGAAGAGTCCAGGAGAAATGACAGGATAGTTGACATTTTAGTGCTATAAAGAGAAAATGCAGAGTTCTGGGAAAGCAATGAAATGACTAGGGGATGAGGGCAGCACAGGGGTGACGTGAGGAAGAGTCTCTGGGATGTTACTGAGTTGAAATCTGAATAGTTAACTTTTTTAAAAAATATGTGCTTGGAAGTTAGAAAAGAGCAGCTCAGGCTTAAATGGGCAAGAGAGAGGACAGAGCATGTGTTTAGGCTCAGGAGAAGGTCAGTGCCTTCTCCAAACTGGAGAGAAAGCCAGTGTGATTAGGATGTGAAGAGTGTGAGTAGACAGGATGAAGAGGAGCATGAGGGTGTAGATATGGCCTGGTAGGCAATGTATAGAACCTTTATTATCTGTATTATTATTTGATTTAAATGATCTAAAATATCAAAATATAAAAATCTTTATTGCTATAGCAATGGGGAACAATAGCAGGCTTATATCAGGACAGTTGCATTATCGGTTATATTTGGAAAGGTCATTCCACCAAAAATGCTTGAGAATGACAAGAATAGATGTTGGAGTCCTGATAGGATTGAGTGATAAGGGTTCTCTATGAGGGAGGGTGGTAGCTGAGCTAGTAGGGAACGAACAGAGAAGTGAGAACTTGCCAAGGTAGATTAGTATGTAGTAACGCCAAGTCAGTGAATGTGAAAAGGATCATGATGATTTAAGGGACTTCCACTCTCCGTATTCCATAACGCACAGATTCCAGTGTTTGTAATTTGACATTCACGTTAATAGAGTCTTTGAAAAAGCACCGGAGAGAGGACTACATAGCACATCAAGTCTTTCACCCTGAGTGCACGGATTTTGCCAAATTATTTAATTGGCTTAAAAGCTTTGAGTTCATTGGGATGAAAGTGGGAACAAAAATTGGGGGATGGGATATTAAACTTAGAATAAGAAATCAACTTTTCTTTAGAATTTTCTTACAGTTAATTATGCCAAAAGGGAATATAAAGAAACAAGATTGCTGTTTATGTAGTTGATATTTAAGTGATACTATGTGAAGTTAAACAAGTGCAATGGGCTGGGCGCGGTGGCTCACGCCTGTAATCCCAGCACTTTGGGAGGCCGAGGTGGGTGGATCATGAGGTCAAGAGATCGAGACCATCCTGGTCGAAATGGTGAAACCCCGTCTCTACTAAAGATACAAAAAATTAGCTGGGCATGGTGGCGTGTGCCTGTAATCCCAGCTATTAGGAGGCTGAGGCAGGAGAATTGCTTGAACCCAGGAGGCGGAGGTTGCAGTAAGCCGAGATTGCGCCATTGCACACCAGCCTGGGTAACAAGAGTGAAACTCTGTCTCAAAAAAACAAGTGCAATGATTTGTTTAAAAAGTGAATTAGGGAAAGTAGTAGCATAGGCTTTTTTAAACCCTTCGTTATACTGTGAAACAAGAATAAGTAACATTTGAGACTACTTACTATGCTCCAGGTATCATAATACATGTATTACAAGCATGATTTCATGGGTTCTGACAAAACCCCCAGTGAATTGTACACAAAATATGCCATTTTACAGGTAAGGAACAAAAGGTTTAAAAGTTAAGGACGGACCCAAGAACTTAGCTGATGCCTAATGGAAACAGAACTTCCAGGACTTCCAGAGAGTGTAAATTTAGAGCATGTGCTTTTTAACCTCCATGTCACACTAACTACTTGTTTAAATAGAAATGTGTTTTTATTAAACCTATCCCTTTAACTATCATAGATGACTAGGTATATTGACAGTCTGGCTTTCTGCTTCCTTTCTCTACTTAAGTTCTCTGATTCTTCCTCCTCCTTTTCTCTCTTGCTCTTTCAATTCCCCTTCTCTGTTTTTCCCTTGTTTATTATGGCTGATACATTTAAAGCCTTAATTTCTTTTTTTGTAGGACTCTTTTTTGTACCTCATTTTATCGCCTCTCCTGATCTAGCTCTCCTTCTCTAATTACACTCCCATCATCTCTAGTTCGTCTTTCTAAGCTAGATCCTTCAATCGTAGGACTTCCCACTGATGATCACCTTCAGAAATCTTCCTATGGCCACAGTGGTTGCAGATAAGATTTAATTCATCCTTGACCTGAATCAGTATTATGAAATCTAGTCACCTTTATGGATATCCTTGACAAGTGGGGTCAGGAATGAAAACAAAACTCCATGTTTCAAAAATAAATTTTAAAAATAATTTAAATAAAATAGAAAATACCAATTTGCAACTACTTATTTTTATTTCCAGTGAAATGAACTCAGTATAGATCCTCCTTTTGTAAGTCAAAAACAAATTAGATTCAAAATATTGTTTTTTTAATTACAGGAACAGACTTAGATATGCAAACTGGGGAACTACCTTATTGTGAAATTGGAAGAGAACCATAAGTGGTCAGTACTAACGGGCCTTACCTTTTCTTCTTTCATGAAATATGTGGTAAGAAGTAATCTTAACAAAGTCGCTTTAAAGCACCTAGCTAATTCATTCTGAGGGAAAAGTAAAATCATTATTTAAGCACTTTGATTACAAAGTACAAGAGTTTTACCATCTGTGTCCTTCCCATTCAATGGAGGCAGGCAACTCCAAGAAAAAAAATATAATGTATAAGTGAACCAAAAATGTTTAGAATAATTAAATTAAGAGATCCTCCCCCATCCATAAACTTGATGCTGCCTCATTTGACAACTTTAGAGTTTTCAGGACAAAAACAATACTAGCAAAAAGAGAATGTGAAATGAAACACAAACTCTGAGAGTTCAAGTATGGCTTGGCAATATTAATATTTATCAGCCCCTCAAAGATTTGTAAACGTGTGTGTAAGATGAGAAGTCTGTTATCTTCTATATCATTAGCAAATTTCCTGTTAGAATCGTTTGTTTGTTGGCATTGTTTTATATTGATACTTTTCTTTATAAAAATAAAGACTTAAAAAGAAGTCATCTTTATGCTGTATTGGAGATTTCTATTAGAGGGAAATGTAAGTGAAAGAAAACCAGAGAAAAGGTAAAGAGATAGGGGAACACTAGATGAATGGTAAGACAGAGAAAAACATAGGAAACTAACCAGACTAATATCAAATAGCTCTGCTAAAGGTGCATTGATATAGGAATTGATGGAGAGCCCTGATGATGCGTGGAATTTCTCCTTGTCTCCTGTGCCACGGTAGCTTCTTGAACCTGAACTCAGCAGCCGAATTCCACCCTACAGGGCTTTGCATTGCTCTTTTGGTCTGGAATGCTCTTGTCCTTGAATGTTATTTGACTGACTTCTGCACTGTCTCCAGATCTTTGCTTAAAAGTCACCTTGTCACTGTTGCCCTCCATAGTCACCTGATTCAGTACTATAACTTATATACCCTCAGCTCTTCCTCCTCACCTTGAACTTGTCGAATTTCTGATGTAGTTATGCTGTTTTTTATCATAGTCCCTTTTGCCTATCAGATCATTTACCTATATATTATGTAGGAGGTTAAAAATGTTCAGAAATGAATGAAAGTAAATAAAAATTGATATAATAAGGACAGTGGCCATTTATGTGAAGAAGGAAGAATAAAAGGAAAGAAAGGCAAGTTATTTTGGTTTTACATTTGAAAAAACACAGGAAAAAATACAAAAATGTGGGAACAGAAAAAGTGTTTTACTCAGGGAATTTCGTTTTGAGATTATAAAGAAGGAATAGCTAAAAGAATACTTGGTATTGCTTCCTAATGAACCAGAGGATAGTTTTAGATAAACAGTATCTGTGAGGGGAAGTGTTTTGTCTATTTTTTGAAAATACGGAGAGCATCAAAGTTTGTATCTCTCAGAATCTCTGTATTTAATTTAGGAAAATTAACTGTAGTTCCAAGGATCTGAACAGATGGCTCCTGGCTGAATCTCACCACCTGATGTGTTTTATTAGGCGATGTTAGTGATTTTAAATTTATCAAATGTGGGGGACTTGAGCTGAGCTATCAGCCCTCTGTCTACTTGCCACTATCCTACACCTGACCTGTGCTTGTTACCTGTAGAACCTTCTGATGGATCTGAATCTGTCACCCCAGATTCATCCTTTGGTATTGTAGGATATTTCCTTGCTTAAGATCAAAACGCAACTACAAGGAGAGACAAAACTCCAAATATTGAGTGTAATTCCTATGTTTTGTTTAATCAGATTTTAAAAAATGGGCAGTTGACAGAATAATTGTTGGTTCTGTAAGAGTCCAGGGAAGATTCTGCAGTTAATTTCCTGAATAGACACAAACATCAGTATCCCAAACTCCGTTCTTGAAATGCTCTCTAATCATGTTGGGAGTTTTTCAACAGAATCCACCAGGTCACGTGAGCTTAGGATCTCATGGAAACCTCATTCTTCTATCTTAGATGAAATATCTTGAGAGAAAAACATGTATTGGAGGAAACCAACATATTTTAAAGTTTTCCCAATTTGGGCATTTTATGATTTGGTTTTCTGTTAACATTGTGACAAATGAGAACATATACAACTATTTCTTTTCACACAGTCTTTCACAAATAGATGTCTCAGGTAATTTTCACTGCCAAATATATACATAATTCTGCTAATTTTCCTTATTTATCCTCCACAAACCTTTGCCACCCACATGTTTAAGAAAAGGTGTCACTATATAGGGAAATCTGATTGAATGTGGTCTTTTCAGAACCAGTTTGGGAACAGTTCCTGGTTTCCAGTGCCAATTCGTAATTGTTTGAATGAAGGCTATCTCCTACCTTGATACTTTATGACCATCCCCACCTCAAGATATAACCCTTAATTAAGCATGCTTCACGTGTCTCAAAAGAATTACTTGCCTTTTGCTGGGAAAAAAATTATTTATACTTACACATAAATGAATTTCAGAGGAAAAGGGAATTATAGTCAAGAAACTTAGGTAATGATAACACAGGTAGAGAAAAAGCTAGGAGAGAGCCAAAAGTTTACATTTTGACAGAAGTTTAGATTAGTCATTTTAAATGTCATTCTATAGAATGTCACTGAAATGCAGAAACAAGTTAATTAGTTTGGTTTTCTTTGTTTCTTCTTTTGCTAAATCCAGGCAAACAAAATGTGATTCCAAAAGCAGAAATAAAAAAAAAAAAACCTGTTTATCCCCCTTAATCCCAAGATTCCTGATCTGGGGTCTTTCAGTGTGTCGATGCTTCTTGTAACATGTTCATTCAAACATAAATGCGATCAGCATCAAAGGCTTAACATTCAGATTAACCACTTTTTGGCATCTCACCTCTTTTTAGTTTGAACTTGGAATCTCCTCCATGTACCGACCACTAATGAGAAAATCCTTGCTTATGAATTCAGTTCAGAATGGGAGCAGTTTTCCCCCTCTCTCCTTTTGCATAATGTCTGCTTTGAAGTCAGGCAGTCCAAGAAAGTGATTGATCTCACCCACGTTCATAACTTTTTCAAAGTACTGCCGATATCATTAAATTTTAATTAACCCTTTGAGCTCCTTCTATGATGTAAAGATGAGGGAACATCAAAGGCTCATGTGTTGGAACAGCAGTGGCATCTTTTGTGCTCACATAGCTTTTTAGAAGATCTCTAAGATGCAAATATTTCAGTGGGGCCTTCAGCTTATTTTTTTGTGTGTATGACATTGTTATGCTGTTGCAGGGGTAGAGCTAAAATCTATTGTTAGTCTTTCAAAGCAGTTATTTAAGTATTGCTGTTTTAAAGGCTTAGAAGTGGTATAGCCTTCCACCTCTTCCACATAAAACATTGTCATCAAGGAGTCTGTTCTAAATGTCACTCAGTTTTTAGCTTCCTGTGTTGTTGTCCTTCACCAGCTTTCATTTATAATTTAATTTTTATTTCCATCTATGACTTAATGTGTAATATTTTGCATGTGGTCTTAGAAAAGGATACACTTACATTGAAATCTGCTGGATGAAGAAACTAAGTTAGAAAGGGGAATGTGTACTGCTAGAGGTTACAGTCTTCGACGCTGCAAGTATAATGTGGAAAAGAATTTTCCTTGAAGCATTTAGTAAATATTTATTGTGTGTACGGACTGTGCCAGGCATTGTTTTAGGGGTATAGTCATTGCCCTTATTAAATGTACATTCTAGTTACAGCAGCATCTGCAAACCCAAGCATTTGTGTTCTGTGTCTCTTCACATCACCGACAATCACTGTCAAATGTTATATGAATTTTACAACAATTTTTTTAAAAAGATTTTTGAATATTGTTAATGCCTCCTAGTTCATGGATGCCTATGAGGCCGCTAGGCAATGCTAACAAGTTCAGGGGAACCCAGGATCCTGACACCATGCATATGACAGTTGATAGAGAGTGTTTCATGTGATAATTACAAGTCGAGAAACTTGTGTAGGTGGATACAGGTAACTCATTCATTCATGCCTTGGTTTTTCCACACACCTGCCTATTTTCTGTTTCTTGATAAAGTTCAAATAAAGTAATATACATGAATGTGTTTTGAAATATTACTGTCTTAAGAGTATTAAGCCTATTAGTTTTAAGCTTGATAATTAGGTGCAGGAATTTTTTTTTTTTTTTTTTTGAGATGGAGTCTTGCCCTATTGCCCAGGCTGGAGTGCAGCCTGGCTCACTGCAACCTCTGCCTCCCAGGTGAAGTGATTCTCCTGCCTCAGCCTCCTGAGTAGCTGGGAATGTAGGCTCCCACCACCATGCCCAGGTGATTTTTAAAATAATTTTAGTAGAGTTGGGGTTTTACCACATAGCCCAGGCTCATCTTGAACTCCTGATCTTGTGATCCACCCGCCTCAGCCTCCCAAAGTGCTAGGATTAGAGGTGTGAGCCACCGCACCAAGCCAGTGCAGAAAATCCGACTAGAAAATGTTTCCCTTCATCAGGTTCTCTTGTCATCTGAATATCCACTACTGCAGTTTTCCTTTTAAAGATCTATGGGAGGAAGAAGAAGTGATACAAGTCTTGATTGCTTCACTTCTTCAGAAGTAATGATGAGCTCTGATAAGCCTGTTTCCAAAACCCAAATGCACATTTGCCCCTTTAGGGTCACTTTAATCAGGGCATTATCACAGATGATGCATGTCTACCAAAATGAGATTTTGTGACCTTCCGAAATGAACATGATCTGGGCTTGCAGTTGGGGTGTCTGACTTAATGAGTTTCAGGTATATAAGACTTAAATTAAATCTGCATATATTATGGGGGAGAAATTCAATTTTGCCAATAATCTAAAAATTACACTTTTTTTTCTCTTAAATAGAGTTTGAGCCAATTATAATGAAAATATTTTAAATATTGGACCATTAAGTACCCTAATAATTCTAGGATTGCTGAAAAAGACAAATACATACTGTGAAGATAAAATAGAAGTCTAAATGATATCATTGTTTTGGGCTCAGAATATAGATGAGTCCCTGTGACAGATATGTGCAATATAAACAATATATTCTGACTATACTAAAGAAGTTTTTTTTCTAATTTTCCCTACATTTGAAAAGGACACTGGATAAATTAATTTGAAAAGTCCATATGTTCTAGAAATGAACAATACTAAAAAGAAGTAAAATTCAAGTTTTGGTTTGGAACAGATGATAATTCATATAAAAGATTAAGTTTTTTTTATATTTCACATTGAGGAAGAATAGCCACCTAACAAGTCACAGTGCCATTTAATGTTTCATGTTATTTCTAAGTGTTACCTGTGTTTTATCAAATTGTTAATTATATGCAGATTTTTATACATTTGTTCACCACAGGATTTAAGAATGTTTATCATGGAGCATCAGTCCAAATGTTTGAGAATAATATTTGAAAAGCCATCAATAAGAAAATTGTGAAAAATAAAAGCAAAATAAACAGATTAAGAGCAATGAAAGGTTTACCGCTATACCCCTAAGAAGGTTTGTTAAAAACTAAATTTTATATAGATATATAAAATGGAAATAATTTGGGGACACACATGCAAAATAAGCTTAAAATAGGTTTTATATAAATGCTGAACATATGGCGATCTATGAATGCAGTGGCAATTGGATTTCACTGGATAATATGCCCATTCCTCCTTTTCTCTCCAAATTCTCTGTAGAATGAAAGCCAGAAGAGACTATGATTAAAGTTATTCTGAGGAAAAACACAATGCTGAGTCATAGATTATAAGCCCCTCTTTGCTTTCTACTTTCCAACTTCCCCAAATCTCTCTTTCCACTCAAGGACACGATGACCTTAGTGTTACCCCTAGATGCCCTTCTAACTGGTTGAGCAATGCCAACAGGAGCAAAAGATTCACAATGACTATACCAACACAGCCAGGAGACCCCGGGGAGGGGGGTTGACTTTTTTTATTTTTTATGATTATTATTTTTGGTTTAGAACTCACCTTCTGACTTCATTTTAATTTAAATGCCTCTTTAATTTTTTTGATTATACTTTAGGTTCAGGGGTACCTGTACAGATCTTGCAAAAAAGATATACACATGCCATGGTGGTTTGCTGCGCCCGTACCCCTCGTCAACTGCTTTAGGTATTTCTCCCAATGTTGTCCCTCCCTAATCTCCTTAACTCCCCACTTTCACTCCCCTAGCCCCCTAACCCCCAACAGAGCCCAGTGTGTGATATTCACCTCCCTGTGTCCATGTGTTCTCATTGTTCAACACCTGCCTATGAGTGAGAACATATGGTGTTTGGTTTTCTGTTCTTGCATCAGTTTGCTGAGAATGATGGTTTCCAGATTCATCCATGTCCCTGCAAAGGATACGAACTCATCCTTTTTTATGGCTGCATAGTATTCCATGGTGTATATGTGCCATATTTTCTTTATTCAGTCTATTATTGATGGGCATTTGGTTTGGTTCCAGGTCTTTGCTATTATAAACAGTGCCACAATGAACATATATATGCATGTATCTTTATAATAGAACAATTTATAATCCTTTGGGTATATACCCAGTAATGGGATTGCTGGGTCAAATGGTATTCCTATTTCTAGATCCTTGAGGAATCGCCACACTGTCTTCCACAATGGTTAAACTAATTTACATTCCCACCAACAGTGTAAAAGTGTTCCTATTTCTCCACATCCTCACCAGCATCTGTTATCTCCAGATTTTTTAGTAATCACCATTCTAACTGGCATGAGATGGTATCTCCATGTGGTTTTGATTTGCATTTCTCCTATTGCTGTGTTGCAAGGAATAGGGAAGCCCAAGGGGAAGGAGAGACGAGAATGGCTGATAGGTAGAACAGTGAGAACACATACCACATGTCCAGATTGGGTTTGCCATATTCTTTCTTTTTTTTTTTCTTTTACTTTTTAACAAGAGATTGCCTTCTGGTGCCCACTGTTTCCCAAAACAAACTCCTCTGATTTTGATCATCCTTATCATTATTTTGTCATTCAACTTCTACCAATGCTGCTAAATATTGCATTTTAGGGATTGCACCAGAAGCTTTAGAGACATTATCTCATTTACTAATAGAATAAGTCTAAGATATACATGATGTTATCCCCATGGACAGATAAAGAAACTGAGGTTCTGAGCAATTAAATGATCTTGCCCAAGGAATAACAAAAAATAGCAAAGTTGAGAATTTTAACCAAGTTTTACCTGTTTCCAATTCCTTAGTTCTTCCTACTAAGTTCTATTGAATTTGACACTATATTTGGCCATCTTTCTTAATGTTATATAAATGGGCCAAGTTTGTTTTCCCTCTCTCTGCTTTTTGATTTGTTGTTCTTCCCACCCAAAACACTCCATTCTCTTCACTGTTAGTTCTTTGAGCCATGGCACAGGTCCTAGATAAACTCTCCAGTTTTGTCTCCTCAGCTTCCCCAATGCTATTTTCTTTTCGGGTCATGGAATTCAAGTGGGCCTGCTACAACTCCCAGATCTGGCAGAAGCCCTCAGAGATGCCTCGTCCCTTTGACCATAGTAATTGTTTGGAGATGAATATGCAACTCAAACTGAGTCAGTTAGAATCTTCCTCAAGATGTTGACATCATCAGAAAGACTTTTTCTTCCTATTTGAGTAGTTTGTTACACCCATCTTTCCTGCCTTGTAGAACATTTCTTCTAAGAAAACATTCATTCAGGGGAAAGCACAGACAAATGGAAACAGATAAACCTATTAGGTTAAGATTGAGACCCTAGATCTAGCTGTGCCTGAAACAGTTCGATTTTTTCAATTACATAGGGCAGATGAAACACCATCCCATATTTTCTATAGAAATGTGTACTTTGACACTTATATTAATTCTCACAAATATTCTTACTGATCTGTCACATCTTTTCTGATCATCTTGGTCATTATTATGATGCTACATCCCTGAATAGCCACATTTCTCAGCACTTCAAAAATGTCCCTTAACCCTCTTCTTAAGAGTCATTTTCTTTTCTCTATACTTTAATCAATTTATAATCCCAATAGACTAACTTCTAAAACCATAAAGACCAGGCCCTATTCTTCCTCATATTCATTTACGCAACTAAACATACAATGTATGTGCTCCAATATATCTAATGCAACACTTGTCTAAGCACTATAGCAGATACTGAGATTAATAAGATTAAGAACTACTTCTGATGCACCTTAAAATCACTTTGCAGAATGGAAGAAAGGCAAGGAATAGGTACTGAATGAAGCAAACGACTTTAATACAGGATAGAGTAAGAGTGAAGATCAAAGTAGAAGCTTGTATTTAAATGAGCACATGTTATGTGCAAAGCACACTGAGCTAAGACCTTGCCATGTATTATCTCTTGAAATCCTCAAAATCACACTGCAGAGAATTTGACACATTGTAATATTGAGGAAGCTGAGACTGAACAAAGATTATTATCTTGACCATGTTTTCATCCTAGATGGCATGTGTTGAACAAATGCCAATTCTGGGAGGAAGATATATGTAAGACTGAGCAAAATGTTACTTAGGTTCTCAAACAGCAAGGCTGGTGGCTGGTGGGTGGGTTCTACTTAGAGTCAAGGAGGAAATGCAGTGTAACTGGTGTCCAGGGAGATCATGTTTAAGGTGTAAAATGAAGCCAAAGATAGACTAAGGATTGTGGGTTCAGAATCAATTGGGGGCAATGCATGAGAAAAATGTCAGCATGAGCAATTCAGACCTAAGCCTGTAGATGGGTTATGAGTGATGAGCTAACCTGATGTTCTGACAGTGAAATTCAGGGATAGTATTAGAGGCTTAAAATCATCTTGAAGGTCTGGACACACAGTCCCAAGGTTAATAAGGGGGAGGCAAGGAGGATTGGCTGCAGTCCCCCTTCAGAGTCCTCATTCTTTTCCTCTTACCCAGGTGCCTGAAGTGTCAAAGAGAATTTTAAAGCACTATGGGAACTCAAAGGAAAGTGAGATATACTTAGAGAATTAGGAGGCAGCCTTAGGAATGAATGTCAAGGGATGCTTCAGATTTTAACAGAAAGAAATACATAGAATAAGGACCATTTGTGGCAGAAAAAAAATAGTGAGAACTTAAGTGTAAGAAATGCCCAGGCTGAATGATCAAGGAAAAAGGGATGTGAGAGTTAGTTTCAGAAAACATTCCAGGGAAGAAAAGTGAGGCTTGTCTTCTAAAAGCCTATGATCCTATGAGTGACTCCTGTCTAAAACCACATCTATGGTTCTAAATCATGAGTTTTGATCTGAAAAAATTATACTTTTTAAAACTTCAGTTTTGCTTGCTTTTTTTTCGAATCATAAAATGTTGTTTATATCATGGTCTAGGCATACAATTAAATATCCTCAGTTTTGAAGGTGCTTTTGAGAGTTCTTCCTTATTTGCAAGTCTATCATATTAGAGATAGTAGAGTAGAAAAAGAATATGAATTAAAAATTTGAATTGAGTTGGGATTTGGGCTAAAATCACATGGGCTGAAATCCAGACTAAATGTGTAGGCACAGGGAAGCTATTTACATTGTACTTCCTTTATCTGTATCTTTGCAAGATAGTCGTGAAAATCAAATATGAGAAATCAAATTCAATTGTTTAGCAGAGTATCTGTTATAGAATAAGAGCCTAATAATAATAAGCTATTATTCCTAAATTATCATATAGAAAAATTAAGTCCTCTATCTGATTTGCATTAGAGAAAGTTATTCTTCAGGAACTGAAAAGTAAAATTAGACTAAAAGATTCTTCTCACCAGGTTAGTGAATGACAGAGTCATAATGTTGCCTTGTTTTTTTTTTTTTTTTGAGTGTTGCCTTTTTCTAAATCACCCACGGCCTGCTCCACCCCATCCTGTGTCTATAAAATCCCCAGACTCAGCCAGTAGATGGGGCTATGGCTGGACATCAGAGAGAAGTGGTTTGACTTCAGAGGGACAGCTTGATGGTATAACTTCAGAGGAGAATCTGGCCAGAGATAGCTGGACTTCAGAGGAAGATTATCTACATGCTCCGTCCCCTTTTAAGCTCTCCTTCCCACTGAGAACCACTTTCATTGATGATAAAATCTCTCATATTTACCACCCTTCATTCTGGCAACTGCATTTTTCCTCGATGTTGGACAAGAGTTCAGGAGCCATGAGTGCAGATCCAAATGACTGTCATGCTGGCCCTTTGCTCTTGCTGGTGGAGGGTAGCCACCTCAGGGGAAAAGGCAAGGGGCCCACTGAGCTGTTAACACTTAAGATGTCTGCAGACAGCAGAGCTTAAAGAGCACCATAGCATAGCCTCTGGGGCTTCGGGAGTTGTAAATACCTCCACCTGAATGCTGCTCTGGGGGACTGCATGGAGTTCACTCCTCCTGGTGCCCAAAAGTGGCCAGCCAGATCCTGTGTTCTCTCACCTACTTGCTCCTTTCCACAGGGTTTAGTGTGGAGAGCTTAGTTCCTGCCAGCACCCAAAGTGTCTGGCCAGTTCCAGCGCTTGTTCACTCTTGTTCCTGTGCTTATTCGCTGAGGCACTCCCTCCTGTGAGGAGTTGAGAGTGGCAGGCTAATTAAGAAAGGCACCCCTGTCATGGGTCCCATGAAAGTGTCATGGAAATATCCTGCTTCACTAATTGTAGGACTAGCCTCTGGGGCTTCGCTAATTGTACCAACAAGACCTTGGAGTGGGTACTTAACACTAGGCAGAATACTAAGATTGTCCCCTGGAATCTTCACCCCCTATTAATGACCCTAGGGATTATAAATACAATGAATTTTATTCCCATGATCAGGTTATGTTATATAGCTCAGTTGATTTTAAGAGAGGAAGGTTATCCAAGTGAGATTGACCTAATCACATACACCCTTTAAATCTGGATCTAATAGTCAGAAAGAGTAAGTTAAACATTGGAAGCACAAGGGAGATTTGATGGGAGAAGTCCTCAGTTCCTGGCTTGGAGATAGACAGGGGCACATGGTGAGAAATGCAGGTGTCTTCTAGGAGCAGTGAGAGACCACTGGATCACAGCTTAAATGGGGATCTCAGTTCTACAACCACAGGAAATCAGATCTCATTGCTACAACCACAAGTAATGGAATTTTGCCAAGTGCACTGTGAAGGAGATGCTTCCTTAGAACCTGCAAAAAGAAATGCAGCCTTGCTGACACCTCAATTTTAGCCTTGTAATCCCCTAACCATAGAACCCAGGCACTCTGGGAGCAGACTTCTGATGTCTAGAACTGTGAGCTAATCATTGGATGTAGTTAAGCTACTCCACATATGGTAATTGGATTTACAGCAGTAGAAAACTAAACTGCTATTACTCTGCTACATATTAGATCTGTGTCTTCAAGCCAATGTTTTGGCTTCTCCAAGCCTTAGTTTTCTCATATTTTACAAATAAAATATCTACTCCGTATATCTCACATTGTGATAACCAAATAAGGTAAAATTTGCAAAAACTGTAAACAAACTTCTACAAACATGTAAGAGACTGACATTGCGGTATATAGCATAGTAGTTTGGTCATTAGGGGAATCCTCTATTTTCCTATAATGTCTCATCAAATTCAGAAAACAGTTGTGGAGAAAGGGAAACGAAATAAGTATTAGAGCTAGGCAACAAGCATTCGGTTTCAACTCTGCCATTGGAAAAGTTACAGAAATTTGAGTAATATACTTAATTTTACTAAGTCTGTTTCTTTAAGTGTAAAACACATTTAATATCTATGAAAGATTTGTTATTGAAGATTAGAGCTAAACATATTATTCTCAGTGCAGACACAGATAAGCCCCAAATATTCATAACATTTATAATAATTAGTTAAATAATACTGTTTATATAATATTAAAACTATGCACAGCATATTCTATGTCCATTTACTTTCTGCCCTGTCCTGAACTAGGTCAGATTATCCACTGAGGTAGAAGTTCAAAATGAAATCTAGCAGACTATCATCCTGGGCATATTGGCTTCAGGCTTAATCTGGATGGAAACATTCTCCACTCATCATATCTTCAGCTTTCAATTATGGGTTTTACATTAAAGTTCAGTGAACATCATACATAAGCTCTCTTGATTAAGATCATTAAAGAATTCTTTATCTTAAGTTCAGTGGCAGCTTGCCTACAGATTTATTAGACTGCTTTTTTTGGTACACTGCCTATTCGAAGGAGAAAATACTCCACTACTACATAAGGGCAGGATAAAGATTAAGCACAATTGCCAATTGCACATAAGGAGTCTGATGCATCCTATTACCAAAAGGAATTTGTAGTCTGACATCCAGGAAGAGAGAGAAACTTCAGAAAATCCTGAAACCCAGCTTCATGAACTGAGTCAGGCCAGGTGGTGGTGATATCTGTTTCATGTGTGGAAGCACCAGAAATGTGGGTGCTTTGTTTAGTATCTTGTAACTAGCTTGCTGTCTGATCTCAGGGGTCTGCATTCCTCCTCTTGTGCCACAAGATTCCTAATGCTGTTCTCTAGAGGAGGTCTCTCCCACACACAGTCCCTTGATGGATAATAAGAAATTTTATTCTCTTGATACGTGTTTACAAAGTAGATAATTTACCAGTGAATCAAATATTTATTGAACACCTACAGGGGGTGAAGGATGTTGCCAGGCAGTAAAAAGAAACTTGAGACATCCAAGATACAATTCTTGTCATGATGAAAATGATAATTTGGCTGAGCCACGAAATACTTTAATGAAATTATAACTAACATTATCATGAAATATATAAATATCTCAGTGAGTCCCTCCTATCACTGGAAACAAAATCAACTGGTGATTGCTACAAACACTATATTTTGAGAATTAATATGTAGTAAGAGTCAATTATATGATAGCAAAAAAAAGACTGCTCCATAGAACCAAAACATAAGACCTTAATATGACAAATTACTCAATAAGAAACAAATAAGTGAATGAAAAATATGAGGCAGAGATTGAACAAATATCAAAACAGAGGTGATCAGGGCAGGTAGCGATGAAAATATAAACAGTTGACTAGATTTGTGACTAGCAGAGAAAGTAGAATAGAAATTCTATGACATTAATCTGATGTTAATATGGATGGACATTTTAAATCTCTTTATGATCAAACTGGAGAGCCTGAAAGGATGGACCATGATTTTGTTTGTTTGTTTGTGTTTTTTCTGAGATGGGGTCTCACTCTGTCACCCAGGCTGGAGTGAAGTGGTGTGATCTCAGTTCACTGTAACCTCCACCTCTCAGGTTTGAGCAGTTCTCCTTCCTCAGCCTCCTGAGTAGCTGGGATTACAGGCATGTACCACCATGCTAGGATAATTTTTTGTATTTTTACTAGAGATGGGGTTTCACCATGTTAGTCAGGATGGTCTCGATCTCCTGACCTCATGATCCACCCACCTCGGACTCCCAAAGTGATTATAGGCATCAGCCACCATGCCTGGCCAGGATGGAATATTTTTTTAAGGATTCATGGTCATAATCTTTTTTCTGAGGACGTGTTAAAAAGTGAAGGCTAAATGATAATACGAAGCCAAATTAAAATATATTTTTACAAACTAAGTGAAAAGAAACATGATATGTTACATAATATTCTAGGTTAACAATGTGGCTATTTCCTTGGAATGAAAGGCAAAACATGTAATTGTCAGCAAGACAATTTTTTTGTCACTAATATATTACAGAACTGTTTTTAAAAATAGATACCTCTAGAAGAATTTTTCCTTTTGATCTCAAATGTTTTTTAATTTTAATTTTTTTCAGTAAATGTTTTTAACAAAAGCAATAGCAGCTCATCCCTTCCTTGAAAAACACATTGAAATTAAGAACATGTGAACTTGTTTGTTTTTTTGATTGCATATATTTACATTTTGTATTTCATCACAATAGAATGCTACGGTTTGAAAAATCTACAGAACTTCTCATGCACCACTACATTGAAAAAGAATGCATTATTTGTGAGCATGTGGTATCTGAGTTTTGTTTTTGTTTTTATATGTGCATTATGTCTTGATTATAAAGAATGCATACATGTAGCAAAAATTCATGTAAAAATCTTGATTTCACCATAATCCAGTGACCCAGAGGTAATTACATTAATCATTATTTTATATATCAACATCTTACATTTCTGATTAAGAAAAATTAAAATTAAGAAATATATGTGTGTGTATATTTCTACATATGTGTATATTTCTTAAATATATAAAATGTATATTACACTTTTATGTAATACACATTAATGTAAGAATAAGAGGAATAAGAATAATATATTTTCTTACTTAATGTATTAAGTAAATGTGGAATATTCAACCACTTGTTTTTTTTCTCTGAATTTGCTAATATATGTTGGATATTCTTCTAGAAATACTTCTGTCCTTCAGCAAGAACAGAGACTTGGAAAAGGGTATGAAGTGAGAAGCCTCATTACTCTATTATGAATTACACCTGAATCAGATTGGCTGGAAAATAAATGGCCGGTTTGCATTCAACTGCTGTTGAGCATTCCAATGGTAGTTGGCTGCTTTGTACAGATTTCAGTACTGCTCCTGTGAAAACTGTGTACAACCCCAAATGGTCAATTCTAAATCTGGTTAATCCTGTTATTAGTTGCATTATTGTAAGCTTCAGCTCAGTTATTAAGAAATATTAATAGGCTTATTAAAATACTCATTCTTTTAACATGATCCAGTACTGTCAGTGTAACAGAAGACCAGCCAACACCTTATTCTAAAATTTCTTAGTGAGAAAATTATTTAGAATCTTACATCATTGTTATCTTACTCCTCTGAAAGAAATTTTCCATGTGAAACCTATTTTCCTCATATATAGGTAGGATCAGTCACAGTGGTATGGTGTAGTCATTAAAGATAGGCTTATTTTTGGATATTGCTGAAACTAAAAGCATTTTGTAGGTTCACTGCATTATTGAAAATGTTGAAGAACTAACATTAGTAAGTTTATGGTTTACAATGTATTTTCATATTATTTTCTCTTTTTATAAAGAGAATTTGGAGAAACATGAACTAGATGTTAGCATTCCTCCTGGGCAGTTCAAGAATAGTTTTTATTCGTTTGCTAAACTTTTACTGAGCCACTTACAAGATCTGAAACCCACTGATAGAAGGATAATCGAGTGGTTCTTAACCTTGGATACATATTGTAATCACCTGCAGAGGTTTGAAAAACAAACAGAAAAACTGGATGCCAAGGCCACAGCATAAACCAATTCCATTAAAATATTGGGGGTCAGAATCTCAGCATTGATGGTTTATTCAAATTTTCCAGGCAATTCTGTCATGTACTCAAGGTCAAGAATTAGTCATTTTCAACATAAAAGCTTAATATAAAGACAATTTAATCGGTAGTTAAATGTTATATTCAAACATAAAATTAGGTTAGTAATTAGAAATAGAGTTAAATATATTTTTATTACACTTATAGTATAGGATCATATTTTACTTGCTAAAATCTATAAAGGTATCTTTGCACTGCTTTTCATAGCTAGAAAAATCATGAATAGGTAGATAGGTGGGTAGATAGATAACACTAATAGAGGCAAGCTACCTTGAGATCTGCCTACTACTTTGTATACCAAAACAAAGGAATCTAAAAATCAAAACAATCCATAAAATATATAACTCTTGATGATTCCTTTAAAAGTCAGCTCAGAGGCCAGTACTACATATCACAAATAACAATACTCATTCTCTTTGCCTAAGTCTGCCCACTCCTACAACTGCTAATGAGCTCTTTCTTTTCTTTAGGAATGGTCTCGCCATGTCTCTATCCCCAACTGCACCTTTCTCTAAGCAATGCTCAACCCCCATATCAAAATCATGAGGTCACTGTCATCACACTGCTCTAAAAATCTAATTATTTTCTCGCACTTACTAATTTTGGTTATGATAAAAATGGATACCTTTGGGATTTGGGTGAATTAAACACTTCACAATGTGTGTAATTGACTGATGGTAAGACAGAAGGCTATTTGATAATGAGAGTTGAAAAGATCTGTAGAAAAGAGTGAGAAGGAAGGGAGGAAGAAAATGATAAAATATGGAGGGAGGAGAAGATAGATAAACTAAACTTAATTCCCTCTCTGCTCAAAACCAACAATTGCTCTCCTTCAGATCATAATAAATCCGAGCCTGTATCACTGCACAGACATGGCTCTGCCCACACCTCCTTACTCTGCGTTTCCTTGCTCCTTTTACTTTGGCCACCCTGGCCTCATTTCTTGAACGTGCTAAGCTCCTTATTGCCTCATGGGCTTTGCATTTACTCTTCCTTTTGTCTAGACCAGCACTTAACCCACATTTGGCAATATCTGCAGAAATTTTTGATTGTCACAGCTAGAAACATGTTACTAGCATCTAGTAGGTAGAGACCGAGAAGGTTGGTAAATATCCTACAATGCCTACAACAGCCTTACTCAACAAGGAGTTACCTGTCTTGCCTGTCTTCAAAGGTCAGGAGTACTGAGGGTGAAAAATTCTAGTCTCAATCTCTTTTCCCAGATCCCTTCTGCTGTTGCTTTTTTTTTGAGATGGGGAGGGAGGGGGACTCTCCTTAAATGTCACCTGTATAAGGAAGTATTTCCAGATTACTTTATCTAAAATAATAGTCCCTATAACACTGCCTCTATCCTGTTAGGCTGCTTTCTGTTTATTTTATGGCACTTATAAATGTAATGTTATTGATGTTAAAGTGGATAGATGCATAAGACAAATGAAAAAGTATGTTTCTACTAAATGTCCAGCAAGTTCCAAGGTAAATCATACTTTCAGTAATATTAAATGAGAGAAAAAAAACCATGCATTTCAAGCCTGAGGAAACACAAATTCTTCAGACTTTACAAAGTAAACTGAGGCTTTGAGAGGTTAAGGTACTTGCCCAAGGTTGCATAGCTCTTAAGTGGCAGAGGTAAACATCTGATGGTTAGATTTCCTCTTTGAAGTCTTTTTGGTGGGTTAGATTGGGGCTGGGATTAGGTTGATAAAGAAGCTTCAGGGGTGGCTCATGCCTGTGATTCCAGCACTTTGGGAGGCTCAGGTGGGCAGATCACAAGGGGTCAGGAGATCAAGACAATCCTGGCCAATATACTAAAACCCCATCTCTACTAAAAATACAAAAAAAAAAAATAGCTGGGCTTGGTGGCTGGTGCCTATAATTCCAGCTACTCAGGAGGCTGAGCTACAAGAATCTCAGGAACCCAGGAGGTAGAGGTTGCAGTGAGCCGAGATTGCGCCACTGCACATCAGCATGTTGACAGAGCGATACTCTTTACCCAAAAAAAAAAACCTAAAAAACAAAAAGCTGCTTCAGGGATAGAAAAGAAAAATAAAGGGAAGAAAATGAGACAGAAATCATACATTCCAAATAAAACAAATCATACAACAAACAATAACCCATATTCTAGGGCACAGCATTTAGTTCATCTGTAAGAAGCACAAACTACTGCTCTTGTTCAAGATGTAAAATAGCAAGGTCATTTGACACAACTACACTAAAGCAATCATAATACTTAAACCGTGAAACGCCCTGCTGTAAAACACAGCCAACATTCTACCACGCAGCTAAGTATCCTCCCTGGACTAATTATTTTTAAAAGTTAGACAGAAAACCGTTATAGTTTTAGGCACTCTTGTGGACCTAAAAGTGAATAAAGCACATTTCTGCCAACCAGAGGATGTGGTTTAAGGCGCCTGGCATTATTTTGCTTTTTGTTTTTACTCACTTGATAATGTTTTCATTATGTACCAAGCAAGAGAGCTCAGTGTAACAGTACGTGGAGGTGCTAAGTGGAATAGGTGTACCGTAATGGATGGTATTACTGACCTATAAACAATACACAAGTGTGCTGTTATCAAAGTCACAAAAGAAGCGGACAGAGTTCAACATTCCTAGATTGTAGCTGAAAAGTAGAATATAAATTTTGGAAGTAGAAATTGAACCCTTTTATTTATACAACTGTAAATATACTAAGCAATATAATTGGCAGAGATACTGAAAGAAATCTCATGACATGTTAAAAGATCACTAGATAATTTTAGGGTCTATCTACACTAATTAACCTAACCCTACTTAAAACTAATTAAAATCCTTTTAAAGGGACAAACATCCAGTAGTATGAATAGAGGAATCCCTAGGGGGTTGCAGGTCCAATTCAGAGAGTCTTTAGGCATGCTCAGATTTGGGAAGATCATAGCTGGTTTTTAAATCAGGCTCTACCAGTTACTCACAGTGATCTCGGCTAGTCGCTCAATTTCTTTGTGCCTCTGGTTTCTTAACAGTAAGATGACATTAATAGAAATGTCAGCTACACAGGATTTTGGTGAGGATTCAGCACATTCAAGGCATGTGAGAGTCATGCTGGCACTTGATAAGCATTTACTAAATGGAAGTATAATTGCTATTGATGGCTTCTCCCCACTGCCTTGGGAGAACCTGAAGTGACATAGACCATAGACTTTTAGTGATCTTTGCCTGTAGATTTTCTTTTATTTTCTTCCCTTAAAAAATCACCTAAATATGAGTACTGGCCAGACATAAACCATATAAACCAATATACATTGCAAAATTAACCCCAAATGCAAATTTCTTCATTTGTCCAAAATTGAGTATTTTTCTTCTTTAGACTTGTTTATATATTTGGGTTGAGAACAGAATTCCTTTTTTTAAATTGTTATGTTCTTTCCTCTAAATACACTCAGTCCTCCCCCTCCTCTGCCTCCATACAAAAGAAAGACCTCAAAAATATACAACAGCTTTTTCTTTTCCTCTGTCAGGCGTAAGTTTTGAAGACTTCACAATTTATTGGTGGTCAGGTGGGAAAAGACAGTTTTCTAAAATGCAAACACTTCTAAAACTACCAGTGTCTCCTCTGGCAGCACCAGCTTCAAATGATCTGCCCACTGAGAGCATCTCAGTTTGAAACATACTGTTTCATAAAAGCTGATTCAGATTTTAGACTCCTACAGGGTCTTCATAAAGTAGATATAAAATAATAAAAAAATAAAGCTAAAGCTTAAAGATTTACTCTAAAGAACATTTATTTCTGATCTCACCTCTCATTTTAGAAGAGACATGTTGATTTTTTTCTTCTAAAATATTTTTTCTTCTAAAATATGTTCTGTTTACTTTAGTAAATTTTCTTCAGATAGGATCCAAAGAAGAAATAGCTTGTGCTACTTCGATATTTATAATTATACATATGTTTAAGCAAATAAAACGTTTAGACCTAAACTCTCAGACAAAGGGTTAGGCATTCTGTATGTTTAGATCTGCTGAGAGTCCTTAGGGCTATCATTCTTTCCGATGCTCTTTGAGTCTGGAAAGAGCATTAGAACAGCACATAACAATAGTGCTGTTCTGCAGTAATGAAGCTATATTTTCTCATAAAATGCAAATGATATTTGTTTGGATCATATATCTGTGAAGCAAGTATAGGGCAAACTTTTGAAAATGGTCACAATCGGATATGGAATGTTTTAGGTAGTTAGGTTGGCAATTTCTAAATTTGAATGGATTGAGCAAGAATGTTTTATCTTTTTCAGTTCCTAGAGAGGGCGCATTAGAATTTAGCTACTCACCATATTATACCAGTTATAAAAGTTTGCTTTAACAAGACATGACCAAGAAGCATAGACTCTCACAGTAGCCTTAGGCTGCTCACCATGCGTAAATATATTCCTTCCACTCGGTTAGGATTTCAGAATTAGAATTGCACATTTTTTAGATTAAGTAATAATCTCTTTTAATCTCAAATAAAATGCCAGCTTATTGCCCCCCTTTAGCATTTACACCTACTGCTTTTTCAAGTCATTACTTTTGTTTTTGATTCTACACAGGTTTTTGTGTAGCAAAATAGATCTACCTTTTATAGCCTTCCCTGTTTCAGTCTTAGAAGTAAATCTGGACATATATCCTGTGGTGTTCATGATTTCTTGTTTTCATATTTAAAATTGGTATGCCTAAGATTATTTTCTTGCATTAAGAACCTAGGAATCCAGATTCATTATATACCAAATGTTTAGCATTTAAAACAATAGCAATTTTAAAAAATCTAACCATTCCATCAATTTAAATAACATGCTTATTGTTTGCTAGTTACTCATATATATATATATTTAGTTCCAATATCTTTTTTTCTATACTGTGAAATTGGTACCCTTCTGTGTTTTGTTTTTATTTTTTTTCCTCTTCCAGTAACCAACCTGCTGTCTTGGGTTATATTACAGCCTCTCGCAGCATTTTAATTCCTGGAGGGTTTATATTCCTTGCCATTTACATTTCTTTCTATTTTTTATTTTATTTTTTTAAAAATATTTCTGAATAACACTAATTCCCAGTTTTTTGTTTTATTTGAAATGTATTCTTACGAACTTGCAGTTACATAAAAGAAATAAGTCCTAGTTTTCTAAAACACTGTAGGTTACTGTAGTTAGAAATAATTTATTGTGTATTTTCAAGTAGGTAGAAGAGAGGATTTTGAATGTTCCCAACATAAAGTAATGAAAAACGGGGTGATGGATGTGCTAATTACACTGATTCAATTATTATGCATTGTATAGATGTACTGAATTATTTTGTAATTCATTGTATAGATGTACTGAATTATTTTGTATAGAATAATTCCACATTGTATAGATATGTGGAATTATTTATAAATTTAAAATAATAGTTAAAACACATTCTAATATCATATTATTAGTTCCTATAAATTTTGGGTAGTATTTTAATTAGAACATTCACTCATTTGTAGGGAAATGTTAAATCTGTACAATAATAGATTTTTGTACAGACTTAACATTTTCTATCAAAAAGCAAGGTGTGTTTTCTGTTTGTCTTGTCCTTTGATAGAATTTTAACATTTATGTGAGCAATATATTTTTGTATACTTTTAAAAAGATTACACAGGATAATTTTGTAGAACTTATTTAAAAATCTACAAAAATTTGTGAAATATTCTTTGACTCTGCTATTACACAGCTATTAATTTAACTCGTAGAAGCATTTCCTAGTGTACACAAAGTTATTTATATAATTATGTTGACTGAAGCACTGTTCATCATATTAAAAATTGAAAGCAATTTAAATGTGTTTCAGTTAGACTGTCTGATACAATATGGTTCATAATTCTATACAATAAAATGCTTGCATCTATGAAAATGATTAAGGTAGATTTTCAAGTAGTGACATGAAAGATGTTCCAAACTACTAAATGAAAAAAATATATATATATACATATACATATACACGTATATATATAAAACAATGTATTTAGTAGGTTAACATGTGTATAAATTTTGTGTGGCTTTTAAAAGAAAAATCACACTGCACTATGCATAATAATTTTTTTAGAAGGACATACAAAAGTTACTCTACTATAAGAGTATATAATAATGACTTATTTCCTAAACGTTCAGCAGATTTTAGCCATTGTTCTAAGTGCCTTCCACATAACAATTCATCTAATCCTCATTACAACTCTGTGTGAAGGCTCATTTACTGATCAGCAGTTTATAGATGAGGAAACTGGAGCTCTGAGATAAGGAATGTGTTCTAGAAAATGTATTGGTGATAAGAAAAACAAGTAAGAAATCCAGGAAGATCAGCTTCAGAATCAGTGTTCTGAACAAATGCACATGCTTCTCTTTATAAGTGCTCATCTCTGAGGGTAGGACCTAAGATATTGGGTAAGAATCCTTTCATTTTGCCTTTTATAGCTTTTTGTTTTAATATCTGCCTTGCGATTGTAATCCTATTTTTTTTTTCTTGAGATGGAGTCTCCCTCTGTTGCTCAGGCTGAAGTGCAGTGGCATGATCTTAGCTCACTGCAACCTCCGTCTCCCAGGTTCAAGCAATTCTTCTGCCTCCGCCTCCCCAGTAACTGAGACTACAGGTGCATGCCACCACACCTGGCTAATTTTTGTATTTTTTAGTAGAAACAGGGTTTCACCAAATTGGTCAGGCTGGTCTTGAACTCTTGACCTCATGATCTGCCTGCCTCGACCTCCCAGTGTGCTGGTATTACAGGTGTGAGCCACTGAACCCAGCCAATTGTAATACTTTTTTTTAATCGAAAATTAAGTTAACAAGTTTATCCAAGTAGTCTTTTAATGTTTCTTTATTGTTTTACAATTCATACAAAACCTATCAAATGCCATATGAACAAGTTTAAAAGAATAATGCAGATATCCACACAGGGAAAATACCTTAAAGAAAATATTCCTTCCCATGCATGAGGAGACTACTGGCAGTAAGCATCATAAGCTGAGGAACATTGTACTAAAAGGTGGTTGGAAATGTAAGTGGAAGTGTTTCGCTCATGATTCTCTGAGTATATTTCAATCTGCTTTTGAATTAATAAGTTATAGCAACACATTGCAAACCACTAAGATGTGTAAAATATTTTAATTTTTAAACAGAAATATTTGACTGTTCAACAGGATTACTATCCATAGTGTGATTAATAATGTTGTCAGTACTTTTAGTTCATTATTGCCTTCATATAGCAGAAGTGGTGATGTAACATTATAGAATAATGTGTGATTGATACATGACAGAAATCTGACATGATGGAACTGTTGGGTCTTTGCATTTAAATAAACTTTATGAGTTACATAGTGTTTAATAGTTTCTGGCTAGTATGAAACAAGGCTTTAATTGGGATTGATCCAAACAAAAATAGTACCAGTGGCATGGATTCACTTCCAAAGAATCAGTGCTATTTTTCTGCAAACTATTTATGTATTTAGTTTTCCAAAGAAAATTTAGGGTATATCTCCTATGTAGTCCTTCTGGAGGCTGGTGTGTGTGTGTGTGTGTGTGTGTGTGTGTGTGTGTGTGTGTGTAACTGTGGTAACGTACATAACAGTATTTGAAATGATAACTAAGCTGTTACTGCAAATTGTAGCCTAAGATTGCAAAGCTGAGGAAGATAAGGTGGCAGGATCCTACCACCTAGCTCTAAATATAGGTTCCAGATAACATAGAACTTACTGGGAGGTGAATGGGGTTACAGTGAATATGGGATGGGATGGAAGGTAGTAATTCCTAGAGAAATGTGGGAATGTAGGAAAAGGAAAGGACAGCCCCATGACAAGCTCAGTTTCCTTCTGTGAGTTCTCAAGACCCTGGTCAGATACAGGTTAAAGGGATGTAAAACTGAATTTTGGATTGGATTTTTTTACTGTCTACATATTAGAATCCCATAGAACTGAAAATGAGTGTAAGCTATCTGTTGCTGAAAATCTTAGAAAAGTGAAGTGCAATGCTTAATTTTATGTGTCAACTTTGCCAAGTTGTGGTCCCAAGATATGTCATCAAACTGTACTCTGAATGTTTTTGTGAGGGTGTTTTTGGATGAAATTACCTTAAGCGTGAACTTGAGTGATACAGACTGCCTTCCATAACATGAGTGGGGCCTCATCTGATTAGTTGAAGGCCTGAATACAACAAAAAGACTGACCTTCCCCTAGCAAGAGTGAATTCTGCAGTAGATAGCGTTTGGACTTAAATTCCTAGGTCTTCATTCTAACGGCCTTCGGAACAGTAATTGTTGTTCTCTGGGTCTTCAGTTTGCCAGCCCACCCTGCACATTTTTGACTTGCCAGCTTCTAAATCACAGGAGCCAATTAATTAATCTTTGTATATATACACATAGCCTATTGGTTTCTCTGCAGAACCCTGATTAATGCAGGGGACAGGACTGCATGTTTCAAAGCAGTGGTGGGAGAAAAACCAAAGCTGTTTTCGGCCTGCACCCTAAGAAGTTAGTCCCATTTAATAAATTGGCTGCACACTAGACAGCCTTTCCTCTTACAATGAAGATCAGAGAACAACACAGAAAACTGAAGCAAATAGAGTGAATTAGATCGCTTGTATTTCTCTCTTGCTTTGGCTCATTCCTTTTTCCTCTCATTTTCTCCTCTCAGGAAGTCTTACAGTTGGTTCTGTCCTTTGTGTAAAAGGGTTGAATTGGCCTCATCCCATTACAGAATCTGTGGCATATTACTATCCAGAAATTCTTTTATGTCAAATAGAAGCAGCTAAACTGGTATAAAATTGTTGACAGATGAATAGCAACTCACAAGTAAGTGAAGCTTCTCCTCTTCAAGCTGAATCTTGCAATTAATAGAGCATTTAAAATGACATGATTATTGAATCAACTTTCAGTAGAGTTGCAATCTTCTGCACTGCACATTCCATCACCAATTTGTATTCATTTACAATGTCACCCAGACCCTATGAAAATAAATCACCTTGGATTCAAAATACCAAGGTCTTATATCAATGCACCTTATATTTTAATGCCTTTTGTCTAATGACATGAATACCTTAGACATGCAAATTTATAATAGTGTATATACATTTGATGATGGTCTAAAAATAGCTTCATTCTCTTCTCTTTTTTAAATCTTTGATGCTTAAAGGAGAACAAAAAGGAATAATTAGATATAATCAGAAGAAGTAGATTTGGTGGTTTATTTGCTCTTTGTGGCAGTGGTCATTTTTCTTATAACCTACAGAGTAAATTTGAAATATCTTCCATAATCTGACTAGAATCTGCTTTTTTTTCCCACTAAATATCTATTTTCTCCATGAGTGCACGTGACAGAGAATGCTGTGCTCAATGTCAGGTTTCACCTCTTGTCCTCAGCACACTGCATCTACCAGCCTCTTGCTGTTGAGGGAAATAACACCCTGAGTTCAGGCCAATTGGAGGCAGGAGAAAGTGGTGTAAACCACTTCTAGACATGTCCTTTCTAAATTCTCACATGAACATTCATGTACTATTCTAAATTTGCTTATAATATAAGCTAATTAGATGTAGAGAATCTCATGAACGATTCTAAGGCTCTTGGATAGGGACAGGTGGAGTAACCACATGGAATATACCTCGGTCTCTGAAGGACTAAATAAGACAGAAATCACACAGTGACCCATCTTAGACTGTGACATGCAAAAGAAATAAGCGTTATGGTGGTAAATTGTTCAGAGTTTGGGTTTATTACAGCAACTAGCATTACTGCAAATAATATGAATAATCTGAATTTTAGTTACGGTAAATTATTTATATACTCTGCCCATGCAATTCCTAATTCCACAGTGCCTTTCCCTGCAACAACCTTCTCTGCCAACTGCATTTCCTTTCTTTCCTCAAGACCCAATTAAAATTCTGCTATCTCCTTTATACTCTTAATAAGAATGTATTATTCCCACATAATATATTAGTTGTCTTAGATCACTCTTCGTGTCCTAGTACATTTAGTTTTATACAGTACCTAATATATTTATATATTTCTCATTGGTTCAATATCTGGCACATATACATGTATAAAGTAAAATAGATATGTCACATGGGTCCTGTGGCTCATAACCATCCATAAATGTATTTTATAACCTGTAACTATGCTAAATAACCATACTTGTATATGTAGTTACAAAGTATCTTTACTTTAATGCATTTTAAACCAAAATAGTTAATGAGAATAGTTGATCATTTTGAAAATTGAAGGTTATAATTGTTTAGAAGAAAAACACGTAAGGAGCATGTATTACACACTTAGCTGTTTTGACATACTTTGCAGGTGAATCTTCAGTGAGAGGTTAAGAATTCCTCATATTTCAGAAATCATTAACATTTGAAGTTACAGAATCCTGAGGTCAGCAGTAAGTAGACTAAATGGTACCCACGAGGAAGTCAGCACATGTCCCCAAAAGTAAATTTCTTATCCCCTTATCACAAGAAGCAGCCTATTAAGTAGTTATGGTAGTAAATTTTAAATTCCCCTGAAGAAAAGGTTGACAAAATTGAATTATGAAGAGGAGCAAAGAAGATTAAATTACCAGAAGAAGAGCAAAGTCTTGGGAGTAACTTCTCAGCAGTCTTCAGGCCCAGAAAGTTTTATTAAGTAGGGAGTAGGAAGGGTTCAATAAGATAACATTGCTGAATTTGCAAATGTTTGGGTTATCTATATGTAACGTCCAACTGGTATAAACATTGCATAGGAGGATGAAGGGAATTTGTAAAAATTTGGCATTAGGAAGCGTTAAGACCAGCATATCCCCCATCCTAGAATCATACAGCTATCAAGTCTGCTTCTCTCATTTCTGAGATGAGCAAACTGAATCACAGAGAGGTTAGTTAGAGTCAGGACATCACTTCAGATTTCAGAAAATGAAAATATTTGTAAGTCCTGCACAGACATAAACTGTTATTATTGCAACCCCTCTGACTTAAAAAAATAAAGTTTAGCATAGGATCATGACTTTTAGTGTCTCTCTCCATGGTTAAAGGACCCTTTTGCTCAGGTTTTTAAAATAAATAATATAGATCCAAAGAAGAAAGACAACCCTTATACTCAGGGTCTCATGTCACTCATACATTATATGTCATTCTGGACACACTGATAAGAGTGTATATTAAAGTTATCAAAATGTTACTGTCTTCAAGCAACTCAGTTAGACTGTTCATTTAGAAATAATTCATGTGGTAACTTTTCCTAATTTGAAATTTGGTAGTTCTTGTGAAAAATCATTACTGCCATATAAAAACAAAAATAATTAAATTTAAAATATCATACGCATTTTTCTCTAATGCAGTAAGGGGAAGAGGACAATTGTGATCTGGTTGATAGGGTAGTATTCAGTTTACCAATTATTCTATATTTAATCCGTACAGAAACATCTTTGAGTGCCAGTGATAAACAAATAGACCAAGACATGCCAAGCTGGATTCTCATAAAGCCATGTAGCTTCAATTTCTTAATCAAAGAATGAATGATTCCAATTCATTACATTTATTTATTCATACAACAAAACTAGGATGTCTCATGGTAATAATTGCTGTAAAAAAATAAATAAAATGGAGGAGAGAGAATGTCAGGTTATAGGAAGTAGAGTTTTTCACAAGGTAGAAAAAGAAAAGCATCATTTAGAAATGATGTATGAGCAATCAGCCAAAAAAAGAGAGTAAATGAGACATGCAGGAAATCTGAGGGAGGAGAGTTCCAGAAAAGGGGACAGCATTGAAAATGCCCTGAACTGAGGAGCTGCAAAGTGGTCTGGGGAAGAATTAGCAGGAAATAAAGACAGAGAGCTGATGTAGAGCCAGGTTACATGGAGCTTTGTAAACTAGTATAAAGATTTTACCTTGACTTAACCATTACACACTCTTTGCATGGAACAAAATATCCCAGGTGCCCCCATAAATATGTGGAAATATGTACTAATAAAGATTTCTGGTTTTCTTAAACTAAGTGGAGAAGATATTATTAGAGGGCTTTAGTAAAGCAAACTGGATGAAATGACTTACATGTTAAGAGGATAATTCTGACTGCTGAGTTGAGAGTAGACTACAGGAGGGTAGACACGGGAGGGAAAATGGAGAAGCTGAAAGGCCAGTGGAAAGGCTGCTGAAAAATCTAAATGAAAGATGATGTTCGAAAGGAACAGAGTGGTAACAGGGACAGGCTGAGGTGTAGATTTTGAAAGTAAAAAGGATGAGCTTTATTAAGGAATGAATGTGAGGTGTAGGAAAAAGGAAACAAGAATGACTCCAAGGCTGTTTGGCCTGAGCAGCTAGAATCTCAAGAGTAGTTGTCTACTGAGATGGGGAACACTATGGAAGGAACAGGTGTAAGGGGGTAAATCCAAAAAGTTGAATTTGAGATATGGTACATTTGAAATGCCAATTAGATTTCACAGAAATATACCAAGTGGACAGTTAGGCATGGGATTCTGAAATGTGGGGGAGAGGTTCAGGGTAGAATTACAAATGTGGAAGATTTTACAGCATAGACTACTTGAATCCATGAAAATGGATGAGTATGCCAAAGGAACTAGTGTGTAGAGATGAGGTTCAAGGTCAGAGGACTGAGGGTCATGAACCTTTGGATGCTGTGGAAATGGAAAAAGCATGAGCAAATGGACTAGAAAGGAGAATCAAGTTATGGAAGAAATACAGGAAGGAGTAATGTCCTGGAAGATAGTATTGTTGTTGAAATTTTTAATACTATTTTTTATTTACTCTACATCATCTGTACTTACCAATTTTAAGCCCAAACTCCCAAATCATTCTCCTCATGCTTTTATGAAGAATTACTATTCTTATTAGGACTTGTAAATGTAGTAATTCAAATAACCTGTCAAGTATTTGGTAACTTCTTTTTCAAATTTAGATTTCAGTGGTAATTTCATTAATTAAATCAATGAACTTCCCATGTACCTAATGAAGCTATCACTGACTTCTTAAACTTTTTGGGGAGCTATTCAAGACATAGAAATTCAGACAAAATCTAAACCCCCCCATACAAATGAAAAGTAGACCTTTAGGAGTTTTTAAAAGGCTAAATTCTCATCAGGTTTCTGATTTTTAAGACCCTAATGAGTTTGGAGTAATTGAAATATTCATGTTAATGGTAGGTGTTGAGGAAATTTTAACAACTGAAAATAAATTACTAGTCCTTGTCTTCACCCCTCTCAGTCACAATTAGAACAAGGTTGCAAAGTGAAAGGTGGCAAGTAGAGAGATGTATTTCTCTTTAACCTCTTCACCCAATCAATCACCTACTTTTACTTAGCTTTCTAGTTCATCCCTCAACCTTTTCTACCTCCTTAGAGCCACCATTCTCACCTAAGCTTCACCAATCGCTTCTCTCCTAGACTTAGAAATCACTTCCTAGTTGTTTACTTTGCCTCTGTTTACTATTCTTGTTCATCATAAATAGTCATTAAATAGTAACACTTAAATTCACTAGAAGATTATTCTTATTTATAATTTCATTTTCATGTCTCATTTAGTCGGTCTCCCACTTTTACTTACTCAGACATGTTGATACCATTCTAAACCTTTCAAAGAGAAAGATTTTTGTTTCATTAATCGGCTGAATTTTCTTTAATTTAAATGTCAATAAATAATGTTTTCATCTTCATTTCTATTTTTGACTACTTTTGTTGTTTTTCAGCCTCTCAAGTCATATGATTTGTTTTTCAAAGTTTAAATCTTTATACTGGTGTGTTTTCTTACAGTTTCGGGTTTACTTCTATGTGCTGCTTTGACTGCATCTCTTAACAGTGCTTTCATTGTCTTTTGTCAGTTCAAGATTATAGTGATTTTTTTCTCATTTTAATTGAGTTATTTTAATGGATGTTTTCAAGTTTCCACATGGACAGATTTATTTTTCACTGTTGAGTTCAAGGGCATTTATTGTTAATTTCTATTTTTATTGCATTGTTTTTAGATAATGCAGGCTTTATGATCTCTGCTCTTTGGGGTTTCTTAAAATAGTCCTTTGTGGTTTCATACACTATCCATTTGTGTGGCTATTCAAGCTATGCTTAAAACAAGTTATTTTAATGGTTTTAAAAACATGTTGGATAAATCTGGCTTAATAACAATAAGCCAATTGTCTATTCAAGTATGAAATATTTATTAGGCACCTAGAGTGTGCCAAGCACTGTCCAAAACAGTGAAACTATTGCAATGAAGAAAATAGACAGCTCCTGCTCTCATTGAGTCTAGTCAGGAATTAAACAAAAAAAGAAGGCAAACACATTGTATGCCGACATATAATAATAAAGTAAATGGAGAGAACCGGGAAGGGAGGAAGGGCAGCCAGACGCTGTTATTTCATAAGATCAGACAAGGCTTCCCTGATTGAATGACATTTGAGGCATGATGTGAAAGAAGTGGGAGAACCATGTGGGTATCTAGGAAATGAGGGCTCCACAGAAGGAAGGAAATTGCAAATGCTCCAAGGAAAGAGCATTCTTCCTGTAATCCAGGAATAGCCAGGAGGTTGAAGTGGCTGGAAACTTTGAGAAAGGGAGAGTATGGCCATTTAGCAGTGGTAGGCAGACCACAGGGTGGCTTGAGAGCCACGGCAGCAGCACCAGCTTTTACTCTGAGTGAGAAGGAAAACCTTTGGTGGGCTTTGAACATAAAAGTGCTCTATGATCTGACAGACTTTTATTAGAAGAATCCTTCCATCCTGCTGGGTTGAGAATAGGCTTGGATGATGGCACAGGTAGGAGGGTGTTTGAGAGAGGGAGAGAAGAAGGGAGCAAAGACAATTCACCTAAGAGGCCAATTAGGAAGTTAGGGGAGATTTAAGGGTGGCTTAGACAAGAGTGTGGCATTCAAGGTGCAGTAAAAAGTGCTTGAATTTGAAGGTAGAATAAGTATTTGCAAACAGACTGGATGTGTGGTGGGAGGGAAAGAGACAACTCCAGAATGATGTCAAAGATTTTGCCTGAACAATGGAAGGATAAAATTTTCCATGATCTGAGCTCAGAAAAAAAAATCTGTGGATAAAGCAGATTTGTACGGGAGAAATCAAAAGTTTACCTGTAGACATATAAGAGGAAGGGCAAACAACAGTTGGATAAAGTAGTCTATAGCCCATGGGGGAGACAACTGGACTCTATAAATATGTGAGATTTTCTGGAAAGTACGAAAAAGCCCCAAGACTATACAAGATCACCTAAGAAGAGAATGCAGAAAAAGAAGAGCTGAAACTTAAAAGTGAAACTTGGGCACTTTGACATTTAATTGCAGGGGTAAGGAAGGTAAGCTGTTCAAAGAGATTGAGACAGTGTCCCATGAAGGGGAAGGGTCAGGGTATTCTGATTTCATGGAAGGCAAGGGTTTCAAGGCAGGGAGGAATAAGCTCTAAGAAATGTACTCTGTCAAATAAGATGAGGGCTGGAAGACTTGCACTGGCTTTAGCAATGTGGGGACCTTGCTATATGGTGACATTATCGAGGGTTAACCAGTGTTCATGATAGAGGTGAAAGCCTGATGGAGAGAGTTCAATAGAAACAAAGGCCTATTTATTATTCTTTCCAAGGAATTGCTGTTAACTCCTTGAAATGAGGCCATGTTGACAACTGAAAGGTTTTTGAAACAGAATTGTGGGGCAATATCCCTGAATAAGCTAAAGGAATGGACTTTGTCTCCAAGTGGTGAGAGTTATTTAAAGAAGACTATTGTATTTCAGAAGAGGCAAAGTACAGCACCTTGCTATGATTGGAGAAGCATTGCCTATCTTTTGCAAGAAGTAGGTTTGCATCCTTGCAATCATGTGTTTTTCTTCCCTATACCCTAATCTCACATGTAGAACAAGAAAGGCCAAAGAAATAAAAATGTATTGTCTCCTTTACTTGCTTGTGAAGCCTGCTTTGAGGCTATGTGCCTACCAATGATGTACTATTTTTTCTCTTTTTAAAGGTATAAAGTCTCTCTGACTCTTAAGTCCCTCTGACTCTATCAGTTATACTTAACGACAATTAACGTAACTTTGAGATATTAATCTTTCTTGCCTCTATTTTACAGTTTTGATTTTGTTCAAATATTTAAGAATCTTTAGTTTTCTATTCATTGCTCTATCAAAGATGAGAGAACCTCTGCTTTTATCAAAGCCATGCTCAGCTGAGAACTGCTGGAAAAAAAAGATGATGTTTTCAGATGGATGTGGATCCCTGCCCTCCCTGAATTTATGATTGTGCAGGTCCTTTACTTGCCTCTCCTGCCTCAGTGCTAATTGTCACTGCGTCATACTTGGGGCATATTTTGCCATGGCTAATTCCTTTACTTGGTACAGAGGCTCCTTGTGAAATCTCTTATAGTGGCTATGTGATTAGTGGCTCTTTGGTTTGCTCAATGATTGCCTTTCCTTCAGTCCTCACTGATCCTGGTTCTTCCCTGTATTCAAAAGGATATTTTACTTGTATACTTAGGGGGGTCAGAGTTGCCTCTGATCACTTTATTTTCCCAATTCCACTCTTCTTTCAGAAGGTCTCCAGAATTTCTCATTCACTAATATTGCATTCCCATTTTCCAATTTTGGTATTCCCTTCATTAATTAGTTTCTAAATTTGTATGAGATGTAAGGTTGGGAGAATTTGGAAGAGTGTTGGCAAATGTCAACTTTGATTATCGCCCTTTTAGTTTTGTGTCACAAACTTACTCAAAAATCTTTGGCATGCCTCCATATTTTATATTTGAACTTTCAATGACAAGAAAAATACATTCTTATATAAAAATGATTTTAAAAAGTGTTTATCATAAAAAGTAGAATTTTGCTTTCAATCTCACCCTAATCCCACTCCCTTCTTGTCTTCTCAAGAGTAACCTCCCTTTAAAATTTTCATCTATTTGTACAGTTATGTAAATAAACACTTCTTAATTTTATTTTTACATATATAAGATTATATTGCACATATTTCAAAATTATTTTAGCAACTTTTTATGCCTATACATATAAATCTTGCAGGTATTATTACTTCCATTTTATATAAGGATAATGAGGTTGGAACTCTCTAGCTCATTGTCAACAGATAGTAAGTGATGATAAAGAGTAAGAAGAGTAACAAGGTCACCAGTTAAAGGGGACTGAATCACATTTAATATACTATCCTTAATTAAAGCTTGATTTTGAGAGCTTACATGTAAGCTTGGACAAGTTTTCTTATCCGTAAAATAATAAAATAGTAATAATAATAATATCCATTTCATACAGTTGTTATAATATATGAAATAATACACATGAAATACCATGATACTTTGCGTATAGTAAATGCTCCAGGATTATCAGTTGCTATTTTTTTTTAAAGGCAGGAGAATAAGCTATTATATGATACTAGGCAAGACATAAACACTGTTCTTAGGGATAATGGTATTTGGAATACAAGTAATATCCTAATATAACTCTTGAAATTCAGTGGAGGTGGAACATCAGGACGAGAGTAGACTAGTCTGCTCCCACGAAGAAGTTCTCACCTCTGAATACCTTTTGTTTTCACTACCACATATTGTTCTTACTATAATTGTACTTTAAATATGGGGAGGGAATATGAGGAGCCATGAGGATCTCTAGTGGTCTAGTTTCTTTGTTTTTTTCCTTATGAGTCCACTGGCCAAACAATAGCTACCCATGCACGTAAATACCATAAAAACGGAAGCCATAATGTGACCTCTAACAAAACTGTGGTCCTAATATTGAAAGGCATTATATCATCCCTCCCTCACCCACATTTACTTAAATCTGGCAAGGCTTAGGTAAAGGGGTGCAGTAGAACGAATTCTCAAAGTGCTGGTCTCAGAGAATTGGCAACAGCTGCATTAAATATGAGCTCCAGAAAGTTCACCACTCAGCAGACTGCCTCAAAGCACAAAAGAATGTTAAAGCAACATGCTTACTTCATTCATTTTTCAGCGTTCTCCTAAAGAAGACCAAAACCTGAAAAAATAAACTATACTAATTTTTATTTTTTTCTCTGAGTCTGCTAGTAGAAACATCTCCCTTAATTCATGAATTAAACTTTTGCTTGCAAAAGTATAAATGTATACAACAGTAAAATAGTATGTAGCAGTAAAAAATTAACTTAAAAAAATCTAAATCCTAGAATTCTATTGCATAATAAAGGAACTTAAAAGATTATATGGTATACTTTTCTATAAAGTCTAAAACAACTAAAATTAAACAATTTACTTTTTTAGAATATGCTATATTAAGAGGCATCATGCATATACACACACTCCCCAAAAGAATTATCAACATAGGATTCAGGATAATGGTTACCTCTAGATCTGGGAGATAGGGAAACAGGATGAAAGACTTTATGAGTTTATTTAAGTTATTGTCAGATACTGGTTTTCATAATAGATGTGGCTTTCTTGTGTTGTTAAAATAATAAATAAAGAAAAAAGAATCATTTGTGTCATGAAACAAGCATCATCATTTATCTAGATCCTAGAAAAATAGACACATAATTTAAAAAGAAATGTAAAACTTTGCAACACGGCTTATCATTTGTTTTTTCCTCTCTTCCTCTGCATCAAGAATCAAATGAAATACTAAATACATTTCTGCTTTTTTCAATTCCAAGATTCTCTGACTTTTTACAAATGCCAGCAGTCACACAACTCTAGGAGAATCTTTTGATATTCACATTTATTATAATACAGAATAAAAATGCATTTGATTCTGCTTCTTGAACTTAAAAAGTTTGTATGGTTAAAATTGCAAACCCAGGAAGCAAGGGATCATTATTTTGCATCACAAACTGCAATGATTTTATACAAGGAAATACAAGGAGTGGCTGTGGTGAGAAATACATGGTGGGGGCAGGGCAGTGTCTGGAGAGAATGAAAGAAAGACAGGGTTAAGGTGGTATGCTACAGAAGGGCCAAGGAAGGACAACTGATTTTATTTAGTGTTTTTTTTTTTGTTTTCTATTTAAGTTCCTATGTGTGAATGATTGAGTGACTGCTGGAAACTCTGTTCTCAGGGGCAGAGAAACAGATGGCCAAGATCATCCAAAGTTCACCTAATACATTTCCCTTGTCTTCAAATCATTCCAAACAATTCCCTTGCATCGCAGAAGGGTTAGATTGGATTAAAAATAAGCTTTTTGTAATTTCGTGAATGTTCTTTAAAAAAAAAGAAGAAAAGGAACATTTGAAACTACAGCAAGACCAAGAACTCGTTTCAAATGCCCACAATTACCAGTTGGGAATCTGTAATTCCAAACATTCAATTGTGTGGGTGTGGCCATTTGCTACAGCCCACAGGGATAGCCTACACATTTTGATAATGCAGGATCTCACTAATAGGCAGAATCTACAAGGTTGAATTCATAGAAACAAAAAGTAGAACAATGTTGTCAGTGGCTGAGATTGGGTAAAAACAGAGAGTTGTTTTTTCAAAGGGTACGTAATTTTAGTTGTAAAAAAAATTCTGGAGATGTGATGTATGGTATGGTAACTACAGTTAACAGTACCAAATTGCACACAAGTATTAGTCTTAAGATTTGGAAGTCCTTTTTAAAAAAAAAAAAAAACACACAGTTTTGCCCTTGTTGCACAGGCTGGAGTGCAATGGCGTACTCTTGGCTCGTTGCAACCCCTGCCTCGCAGGTTCAAGTAATTCTCCTGCTTCAGCCTCCCAAGTAGCTGGGATGTGGCATGTGCCACCATCGCCAGCCAATTTTGTATTTTTAGTAGAGACAGTCTTTTACTGTATTGGTCAGGCTGGTCTCAAACTCCCGACCTCGGGTGGTCCGCCCGCCTCTGCCTCCCAAAGTGCTGGGATTACAGGCGTGAACCACCGCACCCGGCCGGAAATCATTTTTAAATAGCAGTCATATAATGTTTCAGGCTTACTAAAAGAATCGTAAGTGTATTAAACATGTTCACTAAAAGTCAGTGAAACGAACTCATCTAGCTGTTTATCATAAACCAGTTGTACTTTAAGCAAATCAGTCAAGTCGTGAAAGCTTCTTAGAACTCATGTGTCTTTAATTGCCTAGTCTTTAGGTACAGTGAAGGCCTGGTATGTGACCTTTTTGACAATCCAACTGTAACTTTTCGACAATCCAACTGTACTATTTTGGAGCCTGCAAACCTGGGGTAAGCTGTTCCAAGCAAGGCACATGGGCATAGCAAACCCTCACCTTTCTCCTCACTTAGAGTTTAGGGGAAAGAACGTTCAGGCTTCCCATTGCTACATTTCAGAATTTTATTGGTGTGGGAGGTTTCCCAAATGAGTATTTCAAGTGACAGACAATTTTGTTGTGCCCCTTCTCCACAGCATCAATATCCACTATTCTGTGGAGGATTAACTCAAGTAAGCACCCTGCAGTTGCTGGTTATGAATTGTAAATGTGTGACAATTATGGCTCTTAAGGTACAAAACACATTTTTTATAGTGATTTGTAGGGCCCATTTTTATTGAGAATGAGCTTAACATTGCCAGAATCATTAGCTACTTGAGCTACACTGGTCAGAGGCTTTGTGTGTTTGTGCATTAGGCTTTCTTAATCAGAGAAATAAGCTTACATAATTTCTTTTAAATTACGTGTAGTGGGGAAGGAGGTATGCAACACAGGAAGGTTTGTGAGAAAAAACTATAAAGTAGAAATGCCAAGAGCGGATTCACATTAAAAAATATTTAATGAGCAATAAAATGCTTCTGTAGCAATTGCAAGGGATGCGCTGCGTGGTCCGGGAAAGAAGCAGTGTGTGCCAGTAATTCCTCTTGAGAATGGTACAATTTAGAGAGTCCAATTATTTTCTGCTGCTCAGGTCCCCTTGTCTGATTGTCTTTTTCTTTCCTTTTTTTTTCCTGTTTAGATTTAGGAACAGTAAACTGATATTGATATATTTTCTAGCAAAGATGATTTTAAGGGTTGTTACCTCATCATCTACAGGAAGAATAGAAGGAAAATCTCAGTGCATGACAAGCTGAAAGATATTTTTCCTCTAAAAGGAGTATCATATACATAACAGAAAAAGCAGAAAATACAAGCACATTCCTTGAAGACATTCCTCAAGATATTTTTTAAATTTTCATATATCCATCAAATTAATAAATTATTTGAGTATGTATCTATATGTATTTAATGATTTGATTTTTATAGAGCTTATATAGAAAGTTAAACATATAATTATATCAATTAATATATATACAAATGAGATGCTATTTATATTAATGAGTTAATGTCATTGGCATTTACTCAATAAACTTTCATTGTGCCAGGCACGCCCTCTGGGTTTGGAGATTCAGTGATAAAATCAACCCTTCACTTCCTGGAACCTGTATTCCAATTGGATTGTGAGTTGCTAATTAAATAATGGCCCAAATTGTTGACTAATTAATACTTGTTCAATGAAGGAGAGGTACGTGGCATTATGAAAGTATATAACAAGGTGGGTGAACTGGCCTGTATCCTGGCTTTCATAATAAATCACATCAAATGGTCTCTTCAACTTAGTGGTTCAGCCTAATACTTCATAGTGGTCGAGGCATGAGAACAACACTACTCTTCATGTCATCCGTCTTCAGGTGCTCTTAGGATTATCCTGCGTAAAAAAAAAGCTGAGGCACAGAACAAAACTGTACATTATCCCTGAGCTCTTGTCCTTCAGCTCAGGGCAGGGCTTTTTCCACCATTTGCGACTCTCCTTCTTGCATTGGTTAATTTCATGTGGTAACATGGCCAGTTGCTTGGTCAAACACTAATAGAGATGTGACTATTAAGGTATTTCTTAGAAGTGATTGAACAATTGCAATGATTTAACCTGAAACAAAGCAGATTACCTCCATAATCTGAGTGGACCTCATCCAATTAGCTGAAGGTCTTCAGAGTACAAACTAGAGTTTCCCAGAAAAGGAGTAATTTACCCTCAAAACCATAACATAGAAATTCTTCCTGAGTTTCCATCCTGCTGGTCTGCACGATGAACGTGAGATTCAAGGCTGTAACATGAACTCTTATCTGAATGTCCCAGCTGCCATGCTGACTATAGATTTTAGACTGTCAGACTCCACAATCAAGTGAGCCAGTTCCTTCAAATGAATCTCCTTGTTTCTGTATATTCCCAATTGGTTCTATTTCATGTAACACTACTTTAATGTACAGTGTTAAATCGTGCAATGATAGATTAAACATAAAATTTAATATGACTATATATCTCTTACATGAGAAATAAATATTCCTCCTTTTCCTGCTTCTGAAGAACAGGAAAAGAATTGTAGGTCAACTGCCATCACCATAATTAGACAGTAGTTCTACCCTGCTATGTCCCCAGCATAGCGCTGGATATTGAGGGAAATACACAGAAATATTAGGACCTGTTCCCTGCTCCCTAGAAGTTCAGAAACTTACATAGGAAAATCAAATAAGTATATTTTGATTATCTGAATGACCTTTCAGCCTCTTCCCCTTTGGGATAAGGGAATAGTAGTGATATCTGTCTCATCTGACTGACATGGTAATTAAATAAATGCATTCAAAGTGGTTAGCACAGAGAAAACCACATAAATGAAAATCATTTCTACTTTTCATTCTTTCTAGACTGTAAGCTCCATGAAAGCAGAGATCTTGCTTTTCAGGCTGTTTTCCCCCTTCCACCCTCATAATCTAGCACAGTTCCTAACTTGTAACAGGCATTTCATATGAATTTTAATGAATAGGAGATGTGAACTAATGGATTTTCATCTCTTTTCTATCCCTTCTAATGTTGTAATTGTTATTTTTAAACATAGGATTCTCAAGGGCAAAGGATTAATGCTAGTTGTGTTATGTACAGTTGGCACTTAATGTTTAATAATAGTATTTGAGTCAATTTTATATATGTATTGTTCTTCTGGGAGGTACCCATTGTTTATTAGCCTTTAGGGAGATGTCTTAATTGTAAGCAAAAAGAGAAGACATATGGGGTTCAGGTATTCTCTGAGCTGCTCAGTGAACTGCATTACCGAAATGTTGCCAAACACTACAGTCCTATTCGGAATTGTTAATCACTCTGCATATTCTCGTCCCAGCTACAAAGTTACCAACTGCATATCATCCTCTACTTCTTGTGATTGTTCAAAGTATAGCTAATTAAATAGTCCTTCTCTACCCGAAATGTGCTCCTCTCTTGACAAGCTAAAGCTGTACCCAGGTAAAGGGGCTGCTTGTATGTTCATTCACTGATTTATTTTTCAAATTTGTATGTCCCCATTGTGCTGGGCACAGTGATATACTTTGACAAGGTGAATAAAAATGCCTCCCCTCAGGTGATTCAGACATTGGTAAGGGATCATTATTTTTCTAATTTTCTATTGTGGCATATAATAAGTAACAATAAATTTGGTGAGCAAATCTTAAATGTGTAATGATATATAATGATGAACGTGTGCCTATGCATAGATCCATGTAACCACCACATATGTATATATATATATTAAAACACATCTATATAATATTTTATATATATAAAATGTATAATATATATAAAACATATGTTTATATAACATGTTTTATAAAATATATGTAAATATATATAAAACATATGTAATGTTTATATATATAACATGTTTTATATATATTATATTTTATTATATATATATGTGTGTGTGTATTCCAGAAGGCTCCTGCCTGCTCCTTCTCAGTTAATACTTCCCCACCAGGAGACAGCTACCACTCTGACTTTCTAGCACCTTTGGTTAGATTTACTTGCAAAGATACATTTAAATGATCATTTTGATACTATTTTGAATGTACTGTACAAGGAGATGTTGGATCGTAGTGAAGCAAAAGAGATCCTAGGAGGTAGAAAATGTAAATCTTCATAGAGAAACGACATTTAAATTGTATGTAGAATAATATGCACAATTTAGGCAATGAAAAAACTGGGGGAGAGGGACTTGAATGAAGCAAAAGTAGCATGCACTGAGAGCATTTTGTGTTCAGTAGCTGGCAGACAGATCTTTTTGCTAGACAATGGGTCAATGGGAAGAGAGACATGAGATATCAGCAGGGAATATTATTTGGCATCAGATATAGGACTTTTTATAGCATGTTGGGAGTTTTTCATGTCATAAGCGACAGGAGGCTAGGATTGGTCTAATTTGTGAGTGAAGAGATTTAGAAAGGAATAATGTGAAGTAAAACTAACAGAGTGCAGAGGCCACATTTTCCACTGAAGAAGAGAGTGATAACAGAACCATGATGCAAAATGGTAACTCCACTGTCTCTTTGTAAGTAGTGGGTTTCCAGGTCTTTCTTAAAATTCTAGTTGTACGGGAATGCTATAGGAAGCATTAGAGTCTTTGTAATAGAAAATGCTTACATGTTTAGATGAGTTGGGAAGTATACTGTTGTCTGAAACAGGGAGACCTAAGGATGACAGGCTAGCTTCATATGCTTTTATGAGCATGTGCTCACACTCAAAATGACAGGGACTAATGGGGTGTCTCCTTTATATGTCCCACTGTGTTTTTGGTTACTTTGGAAAGGAGAGGGTAGAGAAGATCCTGGTATAATGGTGTGATTATACCAGGCTAGAGCAAGCGATTGTATTGTCTCATAGCTCAATTCTACCAGATGCATAAAAGGATAACACTTCATGTCACCTTTGTCCCCATTGTGCCAAGCCCATGCTGCTTTGGAGACCTGACAGGAAGAAATGAAGAAATGGAAGCCTGAAATCCTGAGTGAACCCACCCTGGGTGATATTATCATCATCCTCCTCCTCCTCCTCCTCCTCCTCCTCCTCCTTCTTTTCTTCTCCTCCTTCTCCTCCTCCTCCTCCTCCTTCTCCTTCTCCTCCTCCTCCTCCTCCTTTTTCTCCTCCTCCTCCTCCTTCTCCTTCTTCCTCCTTCTTCCTCTTTCTTTCTTCTTCCTTCTTCTTTCTTCTTCTTTATTCTCCTCCTCCTTCTCCTCCTCCTTCTCCTCCTCCTTCTCCTCCTCCTCTTCTTTCTTCTTCTTCTTTCTTCTTCTTCTTTCTTCTTTCTTCTTCTTCTTTCTTTCTCTTCCTCTTCCTCCTCCTCCTCCTCCTCCTCCTCCTCTTCTTCCTCTTCTTCTTCTTCTTCTTCTCTCTCTCTCTCTCTCTCTTTCGTTCATTCATTCTTTCTTTCAATGAAGTCTCACTTTGTCACCCAGGCTGGAGTGCAGTGGCACAATCTCAGTTCACTGCAACCTCTGCTTCCCAGGGTTAAGTGATCCTCCTGCCTCAGCCTCCTGAATAGCTGGGATTCCAGGCACATGCCACCATGCCTAACTAAATTCTTTTTTGTATTTTTAGTGGAGACAGAGTTTCACCATGTTGGTCATGCTGGTCTCGAACTCCTGACCTTGTGATCCGCCTGCCTCAGCCTCCCAAAGTGCTGTGATTATAGGCATGAGCTACCACACCTAGCAGAGATATTTTTATACCATATCATGAACTGGACTAATTACTAATGACTGCATGGGATTCTCATGATGTGGCAGTAACTTTGGAGTTACGTATCCTTTTGATGTAAGAGATTCATGTTTGAAGACCAAGGGCTGACCATGATTTTGTAAAATTTATATTTGATCTTTGTTCCTGTTTCCTGGCATGCAACTTCTAAAATCCTTAGAATCTCCAAAGTCATGTCTTTTTGCTTGTTACTGAGTTGACTGATAGCTGGAATCTCCTTGGTAGTTTCAGGATAGGGCTGGTCACTGGAAAAATGAAGACAGAATTGGAGGGTTAGGACTTTCAGCCCCACCTACTCAATCTTTAGGGAGGAGAGAGGGGCTGAAGTTTCAGTTGATCACCAGTGGCCAATGGGATTAATCAGTCATGCTCATGTGATGAAGCCTCCATAAAAACCCAAAAGACAGGGTTCAGGCATCTTCTGGATAGCAAAATACATGGAGGTCCTCGAAGATGTTGCACATGGAGAGGGCATGGTAGCTTCATACCCCTTCCACATGCCTTGCCCTAGGCATCTCTTCACCTGTATTCTTTGTGATATTTGTTGTGATAAATTGGGAAAGTTGTTTCCTTCTCTTTTGTGAGCCCTTCTAGCAAATTAATTGAACTCAAGGATGGGATTATGGGAACCCCAGTTTATAGCCAATAGGTCAGAAGCTCAGGCTTGTGATTGGCATCAGCAGTCAGGAGGCAGTCTTGTGAGA